>JAQFVV010012519.1:2398118-3058118 GCA_028023455.1 Epiperipatus broadwayi | reverse complement strand
CAGTTATGTGCTAGCATAAGAAATGGTGATCATGTTTTTATTCTTTACTATGCTTTATCCATTGAGTTTCATTCAGCATCTTCAACATATTTTTTTCCTCCTATTTACCCAATTTATGCTTCCACTTTTTATATTAATTTTAAAGCAGCACTGCTATAGTTGGATTAGGGTTTGTTATCTTCTACATATGGATTGTCTTGTGTATTAATAACTGCCTAAGATCAGTAAATATTTTTGTATTTAACAAAAACAATAATCTAATCCACATTAGCTGAATTTAATATTAAAGGTTATCTGCAGTTTGTTGTAGTATTTACCCTTTCTAAATGACTCCTCTAACATGCCAATGTTAACTTATTTACTATGCACACATGATGCACCATTTTATGTTTCCAGATTTAGTGTAAATATAATTTTATATAGTTTTAAATTATATGTGTAAAGTGAATTCAGGATTATAACATTGCTATTTAGTTCTTCTTACGCATGTTAAATGAAATGACAGTGTGAAATATATCATGGTTAATTACAAGTATACAACTTTTGTACAACCTTAAGGTCACTTTTCCATTTTTGCATAATTATATCAATCTTATTAATAACTATTTATCAGGCTAGAGATGTAATTATTTCAGGTATAGACTTTACATTCTTAAAAATTAGTATGTCTGTTAGTATTATTTTAACTTCTTATTTCTCACATGCACATTATTAAATACAGTGAATTTTTGATCCATCTTTTTCAAAGTAGCAGGTTTAAAGTAAATAAATAAATAAATAAAAATACCAGAAATTAGCAAAAGATGCATTTCTGCAGATTAAGCTTCATCAGTTAGCCCAGATCATTAGACCCTCTCAAATATTTTCTTAGATTCAACATTTATGTACTAATTTAACTTTGCAAAGATGTTAGAGGTCTACATATATTTGCAGTACGGACATAAAATAAATTGCATTGATAATATGTGTTCTAGATTATATTAAAAATGTTAATAGATGTAAAATATATGAACCAAACAAACTATATCATGTATAATAAAGCTAGTTGTATGAATATATATAAAACATCCATTAAGTTGAATAATAAATGGTTAATGGATAAATAATGGATAGTTAATTGATATATGTGGATATATATCCATTCAATTTATATAATAGGTTAATTTTGTAATATGATCACATAAATATCATGTAATAGATCATGTCGGATATCCATTTGTTTGTCTGGCTTCCTTCATGTGTTGATATAGATGGGGTTGTATGTACTTTAAATCATAATTTTCTGGAGAGATATTGAAAAGGGCAAAAAACATAATTTGCCGGAAAGGGCTTTTTTATGAAAATTATATACTTTTGTTGTTTGTAGATATGTATTTTTTAACATATTATTGACTATTTGCAATATACTAGAATTATATGTTTATAAAAACATTAGAATACTGTTATGATTTCACTTTGATTTTTGATAGAACGATTTTTTTAAGAAATCCTTTACTGCACTAACAAATTAAAGAGAAATTACAGATATATAAATTATTTATATTATTGTGTCATTCTTAAAATATATATTTGTAAACTTTCTGGGAAATGTATAAATGTCTGTATATAGTTTTAAATTTTATTAAAAATCCAATAAATACAGCTGTCCATTCATTTACTGGTTGGTAAATGGATATTTAGTTATTCATACCTAGAAGGTAAACCAAATATGAAAATTAATTAATCAGCAGTTGAGAAGTTTGGAAAGCAATGTCTTTTTTTTAACACCTCTCTAGAAATGCTTTTGGGAAAGCTATATCTTTCAGCAAGCAATTTAAAGACTGGTTGCATTTTTATTTATCTGGCATATATATGTATTCCACAATCAAATTTGTTTTAAAATGTAAATATTTTTTTTATTAAAGGTACAACATTTGGAGGAGTAGACATTAAAGACTTTGTCGAAGTTGGAAATGTTAATCACATAATTCTTCAGGGTCTTCAACTACAAAAGGGACAAAATTATTTTGCAAGTGTGAAAGGTAAACATTTTTAGCAATATATAATTAACTAATTTAAGTAATCTGCTTTAATATAGTGATCAACTCCAAGAGAAAAAAACAAAAAGAATAATACTACACTATAAATAAATTTTGTGATGATTAGACAAAACAATCTGTGAACTATAAATACATTTATGTATAGAACATGCTATACCATTATTCTGTTCATTTAACATTTTGCAATGCTGTCTATAGAAATCAATACTTACTGAATTTCTCCAATGTAGTCACTTTTCTGTCATATCTTTTCAATGAAAAAAAATCATTATATCTCTTTGGAATTTCTTTAAAATAATCTTTATAATGTAAACAGGTCTGATTCTTCATAAAAATCAATCTCATATTCATTATAAAACATTCTTTTAGAAAATTTTGTTTTGTTGGTTTTATTTTACATACCAATACCAATGAAGATATGACTTTGACATATCCAGAAAATTGATGAAGATATTGGTTGATCTTATGTTTTGTCTTTGTATATTTAAAACTTTACAGAGCATCCAAAGCCTTTATGTTACGTGTTTGTTCAAGCCTCACTCCATATAATGTGGAATAGTTATTTCGTTCTGATGAAGTACCCTATCTTTTATCTTGTTGAAAACAATAGCAGCACATTGTAATCTATGCTGCAACTCTACATCTAAATCCACTTTTCTAAACAAGGCAAAACTCTCCATACAGTAGTGCCACCCTGTGCCAACCAGAGTAATCAATGGATGCCCGAAGGCTTACTAGTCTGGGGATATTGGATGAGTAGGCACTGGATAGGGATTTTATGCACAAGCCTTCTGGCATCCATTGGTTACTCTGGTTGACACAGGGTGGCACTATTGTATGGAGAGTTTTGCCTTGTTTAATAACAATTATGTGCTAGTATAAGAGATGGTGATCATGTGATGTTTTGTGGTTTTCCACCTTTCTATTTAATATGCTACCAAGATATTTAAATTGGCTTACATTTTCAAGTTTCTAATTGGTCATCACTAGCTGATAAGGAACTTGAGTTTTTTAAACATTAATTATTAAAGTAAAGTCATTACACACTGTGTATATTGTATTCAAAATATTAAATTATATTCTACTGATTGTCATTTGAATTCATAAAATAGCATATTCAGCAATATTCTATAATTTGAGAACAAAATGAAATTCTTGTATTTGCTATAATTAAAATTTCTATGAATAAAATTATATCACATTTTGTTCTCTGATTTATTAAGCCATATATAAACAGTTCCAATTAATACCATCTTAAATAAATAATAAGGTTGAAACAAGTACATATTTTTGTTTAACTCATTTTCCTTCCAAATATTTTAAATTTCCAACTGTAGAAATGACATTTTCTCTTATTCCATCATATAGAAGCTATATAATACAAATAAACTTTGATGAGTAACCAACTACTTTCAGGCAATTCCACATACCCATTGATTAAGTAAGACAAATGTCATGACCAAATCAATAACACCACTATGCAAGTCATTCTTTTGCTCTCAGCACTTTTGTTTTTACATTTTTCTGGGAACTAAAATTATATCTCTAATGCTTCTTGGTTCTCTGAAGCACATTGTATTTCTAATATTCATTCATTTATAATTAAAAGCAACTTATTCAATAAAATTCTTGAAACTAATTTTATTGTAATGGATAATAGTGATATTCCATGATAATTATGGCAACTTTGTCTAATCTCTTTATTTTAAAAAAATTGGAACAACAGAAGCATTTGCAAAGTCGACTGGCATAACTTCATGAATCCATATATTCCTCAATAAATTCCAATATTATTGAAGCTTATAAACATTTTAAAACCTCTTCAAGTATCTCATTATCAGAACTTGCCATCTTTCCATTTTTAAAATTACAAAGAGCTGTTTTTACTTAAGTAATCTGAATATCTTTAATTAAAACCTAAATAAATAGGTAAAATAGATAATAATAGAAGTATTAATAAGATCAAAGCTAAATAATATTTTATCTTATTGTATCTTAATTTAAGAAATTATAAATGGACAAGCCGATTTATTTTATCCAATTGAATATCATCTCTTAACATTATTTATTTTATTTTAAAAGCTAGTTCCAAGTAAAAAAATTGTTTCATGTTTAAAATCAAAATATGTTTCATTTAGGTAAAAACATTGATATGACTCTCAATATAAGTACTTAAATGTATTTCTACATACAAACAAGTCCTTATTAATAATAATATAATTGAAAACCTACATTTCACTTAAGTCATAATAGATCCTGTAAATAAATCATTGTGGTAATACCGTAAAAATCTTAATTTTTGTATATGTCTCTATAATATTACTTCCACCAATATTTATGGAATTGTTGAACACAATAGTAATGTTTGTTTTGGAAAATTGCCTTACATTTTACTAGTCATATATGCAACTCTTATTGACTCCCCCTCCCCCCAATCAAAAAACTTGATGGCAAAGTTTTGCTCAATAAGTTATTGAAGAAGATTAAATTTGAACTTGTTATAAGAAAAAGAACATTTATCAATAATATATGAAAATGTTTCTTCATCTGATCCACATAATTTATAAGTAGTACTAAAGGACTATCATATTATAATCGGGAATAAATTATACAGAAATTTGATGTCAATATGAATTGATGGTTCATCGAATAACATATTTTCTAACAATTTTTATAGATAGTGTGCAGTCATTGATAGATCTTGTTCTTCTAAACTTTTATATTTAAGTAGACTAATACTCATTCTCATCAAGTATGATGTTTTTGCCAGCTTGACATAACAAAAGGCTGACAGGAAAATTGATGCTAAATAGACGGACCTATCCATTTTGCCAAAAAAATTAAATTTTATGAATTGGCATTTTTAGAGTATTGTGTGATAATTTGATCCTGTTCACCAGAAATAATTATTTCTATATTCGTAAACATGCTATTGTTGTATTGGTTATATCATCAAAGTGCATAATATGTTGAGAAATCTTTAAGGATAAAATTAACTATTTTAATTTTTGTTTTTAGATGGTTATAGATTTGTCTCCTGATACAATTAATCCAATTATTCTTGAAATTTTTTAAAACCATTTCTCAATAATCAACATGTTAAAAGTTTCTCTAGTAATAATCCCAACATCCTCAACATAGGAAAAAAAATTTTATTTCTTTTCCTACATATAGACAAATATTCCAGAAATAAGATCACTCACTTCTTTTAATATGAATCAATGAAAATGGAAAATAAAGCAGAAAAGGAGGATATTCTTGGACAATGTCTTTTGCAATCTGAAATATTAGTAAAAGTCTTATGAAGTTTTTTTATTGTTACTGATCTACTTTTTATTATAACTTGGTATGTTTAGAAATAAATAAAGAATATTGTAAACGAACTAAATAATATTTATATGATTTAAATAATGTAAATCCAAGTTATATATTTTATTAGTTAAGTAAAATATTTTAAATAAGATAAATCTGTGCTTAAATATTTTCATTCATAAAAAAATATTTGTTTCAGTTGTAAAGAACTGAACATTTAATGATCATCAAGTAGACTGATTAAAATTCAAAAAATTGTTCCAAAAATAGAAATATCATTATGATTGATAATCTGAATCTATGCATTTCCATGGTATATGAAGGTAATTAAGACTATAGTATTGCTACCTTGAAATGATCCGGAACAGGATAAGTGCACACACTCATATCTTGAGAGCTGCAAGGCTGAAATTAGAGTGTACAAAAAAAGTGCAATGTACCCTGTAAATTTCCCACTGAAGGTTCCAAAGTGGATGTAGGAACTTTTGCAGGCCACATTGGTTTTATTATTATTTTGCAACTCTCTATGGTTGTATATATGTGTATAAATAATATAAATAAAATGTCCATTAATTAGAACACTATTGTAATCATAATAAAAATAATAAATATAATGGTAATAAACTGTTATAAACAGTCTTTTAATCCACAGAAGTACTTTCGATTAATTTCTTAAACCTGCTTCAACTGCCATTAAATTTTAAAAAAAAAAACCCAAAACAAAGCTGAAGCAAATGTTAATGTTAGCAGCTTGTCTATTTATTAAATGCATTTTATTACTATTTATAAAAATTGCCTCCTTAATTTTTTTTTTCTCTATAGTTTCTCTCTTCATGAAGAATTTTCACACTTTCAAAATCAAATTTAAATTTATATTTACATATTCTTTCATGACCAAAGAAAACTGAAGCAGTTATTAAATCACTATTATTTTTCCTTTTTACATGTTTATATAACAATTCATGTTCCTTTAATCTTTTTTCAATAATGCACCTCAATTCACCTATATATGATAACATACACTCACAAAAATTTGATATACAACATTACTTTTCTGCTTGATAGGTATGACATTTTTAGAGTTTTGCACTAATTTATTAACATTTTTTAGAACATAGAATGAAACATGAAACACATTCTTATATATATATATTCTTAAAAAATTTCACTTATGGATTTGAAATAAATGGAATAGACTTCCATTGTTTACTATCAATCTTCATTTCCCTTAAACCATTATAATTCTTTTTAAATAGACATAAAGCATTGTTTATTTGTTCCATTTTATAACCAACATCAAGCAATTCCTTGGCAAATATCTCAATATTTTTCAATTTATCACTCTGGTAACAACATAATTTTTCCTTAGAAACAAAAAGATCTAAAACTTGCCATGTTATGCATAATTGGTACTTTTGATTTACAATTTATATATCCCCTTTTTTGTCAAGCAGAAAAGTAATGTTGTATATCAAATTTGTTGTGAGTATATGTTAACATATATAGATGAATTGAGGTGCAGTATTGAAAAAAGATTAAAGGAGCATGAATTCTTATATATAACATTATAAAAAGTAAAAATAATAGTGGTTTAATGACTGCTTTAGTTTTCTTTGATCATGAAATAACATGTAAATATAAATTTGGTATTGAAAGTGTGAAAATTCTTCATAGAGAGAGAAACCATAATTAAAGAAAAATTAAGGAGGCAATTTTTATAAATAGGAATAAAATGTATTTAATAAATAGACAAGTTGCTAACATTAAAATTCAGGATTCGTGAGTTTTTCCTGCCTTTGGCAGGATGGCTCAGTTGGTTAGAGCGTTACCTTAAAATTCAATTATCAAGATTCTAAGGACCCAGGTTCGAATCTCATGCTAGTACTGTCACTGGTCAGGCCAGCAACACCTGAAGAAGAGGGGAGAAAAATACCTCTCGAAACATTGTGCATATACTAACCTGTTTGCTGTGATATTACTAACAGTTGAATATATTTGGAATATTTAACTAAAATTAAACTTTTCTAAAGACATTCAACACATATATTAGATGATGGAAATACTCCAATATAAAAATACAGCTAGAACACCATCATCACAAACCTTCAGAAAAACATTGAGTTGATGATGATTGCTTTTGCCTTGTCTTTTTTTTAAATTTAATGGCAGTTGAGGTTAAGAGGTTAAGCGAAAGTACTTCTGTGGATTCAAAGACTGTTTATAATAGTTTATTACCATTATATATATTATTTTTATTATGATGTATATAAATGAATATACCAAACTTCTTTTTAGAACTTGATTTTTATATGACTATTAAAAAAATATATAACTACACTCCAACATTTAAGACAGGAATTAAATAAGTAGGGTGGCATTATCCAACCCTGTTTAGCTAATTTGCCAATATGAAAACAATTTATTTTGTCATAGTCTATTTTAACTGCAATTTGTAATACCACATAGATTTTTTTATGAAAACCACTTAATTCTGGCAATATCCATTTTTTAAAATAATTAGAAAATAGATCCATCTTTCATATATATGGTACTTTAAATGTATTTTAAAATATTACAAGTTTTAAGTCCAAATGATTTTATGAATACAGTTGCTTTAATAAATAAACTATTTATTTATACATTAATCATTTTACATTCATTAATTTGAAATTGATCAAACTTTTCAAAAATTTATATATATATATATTTTTCTATTTTTTTTCAGCTACTGATTTTGTAGGTCTTTCAACCATAGCAGTTTCAAATAAGTTGGTTATAGATTCTTCACCACCAGAATTGAATAACATCTCAATAAATCTTGGAGGATCCTATCATCAGTCAGTTTCAATTTTGGGAGCAGTTTGGAATAATGTTTTTTTTGATAAAGAAAGTGGTAAATTTATTTACTTTTTAAAAATTTCTATTTACTATTTTCTTTTAATATTATTATAAAAATGTATTGTATTCATTTGTGATGCTGACATATTGCTTTATTATTTTTATCACTAAAGAAAACAGTTGTCAAAAATTATAATAATTTATTATTGGTAAAATGCTTTTAATCTCAGCAGGTGTATTTATATGTAATTATGAAAAACTCCATGGTATAGTTTGTATATTCCTTACAGGTCTATTGTCTGAGGTTCAAATTCATTAAGATTTTTTTTTCAGGATCCATTTTGTAAAACAGGCAAAACTCTATATGTATTGCCACTCAGTACAAGCCAGAGTAATCAATGGATTGCACTGAGTGGCAATACATATAGGGAGTTTTGTCTGTTTTAATAACAGTTAAGAGCAAGCATAAGAAATGGTGATCATGTGATGTTTATTGGCTTAGATTCATTTTGTAGTCACTCTTACATTTAATATTGTTTGGTAAATACTTATATAGCTATTCTTAGTTGCAAGATAAAATAAAGACATCTAAAAACACTCTTCATTTGTTTGTTGACTGATGTTTTTTATAAGAGGCATTTTAATTTTTAGCTACAAACAATGATAAATCCATTTGATTCTATAAACAATTCTACAATGATTAAAGCTTTGGATCATCAAAATATTGCCTTGTCTTATATCCTGAAGAATATTTATCAAAAATGCAACAGCAACGATTAGATCACATGGTAATACTAAAAAGATTAACATTGAAAAGAGTATATGATAGGATGATTCCATATTTCCAAAACTTTTTTACAGCAGTAAGGGAGTAAAAAATAATAATGATTTTATGTAAATAGCCCACTAGCAAATAGAAAAATAATGAAATAATAATCCATTTCATAAAAGCATTTGGGGCACAAATAAATCATAAAAACAAAAAAAGCCTCAAATGCTTTTATGAAATGGATTATTACTTTGTTATTTTTCTACTTTTTAGTGGGCTATTTACATAAAAGCATTATTTTGGGGGGAAAATTGTTAAATGTTTTATTTTTTATTTAGTTTTTAGTTATAAATAAAACATGTAATTTAAATAAAATAATTTTTTTCACAAGTCTTTTTTATGTTTCTTGTTCTTTCTCTAACCTCTTTTACATATTCATGTATTTTTTACAATCCTCTCTAACATTCCTGTTATTCAATTAAAAATAGTCAAACAACTTGCAAAATATGTAAAATCCTTAACTAGATATTGAAGTTCCCCAAAACAATTATTTCCAATCTTTTATTTTTATCTGTAGTCAGACTTAAATATGTAATGATTGGTAATTATTTTTAAAATTGTTAACTTTTTTATACTTTTTTAGTTAGTATTCTTTTAACTTTTTTATACTTTTTTAGTTAGTATTCTTTTTAAAATATTTTTTTTCCTGTTTTTTAATATATCAGCCAGTATCTTATGTCACCATTTTTTTTATTAAATATTTATTTATATTAATTAGCAAATTATATATTTCTTATAACAATTCCTTAATATACATATCAATGCAAACAAATTTTCTCCACCTTCTTTATTTTCCTTATAGTTTCGACTGTCCAGCAGTCTTCATCAGAGCTCTTCTTCTCTGTTTTTAAGTAAAATTACAGTTTTTAATATTTTACTGCAAATTACTGATAATATTTTACTGCAAATTGCAGTAAAATATTATCTTGATTTCATATATATTAAATTCAGAATAAATAGCATTTTAATTAGATATTTTAAATAGAGATTACTTGGCTGCAAAATAGTCTTTCTATTAAATTTTTCAATCTGTCATTATTTGACAATGAAAGGAGACTAAGTTCACCGGTCTCTCTACAGTGATTGTTATCTATGATTTTCAAATGATTCTTGTATATCAATGCACGTCAATTACTGTTCAGCCAGATGTATTTAGTCTGTTGATCACATCTCTTTGCAGAATGTTACTGAATTTTTATTTTTACTGCAATGTGTTTAACATAAAATGATTTTCAAGACAGCTTTCTTGAACCATTCTTGTTTTTTTAACTATTGTATTTTTATCCTATATATTTTTTACTTTCAACTTTGAGGTATTAATTATTTGAAAATAGTGTGATTAAAAAAATAGTGTTGTTATATACTATTATTATTTATTATTCTTTGTTCTAGGTATTACTTACTTTGACTGGTGTATTGGATCATTACCTTATATTTGTGATATTGCATCATATAGTAGAACTACTGAACAAAATGGGGAAATTGATGTTAATTTATTAGAAGGACATATCTATCATGTGACAGTTAAGGTATTCACATTTGTCAGACATATATATTCACTTGATTAATACTCTAATACTGGCTTATTAAGTGTGTGTGTGTATATATATATATATATCAGATACTGGTAAGAAAAGTTTATTTTTATTTTTTAATATCTGTCATAGGCTTATAATGGAGCTGGCTTATCAACAGCCTCTTCTTCCCTGGGAATTATTGTGGATGCTTCTCCACCAGTCATAGGTGTGGTAGTAGATGGTAATAAAAGTGTTTCAGAAATTGATGCAGATTACCAAGTATGTTGATATTTTTTTTTTTTTTTTCACAAAATAGTTATCTATATTTTTTATTTCTGAATATGGCTTAAATAAATAAAATAATGCTTTTTTTTTCTCATGTGTCATAGCATCAGCTGGGAAGCGAACCCGCCAACCCGGGACAACCAGCCATGAATGGGCACCACTTATCTGATAATGCTTCAAAGAACATTCATATTATATATCTGATGGGAAAACTATCCATATATTGACTTGTTCTATTCTCAATTTTTTTTTAATATCACCAAAGTATATCTTTAGAATATGAGCTAAAGGAATTATACTTTTTCATGGTACTTCAAAATTATAATAAAAAGTTTTAACCTTGTAGTTAAACTCTGACAAAACAATAGATATTTTTTTTATTATGACATTTGATTTGATTATAGTTAACGTTGATTTCGAATCAATCTTTGACGCTAATTTGCATAGATTTGCACTCTAATTATTTAATTTTATATTGATCTAATAAATTTCTCTGCAAAAATAAATTAAAAGTAGTTTTGGATTAATATGTATATATTTGAATATTATTTTTTTTTACAGTTACAAATATAATATTACATGACCACCATTACTTTTTCTTATACACTCTGTTAAAACAATAGCAATTCTTTCTATACAATAATGCCACGCTGTGTAAGTCATAGTAATCAATGGATGCTTGAAGGTTTGTATATCAAAATCCTTATCTAGTGTCAACTCATCCAATATCCCAGACTAGTTTCTAGCTTATGGCTTTCATCAATGAGGAACCTTGGAGCTGAGAGCAGATCTTAGGGTTTAATGCAAACTTCCTGCAAAACTGTATCTCTATACTAATGAATTATCTTAAATTGAAAATATTATTGTATTTTTAGTTTGGGTTCATAACTTTATATTTAATTAAAAATATAAAAGATTGCTGATTGGGGGATGCATTAGATCCAAAGATCTAAGTGCATTGCTTTCAGATGTAAAGCTCCTGACTGATGAAATCCATATAAACTAGTTTGGTGATATTGGATGAGTAGACACTATATAGACATTTTGATATACTAACCTTCTAGTTCCTCATTGATTACTATAGCTTCCACTAGGTGGAATATTCTATGGAACAAAGTTGCTACTGCTTTAAATACAGTATCCCAGAGACTCTTGCCATTATTACTTATTTATGATTTATGAAATCAAAGTGTTCACTAAGAATCTCCCATATTTCTTCCTGTTCATTACAGAAAAGATATCTTCTTGAACAATCAAATTTTTTTAGAAGCATTTAAGCAAAGCTTTCATATAACACTGCCATCAATATTTTTGAACAATTGTCAAATTTTCTTAATATTTCTTTGGGAATTTTATAAAGTGAACATTTTGATAAATAATATTATAAAAGCTAAAATATCAAAAATTATTGGGCAAATTTCATTTGTGAGAGCATGATTTGCAGATATTATTATGAAAGGGTTACTTAGCTCTTATTTTCTGTTGTTATAATAAAACAATGATAAAAGAAAATAACAAAACTGTTTTATTATGTCTTTAGGATACAGTTATACATTTTTTTATTTTTAAATGCCAAGTACCCCTTTCATCTACATAAGTGGAATTGCTCAAGGTCTTAGGTTCAAATTTTTCATTGCCATATTTAAAAAGGAATTTACAGAATTCAAATTTTATCATTAGTATTTCAAATATAATAAATGGCAAAATTGTTTATGCTACTCATTCTTTATTATTAATCAGATGGAAAATTGCATGTGTAACAGTTGGAAGATGATTTTATAATGGCTTGGTTATATGAGTATCCAATTCAATTGTGGAATTATATCTCATCAGAAAATATAATCATTACCAAGGAACATATGAAACTTCACCATCAGGCATTAAATTTGTTTTGGTTGGGATATTGCCATAGGCATATAGCTATTATAATGAAATTGTTTTTCGTATCTTTAATACAGAAAATATGCAAATGAAAAATGTTCATGTGTTTGCATTTTTTTTTATAATTATTATAAACTCGTTATTGAATATTAAGAAAAGTTAATAGTTAATATTCAAACTTTTATATTGCACTCAGCATGGTTTTAACAGACCATTTCCAAAACCATAATGCTTAATATTCTATTGTAATAAGCTTATAATAATTACAATAAATAAAGAAAAGAGAATTAAATATCTTTAGAATTATTTACTTCTATAATAAAACACTAAGAGAAAGATCTTTTCAAATATATAATTTGGCATTTACAACTGTGTTCTAAGGGATAAATACCTTTTTCATTGAAACCCCATAACAATAATCTAAGATGTACTATTTTAAAATTACATGAGTACCTTTAACCACATTGAATCTTCATTCCTTTTTAAACTAAACATTAGGGGTTTATTATCTGGGGTCTTGTCAAGTTACCAAGATATAAATAATAAGTAAAATTACTTTCAATAGTAAATTGATAGATGATTGCTAATGTAACTTTATTTTTCTTATTGCATTGCCAAATCCATGTAATATTAATATCATTTATGTTCTTTATTACAATCATATCCACTATTGATGGTTTTCATTACCCCAGCTATCTTCTTCAGGATTATCATAAACATAATACAAATACATGAATTCAAATATATATATTTGTATTCATGTAATACGAATAAAATATTCTTAATTAAAAACTACTGTAATAACAGTAAAACTATTATAAACAGTCTTTCGATCCGCAAAAGTATTTGGTTAATTCCTTAATCTGCCTCAACTGCCATTAAATTCAAATAACAAAATGGAAACAAACATCATCAACTCAAATCCCATGAATAGACAAGCTGCTGACATTAAAATTCGGGATTCATGGGATTTGAGTTGATGATGTTATTTGAATTTAATGACAGTTGAGACAAGTTAAGGAATTAACCAACAGTATTTCTGCAGATTGAAAGACTGTTTATAATAGTTTATTACCATTATATTTTTATATTTGTATCATGTTTATTATAGTTCTGAAAAAGATTGCTGGGGTAATCGAAACCATCAATAGTGGGTTGTAGAAAGCATTGGAAAAATGATAAAGAACGCAAATGATATTAATATTATATGATTGCCAATTTATACGAGTAATTTAAACTTATAATTAACATACACAAATACCAGCTCTGAAATAATTGATTTGTAATAAATTAGTAATTATATTTATTCACAGACAAATTCTTGTTCAAGTAAAATATTATTGTCTTTATAGAATAAATAAAAATAACAGAGAGTAAAAATTTTAAACGAATTGAAATTCCCAAAACCAGGACTTTAATAATTAATGACTGACTAATAATTATGAGTTTATTTAAAATAAAAACCTTAATAGAATAACAGTTTATATAGAATCATTTTTTAGAATAAAATGTGGTAAAAATGGTAAAAGTTTAAAAATTATTCTGATATAAACATTTATTTGCACACCATCATATATTCATAAATATATTCTTATTTTTCTCCTTTATTTTCTTTGCCGTTCTTCATATATTCATATATATATATTACTTATAATAATTCCTTTTATATACACTTTAACGCAAAAATTTTTTAAAAAAACTTCATTTTTCTGACAGTTTTGACTGTAAGGAAATTGACCTCTGATGAAGACTGCTGGATAGTTGAAACTGTCAGGAAAATAAAGAAGTTTTATTAAAGAAATTTTTTGCATTAAAATGTATATGAAAGGAGTTATAAGCAATAAATATGTTCATAAATATTTTATATTAATAATTTTAATAACGTATAAATGATTTTTACTGCTGATCAAATATGTAATGTTTAGGAATAAAAATACTTCTCAGAATAATCACTTCCAAATTTTTTACTAAGATAAATACAAAGTTTATTTGCATGATATTAAGTATAATGTAATAGCATTTATTTGAGTTCAGTTTTAGAATTTTGTTTTACCTTAATAAAAGCTGTTTAAGCATTTTTAAAGTGACATATTTGAGTATTATTTTCATTGTAGATATCTCTAACAACATTATCATCTCATTGGACTGGTTTTTATGATCCTCATACATCAATACACAAGTATATTATTAGTATTGGGACCTGTGTAACATGTTCTGATGTTGTTGAAGAAATTAATGTTGGAATGCAAACAGGTAAGAACTAAGTAATTTTAAGGATTTATATTATCCAGAATTAATTATTAAAGGTTTTTAAAAAAATTCAAATATATTTAAATTTTTCAAATACATTAAACTATTAATAATAGCGTAAAAGTTGGTATATAATATAACTTTTCCAATGGTATTATTTTCTATTGTTCTTCAAGTTATTGCTGGCCTGACCAGTGACAGTACTAGCATAGGAAATGAATCTGGAACCTTTAGATTTGTGAATATGGAGTTTAAAATGTTATTCTAACCAACTAGGCTTTTTTAGACTATTTAATTTAATAGCCCAGATGGTTAGAGCATTTCCTTAAATTTAATATTCATGAATTTATACGGTCTAAATTACATTCTCATGTGAGGGCTGTCATTGGTAAAGCTAGCAACACCTGAAGAAGAGAAGGTAATATCATTTGAAATATTGGAGGTATACTGACCTGTGTAATATTATCTAAATGTTCTTGAAAAGCTTAAAATAAAATTTGATTTTTTTAATAACATTTAACTATTAATTCCGAATGATAAAAATAGTTCAACATAATGTAATTACAAATGCAATGTCATTATCATGAAATTTCAAACAAATTCATTAAACCTTAAAACATACCAATTTATTAATTTATTTTAATGGTTTTGGAGTTTAACTGATTTTATTTTGATTATAATTTTTTTCCCTTAATTTTCTATGTATCCAATCAACAACTAAATAACATAGTAAAAAATAAACCTTTGGTATTAAACACTAAAATAAAAAGATTTTATTAACTATTATAATTCTTACTTTATGCTAAAAGTGATCATAATTCTGCTCTCGCTTACAAAATGATGTAAACAGTATTAAAACAGGCAAAACTCTCCATACAGTAGTGCCACTCAGTGCAAGCCAGAGAGAGAGTAATCGATGGATGCTAGAAGGCTTGTGCATAAAATCCCTATCTAGTGCCTACTCATCCAATATCTCCAGACTAGTTTCTGCCTTGTGGCCTTCGTCAGTGAGGAGCCTCAGATCTGAGAGCACTGCACCTAGATCTTAGGATCTAATTACTCTTTCTGGCTTGCACTGAGAGGCACTACTGTATAAAGAGTTTTGCCTGTTTTAATAACAGTTATGAGCGACAGTGATCATGTGATGCTTGATGTAAACAGTAATAATGAGTTAATGAAACATAAAAAAATCTAATCAGTGTTTGAATCAGCTCATATGATTTCTGTAAAATTTGAGTTAGAATCCAATAGTTTAAAAACTTTAACATAATCAAGAAAAAAGAAAATATAACAAACCTATCAATGTTAACTATTTGCAATCAACATCATCTCAGCTAATATCATAGATTATAATTTTTTATTTAAAAAATATATAAGACAAAGTACTTAAAAAAGTTTGTAAAAAATAATTTCTATCCTAAAGTCATTTTAATTACCTTAGACATTAAATTTTCATAAAACAATAATTTGGATTTGATTGATCCCATTATGTTTTAGCATTGTTGGTAAGAATTGCAAAACTAATAACTTTAAGATGAAATCTGTTATCTAAGAATAAAATTAATTATTTTTTTAATCTTTGGATATTTCACAAATCAACATATAATAAGGTTTAATTCAGTTTCTATGGTTTACTATAAATAAACATTGTCTATAAAATCTTATACAAAATTAGAGATCTAAACTCTTAAAAATGATTTTGCCATTTCCCCCTAAATATCACACAAGTCAAAAAATCTCTTATAAGTCTATGATATTCCAATATTACTTCAGATATATGTTATTCTAATCATTATTCATTTATTTTACTACCGTATTTATACATCATTTTTGTAGCACACAGAATGTTTATGTAAAAACACATATAAACATTCTTATAATACATTAAAAATTATTTGAGTCACAATCAGAGAGACCAGCAAACAAAATCAACTTAAACAATGGTATAAATTACAAATTGTGCATTAGGCAAACAAGTGAAGCTCAATCTCAAGAATTATAAGTCTGAGCACTTTTGGGAACATTTAGATCCCATATTCGTAGCCTATCTTAGGAGTATTGGTCTGAGTTGTGATTTTTAAAATTGGTTAGTAATTTATGCAAATTTATTCCATGTCTTCATATAGTCCACTTTCTAGAGATGGAAAAGCATGATTCTTTCTGGTTTATTGCATTGTTGTCATTTGCAATTACTACCTAGTTTTTAAAAATCATAACTCAGACCAACCCTCCTTAGATAGGCTATGAATATGGGAGTTAAAGGTTCCCAAAAGTGCTCAGCCTTATAATTTTCTTGAGATTGAGCTTCACTTGTTTGCATAACATGCAATTTGTAACTTATTACTCAAAGGTGAAGTATAAACAGGAATTTTATTTCAATATTATGGTATAAATTATGCAAAATTTTATTTAGCTCAAATTCAAATACTGTTAAGAAATATTAAATTAAACAAAATTATAAACTACCATAATATCTTTTTTATTAATTATGAATATTTTCATTGCATTTCTACTATATTTTGTATATATACAATTATGCAAATGTAAACAAATATAGTGTCTGTTTTCTTGTCTATATAATATCTTAGACTTCAGTGAAAGATGGGAATGCAATTATATTTACAGAGGTTGCCTTAACAACATATTGAAGATTTATTGTATAGATAAATATGGAGTGCTATCATGTGATTTACATTATGTAATTAATAAACAATAGCAGTGAAGTTTGTAAGTTTTAAAAATGATCATTATTAATCTATTTCCAAAAACAGATTATGTTTGCCTGTTTAATGAGATATACTTAAACTTCTAGGAATTTAAAAATCTCAATTTGTTCCACACCCCAATGATAAATCTTAAAATATTACTAAAGCAAAATGTAATAAAATTCAAACCTCATAATGCAATGGTGATAATACACGCATTGAAAACTATATGGACAATCCGGTGTTCTTTAATCTTTGATAATAAAAAGTTTAATTGGTTGAAGAAACTTGACAATGATTGGGACAACTATTTTGTTAGGTGTTTGAAATACTGACCGAAGAAGGTTATGGAAATAGTATGGGGAAGGACTGCTATGACTGTTTGTGAAATGTGGGAGTAAAAGTACACACATAGAAATAAATAAGAGTAAAAGTATGTAGAGTGGTAAAATAAAGTATCTCTCAAGAGAGAGTTCCATGTTTTAAATTAAGAATATGATTTGTAAGGCATAACTAGAATTTAATAAGAAAACGATATTAACATTTCAACAGTGAGAGTCTTATAGACTTGCATTGTGGTGCTTTGGGGACAGGATTGGTAAATTTGGTGTAAAGGATAAAGTGAATCAAAACTAATTTGTAGATATTTCCTGTACATACTTAAATGTTTGTTTAATAAAGTTTATTACTTAAAATAAAATTAAAAAAAATATTTCATATAAATAGAAAAAATTTATATTTCATTTGTGATTACAAAAAAAAAATCAAGTCAGATGTCACATGACTTAATGTAATAATCTTGTATTTATAAATGTTATATATAGAGCTCGCAAAATAAGCTCTTAACAAGCTTTGCAGAATATCCCCAACCCCAGACCAGTTTCTGTTACTGGCATCATCAGTGAGGTGCTAGGATATTCAAGCATGTCTGAAAATTTCAGATTTTTTACTTAATAGTTATACATTAGTAACTGAAAGACAGGCTTATTTATACCTGTGTCTATATATATGTAATATTAGGGTATGAGCACAGACTTTCACATGACCCACCACTCTCCACTCCATCTAATAATACTGATACACTTAAACACATATATGTTGAAAAGATAAATAATCACCAATATACGTATTTCATGCTAAACCAGCAATCATCAGTTGGTCCAGATTATCATCTCTACACATATATACTATAAGTGCTCAGATATATATTAAGATAGACAATCCTCATACTTTAATGGACAGGCTTCAATCTACTCCACACTCCAACTCTTCAACCATCCATCCAATTGAAAATCTGATGATGGAATGCTGGTTTAGCATGAAATACGTATCATCATCATCAATAGTAGTCTGTCCAATAGACAGGTCCAGAGAGTAGTCACTACATCAGTTCATCCATTCTTCCATTCCATTCTCTTCCTTGCCCACTTCCTCAATTCCACATAACCCCTTCCATCTCGTATATCATCCAATAATGTCAATCTCTTCCGTCCTATCTTTTTATTTCCACTCACCATACCTTCCAAAACATCTTTCATTAAACTATAATCTTTTCTTAGTATATGTCCAATCCAGTTTCTCTTTCTCTCTTTGATACTTTCAATCAATCTTCTTTCCTCATTAACTCTTTTCAAAACTTCTTCATTGGTTATTTTATTCACCCAACTGATTTTTTCCATTTTTCTCCATATCCACATCTCAAAAGCTTCCAGTCGTTTTTTAATTCTATTACTCAATGTCCATGTCTCACAACCATACATTAATACACTCCACACATAACATTTAATTAATCTTTTCCTTAATTCTCTTTCCATAGGTCCACAAAATATCTTCTTTCTTTTACAAATGTCACCTTTGCCAATGCTATTCTTCTTTTAACTTCATCTTCACTTCTTCCATCCTCACTCAACCAACAACCCAAATATCTAAATCCCTTCACCTGCTGCACCATGTCATCATGGATTCCAATTTGCAGTCTTTTTGCATCTCTCCCTATCCATAAACACTTAGTCTTTTCAATATTAATCTTCATTCCATATGCCATACATCCTTCTTCCAATTTATTCAACATATTCTGAAGATCCTTTTCTTCCTCAGCAATAAGAGCCATATCATCTGCAAATCTTATACACTTTATTACTCTCCCTCCAACATTTGCTCCTCCACAGTCCAAATAATTATTTATCATATCTTCTAAATAAATATTAAACAAAACAGGTGACATACTACATCCTTGCCTAACTCCACTTTCTATATTCACTTCATCCGTCTCATTACATCCAAATCTAACTCTTATTCTTTGCCCATTATACATATTCCATATCAATCGTCTTTCTTTCCAGAATACTCCTTTATCTCTTAAGATAGACATCAGTTTATTCCAGCTTACTCTATCAAATGCCTTTTCTAAATCTACAAAACATATACCAATTCCTTTATCTCTTTCCATATATCTTTCTGCAATTGTCCTAACAATACCAATAGCATCTCTCGTGCTTTTCCCTTTCCGAAAACCAAACTGTTCTTCAGCAATATAATAGTCAACCTTCCCATAAATCCTTTGAGTTAAAATCCTCAATAACACCTTAGAAACATGAGACAATACACTTATTGTCCTATACTCTTCACATTTAACAGCTTTCTTCTTTTTAGCAATTGGAATCACTATAGTTCTTAAAAAATCTTCAGGCCAAACTCCACTATTATATATCAAATTGCAAAGTCCAACTATTTCCTTCATAGTAAATTCTCCCATTTCTCTCAAAAATTCTATAGGTACTGCATCAAATCCAATAGCCTTACCATTCTTCATTTGTGCGATTGCCTTTCTTACTTCATCTGGCAGTATGTCCATACCTCTATCATCCATTGCAACATCTTCTTCATTTTCAAGTTCATAACTAATTAAATTATTTCCTCTACTAAACAGATACCGAATATATTCTTCCCATCTTTTTAATATATCATTACTATCGGTTAACCTTCTTCCATTCTTATCCGCAATCTCACTTGCTACCCATGTTTTTTTCTCCCAAGAAATACTTTGTATTCTATCAAATGCTAGATCATATCTTTTCATCTGTTGAAACCTTTCTATCTCTTTACATTCTTGCTCCAACCACTTTTCTTTTGCTAAATCTGTTTCTCTTCTTAATTCATTATTAAATTTCCTATATTCCTTTTGCCCTTCCTCAGTATTTATATTCTTCCACCTTCTCCGCACTTCCATCTTTTCCAACATACCTTCAGTTATCCAAGGTCTTTTAGCTTTTCTCGCACGAATAATACCTATTTCATTTTTTGCTATTTTCAAGAATCCCTCTTTAATTCTATTCCAACACTCATCAGAGCCATTAATATAGTTCCCATCCTGAACAATTCTTTTAAATTCACCCTCACATATTAAACCAAATTTTCCTTTTTCCATTTGTCTCAATTTATCCAAGTCCCATCTTGTGTATCTTTTCCCTCTTTTAATTCTTTTTAAACTTAACTTTAATTTAGCCATTACCAAATTATGATCCGAATCTATATCAGCACCTGGCAAAGCATGTGAACCCTTAACAGCATTTTTATATCTATTCTGAATCAGTATATAATCAATTTGATAACGTTCTTTGTTACCTGGAGCTTTCCATGTATACAATCTTCTAATATGATTTTTAAAGCAAGTATTTGAAATGACAAACCCATTCTCTTTACAAAATTGTACAAGTCGACTACCCCTTTCATTTCTTTTCCCAATACCATAATTTCCAACAATTTTCTCTCCCTACCTTTCCCCACAACAGCATTCCAATCCCCCAATAGCAATATACATGCATTTTTTCCTTCACATTGAATAGTTTCTTCTATCTTCTCATACATTTCATCAATTTCACTATCATCATGAGTACTAGTTGGCATATAAACTTGTACAATTACCAAATCCCTAGGACTTGCATTTATTCTCATCACCATCAGTCTATCATTAATACCATCAACCTTTGCCACACTATTCCATATTTTCTTCCTCACAGCAATGCCAACTCCATTAATTGATCTATCACCACCTGAATAAAACAACTTTACATCTCCAAGAGCACACGTCTGAACATCCCTCCCACCTCACTTCACTTAATCCCATTACATCAATATTATTCAAATTCAACTCTCTTTTCAAATTCTCCAATTTCCCACTTTTCCTCAAAGATCTAACATTCCACGTTCCAATTCTCAGTGTATCCCCTCTCAATGAATTATATTTATGAGGATTTCGCAGGTTGACGACCTGAGTAGCCTCATGTCCACTCCTGCCGGGCAAGACACCAAAGTTATTCTTAACTAAGGTCTCAACACCAAACGTAATGATTTCTGTAGACATACTCATAATAAAACAAGGGAATTATAAGACAAAGTGGTTTCCCGTTGCCTTCTTTGCCCAGCAATAACCTCTATAATAGGCTTAGTGCACTAGTCAAATCCCATAAAATGAAAATCCAACTACCGCTTCCTCCTCATCGTTGTCACCTCTAGTGATCTTCCGCTGACTTGGAAGAAATGCCGTTGCTGACCCAGCACCCAGCAGGGTGTTGACTTATTTAATGGCGGTCAACACTCGCCATTATACATCCACCGTCATAGGAATTGTGGCACTTTATAGAAGTAGACACGCCACTGTCTCCTTCACCACTTCCTGATAGTGAATGTTGTCCCATTGTCAGCGACTGCTTATTTACAGTACTCTGCTTATTCGCAGCTAACCTTCATATCTGAAGGCCATGCCCCTATCCGCAACCTGGGGACGCTCTGGGTGGCATGGGACCCATGCCTTATTCCCAGGAAATACGTATATTGGTGATTATTTATCTTTTTAACATATATGTGTTTAAGTGTATCAGTATTATTAGATAGAGTGGAGAGTGGTGGGTCATGTGAAAGTCTGTGCTCATACCCTAATATTACATATATATAGACACAGGTATAAATAAGCCTGTCTTTCAGTTATTACATTATAGAGATGTCTGCCCATCCTTGCATATGTATTTAATAGATTATCTCCTGTACATGTGGGGTTCAGATTGACCTTAGGTCAACATGGGTGTGACAAGAATCTCGGCCTCAGAGTGGCCATTGAGCATTCCATCATCAGATTTTCAATTGGATGGATGGTTGAAGAGTTGGAGTGTGGAGTAGATTGAAGCCTGTCCATTAAAGTATGAGGATTGTCTATCTTAATATATATCTGAGCACTTATAGTATATA
The DNA here is from genome assembly GCA_028023455.1 of Epiperipatus broadwayi. Lineage (NCBI taxonomy): Eukaryota > Metazoa > Onychophora > Udeonychophora > Euonychophora > Peripatidae > Epiperipatus > Epiperipatus broadwayi. Next base: position 3,035,218 of record JAQFVV010012519.1, on the reverse strand, counting down.
TGTGTAGAGATGATAATCTGGACCAACTGATGATTGCTGGTTTAGCATGAAATACGTATATTGGTGATTATTTATCTTTTCAACATATATGTGTTTAAGTGTATCAGTATTATTAGATGGAGTGGAGAGTGGTGGGTCATGTGAAAGTTATACATTAGATAAAATGCTGTGCTTGTTCTGGTATTTTTAATCTAATGCTTGAATATCCTGGCACCTTACTGACAATGCCAGAAGCAAAAATTGATCTGGGGTTGGGGATATTCTGCAAAGCTTGTTAAGAGCTTATTTTGTGAGCTCTATATATAACATTTCATTTATAAATATTTTCAAGTCTTCATTTATAATTAATTTGTTTTTTTTAAAAAAGAAATATTACCAAATTTATCACTCTTTATTTTGCTATAATGTCTTAGATAAATGCAATATATCCAGTCTACTTTGAACATTTTTTAAAAAATTAAAGTTAAAATGGCTCTGAAGAAGACTGCAGGACAGTTGAAACATAAAAAGATTTTTGCTAAAAAGTGTTTTTTTTGTTAAAAAAAAAAAGTATAAATAATAGATTTTGCATTGCTTTTATTGTTTAATAAAATCATTGTTTTATTTTTACTACAGAAATGCATTGGACTTCTTTGAATTTAATACCTGGTCAGAAATATTATGTTTCTGTAAAAGCTTGTAATGCAGCATACTTATGTTCTATAGCTTCCTCAGATGGCATTACTGCTGATAACTCCCCACCTAAGGTGGGTCTTGTGTTTGATGGCATTAGAGATGGAGACATAGACTGGCAAAAATCAAGGTAACATAGCTGGATAGTTTAAAACTTTATAAATATTTAAGATCTCTATGTGAAATGTATGTATATTAAAATTATGTGAAGAGATAAAAAATAATATTAAAAAGAAATAAAGTAATAGAGAAAATCGAATATTAATTAAATAAAATATTTAATCAAAATAGTGTAATAGGAACTAATTACAGAAAGGGAAAAAAAAATCAGATAATGGAGAAAGTTCAATTAGTATCAACTAACTATTAATTGAAGTTACAGTAAAGATTGAACTGATAAAACTCTTCGTCCAGATCTTCATGAACTATATTATTATTCCAGAAAACAAAGAGCTAAAAAGTATAAAAAGACTGGAACTGAAAAAGGAGTACCTTTTTTCTTCCAGCATTTAGGTCAATTGGGATTCCCATTGGGGAGAAGCATTGGAAAAACAGTGGGGAACATCTTATTATGCAAGATCTTTGCTCCTGAAGGTACACAACCTGACTAGGATTAAAGCAGATCATTCCAATCTTATTATGATTTTAAAATGCCTTAAGGGTTTGCAGGATTAAAAGAATTTTAATCATGGCAAAGGTAATGTATTTAATTATTGAGTATGTTTAAGTGAAAGGCACTTGTATTCCAAAGCAGTGGAGCATGGACTTATGTAACTGAGAAGAGTGTGAACTCATTTGAATATTATATCTTGCTATATTTATATATCCTATTATTCTTATATATTGTAACTTGTATTAAAGTGCATGAAGAAAGTAAGTTGTTGTGAGTTTTATTTCCTTTGTGTTCTAAAGAAAATTAATCCCAAAAATAATTTGTTATCTTACTTGAGGATTATAGAGCTAAGATGTAACAAACCTGATACACTTGACAGTTATAGAGCTAAGATATATAGCATTATGTTAGACATTTTAACTTATTGATTAAAATATCTTCACTATGTAATGATTATGTTGTTTTACAATGTTGCATAGCTGTACTATTATTTCATCTTTAATAAAAATCTGAATGGAAAAATCTTAATTACAAAGTAATTTTCAAAATCTTATAATGTCAGAATAAAAGAATATTTGCTATTGGAAGATTTTCATCTTTAGAAAATTTATAAAATTTCTAAAAAATAATTGGTAATAGATTTATGGTTAGAGAATAATGCATATCTGAAAAAATTTAAGATCAATAATTGAAGAAAGTTTATTCTTGATAAAAATTGTTTTAAGTGGTAAATAGAGAATTCTTAATCTGAATAATAACACCTATTAATCTTTACCTTTGTCCTTGACCTCTATCTTGGCAATGACCTTGCAGGTTTTAGAAATTACTTTTACTATATAAATGTAAATATAAAAGAGAGAATGAACATTTAAGTAGATGTTCACACTTAAAAAGTTCTATTTGTGTCATTCAGGAACTACAGGGTTCATAAAAGGAAAACAACTATTTTTCTTAGTCTCAAATTCAAAAATGAAAGCTATTAAACTTGCCATATTAGTAGTGCATATTAATAAGCAACTCATTCATGATCATTCACTACATGTCCAACCTCATAATAATAATTATTGTAATAACAAGCTTAAATGGAATGAACATTAAAAATTTGGCCTAACCAGTTTTTCAAGACCTCTTTCTTTCCTTCATTATTTTTTCAATATTTTAATCTTTCACATTGTATTTTTTTTTTACATTTCTTCTCTCTCTTTTTGAATATTTGCATATTGTATACCATACTCATAATTATAATTACAATTATAGAATTATATGGTTAAACATTATATTAGCCTAAGATTGTTTTTTTTTATCTTATAATTTTATTTTTATCTATCCTGACATTTTGTATTCATGAACTAGCTGCAACACATGGTTTGTAATCTTCTATTTGCCTATTTTACTAATGTACACCTACTTATTTTAATCTGAATTTTCCAATTACTTTTAATATAATGAAATTATTTTCCCAAATTCATAAGTAGTGAATATATATATATCTGGAAAACTCAATATGAGATAACTAGGTGCAAACTTTTTTTATCTAATAGTGAAATCTGCATTGAGTTTTTTTTTTCTAACAATGTTTATAAATAGATTATACATTTTTTATGTTTATTATTTTCTGTTTTTCTTTTGTTGTGTTTGTTTTGTTTTTTTAATTTTGATTTACTGCCTTATTATTATTATTTGAATTGAGAAACATGTATATAATGGGTGATGATTGATTATAGTTATCTCTTCAGCAAAACATTATTTCAAACTGGCAACCATAAACTTTTCTTGTATAATGTTGATATGGATAGACAAACCAAGGAGAATTAGGGAACATGCTGTCTATTTTTCAAGTTGTAGTTATTTCTATATCTGTTTGGAAGAATCTATCATTGGATATCTTGTGGGTGCTGATTGTTTTCAGTTTAAAGTAACTAATAATCAGTATATAATAATAGTTCACTTTTTCTAAGATTTCATAATTAAAATGAGATGATTTTTTTTATATTTGATTAACATTATAAAATATTGATGCCTTTCTTATGAATAATCATAAATTATTGTAATTTATAAAAGTGAAAAAATTGTCTTTATATATCTAATCCATCAATCTATTTTGGAATTTGTGTGCTTTTTTATTGAAATGGTGATGGTGACCTTGTATCTAATAATATTTTGATTGTTTTCTAGAGATTGGTTAGCTGCTCATTGGTTTAATTTTGAAGATGTCCATTCTGGAATATTATATTATGAATGGAGAGCTGGTACAATGCCAGGAGGTGATAATATATTAAAAAAAACTAAAGTTTTTCTAAATGAAGAAGCATTTGCTGTTAGAAAAGAATTGGTAGAATTACTTCCTGTAAATAAGACAATATATATAACTGTTACTGCAACTAATAAAGCAGGTAGCTTAATATATATTTTAATAAATCTATAAATAATTATGACTTACCTGATCATATAAACCTATTCATGAAACAACCAAGTTTAAAAAACATTACTGTGATAATTTACTAATCAGATTTCCAAAGAATTACAAATAATAATCGATTTCTTGTTTCAATGCCAATTTATTGCATTATTTGTAAGTTTATTTAAATGATTCTTTGGTAATCTGACTTACAAATTGTCATGGGAACATTTCCGAACTTGATTGTTCCATAAATAGATTTTTTAATTTATATAGATAATTTTGTTAACTAAATTCTTTACTGATATATTACGATTTCACCTTTTAAGATTCATCTTTTAAAAAATTGAAGTAATAATACAAATTACTTAATATGAAAATGGCTTAGCGTAAGATCCCAAACTCAGTTAAGGATTTGCCCCAGGATATCCAAAGTGGATTATAACATGATTAATTAGTTTTAAAGTCAAACAAGTAATTTAACATTTGGAAGAGTTGCCACTTTTTGGTAATTATGTGTTAAGCAAAATTTTGACTGCAGTTTTCAACTGTGTGTAAAATAAATAACCTACATGTCTATGATTGTTAATAATAAATTGACGATTATGTAATGTGATTTGTATCATTTAATAATATTTTATATAAGGTATATTTTATTATGAATCTTTACTGTAGATGCTATAATAATCTATGAGAAAAATAAGTGAAAATCAATAGCAAGTTATTGTTTTTTGATAACATAATATTATTTTTCCATATGATTCCAAGAACATCTATCTTTATACTACTCTAGAAATATCTATTCTAAACTTGGGTAATTAGTGGACGCTAGAAAATCTCAATCTGCAGACCTTTTTCTTGCTTTCATCATTGAATAATATGATTTTAAACTGGATCTAATAAGGTATTTATGTATCTTTTATTCCTTCATATTAATCAGGCTAAGAGCCTGACATTTAAAAATATAAACATACAATTTTAAACGAGGCTGATCTCCTGGAACAGATTTAAAATATTTAGAAACTGACTTAGTGACAGTTTTATATAATTATGTAAGACAGTTAGTCTGGATTTAAAACTACTTTCTTTTTATTATTTCCAGATTATCATCTGTTTGCTAAATGCATAATATCAAGGTTTGAATCCTAATACTCACTGATGGTGGCAGTAACAAGTCTTGAAATGGGGATCTTGTTTTTGTTTTTCATTAATTATTCATTCTTACATATGTGACTCTAAGATAGAATGAAGATAATTGCTAATGGAAGTGTAGATATAAGCATATAAGAAGATCATATAATGTTGTTGGTATTATCTTCTTAACCAAAGAGTATAGAACTGAATTTGTAAAATATATAGAAATGAGCATAAATATGCAACTGAATTAATATGAGATTAAAATTTGAAAGTGTTTGAGTTTATTAGGGTCCATTGGAATTTATACTATAGAAGGCTTATAATAGTTAGCACTAGAACAGGATCAATGTATCATTACTTGATTGTACAAAGCTACTGCCAGAAGAATCATAGAACTATATTTACAGTTAGCCATATAATATATTAAGCAATATTTTAAAATGAAATAAAGATTATTATAATTTTTAATAAAATGCTAAGAATTTTACATTTTCTTTTTCATTTTTTTTGTGATTCATTTGGAATATTTTCAATTATTAAATGGTAATAAAATAATGTTCTAAGTATCATATAATACTAAATCATCTATGCACTTTACTACTGTTACACGATGCTTTATTTACTGCCCTCTTTACAGTTTACAGTTTCAATTGCCCCAGCAAACTGTAAACTGTAAAAGAGGGTGGTAAATAAAGCATTGTGTAACAGTACTAAAGTGCATGGATGATTTAGTATTATATGGAATACATTTGGCAATGTAATAAGAAAATAGGATGTTGGGATAAATGTTAATGATCAATCATTTTTACTATTTTATTTTTATTTATATGTTTAGATCTCTATCCAAAGCATTATAATTTTTAAAAAGCAATATTTTCATAGTATTTAATTTTTTAATCCTAGCATTTTATTTTTTTAATTACAGGATTGTCGAGTGAAAAAATTTCAGATGGATTTAAAATCGATTCCACCCCACCTTTAATCAAATATGCAGCTGAAATTGATTATTCCCAAGGTTCACTTGTTTCAGGAACTCAGGTAAAGATATTTTAAATAGTCATAATTATAAATAAATAATTATAGGGGATTTTAACTCAGACTTTCAAGCTCCCTTCACTTCATTCTATCTCATATAACTGATACACAGAAGCAAAACTCTTCATACAGTAGTGTCACTCAGTGCAAGCCAGAGTAATCAATGAATGCAGGAAGGTTTTTTGCATAAAATCTCTATCTAGTGCCTACTCATCCGATATCCCCAGATTAATTTCTAGCTTGTAGCTTTCATCAGTGAGGAGCCTTGTATCTGAGAGCACTGCATCTAGATCTTAGGATCTAATTCAACCCTCCAGCAGCCACATTTAACGTTTTTAGCTAACTATAAAGCTTTGAGTCCAAAAAAAAACACATTTTCAAGCTAAGCTCATTAGCTTGTATAGTTGTATAGATCTGAACTCAGCACAATATCCATAACTTTTTCATGTCTTTGGTTTTCTGGCTTGCACTGATTGGTGCTACTGTGTGGAGAGTTTTGTCTCTGTGAAAAACAGTTTGTGTAAGCAAAAAGAATGGTGATCATGTGATGTTTGATGGTTTCATAATCAATATACATGACCACATACCTGTGAAAAAGATAAATGATCTTCAACAAACATATTCCATGCTAAACCTGCACTCGACAATTGGTCCAGATCATCAACCGTCCATATATATAATCAGTGCTTGGTTTATATTAAAACAGTAGGACAGGCTTCAATCTATTCTCCCATCCAACTCTTCAGCCTTCCATACCATTGAAATTCTGATTATATATATATATATATATGGGAGATGATGATGTGGACCAACTGATGAATGCTGACTCAGCATGAAATACACACATTGGAGATCATTTATCTTTTTCACATGTGTATGGTCTTGTCTATTGGTTGTATGAGATAGATTGGATAGCTAAAAGGAGGGTGAAAGTGTGGTTTCAAATCCCCTACAATTACATCTAATCTCCCCTGGTGTATACCTGTATTTAAAATGTAAATATAATAAAGTGGTTATTGGTCAATATTTATTTTGCATCTGATTTATTATAATAAAAATATTATGCCAAGAATTTCAAGAAACAGGATAATAAAAAGAACTGGAGAATATGGTTTTACAATTTCCTGTGCAGTCATTATTACATCTAATTGGCTGTCATATAAGTATTTTAAGGCACATCTGACAAAGGCTTCAGCCTTTCATGTTATTATTTTAAAATATGTAAATATAATGCAGAGGGTTTTTTAAATATTATTTTTGTTTACTCATATCTTTTAGTCTGGTATGTGCAAAATCATTCTACATTTAAAGTCTTTGGCAAAAAAACAAATGAAAATCTGATTGAAACAACACAATAGGGATTCACTAATTGCAAAAAAAATTGTTTATATATACTTTTAATGTATTAAGTACCATATAAACTTTAAACAACCATAAATAAATTTCTATATTTGAAATTGCATTATGACAACAGTAACTTAAAAGTTAATTTAATTTTTATTACGCAATTTAATGAAAAAGTATTAAATTGCTATTAAAAACAATTATTTTAAAACAATATATCTGTTAATTTTTTAAAAAAATTTATATTACAATAATTTTATCTTTCTTTAGGTCGTATATTTTTCATTATCTGTTGCCAGAATAATTTTTTTTAACAATAGATAATATATCATTTAAAAACATTCTTACAGTAAACTGAGAAACCATTAGTGTTTTGAGTGTGTGGAGATTTATAATATTTAAAGTAATAGTGCATCATCAGAATTCAACTTCCGATCTAACAATTTCAAGTGTTTTGACTAATAAATTCTAATTTTTATTATTACAGTGAAATAAACTGTATCAATTTACTCAACTTCAGTTATATGCCATTTTTAAAAAATGTAAACAATCAAATAAACAAAAAAAACATTAAAATTTGTACATTTTTCCATCTCTAACTACAATCATCATCAACCATTATCAAGTCACTGCAGAATGGAGGTCTCTCCAAGTTCAATCCATCTTCAATCTTTAGCTTTTCTTCTCCACATCACCTCTGCACACTTTCTTATTTCATCCATCCATCTCACATGTGGTCTTTTTGTGGGTCTTTTACAATCTCTTGGAATCCAGTTTAAGATTTCAATTGTCCATCTTTTATCAACTTCTCTGAATACAATACATGATTATATATTTTTTTTTAAAAAAATTAAATTTATAAATAAATTTTGTAATATGCCAACAGTCATTTTTCGTACCATATGCTGTCAGCTTAATAATAAAAAATTTGTCAGTTTAGGTTGAAATAATATGCATTTTATTTTTTCTTTATCATTCTTTTTGAATTTGATGTACAGTATTTCTTATAATGAAATGTTTTTTTTTTTTTCATGTGTCAAAGCATTGGCCGGAAAGCGAACCCAGGACAACTCCTTGTAAGGCTGCTGTGCTGACCACTCGGCATGCTTTTTAAATTCAATGCTAAAAGATTTGCAAAATTTAAGAACATACTTAAAGTTAATACTGACTTAAAAAATAAATGTAATAATGTTCAAGGCTAAATGTAATTTTAAAAAATATCAAAACAATTAGGTTGTAGTTTTTTGATAATGAGATTATTATTATATTGCTATGAAAGAAAAAGTTATTTAAAAAAAGAATATTTCCCAGAGCATAGTTAATTGTAAGGAAAGTCAGAGATTTTGCTATTCATTTTATTTAAAAATAAAAATATTGTACAGTAATCTTTTTTTTTTAGTTTTAGTTTTTCAATCAATGAATGAACATATGTATACTCTATTAAAATATATGTAAATGTGTCCCTTCAATCTATTATTAATAATTATATTATTATTATCTTTAAAAAAATGTATACTGTAATCTTAACTTATATGTGCATGCTATACATATAGAAAAGTATCTGCATTATATATGTGCATATGTTGAAAAGTATTATAAACTTGCAGTTTAATAAACAAGATGTATTCTATTCCAATCAAAGTTTATCAACAAAATGTGTGATGTATGGTGTAAATGCTTGGGGGGAGAGGGGAGACTTGGAACAAAATATAGCAAATATTACAGCTCCTGTGCATATACTTGATCCATTTATTTGTCTGTCTGAGATATCTTGCAGCTCAATTTTCATCCATTTCCCATTTTGTGATCTAATTGGAACTTTGCATATATATATATATATATATATATATATATATATATATATATATATAATATATAAAAAAAAAAAAAATATATATATATATATATATATATATATATAAATGAAATAATAAATTTAATGGTTTACAAACTATTACAAACAATCCTTAAATCTGCAGAAGTACTTTCGGTGAATTTCTTCAACCTGCCTCAACTGTATATATATATACAGTATTCCCAATTTCAGTATTATTTTTTTTAATATTTGCAAACAATTTTAGAAGAAAAAAAAGTAGAAATTTTTTAATTTTATATGGTGATGTGCTATGACTTCTTTATCAAAGTCAGGAACTCTCAGTCACTATACCCAGAGAAACATGTTAGTTACCTTACCATCCCTTTCCATTCCCCACACTAAGTTTTTTCCATATTCTTCTCTATCCTGCTCCATCCCATTTTCACAATATGATCTTTGTCCACTCTATGGCCTTTGTATCTATATCTCCCTTATCTTTTTCCAAATCCAATATAAAAACCAAGAGTCCACTTTTCTTATAATCACTTTGTTTATATTTATTCTCCCACAACTTTCTTATTTGTACCCTTTCTGCCTGTAAGCATTTACATTCAATTAGCAGATGCCTAATATTTTCCATCTCTTCAACTTGCCAATTAAATCACTCTAATTTCTCCATTTATGTGTATATTCCCTTGTTAATATCAACAAATAAAAAATCCTTCTCCTTTTTTCTTTTCAAAAACTTTATTTTTTATCTCAATACTGAACATATATATACATTAATATACAAAACTCCAACGTTTCAACTGTTTTATCTCATACAGTCATTTTCAAGGATCTGCAACAATATTAAAAATGACTGTATGAGATAAAACAGTTGAAACGTTGGAGTTTTGTATATTAATGTATATATATGTTCAGTATTGAGATAAAAAATAAAGTTTTTGAAAAGAAAAAAGGAGAAGGATTTTTTATTTGTTGATATTATTGTAGAACATATATATTTTAAAAGAAAAAGTGGATGTACCTTTGCTGTGTTATTATATTTTATTCCCTTGTTACTAACACTCCTGTTTGAGCTTTTAACAGTAAACTACTTTCCTTGCTATTTATATATATTACTTTTTATAAAACTCCACATATATATTCTAATGCAAATTTTTTTTATATAATGGAATGCAAAAAAAAAGTAAAGGAGAAGATATAAGAATAATACTTCCTTGCTATTATCATAAATTAATTCAACCCAATATTTTGTTTACCTTCTACATATATTTAAACTCTTTTCACTCTCCAGACAAATTCTTCATCTTTCCAACTTCTTATTTTTTATTAATGCATCTATTTTTCTATCCTATTCTTTGCCACTATAACACTCAACAATCCTCCTAACATAATCATCCCACCTTTTGCACAAGTATTCTGACATAAAGTCTTTATCCAAATCTTCTGCATAGTGTAATACTTTTCTCCCCTATCTTGTTGCCTATTCTTTACTCGTACCCAATTAAATACTATTTTAGGTATTATCTTACTATCTATAAATTGCAATCTATCGAACATTTTCATTTTGCTTTTTGCTTCTCTCATACAAAAACTTGACCATCCCATTTCTTCTTGAATTGCCTTCTTTGCCATCCACACATATGCAACTAATGTATATCTTCCTACTTCTCTCTGTACTTTTTTAAGTAATTTAATATTTCTTTATTGTTACCATAAATTAATCCTGCTATTGCCACTTTCTTCCATACAATTCTTGCTATATCATATTTATTATATGAAACTGTTAATTTTTTTTTATCAGTCCCTTTTTTTTCCTTGCTTCATTTATCAATTTTTTCTCTCATTCATTGCTTATTTAAGACAATTCCTAAATTGTTATACCTGTTCACCACATTTAACTCTATATCCCTCAATAAAAATTATTTCTCTCCCTTTCTCCAGCATTTATTATCATTACTTTTGATTTTTTTTTCACTAAATTTAATCCCCATCTCTTTACCCACCCTTGCACATGGCTTCTACATAACTTCCATATTGTCCCTATTTTCTGTACATAAGAAGATATCATCAGCAAATAAAAGACCTGATAATGTATACACTACCTTACCATCTATTAATGGTATCTCTACTCCTCTTCCTAGTCTTTTTATTGCTCTCTCCATTTCTCTCAAATATAAAAAAACAAAATAGGTAACATAGGGCATTCTTGCCTTAGTCCCACCCCATTTTTAACTCTAATTCTATATTTCCTAATTGTTATGTATAGTAATTATTTCCATACAATCTCTTAATAAGATTCACTAAAGCTCCATTTATTCCCAAATTTATTAAATTTACCCATAATCTATTTCTATTTATCATATGCCTTCTCTATATTTATAAAAATCATATATAACTGTCTACCTATATTCCTACTTATATCTATAAGTTGTTGACTATAAATAAACTATCTGCTATATTATCCATTCTAAAATCACCTTGCATTACTCCCACTATATTATTTATTTCCATCCATTTTTCTACTTTGGTCTATAATTGTTTAGTTTATCTTTCTATCGTCCTTACCCTTTTCTCTAAATAATAGCATTACTCTTATATTATTCCAGCTATCTGGAAATTCTCTTCTGTGCCATCTTATTAAAACATGATAATAGATTAAATTTTGCCTTATTTTCCAAATCCATCATTATCTCTGCTGTCTATTCATTTAAACCTTTTGTCTTTCCATTTTATAACTTCTTCTCTGCCTCATTCAATTCATTTGCTACAAAATTAATATTTCCATTACTATGTGCTTTTGTGTTAGTTATCACTCTGTCATTCACATCTAACATTTTTTCTAAATCCAATTACATACTTAAATTAAGATTGTCTTTAATTCTTCTCTAGAATTTCACTCTTTCTTCTCTGCATTCTTCTTTTCATATATTTCCAAAATTTTTTACTCCTATCACTTTCACTTTTATTAATATCCTCCAATAATTTACTATTTAATTTCATTCTCTCTATATAATTATCCATTTTAACCAACTTTTTTTTAAAAATAGTTTTCCCAATTAATATTAATGTTTACTAATATTATTATTATTCAGAATAGATAAACTCTTCAAGTTTTATTTAAGCTTTGTTGTTTCTCTTATTTAATAAAATATAATTATCCAGCTGCCAACTCACTGCATGCCCCTGGATATATTAATAGTATTATTTAGCTTATAATTTTTTTCTGGATCTTTTATATATATATATTGCTGATTATGCTTTAGCAATCTGCTGCTAACCATTCTTTGCATGTTTATCATGCCAGATTGTTTATTCTCTATTATTTAGTATTGGCAAAGGAAATTACTCTTCAGACATGCTCCATTAATTAGATTGATATTAAATTTACATGCACTCACCATCAATAAGTGTTTTAAGAACATAAGTGAATCACTTATGCTTAGGGTTTATGCTTATATAAACCAACCCTTATTGACCAAGCTTAAATCAGAATTTGATCTTATTATGAGCCTGATTTAAGTTTTAAAATTATGGGCAAAATTTTTTTCTAAATTTAATATAGAAATAAAATAAAAATCAATGTGATATAATAGGATATGATATTTAAAATTCAAAAACAAATGGGTAAGAGAAATAAAAAAATAATTCAAGAAAACAAATTTGTAAGAATCAAACTGATGTTATTCATTGGATAAAATAATGGACAAATACTAACCAATCATATAAATGATCAATCCACAAATACTTTAAAAGAGAAGTAATCAATCAATCAATATCTAATAAAACCAAGAACTATTAAATATATTAAGTTTTGGTTTACACTTCTAGAAAATATTGGCAATATTAACTGTCCTTGTAGCTATTTAACAATAAATTGCATATTAGATATACTGGTGACTTGTAATTATTCATCTAACCTGAATTGTTGTTTAAATGTAAAGTATTACTAAATCCTTATTACCATTATTGTTAATGTTTATTAAATCATATCTTATCCTTTTTTGGATCTTTCCTGTAATACCCAACAGATTTAGTATAGACTCAATGATGAATTTATCAATTAAACTGTCATGCTAAAATGTGATTTTAGTTTACCAAAAAATTCCAGTTAAAGAAAAAAAAAATTTCTTTCTATCTCTCTCTTGTTGTGCTGTATTATAATAATAAAAAAGAATAGAAAATTAGATAAAAAACAACGTCTATGCTGATGAAATTGGAGTTGTTCAGAAAATTTAGTTTTTATACTCATTTTTTATCAATATGAATCAGATAGTTGAAGATATGTGAGATGTTACAATTTATATATGCTATTTTCAAATAGGAAACTGATCTAAAGGGATAAACAATGAGGATTGACAATTCCTCAACAAGCTTTGTGATAAATGCTTAGCCAGAGCCAGCACTTAAAATATCTCTGTCAGGAACCCCCCCCCCCAAACCCCTGACCATGGTTTCATGCTTTGGCACTCCTCAGAGAGATGCCAGGTGACACCTGGCACCTCTCTGAGGAGTGCCAAAGCACGAAACCATGGGGGGGGGGTTCCTGACAGATATTTTAAGTGCTGGCTTTAGCTAAGCATTTATCACAACTCTTGTTGAGGAATTGGCAATTCTCATTGTTTATAACTTACAAGCTTATGAGAATAGGGTCATGTGATCTATGACTCTTATTTTGACGATCTAAAGGGATATTTATTTTTGTCACAAATCCCTGGTTAAAGCCAGAATTTGAGTTGATATATAATGATATTCATAGCTAGCTATGGTTTTAAGTTTTTTCATATAAATGTTATCAGTACTGACAATGGTAGAACCCATGGTCATCTCTTAATTTTAAAACAGGCAAAATTCTCCATATAGCAGTAGGAATGGTGATCATATGATCTCTTGATTTTGTTGGAAGAATTGCACTGATTGTTGTTATGCAAAATGTTAAAAGTTGCAGTAGATAGTGTAAAATATTTGATAAAAAATAAACTTACAGATGAAGACTTCACACAAGTTTTTTATACAGTAAGAAAATCATATTCTAAATTGCATAGAAAAATAAAAAATGATAAAAGATCTTATTTGTAACCCACATGGGCATATTCTTCTTCAGTTAAAAATTAGATGCTGAAATTTCTATTCTGGAAAACAATTAAAGTTTATCATCATACCATCTAATATTCTTTTGTTACATATAATTATAGAAAATCCTCCAACTTTATGATCTACCTAAAATCCATAAAGACTAAGTTCCATTAAGACTGATTGTTAATTCTAGAAATTTACCTCTTGAAAACTTGTCAAGATTTTATCTCAAGATTTATAATCCTTTAGGATACAATGTCAGAGATTTTAAGCCTTTTATGGAATTGATTAAGAATATGAAAATTGAAAAAACGGACATATTTGTAAGCTTTAAGTGTAGCAAGCGTATTCACAAATGTAATCCCTTGTGAGCATAATTTATTAAACCACTATTATATCACATGACCACTTTTTTATGCGTACACAGTCTGTTAATAAAGTAGCAACTTTCTTTGTACAATATTTCCACCTAGTATGAGCCATAATAATATGTGGATTATAGAAGGTTAGTGCATAAAAGTTCTTATCTAATGCCTACTCATCCAATATCCCCACACTAGTTTTTAACTGGGGTTTCTAAATATCTAGGTGTAGTGTTCTCAGATCCAAAGCTCCTCTTTTGTGAAAGTCATAAGGCAGAAACTAGTCTGGGGATATTAGATGAGTAAGCACTAGATAGGTATTATGATGCACAAACCTTCTAGAATCCATTGATTATTTTGACTTGCATTTAGATGACAATATTGTATAAAGTTGCTACTGTGTTAAAATTATTTATTGTAGAGAAAATATTAAATGATGCTAATAGTTTTACAAGCCAGAACAAGTTTTTATATTAATGGAATAGTGAAACTCTTAATATTCACAATAGAATCAGAATAAGAACAAAAATTGACTTATTAGATGTCATATGGCAAGACTCCTTCCATCACAAAATCAGGAACTACAATTTATAGAAAATGTTCCACTTCTTCTTCCTTTTCCTATGTATTGATAAAGTGTTTAAGAAAGGTGAAAATGGTATAATTTATAGAAAACCTATATACACAAGAAAATACTTAGCATATACATCCATTCATAATAGAAACACAAAACATAAAGTTATACATCATTATAAAACATAATAAAAGAAGTTTGTTCAGAAACCAATGGTTTTTGAAAATTAGATCTATATAGAATTAACTTTCATGAAGAATTATTATTCATTAATTGTCATTAAGAAAATCTTAAATAGACAACCAAAAAATATATAAAAAACAATTATAGATATAGTAATGTATCCTCACACACCAAGTATAATGGACAAACTAAATCAAATCTGCATCAATATAACATTAAAATGACATTCCAATCTGCATCAATATAACATTAAAATGACATTCCAAAACCATAGCACATAATAAGAAATCCTAACCTTTACAAAACCTAAA
Source organism: Epiperipatus broadwayi (assembly GCA_028023455.1). Taxonomy (NCBI): domain Eukaryota; kingdom Metazoa; phylum Onychophora; class Udeonychophora; order Euonychophora; family Peripatidae; genus Epiperipatus; species Epiperipatus broadwayi. The sequence continues at coordinate 3,019,691 of JAQFVV010012519.1, read as the reverse complement.
CTTGAAATGCTAAAAAATAAAAAGTACATTTATAAAATAATAGCTGAATATGGAGAATGTACATTAGAGAAACTAGTCACCCTGAAAAGCAAATAAAAAAACACAAATATATGATTAGTAAATGAAAATCAGATGTATGTAAAGTAGCAAACTATATATATTTCAATGAACATATGTTTGATTGTTAAAATACAAAAAAATTAGAAATCCAAAGAAAGAAAGTTCAAAGAAGCTGATGATATGATGCTGATAAACATTCCCATAAGAGAATCTACTGTGATGATTTACAAGATTTGAAGGCCACCTAATAATTTTGTTCTTAAGAAAAAAGTGAGAAATCAGGAGAAATCTCATAAATAAGTATATGGAATTTCTACTGAATATTGCCTTTGACAGAAAAATCTAATTGGTTAGAGTATTGCATTAAATTTACAAATCTAATGATTCCAGATTTGATTCCTTTAATAATATTGACCCTGGTTAGCTCACCATACCTAAAAACAGTGGAGAATAATACTATTTGAAATGCTGCACTATATACTAACTTGGGTGCAACAATAGTTGAACATCTTAAAAAAACTAGAAACAGTTAGCAATTTATATCAGATTCTGGTAATAATACAACATATAATTATAATACTATCATTTTCAAACTTTCAGAAAACAGTAGAATTTAGTGTATATCATTTTACATATTTACATTAATACATAATATGCCACCAAAAAAATTTTAATCAGTTGCCCTTATGGAGACATATATTCGGTACTAATCATATTAGATCTTGAAAGGGCAAACACTTTTTGAAAGTGGTGGAACATGACTACACTTAATTAGTATTCCATAATCTTTATATTAAAACAGCAAAACAATAAATTGAGCTATCAGAAGATTGTAGATGCATATTAAATTGTTTCCATGATTAATTTAATTGTTTAATTTTTTTTAAAAAATGTATGACATTACCAAATATATTCAACTGGAAATAATTATATAAAGATTAGTGAGCACAACATTTTGAATAGTATCATTATCCTCTTTTTTAGCTGTTTCTAATTATCTGGTGATTGGTTTTTAAGGATATTTTCTAATGAATAAAGTTATTCTACTGATTATAATCCACATTGAATAGCAATTTTATATCAGAGATTTCCTGGTTTTTCTATGGAAAGTAAATGAATTATCACTAAGCATCACATGATCACCATTTCTTATGCTTGCTCAAGCTTCATGCATCCATTGATTACTTTGGTTTGCACTAAGTGGCACTACTGTATTGAGAGCTTTATCTGTAAATGAATTATTTTTAAATATTATAGATTATCACAATTACGTTGTCATATCAAATTATTTATTATTATAATATGAACAGTTTATTAAATTTTCTTTTTGTTAGAGATTAGGATTGTAGACAGCATGTTATAGCTTTGGAAAACTGTTTGATATTATGTTAATTCCATTTTTTAAATTTTGTCCAACATTTTTCTGGTATATTAGATACACTGCAGTACCTATTTCCATCATCTAATATGAGTATTGAATGTCTTTAGAAAAACTTAAGTTTATTTAAATATTCCAAATACCTTCAGCTGTTAGTAATAGTATATTAAATAGGTTAGTATATGCATAATGTTTCAAGAGGTATTATTCTTCCCTCTTCTTCAGATGTTGCTGGCCTGACTAATAACAGTACTAGCATGGGAATTGAACCCTTAGATTCTTGAGTATTGTATTTTAAGGTAATGTTCAAACCAACTGAGCCATTCTGCCAAAGGCTCAGTTGGTTAGAGGGTTACCTTCAAATTCAATACTCAAAAATTTAAGAGTCCAGGTTCAATTCCCATGCTAGTACTGTCACTGGTCAGGCCAACAACACCAGAAGAAGGGGGGAGAATAATATCTCTCAAAACATTGTGCATATACTTACCTGTTTGATGTGCTATTACTAACAGTTAAATGTATTTGGAATATTTAAATAAAGTTAAAATTTTTTAAAGACATTTATTACTCATATTAGATGATGGAAGTAGTCCAATATATAAATATAACTGATAGATTTTAAGATACAAATTACTAACAATTTATTGTTACAAAAAAAAAAAAATTTTTTTTTAGATTAAAAAATATTTCTTAAATTTGAAAAAATAACAATATATTTTATATTCTTTTGCTGTTTTTCTCTTTTATTTTAATATTTACATATATATAGTATTGGAACAGTAATTTAAAAGTATCCTGGGAATTTAAAGATCCTGAAAGCTCAGTATTGTATCAATTAATTTCTCTTTTGACGCCTTATCCAAGTCTGATCGCACTTCCAACAATAAAAGTAATAATTTTTATTTATTTACTATGATCATTTATTTATGATGTTATACTTATTAAATAATACTCTAATTCATTTGTTTAGGTGCCTGGTTCTTTTAAAAATTACCAGTTTACCAATTTAAGTTTAGAAGATGGAGAACTTTATTTTGTTCAAATTATAGGTTGTAATTCTGCTTCATTATGCAGTGTTATAGAATCTTCTCACGTTTTGGTGAGTATAATTTTTATTTATATATAAATATTAGCATGTTTATACTGTTAATTCTTTATTCCTTTAGTGGGTGACTGGATATTCATTATAGCATAGTGGCTTAAGGATTTGTAAATAATCCTAATAAAAGTATTTAAAATAAGGTAGAATAAACTTATACATTTATATTGTTTTTCTGTAGGTTTGTGATGATGGTATTTTAATTGTATTTACATATTGGACTATTTCCATCATTTAATATTAAGTATCCTGGAAGATCCTTAATGAGAATCACTTTAAATTAATAAATATTCTTCTTATATTGTTTTTGTTGTGAATAATGGCTTTAAAATAGGTCAGCGACGGCTGCTTTATAAGCAGTTGTCCTGGGTTAGTGGGTTCGCTTCCCGGCTGATGCTATGACATATGAGAAAAAATAAGTAATTTTACCCTGCAGCAGAGGCATAACAGCAGAAGATAATTAAACAATAATGAACACAACAATCAAGCGAGAATGGATTTTTGTCTATTGAAATGTAAAGCTATTTGATTGGTTATAAGCCAGTGTCTTCTGAATCCACAATAATAAATAACCCAATACTTGTTAATCTCTTTTTATATAAATGATAAATTAAACTCAAAACATAACCTTTTATACTTTAAATAGTTTATATAATTAGACCAGGGGTAGTCAACCTTTTTATACCTACCACCCACTTTTGTATCCCTGTTAGTAGTAAAATTTTCTAACCGTCCATCGTTTCCACAGTAATGGTGATTTATAAAGTAGGGAAGTAATTTTACTTTATAAAATTTATAAAGCAGAGTTACAGCAAGCTAAAACATATAAATCTCTATGAAATTTTTTTAAAAGTCAGTTAAATTTAAAAAAAAGAAAGTGCTTCAGTGTCGGACAAAACCCCTACCACCCATCATGAAGGCTGGAACGTCCATTAGTAGGCAGTAGGGACCAGGTTGACTACCACTGAATTAGACTGTACAACATTTGTATTAGTAAGTGGTTTTATAGCTATTCTTATTTTAGTATAATTTTAACATGTATGTTGTTTTTTATTGTTATGGTTAGAAAATATTCAGTAGTTAATTCTTAAATTTTTTATTATATTTTTTATGCTTCCTTCTAAACTTACAGTATCTATAGGAGAATTCTTATGAATATTGATATTCATCTTTTGCTCTGATCATCTAGAGTAGTGATGCCATTATATCTGATCATTCATTATATCAGGGGTTGGCGACCTTTTATTGGTATCATGTTGAACCTATGTTACAATGTTATTCTGCTTGCCGACATGATTCTACGATTCTTATTATATATAGTATAAAAATTGGTCCAGTTTTAATGGGGTTAAAACTTGTATATATTTTTGACATCCATTATAACCAGATCTTATATTAAACCACTATAAACATGATACTATTGTATGGAGAATTTTCTCTGTGCAGATCTTATATTTTTGGTCATTAAATATTTTAGAATTCATAAGATTATATGTGAAAAGTAGGTTATGTCAAATTATATTGCATTCAAACAACATCTTAAAATTTTCTTTGGCATGGAGAAAAGTCATTCTGTTGATGTTTAAAAAATGTGTATTGTTGACAAAATTGTTAATTAATATATAGTAATTCAGAATAGACAAAGCATTTTTGACTTTCAATGGTTTAATTTAAAAAACTGATTAATTAACTCTAACAAAATAAAACAAGTATTTTTCTAGAATTCATCAAAAATTTTGCAAAAAAACTCATTTTTGTGACATCTATGAATATTTGGAGTTTTTTCATGACCGTTGTTAGCCGAGAGGTCAGCACAGCTGCCTTGCAAGCAAGCAGTTGTTTGCAAACGGTTGTTGCAGGTTTGCCTCCTGGCATATGGAAAAAAAAATAAAAAAATTTCTTTAGTTACACAATAGACATGTAAAAGAAAAAAAAGATTTTTAACTTCTTTGGCATCCAAATGATATTATCAAGTCTCATGCATTTGCAGACTTCATTCATGCATTAACCTGACTATCACTAACTATAAAATTTTTTATAAAATAAACGTGCCAAAATTTAAAATGTATTATTATATAATTACAAATAGAAATTTTTCAAATTAATTAATCGATGTAATATTCTATCTGAATATAAATTTACTCTAAACACGTAGTTGCGTACAAAAGTATCAAGATTCAAGTGATTGTCAGAAAAAAAATCCAAGCAAAATTAATCATTTGTGGGAGGCAGGGGATATATTTCCATCCCACTTAGATTTTATCTTTATTGAAAATAGTAAAGATCAAGTGTATATTTATTGTACAAAATAATTAGTAAATTAAACTGATTCATGGTTTCCACTTACATGTGAGTTGATATGAAAAATCTAGGTGATGGTACAAACACATACACTGTAATTAAAAATATAATTTTTTACTATTTCAATTCAGTCAATGCTACTAGTAATAGTTCTGCATGTCACAGCATGAATGCCTTAGATTGCCAACCCCTGCATTACACCATTTTTAACAAATATTTTTATACATTTTTTTTTTGTAAAATGACCAACCTCTACGATCATTTACATTAAAATGGATTAATTTCTTGATTGCTTTTATCTTCTAACAAAACTGTTAGTGTGATTAAACTATACATTCCCAGTGGTTAAGAGTGTGGCAACTATTGTTTATTCATAAAATTAATATATAAATGATATATTTTGCAGGTTCATCCTTGTATGATTTTGATTATAAATATACTGATATTGTAGCTTGAATACACAAGCCATCAACTGGGTGATGAATAGAATATTATAAAGATAGTTGTAGAGGCACTGTAAACCCTGGTTTACTATGATGTTAACGTTCCACCAATAGAAAACATAGATATATAAAACTGAAAAATAGAAATCAGAAAATCTTCAGATTATTACATTCGTTAAAAAATTCTTCCCAATAGGAAGAAATTTGCATGTGTCATCACATTTATTACTATTATTTATGTCTCTAACTCATGAAAATCTTTATGTTATCATATATATATATATATATGATTATTTACAGTGGCTTGTCAAAAAACTCAATGTATATGATTTAAAACTATTCTGCATAGATTTATCAAACTCTTAAAAGAAACAATATAGCTTTGCTATATTCATTGAGTTTGTCTATAAAATTCTCTTTGAAAGTATATTGCGAATCAATATACTTTTTTAGAAAAAAAAATTTTTTTTATTGTGATAACAAAGCTGCTTCTTCAGAGTTGCTTCTTTCTATAATTTGATCACCATTATATACTTTGTTAGAGAAGAATCAGTTAATCTCAAACAATCCGATGAGACGAAATATAATAGACTAAAGTTTCTTTCAGGTATTTGGCAAACATATATTAATACAATATCTTAGTTTTATAGAAATTTCTTTTTCTGTAGAAAAAATATTTATGTGCTGTGTTGATATTTGTATAGCTGGGCTGGAGCCTGTAATTCACAATATCAAAGCAAACCACCTGGCATACTCGGTCTTGTGCCTAACAATAGAGTGGAAAGACTTGCTTCAAAGCCTGAATACTAGACATTCTCCTACAAAGAAACACACATCATCTAGAATACTCAATGCATGTCAAACTACTTGAAGTTTGTGGATTCACCCAGCCTAACACAACTTCTTCTTATTCTCATAAAATCACCGATCTATCGTCTTTCCTATATTACAATAATCTATTATGCAAACATGACTCATCTTGCAAAGTAAATATAGAACAATATTTAAAAGACTTAACCTGTATTGGACTTAAATAGACCCATTTAACAAGGAAAGTCATACAATTTTACCACAAAATAAATTCAAATCCTCCCAATGATGATAGACCTTGACTACCCCTGCCATACATAACTACACTAACAAAAACATTTAATAAAACCTTTTCCCCAACATTTCGATCCCAACAGACTGATTAATAATTCCAATAATCGAATCAAATCTTATGAAAGAAATTAATTAGAAAAAATAGATAAATGAAATTCTGATGATAATTTTTTTTTAAATTTGAGGCCATCACTCTCATGAAGACATCCTTTTATATAAAAGGAAGTTGGTTTTTGAAGTGAATGATGGGAAGGCTACTTTGTTTTGTATATTGGTTTTTGAAGTGAATGATGGGAAGGCTATTTTGTTTTGTATATTGGTTTTTGAAGTGAATGACGGGAAGGCTGTTTTGTGTATATATATTATATTTATCTTGTTGAATTTCACTTGAAAAAGTCTATGTGTTAATAGATGAAACCATAGTCATGGAAGAATTTTAGTAAAATTTAGTTTTTGTTTGCTAGTATTGTAATGTTATATGATTTTCTATTTTATTTATTATTACTAGGATATCAGTAGGCAATATTTAATATATATATATGCTTATTTTTCTATTTTTTTTTTAATATTCTTTTTCAAGCTATGGATCATTGATACCAATGATTTTTTAAGTCATGGATGCCACAGTTGAACATTATATGTATTAATATTTGAAAGTAAAAAGATTGACAAAAAAAATAGTTCAGATATATATTGAAAATTTTTATATATGACATTAATTGATGCATTGTTGTTGTTTTTTTTTTTAGATTGATACGAGTGCTCCTATGACAGGTTCATTTAGTGGAGCTAATAATTTTACATCTAATGTGGTTTGGCATGATCCTGATTGGATGATATATGAGCAAAATTCCAGTCATTCATCTGCTAAATTAAAATTAGCATGGCTTGGTTTTTCAGATCCACATTCTGATATTAAAAACTATTATATATCAGTGGGCAGTTATTACAGAGGATGGGATTTGACCAATGTAAGCAAAAATATCTTCACTTTTGGCATTGTTTTAATACATATTTGTAATTATTTTAATGTTTTTTTATTATTACTTTCATTCCTATTTCCAAATTTTTAAAGAGATTAAAATAAACTTAATCACTTTTTTTTAAAATTATTCTCTTTCAAATAATTAACTTAACTTTTTTTTTTTTTTTTATAAATACAAATGATATTTTCATATTTAGTTAATTTCAAATTTATACTGTTTTTATCATTTTATTATTAATTTCTAATGACAACAGATTGATCTTTGATCAAGAACCCTTCAGATTTCAAGCCCATTGTTGAAGGACTGCTGTAACCTGCACAGAGTTTTCTGGTGTTGACGTAATAGTTTTTTTGATTATAAAAAAAACCAGCAATACACACAGGTTAAGAATAGCTATGTATTTAGAAAAATAAATGAAGATTTAAAGAAGAATAAAAATTGTTATTAGAATCATATAGAATGTGTGCCAGTAAAAAGATGATTTTTTCTATCAGCGCTTTAAATCAATGCATGTATCACATAGTAATATGGTTTAGCTATTTACCACAAAAATTAAAAATGTTAACATGTATAACTCTCTGCTATGACATGAAATGTGACAGCATGAGCATTGTATGATAGAACGATAAGTTAATATTAAATATTATTTTAAATTGGGAAAATTGGATGTTTGGAATGATTCATACTATGTAGGACAGAGAAGTCGAGCGCTGCAATAACAGTTTCAAGTGGTTTGCAAAATTTCATGATAGCAGAAAGAGCATTGAAGATAATCCATAAAGATACAAACACTTTGTCACATTTTATGTCATAAATCATAATCCAAACTTGTTAGTACCTTATAACTGTTGTTGTGAATAACTAAGTCACTACACAATGGCATGCATTAATTTAAACATGGGAGTACAGTTAGCTTGTAGAGAGAACCTGCCACATTTTCATTAACCTATGAATCATGAATAAAAATTAACTACTTAAGGATTTATTGGCTAATCACATAAGCATGTGGGTATTATAAATGATAGAGAGTCGGAATAACTGATAATATTTCCTAGACTGTTTAGTGGCATCATTAATGAGCAGTAAACTTGGTAGAGGGTATTATATAGTGTATTCAGGCAATTTACTGAGATTTTTTACATGCAAGATCTCACATGCAAAGACAATGCTAAAATCATATGTTCAACATGTTTTAATTAGACATTTTGTTTTTATATCAGAGAATAATATATTTGCTCACTAGATTATTCTGTATTCCCTTATCTAGTTACAATCTAATTATCTATTCTATCAGACAGGTATAAATGATTTTTTTTTGTGCTTTGATTATTCCAAAGTTTGAATTATTATATATTAATTCCAAAGTTTATTTAAAATAAGATATTAGCAAATGTTTTTCAAATTAACTTTTATTCTATAAAATCATATTTTTACTTTTGAGTACTTAATGTTATAATGAAAACTTTTTTTAATGATAAAATTAATTTCATTGTTCATTTTTAATGTCATTTACTTTAACTTGTAAGAATCCTTTAATTTCATCACATATATTTCTTCTTAATCCACTAAACATCACATGATCACCATCTCTTATGCTAGCACATAACTGTTATTAAAGAGGCAAAACTCTCCATATAATAGTGCCACCATGTGCCAATCGGGTTTGTGCATAAAATCCCCATCGTGTGCCTACTCATCCAATATCCCCAGACTAGTTTCTGGCTTGTGGAGAATTTTACCTGTTTAATAACAGTTATGTGCTAGCATAACAGTTGGTGATCATGTGATGTTTAGTGGTTTAACACCAATCCTGCCTAGTAGGATAATGGTAGCTATGGTAGTTAAAGAGCCAATTGCTGAACTGATTTCAGACCCATATGATTATATAAGCTATTGAGCTTAGACTGAAAATATTATTGTGTTTTCAATTTCATTCTCATTGTTTTGGAGTTAAGTAGAGATAAAAGGGTGGCTGCTGGAGAGTTGCACTAGATCCTACGATCTAGGTGCAGTGCTCTCAGATCCAAGGCTCCTCACTGATGAAGGCCACAAACCAGAAACTAGTCTGGTGATATAGGATGAGTAGGCACTAGGTGGAGATTTTATATACAAGCCTTCTGGCATCCATTGATTACTCTGGTTGGCATTCGGTGGCACTACTGTATGGAGAGTTTTGTCTGTTTAATATATTTCTTCTTACAAATGCAAATCCTTAGTTATAGAAAGACTCATATTTGCCCAATATTTTGATAGTAATGGTTTTTCGACTTCAGAGCAAATTTAAATATTTAGCTCATATAAAAGGAGGCAGGGGCCAAAAGCACTACTCTATTTTTTTTTTAATTGTTCTTGATTAAAAAATATTAGAAATTAAGGCAATCCTATTAAATGCCCTGTTGTTTCTTTTACAATAATGACCAATTCAGTATTATTCCTACAGTCTTTAGTGCTATGTTCCATGATTGATAAGTCACTGAGATGAATATTTTATTTAACTTTTGTGACACAAAATGTTTCCTAAATATCTATAATCATTCTTTTGATTCTTATAATTAAATTTATAATATTACATGATTTATTTGTTTTTGATTTGATCGTCATAACTTTATCCAATTAGTGCATAGCAAATTTTTCCATATTATAGCACCATCTAATGCAAGCTATAATAATCAATAGATGCTAAAGGTTGTGCATTTTAATTCCCATCTGGAGCCATCTCAACCAATATCCACAGACTAGTTTTTAACTTATGGCGAGCATCAGTGAGGAGTCATGGATCTGAGAGCAATGTACCTACATCTTTGGCTCTAAACATTCTTCCAGATGCTAAAAGATTGTGCATTTTAAGCCCCATATAGATGACACTATTACAAGAAAAAAATTACTACTGCTTTAACAGCTTTAATAAGCTTAAGAAAAAATGATCATGTGGTGTTTTAATGGTTTAATGTCAATTCTATCTAAAGGATAGTGCTGAATATGGTTATTAAACAAACAAGTCACCAAAATATCTAAATACTGAACTGTATTTAGATCTCTGCTACTATACAAACAAATTATCTTGGATTGTTTTCAACATACAATTTTTATAAGAGATAACATCAATAAAGAATTAAAAGTTTGTACTATCATTCATTTATGTACCACAGTTCTAATATATATTTGAAATAAAATAATAATAATAAATGTTTTCTCAAATTAATTCTGATATCAGAATTTTTTTTTTGCCATAAAATAAAACTTTTTTTTTTTTTACTTTACTTAAGGATTCTTTAAATTCATTTAAATTTTATCAAACATATATATTAGCATTTTGGTTTATTTTAAAGTACTTTTTAAATATTGTTTTTTAAAATTATAATACTGATTTAGTATATAGCGTTGATAGACCAGACTGATATTTTTAAAATAGCATTTATTATTTTTCTAATGCTCGCTAAATTTTAACGGGTTTTTGTAAATATCATTTACGATTTTTTTTTTTTAAAATGCCTTAACATAGGTTTAATCGTTTAAGATTTACTATTGCAATGTTTGATTATGATTAAATATTGTTTTTTAAAATTATAATACTGATTTAGTATATAGCGTTGATAGACCGGACTGATATTTTTAAAATAGCATTTATTATTTTTCTAGTGATCGCTATATTTTAACGGGTTTTTGTAAATATTGCAATGTTTGATTATGACTATATATATAAATTAGCGTTTTTGGTTTATTTTAAAGTATTTTTTAATTTTCACCTCTTTTTCTTTTCCCGCACTTTTTTTTGATAGTATCACCTTAGGCTATTTAATGTGACGGTTTTACTATTGCAATGTTTGATTATGACTAAATATTGTTTTTTAAAATTATAATACTGATTTAGTATATAGCGTTGATAGACCGGACTGATATTTTTAAAATAGCATTTATTATTTTCTAGTGATCGCTATATTTTAATGGGTTTTTGTAAATATTGCAATGTTTGATTATGACTATATATATAAATTAGTGTTTTTGGTTTATTTTAAAGTATTTTTTAATTTTCACCTCTTTTTCTTTTCCCGCATTTTTTTTTGATAGTATCACCTTAGGCTATTTAATGTGACGGTTTTACTATTGCAATGTTTGATTATGACTAAATATTGTTTTTTAAAATTATAATACTGATTTAGTATATAGCGTTGATAGACCGGACTGATATTTTTAAAATAGCATTTATTATTTTTCTAGTGATCGCTATATTTTAATGGGTTTTTGTAAATATTGCAATGTTTGATTATGACTATATATATAAATTAGCGTTTTTGGTTTATTTTAAAGTATTTTTTAATTTTCACCTCTTTTTCTTCCCCCCCCCCGCACTTTTTTTGATAGTATCACCTTAGGCTATTTAATGTGACGGTTTCCCATAATTTTTTTAAGTGTAGTCCCTTCCCAACACCTTTTTTAATTATAGTGCCTCAGGTGATTTATTTTTTTAAAAAAATTAGTGTGTCTAGTCGATGACATTTATCGCTTGCATGTGCCAGCAGTGTTTTTGGCTGTTTTCAAATTCAAAATGGCCACCGAGCATGTACTATATCAGCACCATATCTTTTTACTAATGTAATTTCACCTTAATAGATGGAATTATGTAAATTTATCCTGTATTTTGATACTAATAATCCTTCTAGTCCAGAACAAACTAAATATCATATAGTGGAATTATTATTTTGTTATTGATTAAAAGTAAAAAAAAAAAATGTTTTCAGATGGACTAATTTCTCTGGAGATGTTATAAAAATCCACCAGTCTGTTTCCTATATTGATAGTTCAATTCTTAAATACATTATATCTTCATTTATTCACTTAGCTTCACTTAGAGCCGAGGTTGGCAGTAGTGGTGCTATGCAGAATCCTATGTTACAATGCTATATCATGTGCTGACATAATTTTACAAATCTTATTATATATAGTATCAAAATTAGTTCAGTTCAAAATTATATATACTTTTGAAGCCCATTATAAAACCAGATTTTATATTATTGGTCATTCCGTATTTTAAAATAAATAGGATCATATGTGAAAAGTATGTTTGTTAAATTGCTCTTTGAAAGACATGCTTAAAATCTTCTTTTGCATGGAGAAAATTCATTCTGTTGGCACTTAAAAAAACGTATATTGTTTACAAAATCGCCCATTAATTAATGTATAGTAATTCAGAATAGGCGAAGCACATTTAAAGTTTAATTTAAAAAGCTGATTAATGAACACTAAAAAAGTAAAACAAGTATTTTTCTAGCAATTATCAAAAATGTTCCAAAGAAATTCATTTTTGTGATATAAAAAATCAACTTGAAATTGGAAGTTTTTCATATATTCTTTGTTTCTTTAAAACTATGGACATGTGAAATTTTTCTGTATGAGAAATTTATTTTAATTTCACAATAGCATTTAAAAGAAAAAAAAGACAATGATATTTAACTTAAGCCAATAAACATCACATGACTACCACTTCTGTAATACGTATAGCATTTTGCCTGTTTTAGATATTTAGCTTCTTAGAGATCCAAATGATATTATCAAATCTCATGTATTTCAGGACTTGTTCAGTTAATCTGACTATCATTAATAATAAACTTTTTTTTTTCAAGTAAATGCACCAAAACCTAAAATTTATTTAATATAATTACAAGTAGAAGTTTTTCAAATCGATATAATATTCTGCCTGAATATAAATTTATTCTAAGCACACAGTTGCGTACAAAAGTATCAAAACCAATTCCCTGTCAAAAAAATCCAAGAAAAATTAATCCTCCCTGGGGGGAGAAAAAAATTTTCTTCCCACATACTTGTTATTTTTATTAAAAATAGCCAAGATCAAGTGTACGTTTTTTGTACAGAATCATGGTTTCCATTTACAGGTGAGTCGCATATGCAAAATGTAGGTAATGGTGCAAACACATGTACAGTAACTAAAATATAATTTTTTTAATCTTATAATTTAATAAGAGTGCCACTGATAATCGTTCTGTGTGCCACACTTTGCACGTGTGCCCTAGATTGCCGACTCCTGATTTAGAACAAGAATGTCAAACATTTTACTGCACTTTTTCTGTACAACTATTTCATAACTGAAACACAGACTTATTATATACATATGTCTATATATGTAATATATAGGGTATATGAGCATAGACTTCCACATGGCCCACCACACTTCACACTATCTCATCCTCAGGGTGGCCTTTGAGCATTCCATCATCAGATTTTTAATTGGATGGACAGTTGAAGAATTGGAATGTGGAGTAGATTGAAGCCTGTCCATTGAAGTATGACGTTTGGCTATCTTAATATATATCTGAGCACTTATAGCATATATGTGTAGAGATGGTAATCTGGACCAACTGATGTTTGCTGGTTTAGCATGAAATACGTATATTGGTGATTATTTATCTTTTCAACGTATATGTGTTCAAGTGTATCAGTGTTATGAGATAGTGTGGAGTATGGTGGACCGCGTGAAAGTCTGTGCTCATATACCCTAACTATTTCATGTAAAATATAGTAATATAGATAAATAATATTTAACCTTTTTTAATATAATAATACCCAATAGAATTAAATTCATTTAAATATAGTTTACTTTGTCTGGACTTCTAAATATGTTTGGCTTTTTGCAGACTTTTGATGTTTAAATTTGTTCATTAGCAGAACATTTTAAAATTTGAATTAGTCAGTTATGATTTTTTTTCCAATTTTATAAATGAAAATAATTCCTGTAAAGAATAAAACTGCAAAATTTATCAAAGATAGATAAAGCCACACGTCACCCATATAAAAAAATTCATTTACAAAATGAAAGTTAAAAATTATTATGACTTCTGGATTAAATGTTTTGAGATTATACAAATGTCAGACATATACTAATAGAATGAATATGAAGCAGTCTTTTTGTTTAATTTACCATATTCAAATTTTTATTATAATTTTTTTCTCTGAATACTAATATTTTTTGTTTACATGATCAAGGTTTACTTTTTATAATGCACCCCATTAGCCTCACAGAATGGTAGATTTGGTATATGTGCCATACATTAGCCTTTCTGATCTAGAGATTCAGAATTAATTCTTCCCAAGTATAATAATTATAAAAGATTTTAAAGTTGACAGCACTTTACATTACTTTTGTTACATTCAAATGGAGACTGGCAGATTGATTATTAATTTTAACCAAGACAGAGGGTAAGATAGATAAAAAATTGAATGAAGCACTCCCTAAATTGGCAATGCAAAGTAAGGGCATTTTCAGAAACTCCCATAGAGGATCAATAAAAATGAAATATTTTCAAGAATAGTTTAGTCACTATTGGATGATTATCCAGATTGACTATAAAAATTATATATATATAGAAACTGCATAAACACTAGCTGAAATCTATCTAGAATATTTGAAATACCCTATAGCTATATTATTTCAGCAAATACTCCTTTAAATAAAGAAAATCTTGAATTCAATGGGCAACAAAAATTCAAGGTTTTATTTATTTAAAGGAGGAGTATGGCTGAATTAGTATAGCTATGGGCTGTTTCAAATATTATATATTTAAACAAAGGAAGTAATACTATCAACCCCCCAGGCTATGATTTAAAAGCATTTTGAATGTTGAAATCAAGAATATAATTAATCCACCTATTCATTGTAGCTATGATATTTATAAGCATATATTTGTTAACATTGTTGGTAATTCAGAATGAAATTATTTTTTTAACCAGATGTTGATAAAGTTATGTTTATAAACATCAAGACTACCAAAAATAGATGGATTCATTCTAATCTTGATTCTTTGTTCAACATTTAAAGTGCTTTTAAGTCATAGCCTGGGGTAAGATGACTTACTCTCTTTGTTTACACATTGAGTTATGTTTCATTTAAAGGTTACATATTAAATCTTGTTTAATTATTACAATCAAGGCATTAAAAGTTGTTAGCCGAGAGGTATCGCAGTCGCCATGCAAGCAAGTAGTTGGTTGCAGACGGTTGTGGGTTCGCGTCCCGGCCGATGCTATGACATATGAAAAAAAAAAAAAAGTGAGCTGCTGTCTCCAATCTTGTATAATTAATCATGTGTTTAATAAATCTTAAGTGCCATATTACATCTGGATGATAAATTAATTTCACTCTGAATTACCACTAATGTTGACAAAGGTATGCTTATGCATCAGAGCTACCAAGAATAGATAGATTCATTCTATTCTTGATCCTATGTTCAACATTTAGAGTGCTTTTAAGTCATAGTCTGGGGAGGGTGATTTATTCTCTTTGTTTGCATATATATATATATAGCTATGTTTAATTTAAAGTTTAAATATTATATATGTATAGGTAAATAAATTTATTAAAAAATATATAGATAAAACAACTCTTGAATAGTTCAAAGCAAGATAAAGGATTTTTCAATAATCTCTCTTAGGGCAACAGTGTTCTTTTTTTTTTACTATCTACCTAAACACATCACATGATCACCATTTCATTATCTGCCTAAAAAAACCCTTTATTCATTTGCTAACTAGTTTTGGATGATTAACTTGATTAGCCATGGGCAGTTTACTTGTGAAAAAAATCCTAAACCTAATTGGAATTTGGGGAAGGGGGTTGAATTTACCTGACCTGGATTTGATAGATACAGCAGGCAGAAGTACTAACTTTGCATCACATGAATCATGTATATAAATTAAAATTATACGTATTTATATAGCTGTGCATTTTTAAATGTGAAATTAAACTTTTTTAGTATTATTATCTTCCTTTTTTATTATTATTTATATAAAAAAATATCAACAGTCAAATACAGTTGCTTAAAAAATCGTTTCTTCTCTTTTACTTCTACATATGCAATTTATGAACATAAACTCTGGTATTTACTAGTCATTATGATTTTTATGAATTTTGTTTGATTTGTGTTTGTATAAATGTTTTAAAGTTATATCAGTTTTGTAGTTTATTTTTATTTTATGTGATAATTATTACAATATTAGCTTTTTGATAATTAAAATGTTTATATCTTATTATAGTACATTGTCTTAGACTTTATTTGTATTTGTATTTTTTTTAAAATTTAGATTAAATCTTATAAAATTCCTCATCAAGATTCTGAGTTTAAGTACTATGGACATAATGTTCAAACAGCTGTCATAGAAATAAACAGAAATCTACTTCCAGCAGAGCACATTTATATTTATATTTCAGCAGAAAATGGTGTAAGTAATTTTACTATTTTGTAATTAGTTGTATTGATAATTTTATTTATTTATTTGTTTTGTATTATAAAAAAATAGAAATAATATATAAATGCATATAGAAAAATTGGCCATCACTTTACATTTAAGAATTGTTATTCATATTTATTTTTTCCACTTAAATCAAAAAGAGCACTCAGGAAATTACTAAAATGACAATGTGGGTCACTAAACAAAACTAAAGGAAGTGGTTAGGATAGCTAACTTTAATTAAGCAGTTACCTGAGCCTCACCTCCTCTCTCTTTCCTATATCCTGAAAAAGACAAATAAATATTAGACTACAAAAATAGCTTATTTAGAAATAATATTTTCTAAAAAGAAAAACAATATTATAGATCTCTTTAAATATTTTTGTGCTTTGACTGTCTGTACAGAGATGGTTATCTGTAAATTCAAACACTTAACAGCATTTTATAGTTTATTATTCATAAATAGTTAAAAACAATATATTAGACGTTATCTTTGGCTCAGCTATTTGGGCTTACAGAGCAGTGAATGTGGGGAACATTGTTTATACTGGTCTAAATTGATTCTCTTCCTGACACATCTGCCTAATTTTTTGGTATCACATCAGCTATAAGCCTTGTTCTGTTTAAGTTTAGATGGCTTGCTTTGTATAAGTTTTCTGATGCTAAAAGATTCTAATCATTATTCTGAATATGTGGTGATGTGTCTATTCTCTGGTCAACTCTCGTTGATGACTTAGCTAATGTGGATAAGGTTGAATACTACCTGAAAGTCACACATATATTCACATACAATATATGCAAGTGTGTGTGTCTTATCCTTCTGTGAAAAAGGTAGTCTTGTATAATCTTCTTTAATATAATACTTGAAATTGTCAGTTATGGTTTTGCTTCTCATTGCACTGCATTAGTAGAGATCCTGCAACTCATAATAGTCATTTGGATTGTTGGTAAAGATCTGTCTGTGATAGTCCAATGGTGTATCATCTCTTCTATGCTGGCCCTTTTTGATATTTGTTCCTGCAGTGTTTAGTAGTCATACATTTTTTCTTCTTGTATGGAAGTTAGTGTTTGACATACATATGGCTTTTTAACAGTGGATACTGTAACATACTTCTATGTACTCTGTCTTGCTATCCCCACTGACTTATAATTCCAGGCTATTATACTCTTTCTTTGGATTCATGAGACAAGCCGATCTTTATGAGAGCAGTCACTTACTCTGACTACTTCCTTGACTTTTACATTAAGAATTACATTTGTCTTAGTACTACTGTCTTTACTTCTGGCCAAATCCATTAACATTTTTTACTCCTTATTTACATTACACACAATTTCTTATTATTAGAAAAATATCTCCCATTTACATCAAATAGCAATGCCACTATTGCCATTAAATTTAATGATGAAAACTATGGTGTATTTAATAGAAAAAGCTATGCATTGGTGGTCGAGAGGTCAGCTGTTTTACAAGCAGTTGTCCGGGATAGCAGGTTCACTTCCTGGCTGATGCTATGACACATGAGAAAAAAAGCCATAAATCCAGTTGTTTGATCTTCTTATTTGTTTGAGAAAACTGACACAATTCCAGATAATATAGAAAAATGTGTTGTTTTTTTTGACAAAATTGTTATCAATGATAATTTAAAGCAATCTGATGAAAATATTCAAATTATTATGAAGTTCTCTCTATCATGCACAAAACAATTTGTCTCATTGAAAAGAAAGTGATATATTAGTTTAACTAATAAAATTTAAAATTATTCTAACACAGTGAAAATAATACGTTTAAAGTTTTTTTAAAAAAAATTGCCAGTTCTATCCATTGCATTCGGTAAACAACATATTCTGTAAAATAATATCCAATTCATTTTTCAAGTTTTTTTACAATGGCTTAGACCTTTTAAGCAATTGTTCTGATTTTTTTTCAGTTGAACATTTGAATGGTTAAAAAGAAGTTTAATTTCATCTTCGAACCTTGGGAAATCCTACTTAGTTTAATGCAGTTTTACTGTCAGATGCTGAACTTTGTAAATTCTTGGCTGATTCCTGTTCTGTTACTTTCAGTGCTGAATTTCTTATGAACTGAGCAATAAAGTAATTTGATTATTTAGTTATTTATTTGGAAGCACTAATTTGTTATAATTTAGCAGTGGGAATGGTTACTTGTATTCCAAAAGGAAAAAAAAAATTAATTGAATGCAAATATAGAATAACCATCTTTTTATCAAACAACAGGATTAAATATTCAGAAATAAAGTATTTAAAGAAAATACTGTATTTACAAATCCATTATAGTGAAATAAAAATTGTGCTCAGTGTTTAATTATTAATATTTAAACCATTTAGAAAAGTTTCATAAAGAATTATTTCCTGCCAATTTTCTTGAAAAATATAATTAAAATAAAATTAATCATCACAGTAAAGTAGTACATTTGTATATAGTGGTGCATATGAAGAAAATAAGACTAAATGATAATAATCTCAATATTAAAAGAGGCAAAACTCTTTACGTATTGCCACCCAGTGCAAGCCAGAGTAATTAATGGATGCCAGAAGGCTTGTACATAAAATCCTCATCTAGTGCCTACTCATCCAATATCCCCAGACTAGTTTCTGGCTTGTTGCCTTTGTCAGTGAGGAGCCTTGCATTAGATCCTAAGATCTAGGTGCAATGATCTTATATCCAAGGCTCCTCACTGATGAAAGCCACAAGCCAGAAACTAGTCTGGGAATATTGGATGAGTAGGCACTAGATGGGGATTTTATGTACAAGCCTTCTGGCATCCATTGATTTTTATGACTTGCACTGAGTGGCAATACATTTAGAGAGTTTTGGCTGTTTTAATAATAGTTATAAGCAAGCATAGGAAATGATGATCATGTGATATTTATTGGTTTCAATATTATCAATCTGTGCATGTAAAATATCTCATTTATATTATATTTTATTTTATTGTATTAAAATTACTTAAGATGAATTATTTTAGTAATGTTCAGTGATGGTATTTATAATCTCAGAGATCAAAATAAATTTTGTTGATATATATGCATTAGAGATATTTAAAATTAAAATCTTTAAATTATGTCCAAATATAAAGAGATGATAACGTGGGAATTTGTACTATTATCAAATAATTAATCAGGTTTTAAAGTATTATTTTTATTATAAGAGAATTTTTTAAAAATATAAGTCAGTGCTGGTCAATAATCAATGATAATTTGTATATACATGTTCAACCTTAGTTTAATCTAATCTCAGGTTGTATTAAAAATCAACATTATTTTAATATGTTTGTGTGTTAAATACTTGTAAAAGCATAGGGTATCTTATGCATATAAAAATAAGAATCTTTTATTTAATGTGAAACATGAAAGATTTACACAAAATATTAAATGAAGAAAATAGGAATTGTGCAATATTCTTTATTTGTGCATTCTAAAGTAAAAAAATTGTAATAATTTTCCTTAAATATTTGTAAATATTTAATTATGTGGAGATGGAAAGATTATTATTCTATATTTTAATTTGTTTAAATTTTTTGTCTTCAAATGCAAATATGAATTCTCATTTTATAATAATCTAGTGTTTTCAAGAAAATGAAGATGAAATGTAATTCTTTTTAATTCATAAGATTGCTTAAAAGATTTTAAGGCACTGTAAACAATTTAAAAAGTCATTTGATATTATTGTCCAGATAGTTTAATTTATTTCAATTAGCATAGTTATTGTTCATTTTATAGATTGGTTAGACCTGATTTTTTTTTTTCAACTTTCAATGTGTAAAATTCTTTTTGTAAAAATATTCTGTCATTTAAAACAGGCAAAACTCTCCATACAGTAATGCCGCTCAGTGCAAGCCAGAGTAATCAATGGATGCCAGAAGGCTTGTGCAGAAAATCCCTATTAGATAGGAAATGGTGATCATATTTCTGTCATTTATTTGTTTTTAGTCAAGATTATAACTAGGCACATTTTGTACAACTGATCTTCCCATCATTTTATTGCAAAAAGCAATAACTGTAAGGCTCTCAAATAATAAATTTCTTTCATCTTTCTGTTTTCTTTGCACAATATTTGTTATTGTTCCATAGCTATATCTTTCTTGGAATCTTTGCTTTTAGCAGCAATAGGTCCAAATCGTTTATTTGAAATTTCAAATTGATCCTTCTTTAATTAATTGGTGGACTGAGGCATATTTTTTCTGTTCAAAATAGATGTTTCCACAGCAGGATTCCCTATCATATTGAAAAGCCTCACAATTGCAAAAAAATTGTCAAATGTCAATGTGATATTAGGATCTCAATTCTTCTCTATCAATTTTAGAACAATACTCTCTCTAAGTCTGAATTGTTGTCCACCTTTTTTTCTGCCTAAAGATTCATGTTATAAATGTAACCAGATTTTGCATTAGACAACTCCCACAATTTTATGTTCCTTTTTATAGATTTTAAATGGAAAATAGTGTTTAAGATTGGATCATTCTTCAAAATTAGTCAAAGACTATTTTCACTCCTTGGTTTTGGAAAGGTTTTTTTTCATAATGACAACACTCTCTCAATGTCATATATTTTCCATACATCACTTGACTTCTTGGGTTAGTTGAAATGTAATCTGGACCAAAATAATTACCATGGAACATAGAGGATTTTAATGCATTACTGCTCAGAGAAATATTTGATGATCAATAGTGCACAAATATCAGTGCTTTGTTGTATGACATTACTAGTACTGTAATTAGCACCATAATTTTTTTTTTAGATGTTTCAATTTTTTCATTCCTTCTTTCATATTTTTCTTCCATAATACATAAATGTTCATTAGTAGACTGCAATGTATCTCATGAGGCCTTTAAGATACAATTTCATAAAAACATCCATTTCATTTGATGATATGTCAATGTTTATCCACAAAGTAGTATTTGAATAATTATTAGCAAAAGTCATCTTGATCATAGTTTATATTCTTTATCCAAATGATTCTTGAAGAACTGTTTTTTTTTGAAGAGAAGTATTTTCATCTTTAATTCTTTCTTTTGTAGAATCCAAAGATCCTGAGTCATTTTTATCACTCTCTAAACTTTCATTCTCTTTAGGCAAATAATCCTCATTCACAATGTATTCACTTGTTTTTTCATGACTCATTATTTTGTAAAAACATGAAACATAAATATCACATTGGAAGATATGTTGTGCTAGAAAATCATTGTGACCCATGCAACTTGCACAAGCACTCCAAAGGTACATATGTGCTTCATTTACATAATCTTGAGGCTTAAAGTTTCACAACAACTAATTACTCTTCAAACCTCTAGACTAATTCCATATAAGATGGCATCAAATAAAACAGAATGAATGAATCTTGTATGATTCAGCATACAACAGTGAAAATAGCCATTACAATGCTATCAGTGCATATAAAACTCAAGCATACACAGAACATGAAGAAAACAATAGGATATATAATATCCCTCCAAACGTCTGTGGTACATATGTGCTCAAATGGGAATGAAAGAGGAATGTATCTCTTTTTAACAGCTTATAATTCAATCAGACAAACCATCTCATTACTCAATAGAAAGTTAATAAGAATTTGAATATTTTCATTTTATTGTTTTAAATTATGCTTTTCATTATTATAAATTTTGTACATTATACATTTATAACAAAAACATGTTTTTATATATCATCTGAAATTGTGATATCTTTTTACAGATTTGATCAAAGAAATCGGATCTTGCTTATTTAGCCTGGGTTCATTGCTTTTTCTAAGAAATACTTTCTAATTTTCATCATTAAATATTAAATATAAAAAGGTATTAATCAAATAAATAATTACTCCAAAATGTTTCGAGAGGTATTATTCTTCCTTCTTCTTCAGGTGTTGCTGGCCTGAATACAATACTAGCACGGGATTTGATCCTGGATGCTTAGGTAGTGCTCTAACCAACTGAGCTATCCTGAAAAAGTTTATTATTAAAGCTAATATAGAAGATCTGAATTTAAGACTAATAAAGTATTAGTTGCACAGATAATTAAACTTTAATGTATAAAACATCATATATTTGTGGTGTGTGTGTGTATATATATATATATTGTAGAAGTGCTTATAATTACTTCCATAATCATTATCATTTGCCTTCAAATATAAAGTGGATACTTTTAATTTTCATAATGCACTGTTTCAAGTTATCCCTCAGTCTTAATAATTTTCATATTACTTTTATATATTTAAAGATTAAAATGATAAAAAATCAAGTCAGATGTACATGACTTATAATAATATATAATATAATATTTAAAGGTTATCTTTTTGTCAGTGCATTTTTCACCCTTAGCTCAGTTCTATCATAACCATTCTTTTATACATTGTACTGCTTTCTTTATTTGAATATGGTATATTGTCTGATTCAGTTTTAAGATTTGAATGACAATTTAATGTTTTTTTTTAAAGTCATGCATGTAGATTCATTCAAAACATTATTAAAACAAAACATATTTTATTTTTTAGGTTGGATTAAAAAGTCCAGTAGTCCATTCATCATTTTTAACTGTGTCATCAAATGATCATAAAGGATTATTAGAATTTATAAGACGTTGTGAAATTCAAACCTGTGAAAGACATTGCACTTGTGCAGCTAGAGGTCAGTTTTGTTCAACTGATAGCACTACAAATTGTATCAATGTCAGAGGTGAGAATTATTATTATTATTATTATTTGTTACATTTAAAAATGTGAGTACTGTATATATATATACGAATGTTGTAAAAATTTACATTTGTTAAATTCAAAACAAAAATAAGAAATGTGGAAATAAAAAGTCAATAAAAATATATATTCTTTTTTTTTTTTACAAGATTATTAATTTTGTAATATAACTCTGAAATTCAGAAATTAAAATAAATTACATTAAGAGAATAGAGGGTGATGGCAAACTATTGCCAGCGATATTACTTGGTCAAAATTATTTCTGTTGTCTGATTATTCTAGCTATTTCAAAAACAGAACTTAGCTTTATATTTGTAGCAAAAATTATATCTATAACATATAAAACATTATATAATTATAAATATGCGACTTTTTTCCCATAAGTTAGTGAAGCTATAATTATACTATACTGTGTAATATGTCTGCTTAGCGCTTTCAAGATTTAATGTTCAAATCTCATACTCATAGCTTTACAAATGAAGACTGTTGTGATTTATTGTACACATATGCAAATGAGTTTGAATTTTTAATTATCTTAGTCCATTGTTTGGAGAGAGCAAAGCATGCCTCTCTTCTATTAATGGCATTGAGATCATTTGCTATGTAAAAAGCTTCTTTGACTTTTCTTTTGGCATCACTCTTCTCTGTGCAAATTATTTGGGCAGAACTGGGTTCGAATACATGGCCTGTAGCTGCTTGGTGATCCCAGAAGACTGATGTTCCTTCATTCTTATTTTTAACCTTTTTGTATGCATACCTGTGTTGGTAAACTCTTGTATTGAGGTTAGCCTGAGTCTCACCATAGTAGGATTCCTGGCAGCCTAATTGAGGGCATGCCATTGTTTCATTTTTTTTAATTGATTTATTTGTTTATACTTATTAATTGTTGAATGTAACTTTATTTTAAATTTAACCATATTCTAGAAGATGTAACTGATTTATTTTTATAACTTTAATTTATTGTTTTTAATTGAGAATTTATATATATAATTTTTATGTGGAATTAAGTTCACATACTGATGCAAACTACTTGAAGTATAGCTCACAGGAAGGCTGTATATCTATGGCCCAAAAATTATGGGATAAAAAATAGATTTCTTTTGACATTTCAACAAATTTCTTTATCTGGATGTAGCAGTAAAACCAGCTGGATTTAATATTCTTAAATTATCTGAGTCTTATCTTTGAATTGTTTGCTTCCAATCAAAGTGGTGTGGTTATCAGTGATTTATTGCCATGAGCAAATGCCAAAAAAAAATCAGTAATATAAACCTCTATACATCACTTTTGATGATTTGGCAACATATTTGAAGAATTTAAAAAAATTTGCACAAATATTTGATAATAATTAGTGGTTATGAGTTTTTTTTTATGTTATATAGTTTCTGTATTGTGATATGAAAGGTAAAATTAATATTGGCAAGAAAAATACTTACTTGAAATGAAATTGTTTTCTATGTCCATCTTTATTTTCAGATAATAGCTTTTAAAATAGTTGTAGTAAGCATCAAACAAACATAAGGTAATATAGGTTTACTTTTATAAGCAAAAGCAAGGACTTTATCATTTCAGTTTTTACATTTGCAATATTCTTATGACTGAGATGTTTTTTATGTTTTAAAGATTGATCTCTGGTATATTTTTAACATTAATATTCAAAGAATTTGATATTATAAATAATATTAAAAAATCTCACAGCAACTGATGGAAGAAAATCTTCCACAGCCTTCTGCTTGATGGTTATCAGGTTGAGAATGTGATTAAAATATTTCTCAATTTTTAAATAGAAAGAGAGACATGGATATTATGGAAAAGAGATTATCATGACCTACTACTATAATTATAATATAAAAGATGATCTTACACAGAGATATAATTACTTTAAAAATGTATAATTTATATTGTGTGGAGATGGATTTCCTATTGTATCAAATTCTGAAAATATGTACAGTAAAAAGATCATAAATTAAATTAAAGATATATTCCTAATGGTCAGTAGGATGATATTGAATCTATTCTATTAAGAACTCATTTAATTGTATTCAACATATAAAATGAATGAAAAGAAATATTATTTTAAAACAGTATTTTATGCTGAACTTAAGGAAGATTTTTTGTGGAAGAATCTGATATAAAGATATATGCAAAATCCATTGTTTTCAAATTAGAAGAAAGAACATAGTGAGAGTCCTACAATTAATCAAGAACTTAAATAAATAAAAGTTGTCAAATACAATTAATCAAGAACTTAAATAAATAGATGTCAAATAAATGGATTACAGAACCACCAAAATGATATACACAGTACTTTTTGAAGTCATTGAAACACTTCTAAATTCTTATTTTCATTGATTCTATTTCTTTCCGAGTTAGAATTTACATAATTGTTTATGAGTATATTTGTTAATGGTAGTATATAGAAATTTTTTAAAAATTATATATAGCAATAAATGGTATTTTATGATCACAACAGTCTTCTTATTTGAGAAATGAATATATCAGAAAAATATATGGATTAATTGTGTTAAACGTCCATTAATAATCAAAATAAAAAATGTTTTAGCATCCTAAATTTACTTTCTCTTGTTATTTGAAGTACTGTAATTGCATTTTCATAAAACCAGTATTGTTAAACACAAATAGTACTTTATTATATATTTTATTTATATACGCATACCTATAATCTTATGTGATTTAGAATAACAAGAAAAGTATAGACATCAAAATTAAAGGTTTATGATCAAAATTCAAACTATCATTTCTAATGTTTAGACATCACATGAACCTTTGAGAAACTAACTATTTAATTAATTTTTTAATTAATCAGTTCAATTGAAGTCTTATCAATTACAATAGCTTGATATATATATTTATGTTCAGTTTTTCTATTTTTCATTACAGTTCATTTTAGAATCTACTATCGTTTTATCAAAAAATGATATTTTATGCATATCTAAATTTGTCTTTACATATAGTCTTTTTTATGGAAAATATAGTAATTAATTATAAAATTCAACTTATTATTTTCCTCATTTGTTTATTATCTATCCAAATTTAACAGATCATACTACAATTAGAAAATATATTCTGTGATGTGTATTTATTAAATATTTTTCAGATGAGTGTAAGATAAATTTTAGAAAAATAATAAGTGAAGTAAAAAATATTAGTGAACAAAAATAGAACAAAACCAATACTTTAAAAAGAAAAACTAAAATAAACAGATATAACTGTGATGCAGTATTTGATAATATTTGATAATATTGATATAATTACATAAAATGATTTTCACTACATTTTTGAATGTTCTAAAAGAACAAAATCTATGCAAACAAAAAATAAACACTACACAAACCAAAATAAAGATACATTTTCTAACAGCAAATATAATATTTCAATGTTAATTAAGAATTAAATAGCTGGTAAACCTATACAATGCCCAAATTTTGAATTTGAATGTAATTTATCTGCCTAGCACTTATTATTAGTCAGTATAATATAAATGATAAAATACCAGCTTAAAAATGGATTGTCTTTAATCAAATTTGTCAACCTCTCTGATGATTTTTTTAGAAGTCTTTCTTTCAAGGTGGATAATTTTTCAATGAACCATGTATATTGATAATCAATCTAATTGATATATTGGTTCTAATGGTAATTAGTTTTGCTTTCTTATATAGGTCTTTCATAATATTTAGAAAGACTGAAATCTTGAATAATAATATGCTTTAGATAAAATCCCTAGACAAATTTCTAGCTTATGCCTTTATCATTGAAAAACTAGGATTCAAAGTCAGAAATAATGCATTTAAGTACCCAAAAACCTCTTCTAATTTTTTATTTTATTTACACATTGCTTGATATCCAAAACAATTTCCTAACGTTTTGATTTCAAGTCAATTTTCTTGCATAATTATATAGAATGACATTAGGTCAGTGATTATAAATTTTAGTGACCTCGGTTTTATACTATTTGAAATTCTTTTTACCATTTAAATGGGAAATTAATGCTGATAAAACATTAAGTGATTATCTCAGCTTACTCTTATGTTTCCAAAAGTAAATAATTTCTATATACTCCAGAGTCATTGACTGTAAATTTGAATAATCAGCAGACACTAGATGATAGTGCTAATATCCACATCTGCAGATTAGTTTTTGGTTTTTATCTTTGGAATTAAGAACTAGAATTTGAGACTGGAATTATTGCATTTATGCATCTACAACTGACTTCTATGAATAAAAAATTAGGATTTAAAGTCAGAAATTATTTATTTATGCACATAATTGGTGTTTTCCATTTATATTATTCACTAATCTGAAATTCAAAAAATCCTAACTTTTGAACATAAGTTAAGTAACTTGCATAGCAATAGATCTGATATCAGATCAACTTCTATATATTTTAATGACCTCAATTTTATGCTAATTATAGGCTCCTTCTATTATCTGTCAAGATATACTAACTAAACATCATTATTTTCTCAGCTTATTCATAGACTTTTAAGAATTGTTCTTATCACCCTATTTAAGAATTTATTTATATTGATGAATAATCTAATCAAATAGTTTGGTGCTCAGGAAACCATAAGAAGTCTGAGCACCAGAAATGGCAGAGCTGAGTTGTGATCCAGGGACTTTGAACTATAGATTCTGTCATTCAAACATTGTACTAAAACCTACAGGATAACGTATATAGATACATATGCTTAGGACAATGTATATAGATACATATGCTTTAAAAATGTTTTATGTAGTTTGCTACCATCCTCAAATTTTGGTATCTGCAACAAGACTTGAAATGAAATATCATAAATTGGGTGGACTATTATACACATATATTTATGTGGGTATATATTCCAAGAAGTAATGAAATCTCCAAATATTGTGCATATTAAATTTAAACATCTTATTCATATCATCATTCAATCACTAAGCAGATGAAAAAGGAACCAATCTCACCGTCCTCTAAAATATTGCCTATATATTACTTTTTATAAATCTTCACATATACAATCCAGTGCAAATTTTTTTTATATAATTCCTTTAATTTTCTAACAGTTTCAACTGTCCTGCAGTCTTTATCAGAGCAAATCATATAACCATTACTCTATATACATATAAAAATACATATTTTACATTATTATTCATAATCATATTTTATTTTTAACTCTATACCTTTACTTCCCTCTTTTTTTTTACTAATCATTATTTTTTCATTATTTCTTTTCTATTTCTACTTTCTTTTTACTTTTTATTTTTTACCTTTGTTTCCTATCCATCAGTCTACATTACTCTCTAATGTATCACCTTTTTATTTTACTTTTAATACCTATAAATCTAATT
The DNA here is from genome assembly GCA_028023455.1 of Epiperipatus broadwayi. NCBI lineage: Eukaryota > Metazoa > Onychophora > Udeonychophora > Euonychophora > Peripatidae > Epiperipatus > Epiperipatus broadwayi. Next base: position 2,991,031 of record JAQFVV010012519.1, on the reverse strand, counting down.
CCTTTCCTTCTTTTCTATTATTTATCTGTACTTATTCTTTTATTAATAATTTTATTCCTATTGTAATGGTATACAATATGCCATTACATTAATTTAAAATTAAAATAAAAACTTTAGTTTGTAAATAAAAACTAAAAGCTAAAATTAAAGAGTTGTTAAACGTATATTTATTCACACAGATGCAAAACTTTAGAAGTATTTTTTTTTAAATAAAAAAAAAATATTTGAACGTACTTTTTTTATAAAAAAAAGATAAAGATCTAAATATAAAATATTTTTAGTAAAAAGTAACATAAATGAAAAAAGATTCCTATGTAATCTCAATAAATGGAAATGATTGTGTTATTAATTATCAGAAAGCAATCTAGCCCTTGGGGCTGTTATATAAAAAAGTCAGATGTAAGATATAGATAAGAGAACAAAAAAAAATTAGATGTCCAATAGAAACAGCAACTAACGCTCAGACCTTAATGAAAATTTGGAACAGGAAACCATGTTCAGTGAATCCGGACGATTGGTATAAAAAGAAAAAAATGTTCAAATTAAAACAGTTCCAGGTTAATTTTTTTTGAGATGGGTGATAAGATGCACTTTTTACCCTCTCTCTTATTTCAAATAAAATGACTGATGAATTATGAACTGTACTATTGCAGACCCCGAATCATATGGGTTCTGCAATAAAATAGTACCAGAATTGAACCAGCTAAGGCCACCTCCAGAAGACTTCGCATGAATTGGCACCAGAAACTGGGACTCTTCTACTGTAAGATATAAACTGTAAAATTTTAAAAAAGTAATTAAGAACTTTTGTCAGGATTTGACAAGCTTTTAATAATCAACTAAACCTAATTTTTAAAATGAACTTTAATCTGACTTTTAAGATTTCAAAATTAATTATTGATGTTTAAGTTTAAATATTTCAGTTTGCTGATTTAATCATTTCCATTTTTTTATTAATGTTTATTGACTAAATTATTTAAATATATTAAATTTAAGTTGGGTGTAGATGGCTGCATAGATTCATTAATGTTTAATTATTTTTTTTCATATTGATTAAAATATATAGATATCGGTAAATATGACACCTTATGCTGAATGTCCAAACATATTTATTTGTATATCTTTGAAGTTATTGGTGCCAATGTGGCATCTTATGATGAATGCCATTGGGTTTATTGTAAATTTCCCTCTGCAATTCTATCAATAATTTTATATTTTAATTGTTTGTTTATTTTAAAGGGCTTTTATTTCAGGCTATTTGTTTCAAGGTCGATGCTGGTTGAGGGATATATGAGTGTTTATGTCAATGTAATGTGAAGCATGTTTAGTATACAGGGCAATGTACCCCTTTTTTAGCTCTATGGATAGGGACTATAAGTCGGCAGATAGACCCCTCTCCCCCATACGTAGCATTTCTTTTTAATTATTGTATATACATGATTCCTTCACCAGATAGATGCACATTCCTGTACTGGATGAGGATCATGTCCTTCAAATAATATCACACTGTCAGATGCACATTCCTGTCAGTGTGGTTTTATGCTAGCATCTTCATATTGCATTGGTTGCGACTATAAAAATCTGGAAGCAGGCGTTGGTTTGGCTACAAACTATTAGTCTGAGATTGAATGAATGTTTTGAAAAATTTTTAACTGAGAAATCTATGTAGCCAATCTATACTCAACATTATAAAACAAACTTTTATAGAATGTCCATCTGTGCGGACTTTCTTAATAATTTAAATTTAAAAAAAAAAAAATACCCAAATTAAATTTAATATTAAAATCTAAGCAAAATAAATTTTATTTCTCAATTTTAAATATTTATATATGTGCATTAATAAATGGTTTTTTTTGTGTGTATGTTATTACTGGCAATGGCTTATTTTATTTTATTTTTTTTAAAAAAAATATTTTTTCAGTATTAAAAATATATCTCTGCATCTCCATGAGCTAGTGGCATGGGATGACGGTCGGAATAAAATACATATGTAAAAAAATTAGATCTTAACAGCGTGTATCTGCCTACTATATAAATTTTCCAGGTTCAAATAGCCTGGTGGCGCCGTGTACGGTAGATACAGTAAGACTCCACTAACTTCCTCGACCATTATACTATCTTTATTCCCTTTTATAATTCACTTATTTATTTTACTCACCATTTGCATAACCTCCCTCTTTTTTTTTTAAATTTATAACTGACTCTTTTTTCAAAATCCTAGATATTTAGAAAAAATTAATAAATTGGATGAGAATATAAAAATTTAACGAAATCATATGAGAAAAGAAAATGTAGAATAGAAACATCAGTATATAAGAAAATAAATGAGGATAGTAATATAATGAATTGGAATTCTAATGTAGATAATAAATATAAAATAAGTAGTATTAGTTCAAGAGTATATAGAGCTATTAATTATTTCTCAAATGAAGAAGAGTATAAGAAAGAAGTAGAATTAATAGTTAAAGAGTTTAAAAAGAATGAATATCCAGAGAAAATAATAAAGAAAAGTGTAAAAATATCAGGAAAAAGATATAAAGGAGAAAATAAAGAAGAAAAAAAGGGAAAATGAAAGAAAAATAGCATAAAATAAGGATGACTATATAAGTGTTAAAACATATAGTAATAATATAGTTAAGAGCATTAATAAAATTATTAGAAAACTTAATAAAAAATATAATGATGTAATTAAATATAAGATAGTAAATAAAAAAAGAAGAAATGTAATGGATATAGACCTGGGTCTCGTTTTACGTGGACTTATTTAACACGATTTTGAAGTTACGCGATTCGTGTTTCACCGGAAGTGTGTTAAATAAGTCTGCGTAAAAAGAGACCCAGGTGTATGAACTCTGATAATGCACTATTACTTTAAATAATAAATTTTGTGCACTTACATTATATTGAAAGTAATAGCACATTATTGAAATTCGACTTTCAACTTAGTAATTTCAATATTTTCAGTGCTTTATAATAGTAAGATTTTATGCAATAATGAAATTAAAATCATAATTTCCACATTTTATGTATACACACATTAAATTTTACAAGATTATAATGTAAATTTGTCCAAACATTGTACGTGTTAATTTTGCATTTTAAATCACATTCTGTTTTTGCTTTTTAAAAAAGAACGTAATCAATTATTAATCATTTAGTGTCCACAAGTTTATTTTTAAAAGGTCAGTAATAGCAGTGGGCATAATTAAATTTGACAATTAAAAATTAAAATCTGATTTTTAATTGTAATTAACAATTTAAAAATTACTTACTGCGACTTGAAATTAATGTGAAATTTGATTTTTAAACCGAATTGAAAATTAAAGACAAAAATAAGAATTTAATTTTTAGTTGTTAGTTTCATAAACAATTAATAAAATCATCATCTCAAAGATTAATTACTAATTACGTTGTCACCAGAAAACCACTGTTACAACATGAGTGTGAAGTTGGCGTTAGTTGTTTGCAAACGAATATGTTTTTCGGCAAATAGCTACAATAATTAAAACGTGTATAAAAAATGTAAATTACTGTACTGTAAATTATGCATAAAAATATGTTATTTTGAATAAAATTAAATATTATAGTTAAAAAAAGTTTGTCTTGTATCAATTTTTTTCAAATTTGAAATTTTTTATTAGTCATATTTTATTTCCTTATTTTTTTTTTTTTTGCGCGAATTTTAAAGAAATTTTACGTTGGTGCTTTGCTTTTATGCGAATTTTGAAAAATCACAGACCACATCCCCCCTTTTTCAATGTAAGTTACATCTATTTTTGCACGATTTCGTTTGTGCATGTTTTCTGAGGAACCTATCTATCGCGTAAAACGAAACCCAGGTGTATTAGATAATAAATATATTAAAAGAATAGAAAAACATATAATTGGAGTATATGAAATAGAATGTAGATCATGTAGGAATAATAAGATAAGAACTAAATATATAGGAGAAATGAAAAATTTAATCTATACAAGATTAATTCAGCATAGGTATGATAAAAAGTTACCAATTTATATGCATGCTATGGAAATAGGTCATATATTTGAGAGAGATAGCATAAGAATGATTGGATATACTAGTAAAAGAGGAGATAAAAAAAATAAAAAAAGCTATATTAATTAAGAAAATAAAACAAAATTTAAATAGAGATAGGGGTGAGGGAGACATTATTTTTATAGGAATATTAATAATAATAGACAAATTGTATATATATATATAAAGTTTTATAAAATAAAAATTTAAACAATAGGATAAAAAGTTGAAGAAATTGATAGTAGAGGAAGTTGTATTAAAGGAGTATATGAAAAAAAAAAGGCTAAGAATTTTGAAAAAGAGTCAGTTATAAATTTAAAAAGAAAGAGGAAGGTTATGCAAATAGTGAGTAAAATGAATAAGTGAATTATAAAAGGGAATAAAGATAGGAATAAAAATTATTAATAAAAAATTAAGTATAGATAAATAATAGAAAGGAAGGAAAGGAATTAGATTTATAGGTATTAAAAGTAAAATAAAATGGTGATATACTAGAGAGTAATGTATCACATGATCACTATCTTCCATGCTTGCTCATAACGGTTGTTATAATAGGCAAAACTCTCTCCATACAGTAGTGCCATTCTAAGCAAGACAGAGTAATCAATGGATGCCAGAAGGCTTGTGCATAAAATCCCTATCTAGTGCCTATTCATCCAATGTCCCCAAACTAGTTTCTGGCTTATGGTCTTCGTCAGTGAGGAGCCTTGGATCTAATACCAATCCTGCCTTATAGGAAGGTGGTGGCTATGGTTGTAAAAGAGCCAAAGACAACAAAATCTATGGGTGCTGAACTGAGTTCAGACCCATATGACTATTTGAGCTATTGAGCTTAGATTGAAAATAACTGTGTTTTCAATTTTATTCTCATAGTTATATAGAGTTAAAAGGTGGCTGCTGGAGGGTTGCATTAGATCCTAAGATCTAGGTGCAGTGCTCTCAGATCCAAGACTCCTTACTGATGAAGGCCATAAGCCAGAAACTAGTTGGGGATATTGGATGAGTAGGCACTAGATAGGGATTTTATGCACAAACCTTCTGGCATCCATTGATTATTTTGTCTTGCTTAGAGTGGCACTACTGTATGGAGAGAGTTTTGCCTATTATGAGAGTAATGTAGAATGATAGATAGGAAGAAAAGATAATAAATAAAAAGTAAAAAGAAAGTAGAAATAGAAAAGAAATAATGATAAGTAAAAAAAAAAAGAGGGAAGGATAGGTATAGGGTTAAAAATAAAATGATTATGAATAATAATGTAAAATATGTATTTTTATATGTATATAGAATAATGGTTATATGATTATATGTTTAAATGTTGTAGCTCTGATAAAGACTGCAGGACAGTCAAAACTATTGGAAAATTAAATAAAAAAAATTTGCATTGGAGTGTATATGTGGAGATTTATAAAAAGTAATATCCATGAATATATGAAAGAATGCAAAAAAAGTAAAGGAGAAGATAAGAATAATACTTCTAAAATATACTTATTAACTGATGCTGTTTATATATGCTGTTGCTTAATTGTCTGGATATATAAAATTTCATAACTGTAAATATATAGATAAATACATTTTTTATTTTTTTATTTTTTTAGGGAATTATACTTATCAACACTATGAAGTATATGATGTAGTGAATATTGAAAATAAAAAAGACACAAATTTTACATCTTCTAAGTGCAGTTTGGCTGCTGTCTGGACTGGCCAAAAATATTCTTTAGGCTTACCTGCTATTTCTTTTGAATGGAGTGTTGGTATAAAAGATTTGTCTCCTGGTAGTGGAATTTTTGATATAGCAAGAGATCAAATTTGGTTCGATTCTGGATTAAATCAAGAAGCTGTGTTAGCGCAAGGCATTTCAACTTCAGGTATTATATTTTTGAATATTTTATTGTCTCTGTTCATGCACACACACTTTCTTCCATATTATAACATAGGGAATATAATATAGAAAACTATTATTAACTATTATGTTTTAAAATGTTTATTAACCATATGATGGTTAGAAAGATACTATTGACACCTGTTGAATCATGTTATGGCACTATTTATTTTATGGTATGAGAAGACTATTATTATCACTTTAAAACATTATCAATCAATGTGGGATGAAGATCTCTAAGCTTACTTCAATTCATAGCCTTTCTTCTTCACATCATATCAACAAACTTTATTATTATATTTATCCATCTCCCATGCCATCTCTTTTGTAGTTTTTTTTTTTTATAATCTCTTGCAATCCAATTTAAGATTTAACTGCCCATCTTTTATCATTTCTTCTAGCAATGTATCCAACCAAGCACCATTTGTTGTTTTATCCAAGAACTTCACTCTTTATTACACTCAACATGCATTTCTTAATATTTTATTCAATAGTTTTAAGTCTCTGAATTGTTCTTTTGTTAAGCATCCAAATGTCAGATCTAGCTGGTAAAATACATCTATAAAAAGCTTTTCTTTTCAAACACATAAGCATATTTCTTTTAATATTAAATTATTTTTATTAAAAGTATTTCATGTAATTTTAATTCAATTATGAATTCCATCCATTATGCTTCCATCTGCATTTATAATATGATTAAGGTGTTTAAGTTGTTAAATTCTTTGAATTCGTGATCATCAATTTTTATTATCTTCTTTTTCTAGTATTACTTTCATACTTTCATATGTAATTCTAAATATTTATTTTTCTTACTATGTCCATATATATATATATATATATATATATATATATATATAGTGAAGCAATGGATCTGAAGTCCAATCCATGCTTCACATCTTCCTATAAACTTATTAATATTGTAACCTAAATTAAGTTTATAGTCCAATATCACAGGGTTTCATTAGAGTTAAAAATAATTATCTTTTTTTAAATAAATTTCATTCTATTAATAAAAATTCTTAACCTATTATCAAACATATATATACATCTACTATATATATGATTAATGCAAATTCTCTGAAATAAAATCTTATTTATTATAAAAAAATAATAATATATTTTTTAAAATTTGTTAAAATATTTAGTATGATTTATTTTGAGATAAGCTCCAACATTTTCTAAAAGAATGTATAGTTTTAATTAGTGAGCCATTCAAGTGTAATTAAAGATAGCCTTCTCTTTCTTTCTTTTTAATTAAGAGAATTCAAACTTTGAAGTAAGAAAGTTAGAGTAAAAAAGTTAAAGTTATTTTTAGAAAGTGTTGCTTTGAAACAAAGGAGCATGGGGGGGGCTTATCAAGATCTCAGATCAGGTAGCTAAGAAAAAAAGTTATAAAAGGGAGAGAACAAAAGAGGAGATTCATTCAGATTTTGCTATTGGAAGAGTGATATCAGATTTTGCTATTGCAAGGTTGATTCAAGATTTTGCTCTTGCAAGTTTCATTCAGATCTGCTATTGCAAGGTGCATTCAGATTTCTCTTAGGAGAACTGTCAGATTTTGTTTGTGATCTTATTCCAAAAAGTCTACAATTATCGTCTACAAATCATGAAGAAGTTTGAACCTGCTCAAGCTAAAAATCGTATAAGTATGATGGATTCTAATAGCTGGCTAGGCAAATAAAGCTTTGCCTATCGCCGGTTCGGAATACCATTCAAAAGCCTTAATATCCACTCAATAGCATCTGAACTCTGTGCGTGTCTGGAGAACTTTTCGTAAAACCATACTATATTTTCATTGTCCGGACAATTACATCTCGACGGTCGGATCAAGCCCGCGCCGTAGGGAACATGACCAAGGAAAAAGGAGGTAATGTACTCCTCTATTGAACTATTTCTTATGCTACCTTTTGTTCATATATTTGTTTAATTGCTTCAGTGAATTGATATGTATTTGCTATGTAACCATTTTTATTAGACGGTCTTAATTATATATATATTGTGTGACATCTATCTATATTTAACCTTTTCCCCGCTTTCTTCCTTACTACCTGTGTAAATATTTAATATCCCATTGTTAAGTTTAATAGTTAATTTTTGTTCAGTAAAATCTCTTTCCAATTTTATTTATGTTGGTTATTTAAATACAGCGTTTCTTTGTGTGCCAACTTGATCTCTATGTAGCCTCTTTTGTCCGCCATTAGCTTTACGTATATCTGATTTAACTATATCTTTTAATAATTTTAAACATTTTTTAGCGCAAGCAATTGAAATGCTTTGCGAAAGATTCTTTTTTATCGTACTTTATCGGATGATCGAGTTGACAATTTTTAATAAAATTGGGAAGAAAAGATTTAGACCGCAAACCTATTAATCTGTTTTTATTGTCTAATTAGTTTGTTTCATTAATTTAGGGGAATAGCGGAGGCCATTAAATCATTATTCATATTTTAAAGCCATTAATTAAACATATTATTTAACTATCAAAGCTTGAGTTTCCTAATTTTATTATATGCTTTATTTACTTTTCTCTGATCCAGGCACGCAAACACATATTTCTTAGACTTTTGCACTTTAACTATTTAGCTCCTTAGGATTTCCCGTCCATGTCTCTACCGCTGTTGCTAAGCTTTGTGGCCGGTTGAAAAATATTTATGTGTGGCTCAGATGGTGTTGTTGGTTCGTAAACTAGCCTCGAGAATAGGCGAAATAGGGCAGAGGTTATAGTATTCTTGATTTAATATCTCGCGTATGGTGGCTTCGAGGTACTTTCGCTTAGGATTCGAACTAGGTTAAACCAGCATACATAATCTGACTGTCACAATAGGTATAGCTCTAACTGCTAAATAGAACTGATTCTGGCAATAATTTGCTAAAAGCAAGCTTAGTGCATTATAAAACTTTAAACTTCAATGGTCATCTTTCTAATATTCAATTATAATGAGTTTTTAAGAATTACTTTCATTTGATAACTCTTGTAGCCATTCCTGAAGCTTTGGAATAAAAAATAATTACATTGTTTGAAAAGTATAGATAACTTTTATTTCCCCATTTTTTTATTTTCTTAGTTTCCCATTTTAATCCACAAAATACTTTTTGTACAATTGCTGTAAAAAGTTTTGAAGAGATAGAATCATTCTGTCATACACCTTTATTAATATTAATCTTCTTAGTGTCATCATGTAATCTAATTATTGTTGTTATTTATATATTCTTCAGAATATAACAATATTCCAGGTCCATAGATCCAATGCTTTAATCATTATTGTGTTAAAACCACTTTTAAATCAAGCTTATTCTTTTGATTACTTTCAGTCCAATTTCATTATAGATAATCATAAAATTCTTGATAAAGATTTTTTATTGAACTGAAATATGACTGATAAGTCTGTAATTATTAATATTTTCTTTATCATCTTTCTTAAATATCAATATTACTACTGCATTCTTTCAAATATTTGGTACATCTTTATCATTTGAACATTAGATATATAGGTTTTCCAATATTTTTTTTATTTTTAATGTTTGTTTTTTTAAGATATCAATAATAATTCTATTCTATCCTGGAACTTTTCTCTTTTTTTTTAGATTTATTTGTTCTTATCATCTCTTCATTTAAAATACTTGACAATTCAAAAAATAAAATAATTTTAGTAGTTATTTTATATTTGTGTTTTTTATTACTATATAATTCTTTTCTTCCATACATTTCATGTCATGATGTAATCTCTTTTTAACAATTGTTTCATTTTTCGTTTTTCATTATCACTAAAAAAAATCATTTTTTTTAGAATATCAATATGTTTTATACTTTTGAACCTCATTCTCTTCTATAAGTTTCCTTGCTAATTCACAGTTATATTTTTTAATATCATTTTATAATATTTTACAAAATACTAGATATTCAATTCTTTTTAATTAACAGGTAATTTTTATATAATTTTATATTTTTTTCTTTCTTTACATTAGTTAATTGCTGCTTTCAATTCTCAATAGTATACCAGTTATCTTCCTATTGATTTTATTCATATCTGAATCATCTTCAAAATCTGTTATATATTTAAATAATTTGCAAGTTCTAATTTAAATTCACTGTTCTTAAGATTAGGAATATCTATTGTGAATAGTTTTTTTTAATCATTTTGTCTTTCTCATTTTGCATTTACATGTGTCTTACATCGAATTATTATTTTCTGTATTGAATCTATTTATAATAAGAACATTACAATCCTGAAATACATTCTTACTGTTAAGCAAAAAATAGTCCAATTTTGCTGTATCTTCATTTGGATTCTTCCATTTCCATTTAATTTTTTTCTCAAAGAAATAATTCATAATGTTGAAAACTATCTCTCTTATTTCTGTCATTGTATTCAAATTTGGTCACAGAAATTTTATCTATTAATTGTTTCCAATTCTATTATTAAAGTCTCTCATGATAATTTTAAAATATTGTTTAGTGTAATCAAGAGCGTTTTATATCTGCTTTTTTCATCACAATGAGAATTTATTATGGCATAAAACCGAAATTATCAGCATTTGGTAACTTACATTAAAATATGTAATATATATTAAGGCTATAATATTAAGACTATGCACCTAGATCCAACAGTAGGGACCTCCATAAAACTTATGTTTAAGATTTATAGAGATCCCCACTGTTGCATCTAGGTGCATAGTCTTAAGATTATAGCCTTAATATATATTACTTAGGTAATCAGTATGTGCTTAACAAATTATTAATTTCAACATTAAAATATGTAGTGATAATAAAAAGATTGACATTGAGAAGGGTTTATGATAGGCTACCTCCATTTGCAGGAAGTATTTTATGAATTAAAATGGGAGGCTGAGGAAATTGGAGATTTTTTAAGTCATCTAGATTAGATTATGCAGATGATGCAAGTATTTTTGCAAATAATATTTTCAAGATTCAGGAAACATTGCAAGAGTTATCAGCTGAAAGTAAGAAAGCAGGACTAAAGGTAAATGTTAAAGTGACTAAAGTAATGTTCATTGGATTTTTTCAAAAGAAGAAAATAAAGATTGTTAATAAATGAATAGAAGCAGTTACCCATTGCAAATGTTTTGGTCAGGTTATTACTACAGATGGAAATATAATGGATGAAACTAATTTAAGCTTAGATGAAATACCTTAATATTAAAAGGAAATCTATAGAAAAGCAATATAGAGACTTCAGACCATTTAACAAAATATGCAGAGATGTATTATACAAGTAGAAAAATGGATTGGGTAAGAGACGAGCTATTACTAACATCATTGAAAGAATTATGATATTGATGATGAGCTGGTCATATTTGCAGAAGAGTTAATAGATGGACAGTTGAAATGGTAACCTGGTTCATAAAAGATTGTAAAATACCTAGAAAGAAGTCACAAGTGAAATGATAGAATGAAATGAAGAAATTTACTAGTGTGATATGAAGACGAGAAAAAACTGGATTAAACATGGAAAGACTTTCATTCTGCAATGGATTGATAGTAATGATGGTATCATTATTTGAGTTATTATTTATTCCAATATTAATTAAATATTACAAAAGCAGAATGAATGAATCAATACATATTGGTCATGTGACTGTCTTCTATGTAAGTTCACTTGATCAAAAATCACCATTTAGTCACTCCATCTCACAAAAACTAATAGATAAAATGTGTTTATATTATAACAGAAAGTAAAACAATAGTCTTCATTCTCAATTTTTTTTAGTCAAAACAGATGACTTTAACTTTTTAAATGAAATCAAAATTTTTATTTTTTAAAAGGGATCAGCTATTATTAACATCCCAAGTTAATTAAATACTTATGTTAGTGGAACCAACTTTATTGAGGAAAAATGCATAAATTTGCAAGAACAGAAAAATATAATGTATAAAAACAAAATTTAATATGCAAGCATTTATATATGGTCTATGATTTTTTATTGCTGCAGAAAGGAATTTGCTGTTGACTGCAATGTGATTCTTTTAGAGGACTTAAAGGAACCAAGCAGGTCAAATTCCTAAATGTCCACTCCATACGTTCTTGTCATTGCACCTGTTATTACTATGTAATTATTCATATAGTTTACAAACGTGGATGAGCTGCTTACCAACATGCATTAGCTGGCATGGTGAGTTTATTGGCTTTTTACCTTTGAATTTAAACTCAAGAAACACCATGGTCTTTCTTCTCAGTTGCCTGATAGCTCTTAACTGAAATATCAGTTGAGTTTTCTTGAAGGCAGAATGAATGTGTGTGTGAAAAAAAAATTATTTCTAATAGATGTTTACAATCATGACAGACAAAAATAAATTATGGCTTATTCCCAAGAGGCTGTAAAGTTACCATCCAATGCAGCAGTTGGTGGCCAAAGGCAGAGGGTGCTAAGAATCTCCTGATTGCAGACCCAGGCTGCCATTTGATGATGACTTTTTATTCAGGTACTTAACAACTGCAGGTCACATTCAAGTTAAAAAATATGGCAAAAATTGGAAGAACTGTCTCATATTGAATGGGACATTATTGGACTTTGTGAAGTTAGAAGGAAAAGTGAAGAGACAATTGATTTAAATAGAGGCCATGTATTGTATTACACAAATGCAAATATTGGGAGTAAAAATGGAGTAGAATTCATTATAATAAAAATTGGAAGAACAACATTGTGGAGATTGATAGTGTATCACACAGAATAACAAGATTAATTATTCCACTTAATAGAAGATATCAAGGTGCAATTAATTCAAATTTATGTCCAAACAAATTCTCATAGTGATGAAGTAGTAGAGGATTTTATATGAATATACAAAATGCTTTTGATCAGACCAAACAACATTTTAAAATTGTTATGGGAGATTTTAATGCTAAAACTGGTAAACAATTGAAAGATGAAAGTACTGTAGGTAAATTTAGTTATGGTGATAGAAATCAATTTTTTCTCCCATTCATCCAAGAAATTTCTCTGATTACTTAAGACAATTCCCAAATAGATTTATTTGTTTACCACATTTAACTTTATATCCCCCAATAAAAATTCCTTGTCTTCCCTTGCATTTATCATCATTACTTTTGGTTTTTCTTCACTAAATTTAATCCCCATCAGAGGTAAAACTCTCTATACAGTAGCATCACTCAGTACAAACCAGAGAAGTTGTGCATAAAATCCTATCTAGTACCTACTCATCCAATATTCCCAGACTAGTTTCTAGCTTATGGCTTTCATCATTGAGAAGACTTGGATCTGAGAGCACTGCATTAGATCTAAATGTAGTCCTCTCAGATCCAAGGTTCCTCAATAATAAAAATCACAAGCTAGAAACTACTCTGGGAATATTGGATAAGTAGGCATTAGATAGGATTTTATGAACAAACCTTCTTGCATCCATTGATTACTCTGGCTTGCACTGAGTGGCACTACTGTATTGGAGAGTTTTGACATGGAAGCATCCAAATGAAGTAAAGCAGAATTAGATTGTATTTTGTTGAACAGAAAATATGTATTTCAAGATTGTAATGCTCTTAATAAATGTAACACAGGAAGTGTTTATCAATTAGTGAGATGTAAGATTTCCTGTTAATGCAAAACTGGAGAGACAAAAATTATTAAGAAAAACAATATCTGCAATTGATATTCTTTAGAAACAGTTTAATGAGTTTAAATTAGAACTTGGAAATTGTGTTCAAATATTAGCAGATTTTGAACATGATCAGATTTGAATAAAATCAATAGGAAAATAACTGATACACTTTAAAAACTGCAACAAAGATAGCTGATGGAAAAAAACAGCAATTGAATACTAAAATATTTACTGAAACTAGAGAATATATGAAGAAAAGAAGTAATATGAATACATAAAAATGATGTATTAAAAAGGATTGAATATCTTGAATTTTGTAAAATGCTGCTAAAAAAAGTTGATACTGATATAAGAAAATATAATTGTGAACTAGCAAGGAAAGCTATACAAGAGAATAAAAGTCCCAGTAGTGTAAAGCAACATTTTGATATTGATAGGAAACTTATTTCTGTAATAAGAAAAAGAGATGGAAATATTATTAAAAAGAGAGATGACATCATGAAATGTGTAGAAGAATTCTATCAAAAATTATACGGTAATAAAGAACAAGTATCTCCTACAAATATTATATCTCCTACAAATATTATATCTTTTGAATTGCCCAGGATTTTAAATGAAGAAGTGAGATATGCAATTAAATTTATGAAAAAGGGCAAAGCTCCGGATAATGATAGAATTATAATCAATATCTTGAAAGAAGCAGATGAAAAATTAGAAAATTTTTTGGCAAAGTTATATACCAATTATCTAAATGTTAAAGATGTTACCAGATGATTGGAAGAATGCAGTATTAATATTTTAAAAAGTTGATAAAGAAGATATTCAAAATTACAGATCTATCCATCTTTTATCAATTTTATACAAATTTTTTATCAAGATAATTGCAATTCATCTACAGAGTACTTTGGATATCAACCAATCAAAAGAACAAGCTGGATTTAAAAGTGTTTTGAGTACAGTGAATCATATCCAAGTATTGAGAGAAGTTATAGAAAGGCTTACCATTATGCTTTAGGTTTGTAGATTTTGAAAATATGTTTGATTATATAAGTATTTCTTCAGAGATTAAAGCATTGGATCATCAAGGTTTAGACCCAGGATATTGTCTTATTCTGAAGAATATTTATAAAAATGCAACAGCAACAATTAGATTATATAATGATACGAAAAAGATTAACATTGAAAAAGGTATACATCAGGGTGACTCAATATCTTCGAACCTTTTTATACCAGTGCTGCAAGAAGTATTTTGTGGATTTAAATTGGAAACTGAAGGAATAAAAGTAAATGGAGATTATTTAAATCATTTAGATTTTGCAGATGATGTAGTTATTTTTTGCAAGAGTTATCAGATGAAAATAGGACTAGACATAAATGTTAAGAAGACTAAAGTTCAATGGATTATGATGAGTTAGAAGTTAACAACTACAAATTCCTTGGTCAGATTATTACTACAGATGGAAACATAATGGATGAACTTAATCATAGAATTAAACTTGGTTGGAGTTCTTTTGGTAGAAATAATATTAAATGGAAATATGCCTATGTATTTGAAAAGGAAGATTTTTAATAAATATATTTTGCGAGTTTTTTCTTATGGATATGGGATTTGAACACTTAACAGAAGAGCAATATAGAGACTTCAGACCACTCAAAGAAGTATAGAGTGATGCATGTTAGGAGTAACCAGAAGGGATCGAAAATGAAATACATGAGTGAAAGAACAAACAGATGTTACTGACATTATTGAGAGTTGGGCTGGACATATTGCTAGAAGGAATGAAAATAGATGAACAATTGAAATCTTAAATGGGTTTCCAAGTGATTGCAAAAGACACAGAAAGAGACCACATGTGAGATGGATAGATGAAATAAGGAAATGTGCAGGACTGTTGTGGAGAAGAGAGGCTAGAGGTCAGAGAAGGTGGATTGAATGTGGAGAGACCATCCTGTGGTGGATTGATAATGGTTGGTGATGTTGATGATTTCTATAATAATAGAAATTGAATACAAAATACAGAATTAGTAAATATATCCTTTCTCTTTTCTTTTTATATGTATATAGTATTCAGGTCAAAAGTAATAACAAATTTAAATTGGTTTATAATTTTAAACTATATAAGAAACAATAATAGAATACTGATTGTAAAGACATTTATAATTTACTAAAGAAAATAGTAATACATTGTACAGGCTTAAACCTGCATTTATGTATGTAATATATGCGGGATTCGAACTCAGACTTTCACACGACCCATTACTCTTAGTGCCATCTCATATTTCTGACCCACATGAGTGTGTAAAATATTGAATATATTATTTTGATGTGTTTAAATTTGGATGGTAATTTTCATTAATGAGTTATTTTTGATAGAATATTGTCCTTGTATTACAACTTATATTTATTGAATAATTAATATTTAACTTATGGTATTTTTTTTTAGATATATATTTTAGTTAACCTAATTCTACTCTATTTTTTTTTTTAATATATATTCATAAATCAGTCAACCTGTAATTCTTTTTTCAATTCTTATTTCTATTTATTAATTATTTAAATTGTCTAACAACATTTGCATTATCTTTTCTTATACTACTTTTTTTTAAATATATATATATATTAGCTTGTGTTTTTAAATAATAGTCTATGAATAAAAATTTAGCACTAAGTCAATTAATTATCATTAATTTTTTAAGTGAAAATAAAAATTTATATACTTTTGTATTAATTGATTTTCTTTTGTTACCTAAATCTTGTAACAATTTATAAAAATTACTATGAAAGTATAAAAAATGATAATTATTGTCTTGGTAGTTGGTAAATGTGAAGGTCAAGTCATTGGAATATTAGAAAATATAATTTTTGCTAATAAATTTAGAATAATATATAAAACAGATGTACTTTTAATTTTAGGTTTTTCACTTGGATTAAAAAGAAATTATGTCTTTTATGTACGTGCATGGTATGATCAGAATAGATATGCTATTTTTCAATCAAATGGAGTGTTAGTTGATTACACACCTCCCACAACCAAAGCAAGAAAGGTATTATTATATTTTTACTATATAATAATATTTTAATATCTAGTTCCATAAATATTTGTTTAAAAAATGTCTGTTAGATACAATATATTTAAACTATCTTGAGAAGAAGCAGATCAGATGGTTTAAAAACAAGTGCTAGCTACCTTTTATTACCATTTCCTGCATTTTTCTGGATAGAAATATAGAAACGGTACCTAGGGCCTGCAATGGTTAAGCTAATCATTATAATTTCATTCATTCAATTGACCAAATTATTTTTCTCTGCATTATTATTATTATTTGTGTTAATGGGAAAGCAAATCAGGAATCTTTAGTTTTTCAGTTATCCTTCCACTATTAGGAAATTATTAGATCTGAAGTCGAACTTCGATAATGCACTATTACTTTAAATATTATAAATCTCCATGCACTCACACATCAGTAAGAGTTTAAAAAACTTAAGTGAATCACTTAAGTTTAGAGTGCATTTTTATAAATACACCAACTTTCACTGACCATCAGGGTTTGAGTCTATTGTGTGCCTGATGTTATAATCAAACTTTTGAATTGTACAAATCTATTTAACCCAAGGAGAAAGACAGTATCTTCTTTTTAATCACCCACGATCAGACAAACACAATTTATAAATGTAAATCTATTATTATAAAGCGCTGAAAATCTTGAAATTATTAGATCGGAATTCGAACTCAGATAATGCACTATTACTTTAAATATTATAAATCTCTTCCACTCTTAGGCTAAATTTCTTAAAGCAAAATTAAGTTTGTCATACCTCTAATATTATTTGAAGACAATCTTCTGTTTGTGAGCTAACTAGAATAGCTGTATACTTATGCATCAATCAGTTAGTAATAATTCTGCAATTATTTAATCTAGCTAAAAACTTTTTTAGCTTCATTCCAAGTTTGAATTCAGATCATTAATATGCTAGCCTAATACCTTAATTACTATAAATATGGTTCAATAATTAAAACTATTTAATGATATTAGTTACATGGAAACAAATAGACATTGAATAATTCAAAAATAAAGTAAAATTTTTAAAGTGCAAAAGAAAAAAAAATTCAAAAACAAAAAAAAAAATTATTATTCGCATAATTGCTTTTATGTTGAACCTTCAAGTTAACTTAAAGCTACGAAAAAATTTAAATGAACACGTTTTTGTGTGGTAATTATTTTTTGTAGTAAATTTTTATTTATTTTAACAATATCATATATACATATATAACCACACACTTATTTTTATATTACACTATACACATTCCAATTCCTCTCTTCATTCTAGAAAATTAATTTTTATTTGGTTCTTCTAACAATTCCAGTTAGTCACCTCTCAAATGATTTCTGAATCTTCTCACTCTTCTACTGTTTGAAGTCTGCACTTCTC
Organism: Epiperipatus broadwayi; assembly: GCA_028023455.1. NCBI lineage: Eukaryota > Metazoa > Onychophora > Udeonychophora > Euonychophora > Peripatidae > Epiperipatus > Epiperipatus broadwayi. The sequence goes on along the minus strand of JAQFVV010012519.1, from coordinate 2,973,107 downwards.
TTAATTGTCTTAAACCAATGCTGATTATTATTCCCAGAAAGCATTTTCTTTTTACCATGTCACATGTCCAGGTGGTATATAACTTTTTATATCTGAATCATTTTGCCTCAGTGCACTATTATTAGACATTAATACAGACAGATGGGTTCAACATTTTCTGTGCAATAACATCTCGGTGTCTTTTTTATCGATGTACACAGAGTGAAATGTTGAAATATTGTATCAGTTAAAGCTTTGTTAATATCACTATACAAAGTTTTTTCTAATGCCTGTTTTAAATGCTATACTGCTTTGTCTGCCAGACTGGTTGAAAGGGGGGAGTGTTAACACATAGTGAATTTTCCCTAGCTGTTGAAAAGTCTTTAAACAAATCAGATGTGAAAACAGTTCTATAACAAACAATAATATCAGGATAGCCATAATACATAAAAATTTAATTTAAAGTTTTTACTGTATTTCCAACACCCATTCTCTTAACTCTTTTGGTCTCTGAATCATTTTGAGTTCCAACAAATAGGCCAGAATGATCTATATGGATCTTAACAGCTTATTTGCTTTACTCAAAGGCTCTAGTTTATTTAGGGCATTATAACAGCAGACTGATAGTCTTTGCAATATTTCATAGTCTGAACTAAACTTGCTATTCATCACTGCCGACCATACATAAGACTATGTTAATTGCTTCATCTGCACAATTCTTGGATTACCTTTATGTAACAAGCTTTGACTTTCTGATGGTATAAGCACTCAATCTGTCATTAATAAACACTTTTTATAAATAGATAAACACACATATACATTCCAGATAGCTTTTGATACATATTTTGGATGTTTATTTGATCAAAAATGTTTAATCCGTGCAAAGCTTGATAGCCAGTATCACTTTTAGTTCATTTGGCAACTATTGTGCTGTTTAGTATCTTATTTCTCATTGCATCTATGTAAATCATTTCTAAAATTTTATTTTCAATTTCACATTTAAGTGGTAACCTTGTATCTGCATGACTAATTTATTTCTTGGGTTTATACATTAACTCGAAGTCATATGCAGATAATGTATTTATCCAATGTATAATTCTCTGGCTTGCCTATTCTGGAATTTTCTTTGTTTTTCCAAATGTGTCCATTAAAAGTTGATGGTCATTAAAGACATTGGACTCCCATCCATAAACATACTGGTGAAATTTTTTTAACAGCATATATTATTGCCAGAGCTGCTTTGTCCAGCTGTCTATAATTTTTTTCTGCAGCAATCAATGTTTGGGAGGCATAAGCAATATGGTATTCACCTCCATAGCAGTGATGACATACAACCATTTCTATACCATAATCCAAGGCATCTGTAGTAATAATGACCTCCTGGTTGTTACAATAATGGACAAGTAAATTTTCAGAAGTAAGCAGTTTTATTGCTTATTAAAAATATTATTATGTTTTGCAGTTCATTTTTAACATTGCTCTTTCTTTAACATTCAAATTTATTTATTAAGCACATAGATCGTATGAAATTAAAGAGAAAGGATTTCACTTTTTTAACATATAGGCCTTACTGATTTTTATAATAGCTTAACAATACTGTTTTGAGTAAAGGAAATTCTCAAATCCAAAGACAAGATTTATAAGAACACCTGTTTTATCTTTAACCTAAATTCTGATTTATATAAGCCAATTTGAAAGCATCTTAATTTTGAGAGAGTCAATATGTTACTCTGTTCACTTTTACTTCCATTATTTACTTATATTCACAAAATCTTTCAATTTACTACATGTTAATATTACAAATTAATAGAAATTAATCAGTAAGACATATATGTTAAAAAGGTGATATCCTTTCCCTTTAATTTCATATAATCTGCGCACTTAATAAATAAATTTGAATGTTATATAATTTCTTATTAATTTGTAATATTAACATGTAATAAATCAAATTTTTTGTGAATATAAATGTATGTAAGAAAGTAATGGATGTAAAAGTAAATGGAGTAACACTCTCTCAAATGAAGATGTTTCAGATTGGCATATATAAATCAGAATTTTGATTAAAGATAAGATGGCCACTCTAATCTTTATAAAGTCTATCTTGTGTTTGGGTTTGAGAGTTTTTTCTGTACTTAACACAGCATTGTTCAGCTATTGTAAAAATTAGTAAGGTGCATATGTTAAAAAGATGAAATCTTTCCTCTTTAATGTCCTTTCTTTAATAAATGGTATAATGTTGAAGTAACATGTACTTTTTTTTAGTAAACTCTTGTAAAAATTTAATAATTGAAAACGCAAGTCTTTCACATTTTTTTATTACTGCTTTAACCTTATGTGAGCTGAGGAACGTTCTGCTAGCATTTATTATAAGTCTCAAGAACTTGATTTTATTTTAGTTGACCATATACATTTTTGGAACATTTAACTTGCATCTATTCTATCTAATTGTGCCCAAACTTTTAGTACACATGTAGCCAATTCATTTTCTGTCTCAGCTATAATTAATAGGTCACCAAGATAAGCAACAACATCTTCTCTATCTTGAAACAAATTATCCATCTTATCTTGGAATAGATTTGGTGTGTTTTGATGTTCTTTTTTGACTTGGAATTTGGTAGAATATGGATTTCAAGTCAAGCTTCACTAGATATTTTGCAATAAAACCATTATCTCCCAAACAGTAGTTACTGTATTTATATATTTGTTACGCATCACTCAGCAATCTATGCATAAAAATACAACCCCATCTTGTTTTAAAATCAATACAATTGGAGTAACACAAGATGACTCTTTTATTGGAGTTAACACAACTCTCTTGACCAAGTCTTGAATAGCTTCTTCACTTTGGATCTTAAGATAATGGAACTTTTTAAGACTTGCATATAATGGACTGTGTATTTTTAACTAGCTGTATGTTGATTGATTTTTCTTTCAAAGTCTGCTGGTGCCATCTTGAACAGCTGTGGGTACCTGATTTAGATTTCAGACTCCAACTGTATTTTTTTGACTATATCAATTCGAATACTCAGCAGTCCAAACCACTTTTTTCCTAAAATTGATTTCCTTGAAAATAATATACAATTATTTTATGTTGGCCTTCAACTTTGCTGGTATTATTTTACCTTGTATATCAATCCTGTTTCCATTTACTTTCACAGCTATAACCTCTGTTTCTTCCATAATGATGTTCTTTCTCATTTTCTTTATTAATTTTATTCAATCTTTTAATAAAGTTAAGGACAATCACACCCTGTTGTTAATTTTCACATTCGGTTTTTGTCTGAGAATTCCTACATTTAAATAAGTGTGTTTATTATTTACACTGTTTATTGTCTTTACTTCAATTTTATTCTTGACTTCTCCTTCCTGTGATTTGAAATCTTGTGCATGACTATTTTCCCACATACGTGACATTTAGCACTTTTAAGTTTGAAGACCTTTTTTAAAAGTCTCTTCTCACCACAATATTGATGCAAAAGACTTCATAAGACTTTGACAACTCATGACCAAACATCAGCTTTATTTACTATCATTTTAACTGCTGCTACATCTCTATTATTTTTAAATTCTGCAGAATCTCCCATGAGTAATTTGTGTTATACATTTATCCATCACAAATTTGTTGTCATTCATCCCCCATAGTTACTGACCAAGGAGTATGTTGTCCAGTTCATAATGTTTGCTAAATTCCATAGAGTTATATCATACTGTTGATGCCTCGGATTCAGTGCTTATCTCCTATTTCTAAAATATAAACATGACATACATTTATATATTGTTGGTTCAAAGCATGTACTTAATTTTTCTTTTCTTTAAGTTCAAGATTTGTTATTCCTGGAGATTTCAGTTCACATAGTCATTTTTACTATTTGCAGAATGTCTATGCCTATCAGTGTTACTATCTTTAAGCTGTCATCTTCTCTCTTATTAATGAGCATATATTTCTCTAGGTGCTTCACATACTAACACTAGTTTTCTGGGTCACTAATATCAAATTGCTTAACATTATTATGAAATGCCATTTTTGGAATTTATTTAATGTATATATAGATGTTGCAGTTCTTTTAATTATAATATTGACATGCTTATTGGCTGCAATAAACTGTTGTTGCACAAGTTCTTCTATCAACTAAAGCCACTCTGCTATCATCCTGGGTCACAATTAAATAAAACAAACATCATAAAAAAAATAAAAATAAACATGAGTTTATTGTACTCATAATATATATGAGCGAACTAATTACAAATCTTTAATTGAAATAGTCTCTAACATAAAAATATTTTGTTGTGAATATATTATTTTTGTATACACATTACTTGAGAATAAGAAAATCTATATCTGATTTTTCCAAACTTTTCCACACACACTCCATCTGCTGCTGCTTTTTAGCGTGTGAGTTCTACATATGTATAGTTAATTTGCATAAACCATTTGAGTTCAGTGCATACTAGATTGAATAATTATGTAAGTGTTGTGTGGTAATTATTTCCTGTAATAAAACTATTTATTTTAACTATAACATATATATATATCTGCATACGCATATAACATATATACGTATATATATATACATAGCATTATACACATTTCAATAACTAATGTTTTATTTTTTGGAATAAGATCTAAATAAATGATCAATTTGCCAAAGAAAAACAATGAATTATAGTTAATTTTAGGTTCAATAGAGTGAATAAATCTAAAAATAAGATATAAATGTTTGTAAAAAAAAATTCATAATTTTTTAACTAATTTACATTGTAAACAAACATGCCTTATAATATATAGGGTATATGAGCATAGACTTTCACATGACACATTACTCTATCTCATAACACTGATACACTTGAACACATATATGTTGAAAAGATAAATAATCACCAATATACATATTTCATGCTAAACCAGTAATCATCAGTTGGTCCTGATTATCATCTCTACACATATATGCAATAAGTGCTCAGATATATATTAAGATAGCCAATCTTCATACTTTAATGGACAGCCTTCAATCCACTCCAACTCTTCAAGCATCTATTCAATTGAAAATCTGATGATGGAATGCTCAAAGGCTATCCTGAGGCCGAGATTCTCATCACACCCATGTGGACCTAAAGTCAATCTAACCCCTCATGTATGTATATTAGTGATTATTTATCTTTTCGACATATATGTATTCAAGTGTATCAGTGTTATGAGAAAGAATGGTGAGTGGTGGGTCGTGTGAAAGTCTGTGCTCATATATTCTATATATTACATGTATTGACACAGGTATATAATAAGCCTATATTTCAGTTATGCCTTATAATAGTAACTAATGATAGCTTCTTTTTTTTTTTTTTGCTAACATAAATAAAAGATCACTTTTAATTTTGTCATATAAAAGTAATACTAAGAAATATTTTTAGATTTAATCTTTTAAGTAAACCTAAGACTAAAATATAAATGTTTGTAAAAAAGATCTTGATTACAGAAAAATAATTTACAGTGAAAACAAATGTCCCTGAATAATTCAAAAAATACCCAGCAATGCTATAAGTACATAATTATGATTTAAAATCACCAAAGAAAAGCAATATTTATGTCCAATTTTAGTTTCAGTTTATACCGAAAAATTTTGTGACTAGTAGCTACAAATATTTTTATGAAGACTTTGGGCAAGGCAAAAAGAATAGATAGATGCTCTAGACAGGAAATTGTAGTCAATTAAATTTGTGTTATGCATAATTATAGCTAGAAATAAGGAATAACATGTTATATTATGTTTGGATGAAAAAATTAAATTTAATCAAGATTAGACATTAATGGGTTAATTTATACGATTAAGTCAAATAATTTTTTAAAAAAAAAAAACGCTCAGGTGGTTTGTTTTTAGTTATCTATTTTATATTAACACTTTATAGCTTTTGGGAACAGTTGCGCTGCACACGTGCTGGATTAATTTATATAAAAATAATATTTAAGTGGTTGTAAAAAATTATTTTTAGAAAATATTTACTTATCAGCAATAGTTTCATTTTAATTGTTAAATATGGTCTGAACTCAGTTTTTTAACCATTCTTAGCTTATGCTCTTTCATTGCTACTTGGCTACATGGAATGATTATAAATAAATATTAAATTTGAATGAGCTCAGATATCATTCTATAAGAGTTGAAGACATTTGCACAATTCTAACATATTTTTTTAAAGAAATGACTGTATTTTAATTTTGATTGTATTACACGAGTAAACAAACAAATCTAAGTTACTAAAACAGGCAAAACTTTCCATACAGTATTACTACTTAGTGCAAGCCATACCAGAAGGCTTGTGCATAAAATCCTCATCTAGTGCCTACTCATCCAATATCCCCAGATTAATTTCTGGCTTCAGTTTAAGAGTCATAGTTTTGTATTTAAATAGAGATAAAAGGTGGCTGCTGAAGGGTTGCATTAGATCCTAAGATCTAAGTGCAGTGTTCTCCGGTCCAAGGCTCCTCACTGGCAAAGACCACAAGCCAGAAACTAGTCTGGGGATATTGGATGAGTAGGCAGTAGATGGGGATTTTATGCACAAGCCTTCTGGCCTCCATTGATTACTCTGGCTTGCGCTGAGTGGCAATACTGTATGGAGAGTTTTGCCTGTTTTAATAACAGTTATAAGTGAGCATAAGAAATGGTGACCATGTGATGTTATTGGCTTAAATCTAAATTATAAAGTTAAAAGACTGAAATTACTTATATGTTTTTCCATTATTTTGTGTATAAACATAAATGTATGTTAAAAGAAAACAATCTTATCAATAACTGACTGCAATAAATTAAATTTCCTTAATTTTCCTTTTCTATAATTTGATTCAATTATATACTATAGCCATATTTTTTAATAACACATATATACATGTTAGATATTTAATTACATGCAGAGAAATTATAAACTTATGATTTTCTTCTGATACTAATAGCAAAATAATTATCAGAAAATTTATACAAAGCATAAACAATCACATTATGTAAAAAGAAACTGTGCTTTTGTTTAAATATCATTAACTATACATGTACATTTGATGCCAGTTTTTTAATTAAATAATTATTATTCTGCTAAAAGATATTTTGTAAATTAAGTTTGATATTTTAAATATTTAATAGTGTTTTTAAATAATGGGCAAGTGTAATGAAAGTTAATTCTTTGATGTTGCATACACAGACATATAATAAGTTGTTGGATGAGCACTTCAAAATTACTATGCAAAATAATTTATATTTTAAGTCAGTCAAAACATGTAGGTATAACAATACTGATAATCTTGATAAAATTAGTTAATTTGAAATAACCATGATAACAATCAACAAATATTGTATGCCAATAGAGTATGAATAAGAAAGTTTGCAGAATAGTATTCAACTAATATATTGGTACTAGTTGATTAGCCGCCACATGACACTTGATGTCACTGATACTATGCAAAAGCACAGAAATATGTCATTTATGCAGCCTATAGAACAGTTCTGTTCATATTAGCCACTAAGCATATGTATTTGATTTTGACTAGCAACAGAGTCATCAAGTGGCATGCAGTGGCTAATCGACTAGTACCAATATATCATTATCATTTGTTAAAATTTGACAGTAACTTGCTTCTAATATTTAACAATATGTATATAGATTGTAAATACTGTATATATTTTTATAACATTTTGTTATATTTATTATATGCCTAATATAAGATAATACCTTATTTTTATTTTTTATTTACAAATAAGGTCAGAGAAGTGAAAAATGAAACCTCATCTGATGATATTGATTACGCTACTGATTTATCCTCATTAACAATAAACTGGAAAAATGTTTTCTCAGATGGTCAGACAAAAATTGTCTACTATTTTATTGGCTTAAGTACTTATCCTGGTGGTACGTTTTTTTATTATTATTAGCGTATATATAGTACTCTGATTATAATTGTTGTTTATTATCACCCACAGATCATGGAAAAAGAAACAATTACTAAACAGCAAAGTAGAAGAAATAGAATAATTAACTATAAAAGGGAAATCAATTTAATTTAATTTGTTAATTCCATTTTTTAATTGAACAAATATTTCAAACAACTATTCAACAAATGCATGAAAAACCTATTGTATCAAAATCATTTTTATTATCAATAGGAGTAGAAATATGAGTCATCTTATTAATATAAAACTTGCAGAAGTCTCCATACAGTAGTGCCACCCACTGCAAGCCAGAATAATTGATGGATGTAACAAGGTTTTTGCGTAAAATCTCTATCTAGTGCCTGCTCATACTAGTTTTTAGCTTGTGGCTTTCATCAATGAGGAGCCTTAGATGGCTCTGCTGTATGGATAGTTTTACCTGTTTTAACAGTTTGTGTACACATAAGGAATAGTGATCGTATTATGTTTAGTGATTTAATGTAAAACTTAATTATATGATTAAACTTAATATAAAAAATATCAGTGGATTTTATATTATTTTCAGAAATCATATATGAAAACAGTGAAAGAACTTGATATCCAGGATTACATTATATTTTAGACAATAAGTTTTGAGCTATCTGTAATGTTTTATTTGCCATTATTATTGTTGGTATTATTTATTAATACCATATGCTTTGTTGTCAAATCAACTATTATTTTGAACTGCTGGAAGGACTGAAGTAAAGGTTTATCATCATTTAATTTGATATACATCATGCAGATAGATATTTTAAATGCTAACAACCCCATTATATTATTCCTCTAACTGTTATACAAATTTATAAATGAGGAGAAAGTTTTACCTGTTTTAATAACAGTAATGTGTTACATAAGAAATAGTGATCATGCGATGTTTAGTGGTTTAATTATTCCAATAGTTAAATTGCTCCATCACTTTATATCATAATAAATGCTGTATGTTGCCTATCGACTAGTTTTGCTTATCCATATCATACATTTAGTGTAAATGCTAATTCCATGTAGTCGGGCCTCTGAGATTTTGCTTTTTAAATGGATGGATGGAGGGAGGAGGTACAAAGCAATATTTATGGTTAAAAAGTTAAAATTTTAAATATATAAAACAGGAATAGTGTAGACAGAAGAATTTGCATATTTTATTTTATATAAATATATAAAATTTATTTTCACATTTTTATTATTATTTTTTAGGTGATAATGTTGTACCATTTATAAAAGTGGAATCTTCTGTCACTTATTTTACATTTAAGAATTTAAATCTTCAGTCTGGAATTAAATATTTTTCGAATGTCATAGCTGTAAATGAAGCTGGTCTTCATTCAGATCCTGCAAGTTCTGATGGCATGATGGTAAGTAAGGACTTGTAAAAACCTCTACATTGATGAAAACCCACATAGTCTCATTTATTTTCTTTTTTTAAAAAAAAAAAAACTTACTAGCTAAGTATTAAAATTTTTTTCCACAAAATATGAAATAATTTTTTTTTTCAGTCCAATAATATGTACATAGATTTATTTAATTTTTTTTTTTTTTTAGGAATTTTATATATATATATAATAAAAAGTCAGATGTCACATGACTTATATATAGTTTGCACTTACAAATATGTAAAATTAAGAGCATGCTAATAAGCTCTAAACAAGCTTTTCTTTTTTTATTTATGATAAATGCTACTACAAGAGAAGGCATTAAATCATTTTATCTTGGATTGTCCCTATCCCCAGACCGGTTTCGACCTATGAGGAGATCCATAGGTCTAAACCGTTCTGGGGATGGGGACAATCCAAGATAAAATGATTTAATGCCTTCTCTTGTAGTAGCATTTATCATAAAAAAAAAAGCTTGTTTAAAGCCATTAGCATGCTCTTAATTTTACATATTTGTAAGTGCAAGCTATATATAAGTCATGTGACATCTGACTTTTTATTATTACTATTATTATTTTGCTGTTGGGACTTTGGCTAAATTAAATGGCTAAGCCTACTAATATATGGAGTATCTGAATGAAATTCAGGCCCATATGATTTATTCAGTTGGAGAGCTGACTTTAAAGACATGCAGATGTCTAAAAGTTTCAGATCTTCTTCTAACAATTAACTTTTAGATAAATGCTTTGCTTGAGTTGGTTTTTTTAATCTAATGTCCCAACTCCTCACTGAAGAGACCCATAGGTCAAACCGGTCTGGGGATGGGGACAATCCAAGATAAAATGATTTAATGCCTTCTCTTGTAGTAGCATTTATCATAAATAAATAAAAAAGTTGTTTAGAACTTATTAGCATGCTCTTATATATATATATTGTACCCTTACTTCTCGATGTATAATATAGTTTGAAATACAACTAGCTCAATTAAATTGTAATGCTTAATTAAAATTTGCATATCTATTTTTAATTACTTTTATATTATCATATTTTAATTAAATTTATTATCAATTATCAAAATCAATATAGTTCTATAATATGTACTAATTAAATAAGTATTTATCAAAATCATGAGACTGTGAAGTAAAGTTACAAAGCAATAAGTAGATTTACATTGAGTCAATATCTTCCAAGACATTGTCTCAATGGCATAAGAATACTGTCACCTACCTATTAACTTACTACTACCTCTACAGCATTCTTATGGCTTTTAAATACAATAAATTGTCTTTAATAATAATAAAATAAATAAATCTTAACTTTTAATTTTAAAATATAATTTAATAATCTCAGGTTCTTTTAATTATCTTAAAATAATGATAACTCATGTAAATAAGTATGATAAAGGATTTTATATCAAACTTACGTACACCTAACTTATTCTAATAATAATAATACTCAATACTAATCTTAGGGTATAACTTAATCTTATCTATTTCTGTTATATTATTAAGTATTCAATAAATAAATAATCATATGTATATCTCTTTATTTTCATATAGTATCTTAATTTTAGAATAGATCAAAATCTTACAACTTCATAATCTGTGGCAATAAATAATATTGTACTCTTATATTATGCATTATAATTACTCTATGACCATTGTAATATGATGTAATAATGTCAATCAATTCTCATAAATGATAATCAGGAAAATATTGTGTTTATTTCTAAATAATAATAATAAATTCATATTGTGCAAATATTATATTTGTTCAAACTATCTGCTGTCAAATGCTGTGGTGTAAAATAATGAACTCGACACACTTTTAAAACAAATTAAACAAATTTATTTACATTAACTTTGATTAAGAATTTATTTACAATATTTACAGTTCAAATTATGAAAAAAAATAAAGAAAATAAAATAAGAAAATAATAATACAATATGTTTACACTGTTATTAACTCATACTCCTAATAAGTAATTATACATTTTTTAAAATGCTGTACTAATAACATTGAAGTATATTTTCAAAACTTAGACTTTAAATAAATATCAGTGAACTTCAACTATTATACAGAAAAATTTATGTAAATAATATTTATGTAGCATATGTAAACAATTAAACTTTACTAATTAAATTGCTACATCACCTAAACATTATTGTTACTTATTTCATCATGTACTAGTATGTGTTCACTCTACTATTAGCATTATTCTAATAGCATAATATAAAACTAATGTATCCTTATAATGTAATAACAAATAATTGATTATAATTTTATATTTCACTTATTGCAATTCATGTTACATGTTTTATCAAATATGCATTACATATATGTACTGTTAAAATAATATTTAAATTATTCATCAATTTCAAATTCATAAAATATTATATTAGATAAATTCTATGATTCTTTTCTATGTAAAATTATTACTTTACTTTATGTGTAATACTACTCCTTCTTAATAAATTTCTATTTATAAAACATCCTCTAAACTTATTTAAAATTTCCGGAAAACAACTTTCAACTTTAAATAAAATACTAATTCCAAATTATTTATGCTTCATTATCTATACTTGGTAAACTTTCAACCTAAATATAAACTTCTCCATAAAACTTAACGTAATTTATCCAATAAAACAACAGTAAAATATAGACTTTGAAATCTCTTCCTAACTTGCAATAAAATAATTACTTATGAATAATAAATATAATTCTAATACTATAACATAAAAAAAAATATCAAAATTTATTTACGAAAGAATCATATAATTATTTCTAAGCTTCTTATGTAATGTTGTATCATATTTATATCATAAATTCAAATTATGCATATTTAAATAAAACTATCACTGCCAATATAATGTGTGTGTATTTTTAAAATAATCATACATTCATTCAAAACAACATAATATTTGGTTGATCTAAAGAAAACATATTAAATACATTAAAATTATTATTATTATACAATTTTTACCATCAATAATGATTTAATGTACAGTCCATCTTCCAATTCTCTTCGGAATTACAGCTTCATAAAATAATTCACATTTATTCTCACAATCATTCTTTAATATATATTCCGTGTTATATTAATTATAAAATAAATTTATGCAATTAATTATATTATATTACTTTAGTTATTATTTTAAGAAATGTACCTATCTTATTTTTAATAAATTAATAATATTTAACTTTTATATTAGATAAATAAAACAAAATTCATATTACATAAATCCAGCGATGTTTCCTTTTCACCATAAAGTTCTTTAATCGTAGGCACATATTCACTAGAACACCATTTCCTGTTTCCGGTCCAACACGTGTTTTTTAAAAGTTTATGAAAAACGAAAATGTTCTTTTTTTTTGAAAATAAGTTCCCCACAAGAAAATAAAATAAAATTAAAATAGTTTATAGGATCCTGATTTAGTTATTTTTAAAATATTATTCAAAAGTTATTATTTTAGCTTAGTCTTTAGTTTTATGAAAAACTATCATTTAATTATTTTAAATTAACTGGGACGTCCACATATTTCTTGCGCATTTTAAAAACAAAAAACATCCAGGTAAGAATAAACTTCTTTATTTATAAAACGGCCAGCGTTTAAATTATTTCAATATAATAATCCCATTATATTAAGATTTTTAGCTAATTATATTTCAATCGACTTGCTTTTATAATTATCAACATTCAGTCTTTTAAACATAAAGACTTAACAAGGCAAGTATTTATAAAACTACTTTCATTTTTAATATCTTTACTTAAGATATATTTTTAAATTTATAGCTTGCAAAAATACTTTCTTCATAAGAAGTATTTTATTCTCTAAAAAATCTATTTTCTAATAATCACTATTAATTAGCTTTTAAAATTATATACTGTCCAAAATACTACTTTTCTCCATCTCGTAATTTTCCGAACTAATCCAGCGTTTGTCATATTACTAGGGTAAAGTTTCCGATATATTTTCATTATATATGATGTTCCCATGACCATTTGCTTGCAAATTGAGCTTCAATTTAGAGAAGATCGATAGGGAAAAAATTAAGTTAACACTGCATGTCTATTATTTAAAACTTTCAGAGATTATTTATAACGACACTCTTGTAATTTTTAAAAAATGATTTTAGAGCGTCTATAAATTTACTTAGCTATTTTTAAATAGCACAATTAACTTGATAATTCAATCACGAAGTCCCCTCCTAACAATTGAACTGAGCTTTTATACCGGAAGAAACTTCCCATTTGATTGGTACATTTAAACAATCAATTTGCTGGCTTATTTACATATTTACCAACAACACAAAATTAAAAATAAATAATGACTTATTTAATATTTAATATTTATTACATTATTACATTTTTAAAATAATTCTTATCGTTTATTTAAATCCATTAAACACTTTTAAAAAATATATTATTTCACTTGATTTTAATTTTAACTTTTATAAGATTATTTTTAAATAAACTAAATATTTTTTATACGTCATATTTTTAAAACAATATTTTAAAATCAGATTTAATATTCTACATTGATTTATCTTTATTTTATCTCGTGATAACTCACGTATTATTTATAAATTTATAACATGATTTTTTAAAATAGTTTTGCAACTTTATTAGATAACTTCCAAGCATGTGTGTGTATAACATCTGTTCTTTATAACACAAGAAACGCTTATCATCGTCTAAAAATAAACTAACAATTGCATTTTTTAAAATAAATATTTTTTAAATAAATAAGATATTATAATAGATTTTAAAATAATTATTCGATATTATTAAAATCAAATATCAATCTTCTATTTAAGTACTTACAATAATTAAAATATTTATATTCTCTTATAATATTATTTTATCAACAACAAACATATGCATTTAATTTTAACTTGTCTTTTAAACACTTTTAGCTTTAAATACCTATTTATTAAATATATTCATGCAGTATTGATTATAGCCATTTTTCCAACTATATATTATAATCATCATCATTTTAAAATGTCTCTCTCAATATCAGCACAATTTTACATATCAAATACTCATAGATTGCTTTCATTAAATCTTTTGAAATATTACCATAAGCAAAATCAACATCACATATTCAAATATATCTTAAATTTAAAATTTTTAATAGATTAGCACAAAATTAAATGGTGACCCATACAAAAGGGCACAATATATATATAATACAGAGAGTGTACCAATAGCTCAAACAATCTCTTAATTTATAAGTGTAGTAAGAGAAAATATTTAAAATCTCTATCCAGAAGATTCCTATCAATTGGTTTCAAGCTTATGTCTCACCTCACTGAAGAGCTAGTGTCTGAATATTCTAGCTCTTCACTGAGGTGAGCCATAAACTTGAAACCAATCGGTCTGGAGATAGGAATGTTCCAGATAGAGATTTTAAATATTTTCTCTTACCGCACTTATCAATTAAGAACTTGTTTGAGCTATTGGTACACTCTGTATTACATTTTTGTAAATACAAGTTTATAAAAATAATGTCACGTTATATATGACTTGCTTTTTTGCTTATTATATATATATATGGATATTACTCATTCCTCAAAGGACCTCATAATGCAGAATTAGTGCTTATCTAATGAGATTTGAGTCAAATTGAGTGATTTTTTTTTTCAAGATGGTTAATTTTTTTTCAAGTTGCTGGATCAGTAAGCAAGTCTGCTTAAATAATTATCACCTGACAATTATTCAGCTTCATAAATATTGCCATCACCCTTATTGTTTCTCATATGATGAAGTATTCTTGAAGAGAGATCTCTCACCTTAAATAAGCTTTTTATATATACAAAAATATGTATATAATTAATATATCCTCCATAGTGGAAAGATTAGTTGATCTCAAAAGTTAAAAGTTCTTAAATTAGCTCCTAAATGTAACTAGTAAAATAGGAAAGTTTCACTTGCAATTATATGTTGATGTTTTATGAAAAATTCAAACTTCATTTAAACTTTACAAATGCATTCAAATGTTAGTAATAGCCCACAGGTTAATATATAATTTTGACTGATATTTGTCTCCCCCTTTTTAATAAACTAGTTTGCAGTGCAATAATGGGTATTGAACCTATAACCTTTAGATTTGTGAATACTGAATGTAGGTTGGTACACTAGTCAATTAGATTGTTTTATCAAAAGTATAATAGAAAAATTATATATTTAACTATAAGGGTCCTTCTGGTTTCTCCACTTTTTAAAAGACAAAGTTAATGACTGTTTGTCCAAACATTATGAATTATCAAAACAGGCAAAACTCTCCATACAGTATACTATATGGAGAGTTTTGCCTGTTTTAATAACAGTTATGAGCAAGCATAAGAACTGGTGATCATGTGATGTTTAGTGGTTTAATTATGAATTATCATAGTATATTGACTTACGAAGTTGTTTGCCATTATCATGTAGGCAACTTTAATTTTTTTTGTCTTTTATTCTTTCCTCTGTCTAGTATTTTTATCTTTTCCCTATCAAATATATATTCATTGGTAAGTATGATCTGCTACTTTAGAAACATCAGTTTACCTGTTTAATCATTACTTTATGCTTTTTTAACCATTTTCCAATGGACCAGTTGGTTTCACCGATATATGTTTTCCCACTTTTACATCATATGTCAAATACATAGTTTTGATTTTTCTGCATTCCCAGTCTGAGTTTTGTAGAGGGTAGTATCCCTTATTGTGAACGATGGCTTTGAAAAGCTGTTCTTATATATATATATATTGATTGCAGTTTGTCTTTAGTTTGTTTCATTGGTTAAGTGTACATGAATAAGAGAGAAGAATAACGTTACTTGCAATGTTGTGTTGCACACTAATTTTTCAAGTCATTGCTACCAGTTGAATGTATTTGAAAGATTTAAATAAAACTTGAATTTTTAAAAACATATAACTTGATTCTAAATAATAGAATTGCAAGTAAATGCTATCGTCAAGTGTTATAAAATCATTTTTATTTCCTTCTTTATGCAAATATAATTAAAGTAAGGAGTATAATTTTAGCACAAACTTTCGAACAGTAACATTTTAGTTTAATCAACTAAGCAGCACATGATTACCATCTCTTATACTAGCACATAATTGTTATTAAACAAGGCAAAACTCTCCATACAGTAGTGCCACCCTGTGCCACCCACAAGCCAGAAACTAGTCTGGGGATATTGGATGAATAGGCACTAGATAGGAATTTTATGCACAAGCCTTCTGGCATCCATTGATTACTCTGATTGGCACAGGGTGGAACTACTGTATGGAGAGTTTTGCCTTGTTTAATCAACTAAGGAAAGCTTTTGTGATCAACATGTTACTTTGGTGTTTGAATGTAACACATTTTCTGACAAACAAGGAATTATAAAAGTAAATTGTTAACAAATATAAGATATATACAATAGAAACAACTATTTTGTATAGTAATCTACTAAAGTTAATGCTTTTTAAATTAAAGCATGCTCAAGATCGCAAAAAAATTAATATTGTGAGCATTGGAAAATGTTTTTAAGTATATATTAATAAAATTATATACATATGAAAACAAATTAATATCATCTCAAAAAATAGAATGTGTAGTGATAAATAGTAATAAATTGGAATAAGTGACAAAATAAATAAAAAAAATAATGAATTAAATTTTAATATAATGTTTAATTAAATTATAATAATTTTAACATACCCTGTAAATAAATTATGGTTTATCAGATATGTAGCATTGATAATATAAACAAGCTTTTACAATTTGATGAACTGCAGCCATGCAAGTGATCTGTACATATATATGGGCTATGCTCCACAGAAAAGATGTTCATTCTATGTGGATTCAAACTCAGCCTACATGGAACTAGTGGCAGTCTTTCTGCATTTTCTCCAATCTAATAATTAAACAATAATACGTTTATCTAAACTTACTATTTATAGTCCATTGAAAGAAATCTAAAACAGGATAATTGATTAAATCATTTTCCATCTTGATTAATATTTTAATTATGATATCCTGTTTTTCAATATAGAACATATGGGTTTGTACAATTCAGTTAACAATTTATAATTCAGGCACACAATAGATTGAAATTCTGATTTCAGCACGATGAGCAAAGATTGGCTTATATAGCTTTAAGCACGAGCAAGCCTTGATGCTTTTTCAACTGATGTTCATGAGTGAGCCCATGTAAATTTGTAAAAGTGCATGATCGGAGGTTTGTTCTTTCTTTATATTACATACACAGTCTCCGCTATATAAATAATAGATTATTTATTTTAAAAAATTTGTAATTTTTTTAACTTAATCCTATTTTCCAAAATTACTTTTTTTATTGGTTCTATTGAAATATTTTACATTTTTATCAAAATGAGAAAAGTTAAGTAAATTTTATAAAAATAGCTGTATTAGATAAACCTTTTTTTTCCTTACTGTATTTGATTTTTAATAGTTTACTGTACTTTAAATATTAAAATTAGGTAGTTTTTTATTCTATCATGTCAGCCACTTGATGGCATTGATGCTAAGCAAAAACACATACATATAACGCTACCAGGTCCACCCCGTTTTTTGTGAAAGAATATAGAAATCGTACAGGTTAATGTAATTCATTAATTTCCTTAATAACATTTACTGGACAATTTTACATAAACAGGCTGGCCGCTGCTAAATGGCATATTTTCTGTGCTTTATAACATAGAAATGAATACCATCATCTGTGGCTGCTGACTGCCATGTATTAAATGGCCTCTTTCTGTGCTTTTTGGTATAGATATATAGGTCTAGAAGGCGGTGACCACGTAAATGGCATATTTATGTGCTTTTGCATATAAATAGGTTGACACGATAGATTAGAAAACTACCTAAAATTATTATTTAATCATTATTTTGTCATTCCAGGCTACATATTTTAAATACATATTCATAGTAAATTTTATCTGTATCATTTCTACTTTTCAAACTTTATATACATATGCATGCACATACTACCATGGTATGTGCTATAAGTCTGATTTTGTCTTCTTAGATTAAATCATATCCTTTTTAATTACTTTTGTAATATTCTTTCAGTCATTTTTATATTAATCTATCCATTTGTAATTATATTTGTCTAATTTTTTTCTACCTTTTTAATAATAATCTTATTGTTCATCTTGTGTTTTGAATTTTTTACTCATTTCATAATCCATTGTTTGTACTTAATTGTTTTGAATATTAGGATTTATATAATTATTTATCTTTTTTTAAAAAAAAAAAAACAAATTCTTACACATTTATAAAAAGAAGGTAGACATGTTATTTTAAAAATTGTTTTATTCCTGTTGGGCGTATTTTTGGTACAATGTAGACCATAATCATAAGTATATTACATTACTAATACTGTATTTGTGGTATTTACATATACGTGCTTATATTCAAATTCATTTTAATTTATTGTGTAATTATGTAAATTTTATTTGAAGTCTTCTTAGAGAGCCAATTTTTTTGAGATAAGGGTGCTGGTATTTGTTTTATCTATTGTGAATTGATTTTTGGCTATGGCCCAAGCCTCTTTATTTTTTCTCTTTTTATCCTCCCATACCCTGACCATAAATTTGATTTACCTAAAGCAAAAATTGTTTGTACTGAGGGGAGGATAAAAAGAGAAAAATTAAAGAGACTTGGACCATAGCCAAAGATCAATTCATGATAATAAAAAGGATACTAGCATCTCTATCTTGAAGAAATGGGCTTTCCAAGAAGATTTCAAATAAAATTTACATAATTATCCAATAAAGTAAAATAAATTTGAATATAAGTAAGTATAATTAAATACGACCAATAGTAGTAATGTAATATAGCTATGATCTTAGTATGCATTGGTACTAAAAGCTTGCTCACTATGAATAAAGCCAATTTTTGAAGTAACATGGCTACCTTTGCTTTATAAATATCTGAACATTTATATGTTTAAAATTACAAGTGCAAAAAAAAGAGACAACGTATTAAATGAATTATGTAATAATCTTTTATCCTAAGTAGTAATGTAGTTCAGAACATTTTATATTTTTTGAAATCTCATTTCAATTCCATCATTATTAAGTTGTAGTTTGATTTTGTATTAGCCCCAGGATATGCACATGTAATATTAATACTGCTCCTAAATCTCCTGTAGGGTTGATTTATATGGACCATCAATTATCTGGTTTAGCCCATACAATCCATATTAATTATTTCCAAAAAATCATTTCTCATATTAAATCACTTAATCTTCTCCAAGTTTTCTATCTCCTCAAATAGTCATAGCTAATTTTCACTTTAAAGTCATCAGTTAAATTATTTTTATTTTATTTTTTTTAACTTTTGGAATCTTTTTCAACATATCTTTCATCATTCATTTTGCTGAGTATATTTTTTTTTTCATTCTTTTTTACAATTTTCTTAATAAGGCATCCTTTTTAACATACTTTTTTGAGTCCTCTTAAATTGTTAATGTTATTCTTCCAACTTTGTCTTTTCATTTTTTTTTAATTTCTAAGGCTTCCAATCTTTTTCACCTCTTTTTTCCTAACTAGTTTTGATTACACTCTTTATAAAGATATATAAACCACTTTTAACCATTACCAGTTTTATTCTGATTTTATGATTATTTTTCCTATCATTAATTGATCCAAAGAAATATCTGAGAAATATCTTCGTGTAAATGGGGGCTGAGAAAAGAAAAACTGAATTAGTATCTGCTTTGACAGCAAACAAAAATCAAGATAAATCAATAATTCATAATTGTTTACTATGTACATTCTTATCTCAGTTAAATTTATCTAATTGACATCCAATAATTTGGGGGAGGGGATTGGAGTCTCATAGAGCATAAACTAGTATCGTATTTTATCATTTATAATGCATAACAAATGTTTAATTTGTTTTCTATTGATGGAAATAAAAACTTTATTTTTTCCAAACTAACTCAGGCTAGAATAGATTTGATAGTGTAATATTTACTTTTCTAAATAAATATACTTGTAAAACAATATTCTAGAAAATGGAAATTATTTTTAAAGAAGTACAAGAAAGATTCATAGCTCAATTAGTATTGATAATAATGACACTCTTTTATTTTCACATAACTAAACTAATTTCATTAACAGAAACACTTCCAACATCATTTTTACTTTTGTTCTGATAACTGTCATCTGCTAAAGCCTCAATTAAGATTGTTAATGTGGTTTGGTGCAGTATTAGAGTGAGAACATCATGATTTCTGAATTAAATTTTAAGCTAATGTCGACCTCCAGAGCATCTAACTATAATTATTTATTTAATTTGTTAGATTTTTTTGTTGTTGATAATGAAAAATATTTTTATTCAAATAAAAGATTTTATAAATAATAAAATAATCGAAATGATTTATAGTAAGGAAATGTAAATGACAAAAATATTCTAATAGTCATTTGAGTAGGTCATCTCATATCAAACTCAACAAAGTCGTTGATAATTGCAAATAACAGGCATGAAGCATTTAAGTATTGGGATTTTTGCCATGTTTAGATTAGGTTCTTTTTCTTTACATTTCTCATATTGGCTTTCTAATTCTACCCACTGCTTCAATGTAATGTGATTAAGTTTTTATCATTTTGTAAAACTACTTTTAGAATGGTTTACTTGTAATTTTGCTGTTGTAGTTATTAACATAGAATTTTAATTAATATATTTTTCTTATAGGTATATTAAGAAAAATTACCTTTTTCATTAGTAAATGAAGTACCTTTTTGAGTAAAATAAAATCAAATTCACAAACAGATTTTATTTTGGTTCATTATGCACTATTTAAATATTAAATTAATTTCATAATTCATTTAAACAATTCAAATGGCATTTCTTATATGGTTTAATGCATTGACAGAATGAAACTTGAAAGTTTCTGGATCAGAACTCAATTTGTCACTTCCACACTCAAATATCACATGACTTTCTAAATAATTAATCATGCAGTTGTATATTTTTATTAGAAATACTATTGAATTGTTTTTTTTATGCTTGTTGATTTTTAAATTACAGGCTTTCAGTATGTATAATCACTGATTTTTAAAAATTGTTAACAGGTAGATGTTGATAAACCTGAACCAGGTGTTGTGTGGGATGGAATCCAATTACATGACTTGAAGTATCAAAATCAAACAACTCTATTAGCAGCATCATGGCATGGATTCTCAGATTCACATTCATTTATTCATCATTATCTTTGGTGTGTTGGAAGTTTACCCAGAAAACATGATATTTCATTCTGCTCTGATGTTGGTTTAAAGCAAGCAGTTACTAAAGTTATTGAGCCTATATTACATCAAAGTAAAGCATCTAAATATTTTTTTATATATAAATTTTTATAGCTTATTTTTTTATATTTAAAGTTTAAATAATTTGAATATTTTAAAGTTTTAAACCATTGAATTGGCAAAATATTCAAGTAACTTTTATTTTTTCACATATATGTAAATAATCTTTTGATACCATATGAATATTTTATGCATTTTTTAAGTTAAAATTTAATGTTTATTATGTACTACTATAATCATCTTATGTATATATAGGGAGTTTGAACTTGGACTTTCAAGCATCCTTCAACTATCCACACTATCTCATACAACTGATACACATGACCACATGTGGTCATGTATATCAGTTGTATGAGATAATGTGGTCATGTGTATCAGTTGTACGAGATAGTGTGGACAGTTGAAGAGTGGTTGAAAGTCTGAGTTCAAATCCCCTATATTTACAATTAAGCTACAGGTTTATGAAGAGTGCCTGGTTTTTAAATATTTTTCATCTTATGTATATAATCTAAGCATGTATATTTAAATTTAAAAGTGACGCATGTACTGCTATAATTTTATTACACACACAAACACATACATATATTGTAATGGATGTGAAGTTACCATTCTATCTTTTTCTCTTATATCCTTCTAGATAAGAAGATACATGAGACTACCCTAAACTACAAAACTATACATATATTGTATTGTGGTAAATAATACAAAATGCAGAGATAATATTTTATATTAATTTGTAACAACAACAATAATCAAAACAAAAAAAAAAAATAGAAATACATTCTATTTGCAATACAAAATATTATGGTACATTACATGGGATTCGAACTCAGGATAAGCATTTAAATGGCATATATTACATTGTCTGAGGTTTGAACCTAGGATAATTATTTAAACAATTCCCAATTAGAAATTGAATGCATTTTTAATTGAAACTTTGGGACTATATGATAAACATTTGAGTTTAAATATAAAGCAACATGGACATTATCTGTTTTATAATTATCAATATACTTTCTAAAAGATCATCTTTCTAAAACATCCTAATAACATTATGTAGTGCAGTATGTGTATGAATCATGGACATTTTAATATTATCACACATTCCAATAATCTCTGGATGGACAACATGGCTCTATTTAGGAAAATCCTAATATATAAACAAATATCTATTGCATGGACAAGCTGGGGTTTAACACATATATAACCTAATCACATCCATAAGTGAAAACAAATCATGAAATGGTCTATAGATTATGGCCTTTTCATAGTTAAAACATTAAGAATATAATATATCAGGAAAAACAGAGGGACTTTAAGTACTTGCAAAAATATGAAAACAATTCATTGAGGTGCTAGGCTGTAGGAAAGTGGTACCTGATAAATAAATATTAAATATAAAAGGTAAGCCAGCCTTTGCATGAACATACAAGAGAAAATAAAAAGAACACCTTGGGTACATTAGAAGTATACAGCAGGAAATACTCATCAGCTTAAATAATTAATACACAAAAATAAGTACAACATATCAAGAAAATATTAAAAGAAATTTCTACTTAACTATTAAGTGAAAGACCTGGAATTCAAAGATTTGCATGTCTCAAGAATGAAACATTTTCTCATGCCACACAAGTAATCTTATGCCATATACAAATGTGAGCTTGACACACATATCCTGAGGAATCCCTACTTTGACTATAACATGAAATTAATAATAATTAACAGATATAACTCATTTAGATAGAAGTTCATCCAAAGAATATTAACACAAATACTTGCATTCTTTATAATGTTGCAAATGTATAATTTGATATGCATATCCAGAAAATAATTTACCAAAATTAAATGGACTTTCTAAAAAAACCTAAAATCTATCATGGCTAAAGTATAAACTTTTAATAAATAAATTGGTCATTTATACTATAGTGGTGATTGATGAGTGCTGGTTCAGCATGAAATATATATATTGGAGATCATTTACCATTTTCATATATGTGGTCATGTGTATTGGTTATATAGAATTAAGTAGATGACTATAGGAAGCTTGAAAGTCTGGATTCAAATGCCCTTTAATTACATCTAGGTTAAGTATATACACTATACTTGTATTCCAATATAATGGCTTTTCTAAATCTTGCATTCACTTTATAGATTGTATTTTGACTAATATGAAATTTTTTTTATATTTTATTTAATTAAATTTAAAATTTTACTCTCACATTATGATGAAGAATTTAATAAAAAGGTCAAAACTACAGAAAGAAAATACAAGAAGCAGAGTAAAGGGGAATGCAGTATTTGCAATTTATAAATTTTTTCAATCCAATTTCAATAAAATGACATTTATTATACACAATATATATATATTGAACCAGATACTTTATCCAATTCAAAAGTTCTATCACGTAAATTAAAACCAAGTTTATATGTGCAATAACACACATACTTATTTATATTAAAATCTTATATTTTTAATTCTCAATTGATTTTAGTTTAAAATATTTTTTTTTATGATGCTTGTTTTCTTTTAAAGTTATTAAAAGCAAACAAAGTTTAATTAATTTTTTTATAAAAGTATTTTATTTAAAAAAAAAAAAAGTTGGTTTATTTTTAAAGCTGAGATTTAGTTTGGCATGTTTTTGTTTTGTTTTTTTAATTAATTTTGTAAGATAAAGCCCTGTTAGATGTTGTTTTTCTAATTAAGGTTGAGCGGGAGATAGAGATTTAATCTGGTTGAAATTTGCAATAAAAGATTGTGCAGGAGATAACAATAGACATAAATAGCTCTGGGGTTTTTTTTATTCATTCATTCAGATTATTCAGAGAGACTATTCTAGTCACTCAGCTTATTTATTCTGATTGCTCAGATTATTCAGTTTTTTGTTATTGAGGATTCATCCAGATTTTTTTGTTATTGAACTGCTGCATCTTTGAAGTGATTCTGATTTTATTTGATATTTGTTCAACAGGAATCACCAAGTTGGATTTCTGTTGACCAACAATAATTCTACTATTTGCTTGATAGTAGTGGCCATTCCGATGCCATGTCTATAATCTACACCATGAAGAATCTTCACAACCTGATGGGCTAAACCTTTACAAAGATGAACCTCTGGAGCTCCAAAATTATGACTTCAATTATGACCTAAGTGCCAAGTCCAGAACTGATCCCAATAGTGCTTCCATTCTTCTGAACCTGTAGTAAATTAAAGCCACTGTATAGGACTCTTTATAAACTGTACCTTGCATGAACAGCAGAAATTAATATTACCTCGAGGTAACTGACCTTTTCATATTAAAATCAGTGCTAAATCTCTAAGTCTCTAGCAAATCTCAGCTTAATCTTAAAAGAAATTATATTTATGATGTGTGACCTTTTAATTTAAATATTAATGTATTTTTTTTTATATTAGAATCTTAGTGGTAAGGCTTTCCATCTTAAAACTATTATTTATTTGAGAATGTATGGCGAGTGATATTTTATATGCTTAATGTTTTCTCTGTTCTATGATTAACCCTTGATAAATACTCGGGTCGATCTTAGTAGTTTTCTTTTACTCACCTGTCCTTTTTGTTTGTTGTCTTTGTCATTAAACTTAATCAAACTTGGTTTGCATTTTCTTCAGATCACTGATCTTTTGACTGGTGGTTTATCGAGTATATTGTTTGTTTGTTTTTTGTTTTTGGTAGAGATTTTATTTTCTATAGTTCAGATTACGTAGTCCGTAATCTCCCCTTTTTTTGTGTGAGACTAACTTTGTCTGGTTTAAATGTACCTGACCATGAGTGTTTTGCAGAATTATGACATTTTTAGTTCCAGTGTTTCTTTTCCGGCTAAGAAAAGCTCATCTGCACTGTTTCGTTAGTTCTTCACACGCATCCATCTTTCTAAATCTCTTATGGAAGAAAAAAAAGGAATTGATTTAGGTGAACTGCCCTTCTTATGTTATAGATGAGGAATAAACTTGTCTGCCTGGGTATTTAACATATTAATGCTTGCCTACACTTAATGATAAGATCTGCTAAGAAAGTGTAGGTCAAGTTTCCATGTTTATTTTGTTATATGTTTAATAAATGTAAAAAGTTCTTGTAATTATCTTGGCTGATGTTTGACTCAGTGTTTTCTCAATTGTCTGAACAACATTCACAAGCTCTTGCTCTCCCTGGGTTTAGTCTGACTCATTCATGTTCGTATATACTGTCCACCCTTAAAATAAATGTCTAGTTCCGATATTTGGACTAGTGGTGCCCTTGTGGTCAGTATATGTGAAAGAAAAATATTTTCGTCTGGTACAATATATATATAATTGCACAAACATTGCCCTATTGCTCTATAATATACAAGTAAAAGAGATTAAACAATAAACATAAAGTTAAAAGCATATAATATCAACATAAAATTGTAAAGATAGCTATACTAAAATTAAGCACTTATCTAGCTCTAAAGAAAGTTATATAAAAGGTCCAAAATGCTAGTTCTTGTAATGCAAAAATTTGCAGTTTGTAACATCACTTTGTTGATGCATAGTTCATGTAACTTCTCTAGGAGTAATGTTTTGTTATTTAAAATTCATATATTTTTGTCAGACAACTTTTAACTTATGGCACATTTTATCCACAAAGCAGAATACTTTGAAAATACTTAATATGATAAGCAAATTTTAGTCTGCAGCGTAATTGGTCATTAATTCAATTCATAATCAGGAAGACAGATAATATAGACTCTTACTCAGGTCTCTTATGACTGAATGACATGTTTCTTCTTTCTTTCTACATTACTAAGGCAAGTATTTTTTTAAATGACACATTAATGACTCGTTTTCTTAGTAACAATGACATATATGGACTTTATGCTGGAACACCCAGCAACAACCGATTAGAGAAAATCAATTGCTTTTTCCTCTCTCATTCTTGGCCTTTTTTGCAGAGTTTCCAGCAGTAACTGATTTGAAGAGCTGATTTGAAAACCTCTGAACATATTTTACTAAGCTTATATACTAAATATAAACTTGAAAGGTTTCCAGGTTATTCTTTAATTAAACTTTTCTAGGAATTTCACTGATTAAAAATATGAAATAAAAAATGTGTTTTTGCCAATAATAAAACTTAATCTAGCTAGCCAAATCCCTTACTATATTTATTGTTTTTATTAAAATTTCTTATTTTACTAATTGAATTTATTCATTTTTTCCTGGATACCTGTTATTGCTTCTCTAATTAAAACTTTTACTAGACAAAATAACAAATTAGCATTAGTAATAATACCAAAGATAGTTTTTTAGTTTTAAAGTAAAACAAACGAATTTTTTTTTTTTACTAAAATGGATATAAATCTCTTAATTCAAGTTTAAATAAATTATGAAGAGAAACTGACTAATTGAATTATTTATGTACCTCAAAATAAATGTAACTATTTATTTATTTTTTTTAAAGAAAATGTTTTAAACAAATACAATTTTCTTTGTATCTGTAACTTATTAATTATATATATTGCACATAGCAATGCAGTTAAATAATTGGTGGAAAATTAAAACTAAAGTGAATTGAATTTATATGTTAGAATGTATTTTACATGATTCCACTCATGCCCACATACACACAACAAATAGTTTTAGTTAAAATGTATATAAAATTAAGCAGATATATGTAGACACACATATATGCATGTTTGGAATATATATATAACTATAACTATGAAATGTCTGTATTTTAAACAATATAATAATTCAAATAAATAAATATATTTAACACAGTATCCAAATTTTAATGAATATATTCTTTACTGGAAGTACTTTCGATTGTAATACTGACAATCTTTATCAACCATCACTTAGTACAAATTTACACAAAATAAAAACTTTATATTACCCATCATTCAATTCATTCAAATTTCCCACAATTCTGTTGTTTTATATTAGCCAATTATCTATTCATTAAACACTCTATTTCTAGATATTATCATTGCTTTCTTAATTTTTTGTTATTCATTACATGGAAAATTTGAATGAATTGAATGATGGATAATATAAAGTTTTTATTTTGTGTAAATTTATACTAATTGATGATTGATAAAGATTGTCAGTGTTACAATTGAAAGTACTTCCAGTAAAGAATATATTTATTAAAATTTGGATACTGTGTTAAATAGATTTATTTATTTGAATTATATATATTACAAACATGCATATTGTTAAACTGGAAATACATAATTAAATATTTTAAGTTTATTAAATAAATCACTCATTCAAACGTCTGGTAATATATATTTCCTACCTGATGGTATATTAAAATAACTAGCTAATCTGTTTCCTTGGACCAATTACTTCATAACTTACAACACTGATAATTAAACAGGCAAAACTCTCCATACAGTAGTGCCACCCTGTGCCAACCAGGGTAATCAATGAATGCCAGAAGGCTTATGCATCCATTGATTACTCTGGTTGGCACAGGGTGGCATTACTGTATGGAGAGTTTTGCCTGTTTAATAACAGCTATAGATAGTGATCATGTAATGGTTAGTGGTTTAACTGTTTATCAACTGACTGCAAGTTTACAACCAGTATTCTAATATTACATACTAATAAAATTTTAAACCATAAATAATCATAATGTGATTTTATGTTCTAAATATTATTGTGGAATAAGTTATAGTAAAATTGACATAACTATTAATTATAACATCTTAAATATTAATTAAATGATATTACTTAATCAATTACATTAGAATTCTAATGTACATACTGCTAAACTGGAAAAATTTATAAAATAATTACTCAAATCAGCCAGCCAAATTGTTTATAATATATACTTATTATATTTGTCTTTATGTTAAAATAATAGAAAATCAGTTAATACTGGTATGATTACAACACTGCTATTTAGCTGGCTGTAATTCCACAGTTTGAGTTTGGCATTTGTATGCTAAAGGATGTGTAAATGCTCATTGTAGAACTGGAACCAGCTGTTCTGTAATGCTTAAATGTTTAATATTATGTCAGAATTATTCCACGCTTTAAAATCTTATTAGTCTTAATGTGTTTGGTATATTATATTGCAATATTTGCTGTGAGCTAGGAGTGGTATAAACTGATAATTTGATTGTTTGTTTTTTAAGTTTTGTTTGAATAGTTAATTTATATCTACATTCTTTTTTAATTTTTTTTTTGTAATTCTGTGTAATCATATCTGGATATGTTTGAGATCATTCTTTAAATAATGTCAATTACTATTGAAATAAACATCCAGGATAGCATCATCATCAACCATTATCAATTTATTGCAGTATGGTCTCTCCAAATTCAATCCATCTTCTTCGATTGCTAGTCTCTCTTATCCACATCACCTCTGCAAACTGTGATTTATATAAAACAACAAGATGAATATAAAATAAACTGCATTGCTAAAATATATCTGTTTACCATATTGATTTCCTCATTGTTTATTTGGTAGCACTTCTGCATTTTTATACAATCATTTGTTAAATAAAGAGCTCGCAAATAAGCTCTTAACAAGCTTTGCAGAATATCCCAAACCCCAGACCAGTTTCTGATACTGGCTTCCTAAATGAGGTGCTAGGATATTCGAGCATTAGCTTAAAAATAGCAGGACAAACCCAGAACTTTATTTAATGGATAATTATTAAGTAGAAGATCTGAAATTTTCACACATCCATATGTTTTCCAATCCAGCTATCTAACTTAAATAGCCATATGGGACTGAACTATGTTTAGATACACCATATATTAATAGCTTTAGTAATATAAAATTGCCAAAGCCTTAAGAGCAAAAAATAAAATTACAAAGAAATCAAGTCAGATGTCACATGATCTAATTTAAACAAGCTTGTATTAAAAATGTTATATAAAGAGCTCACAATTTTATATTGCTAAAGCTATTAATATATGGTGTATCTGAACTTAGTTCAGTCCCAAAGGGCTATTTAAGTTAGATAACTGGATTGGAAAACATAAGGATGTCTGAAAATTTCAGACTTTTTACTTAATAGTTTTCCATTAGATAAAGTGTTGGGCTTGTCCTAGTATTTTTTATCTAATGCTTGAATATCCTAGCTTCTCACTGAGGAAGCCAGTAGCAGAAACCTGTCTGGAGTTGGGATATTCTGCAAAGCTTGTTAAGATCTTATTTGCAAACTCTTTATATAACATTTGTAATACAATCTTGTTTAAATTAGGTCGTGTGTTATCTGCCTTGATTTCTTTGTAATACAGTCATTTACCTTTAAATTGATTTTTTAAAGGATAAGCACATCATAATGGTTTAAAAGTATACCAGAGAAAAACATGTTTATCTGCTGATGAGGACTTGAAAATTTTGACTCTTTCATATCTATGTAAGAAAGATAAAATTTTCTAAAAAAAAAAAAAAGAGTATTGAAAATCTATCACAAAAAAGTCTGTAAAACAGAAACTATTTTAAAACTATTCAAGAAGCTTTCTGAATGAAAAAAGATATTAGTAAAGAAGGATAAACAATATCTTTTGACTCTACTGAATATAAACTTTCATAAGACTTCTATTTGTGATATGATTGCCTATATATTACTTATTTTAGTTCATTCATCTATCTTACCCTAAATTATCCAGTCTCAAAATGACTCTTAAATGCAGATAAGTATAGAATACAACAACTGATCATAACATGTTTGACATAGTTTTAAAATACCCTGAAATTAGTTATAAAATATATTCACAATTTGTGACAAGTTCTCAACAATGAAACTTTAGTTGCATATGATTTTCTTTGTTTCCTTTTTCTCAAATCCCCTCCCACATTTAAAGGATTTCTATGCCATGAATATTTTTAAGCTATCATAATTTTACAAAATGTAACTAGATAAACTGAAATTAATAACAAAATTTAATTTTCCATGATTTAATTTTTTTGATCACAATGAACACTTTCAACAATATATATATTAAAAGCTAAACTATTCAATAAAATAATCAAAATTATCCCAAATTCATGACTCAAACAGACTAGCCAAAAAAATCAATACTTTTACTGCTACAAGCAGACTTCTTAAGTGTAAAGAATTACAAAATAACATTTAAACTAAACATGACCCTCAATTCCACTTACATCCCATACACCCTTAATATTAAAAGAATGTTTAAATAAGTTAATTGCTTTAGAATCGTAACTTTTTAATAATAAGGATTCTTTGATTCTTTTTTTTAATTTCATTTCTCTCAAAGAAGACAAACCTTAGTCTCATCAAAATTAATAGTGTAGCCTGTATTTTTTTCATGGATATATGAATCAGAACTAAGGATATTTATTTCTAACACTAATTTTATATACTTTTATGACCTATATATAACTTCTTACAAAAACAAGTTATAATATATACAACAGGAATTGTTTTTCTATTAGAAATTTCCTTTGTATTATAATTTATTAAATAATACAAAAAAAGTGTTTGATAGAAAGATTTCTTGGAGTAATATATATTATCCCTTGTTTTTGTAAGAAGGTATATATAGGTCAGAGTAATTTAAGCTTAATGAAAGAATAAAGGTACATAAAAGTAGGGTTAGAAATAAATATCTTAGTTCTGCTTTATATATTCATGAAAAAGATACAGGCCTCACTTAATTTTGATGAGGCTAAGGTTGTCTTCTTTGAGAGAAATGAAATTTTAAAAAAAAAAAAAATTAAACAATCCTTATTATTAAAAATATATGATTCTGCAGCAATTAACTTATTTAAAAGTTCTTTTAATATTAAGGATGCATGGGATATAAATGGAATTATGGGTAATGTTTAATTTGAATATGTTGTTATTTTGTAGTTCCTTACATTTGAGAAACAGTGAAACCATTGGTTTTTTTTTTTGACTAATCTGGTTGAGTTGTGAATTTGAGGTAATTTTGATATATATATTGTAACCTTATCTAATAGACTCCAAATAAACTCCTAAGTATTACTACAAGCTCTCTGCCCTAACTTATTGATTAACCGAGTTGTTTAAACAATAACTAATAATGCAATACATTAACTAGATCATTTCCATCTCTAAAATACTATATTTATAAAATTATCATTTAAAATAACTTACTTAATACATTGTACAGGGTTAAACTTGCATTTATATATATATATATAATATATGCGGGATTCGAACTCAGACTTTTACATGACCCACTAGGCTAAAACACAAATAATAAGTAACTAAGTTTCGAATCAAATACCCAGCTCATTTACCACTACATTAATTTAAAATACAACTGGATCACTTTATTAATAAAAATGGTTTGATAAAATATTAAAAATTATGAGACTCAACACAAAGCATTTAGCAAAGTACACAGTTAGTTTAACGTTAAGAATATACTCTCAATGGCATAGGAATATCACCTCTACCTAATTTATGAGCATTACTTGTAATATCCCCATGACTCGCATAATACACAAAATAAATTCTAACTAAACTATTACAAAATTTACAATAAATTGCTAAAATAACTATCACCAAACAAAATCCTTACACATTATCATCTAATCTATCTCTTAAAATTATAATTATATCAGGTTCATCTTACTCTAATAATTACATAAAATAATATAGCTAAATATAATGAGGGATTTTACATATACTTAACTATACTACAAAACAAGAACAAACAAAATAGAATATTTCAAGACTCTTAATATCACATCTTAATTTTTCCCATCAATAAAACAATTAAAATTATAGATTTATAAAAACAAAATTTAATCTTGTTAATAAGTTCAAAGTATTTTCACGTCATATTATACTTTAAAAATTCTTATTATACTCTTATGCGGCATCTTCAGAAATATCACACTTTCAATATAATTATATCAAATAATTTATAAATTGGCATTATATACCTTTCATGTTTAGCAATAATATCTTCTACAATAATAATCTTAATAATCATAATATATTTTTATAGTTCATGTGCATTAATGTAATCATATAATTAATTTTTATAATAAATGTGTGTGGATGAGAAGATGAATAAATCACTTGGACATAACAAGTAAAGAACTCTCAAGATGTGGTGTAAATTCAAAACAACATTAACAAAATGATATCAAAAAGGTTCAAAATCTTATATACACAAATGAGTTTAAATAGTTCATCTTTATAACACTTTCATTCTAATACTTTGTTTTATAAAATAATTCAAAGATCAGCATATTCATTTGTATCTAAACAAATACAGTCTAGAATAATATATTTATACATAAACATGATATTTCAAATAAACATGATGTACACTATGCATACTTCTGCCTTCTCAATTTATCTAAATAAATTTATATACCTCTCATAATATATTTTCACACCTTCATTTGCTGTTTCAATAATCAATTAATACATTATTAATAATAAAAATAATTCTACCATCTACTTTTTGTAACCAATTAGTATAACATAAATAAACTCACAAAATTATACTATAGATAAAAAACCATTAACCTTAATCCTAAACATTAGGATTAAATAAGGTGAGTCCATCCTCTTCATTGATGTCCATAAATATAAAAAGTTATAAATATTTTACTTTTTTTTTTTAAATATTAAATTTTCCGTCACATATTATTTCTCTTTATAATATTCAAATATTTTAAATAAACATCCCTAAAATATATATATATTTTTTATATAAGACCATTAATAATAATAATAAAATAAAAATTTAAACTATTGCAAAAGTCCATTGACTTGCTTGCTAACTGCTGTGCTATTGGAAGAGAGTGGTTACCATGGTTATTCAAGTTCACTGAACAGGGATTTTTTTCCTACCTTCACTTTCTGCTTGGTCTGGATGCCGTAAAACACAAAATAGTAATCACTTAAAATCTAATGAAAATTTTGTCCATCTCTTCTTGTTAAAAGTTTTTTTAATAAAGTTCACTATTCATCAAAGAGGACACAAATTTCAGGAAAAAATTCATAATATTATTCTACAGGGTAATTTTTTCCACATTTAAACATTTTTCCTGCTTATTCAGGTTTTTAATAAATCAATACACAAAATATTTTCTTCAGGAAGCGCTTGTTAAAATCTTATAAAATCGTATCATTTTTAAATGTTCAACAAATAATTTTTTCAATTAAACTTTCTTTTTCATGTAGATATGCATGTCTGTCTAATAATAATTTTTAATATACAATTATTTTAACTGTAAAATTTTTTTCTTTTCCTCACGCACATTGTTAATTATTAGTTACAAGATTTTCATACAACTTAGCATTCAAATAATATTTTCCAGGATTTAATAAGCATGTTAAAATAATATTAAGAGTTAACTTCTTCTTTAGACCAATAATAAAATCTTATACTAAATTTAAACACTTTTAACTTCATTTGTGAAATACTGAATATTCATTCAGTCTTTTAAAATTAGTAGCAGATAGATTACAGACAATGCATTTGCAGATAGGTAAAAAAATGCATAAAGTTCATTTTCATGCATTCATTGACTGGCACACATCCTTTCTTCTTTTTCTTTTAAATAAATAACTTTCCATATAATTTTTAATAATTCTCCTCCAGATAACATGGGTATACATGTCCCATAAAAGTTTATATTTTTGAGGATTCATCACTAATATCAAATAAAGTTGTCCTTTCAACATATCTATACACTTATAATTAAATTTCTTATGACTCATATATATGCTTTTCTTTTCTGTAGGGCTTGTTAAATTAGGTCATGTGATGTGATTTGATTTCTTTGTGATTTTATTTTTTGCTATTAAGGCTTTGGTGATTTTATATTGCTAAAGCTATTAATATATGGTGTATCTGAACTTGGTTCAGTCCCATATGGCTATTTAAGTTAAATAGCTGGATTGGAAGACATGGATGTCTGAAAATTTCAAATTTTCTACTTAATAGTTATCTATTAGATAAAGTGCTGGGCTTATCCTGGTATTTTTAATCTAATGCTTGAATATCTTAGCATCTCACTGAGTAAGCCAGTAACAGAAACTGGTCTGAGATTGGGGATATTCTGCAAAGCTTGTTAGGAGCTTATTTGTGAGCTCTTTATATAACATATATATTTTTATACATTTTTAAAACACATCCATTTATGTTCAGAGATTTTGTTTGTTGGCACTTTAGTTAAGTATATTAGAATTATTCAATTTTTTATTTTATTCAATTTATAATTTCTGTTATATATAAATGTTATATTATAGATACTTATATATTTTTTTTAGAATATTACTCATCAGTTTATGCTGTGGATGCTGCTGGTTTAATTTCTTTTCCCGGTATATCCAATGGCGTTATCATCGACAAAAGTCCACCAACAGCTTCAAGAAGCATTACTTTTAATCAGAATATACTTAAAAATCCATCTTTTGAAAATAATACTTTAGAATTTTGGGAAATTAAAGATACAGTTGCTATCATGTCTAGCACATCGGATTTTCCAGCTATAAGTGGTGATTATTATCTCAGTGTGTTTGGAAGTATTAAACAATCATTTACCATTTTATCAGGAGTAAAATATTGTGTGTCATTTTATACAAGTTTTCATGATCAGAATAAATCCGAAATAATAAGTCAAGAAGGATTTATTAAAACCCCTGAATCATATCTAATCTTTACAGTTGAAAAATCTGATAAGCGGCATTGGCACAAACATCATTTTTACTTTATTGCTACTGAAAGAATATCATACATAAACATTGGTTCTGCCAACCCAAGAAGTGGTTTTCTCATAGATAATATTGCAGTGCAACAAATCACTTATAATAATGATAATAATAATGATTCTCCAGTATTCGTGCATTTAAATTTTGTTAATAGACAAACTAGCATACATGCAAGTTGGGAAATAGATGATCCAGAAAGTGGAATAACCAAATACCTTTGGGCTATTGGAACTGTTAAAGGTAGTCAAAATTATAATTTTATTAAAAATTAGTTTTTAAATGTCATAATTTTAATATACTTTGTTATGCAGAGATATTTTTAATTGTTGAAAATAAAAATTGTTCAGTCAAGCATTAGTGGTCGAGAGGTCAGTGACAGCTGCTTTACAGTCAGTTGTCCTGGGATAGCGGGTTTGCTTCCCAACAGATGCTATGACACATGAAAAAAAAAAAATCTTTTTCATATTTTTATTTTGCACAAATTTCATACTTTTTAATAAAAAATAATCTTACGGTGGAGTGGCAATACTCTCCATACAGTAGCACCACTCATGGAGAGTTTTGCCTCTGTGTTAAACAGTTTGTGCAAGCATAAAGAATGTTGATCATGTGATGGTTAGTAGTTTTATAGTCAAGTGCTGAGATAATCAAATGATATCGAAATATGTAAATAATAGCATGTTTTGTTATCTCTTTAAATCTTAAAATCATCTGATTAAATAACCAGAATAACCAGTTGGTAGGTTGGAATGTATATAATAGCAAGTAAACACTGAAATTAAAATTGCTAACAATAGTGAAAAAGATTTATGAAAAAAATAGAGGGAAACTAAGCATTTTTCATATGATATCCTTACTATTTTAAAAAATATACCATATCTGTTATGCATATTAAGTGTAAAATATGAATCAAAAACATTTATATTTAAAAAAACACACATAATATACATAGTGGGTAAACATTAAGATATAAATGTTGAGATTATTGATGGAATTTTTCTCCTCATTGTAAAATAAACTCTTTAGAAGCATAAATGTTTTAATAATTAATTTTAAATATTATGTTTTGCATATACTGTTTAAAAACTTGGAAACTTATTAAAACTACCAAAAAGTACAGGCAAAACTAAAAATTTCATATTACAAATGACAAATTGAAAAATGCCTAATGTTTTGAAAAATTTGTAGACAATTCTTTTATCAAATATATGGCTTTATCTAAAACACGTTCTGTTATATCTGATTTTGCCTTCAGAGATGGACTAGCCCAGATTCCTTTCTTATCTGATTGGATTGAGCATTGTTTGATGCTGGCCAAATGGCTGATGTACAGTCAAACACATAGCTAATAATAAGTACAGGCCAATAGGCAAGCATGATCGCTGAATCCGAGTGTTTCTAATAAGGTAGAGGATCTGCCATTAAATAGTCAGCCTTTCTGTATGCAAGGCAGATAATCAGATAGATAGTGAGAGAGAGATAGCAATTACTTCTGTCTACCTGAACCACTGAACGTGTTTTCCAATAAACCTTCTGCCGTCAATAAAGGTATTTCTCTAGGCATTATCGTGCCATCCACACAGTGAGGCAAGTCCACATATGGACTGGAAACTGCTATGTCCACAACTGTCTTGAGGCAAGTTGTCTAAGTGCATTTGGAAGAGTCTGAACTAGAGCTGACTTGAGGCAGGCTACTTATTTAGCTGGAAGTGAGTTCCATTTCTCGGCATGATTACCTCAGCATTCAATTGTATAAACTATATTTATTCATTCATTTGTTTAACTAACATGAGTATATTATTTGTAACTAATAAATTGTATATATTAATTGTTGAGTAGGTGTCATCATTTGTCTGTTGGTTTGGAACTGAACCTTTAAGCCTACCAAACACACCACATTCATACCATAATATTACTGTTTAAGCATAAATGTGTTAATAATCAATAGATAAATTGAAGCGATATCTTAACAAATGAAAAGCTCAATATTTTTATGATTATTAGTTGCTTTTTTTTTTAAAAAAAAACCCTATTTAATTGACTTTAATCATCGAATAAGAGCTCATTTATGATAGTGAAAAAATTATTCCAAGGGCAAATCGTGGATAGATGACAAATGTATTATCAAGCAATATATGATTGCACCCTTCCTTTTTGTAATGAAGAAAAAATAATCTCATTTTGATTCAAACTATTTTAATTTCTAACATTAAAAAATAAATATTATGCAAAAATTAAATAAGTAAACATGATTAATCATAATCTACCTATTTTCAATATAAAACCACTAAACATAACATGATCACTATTTCATATGCTTACACAACTTCTTAAAATAGTAGAATACTGTATGCAGTAGTGCCACTTAGTGCAAACCATAGTTATCAATGGATGATAGATGTGTGCATAATATAATGCCTACTCATTCAATATTCCCAAATTAGTTTCTAGCTTGTATAGATATTGAACTGAATTCAGATCTATATGATTATACAAGCAAATTAGCTTGGATTGAAATTGTTATTGTGTTTTCATCTTGGACTCAGCTTTACAGTTAACTAAATAGATAAAAGGGGGCTGCTGGAGGATTGTTTTAGGTTTTAAGATCTAGGTGCAGTGCTTTCAGATTCAAAGATCCTCACTGATGAAATCTACAAGGTAGAAACTAGTTTGGAGATACTGGATGAGTTGCAATATACACAAACCTAGCATCCATTGATTGATATAGCTTGCACTTGGTGGCACTACTGTATGGAGAGTTTGCAACTGTTTTAATATTTTCCAATGTGGTAGTTTTTTAATTAATATGATGCATAGATAACTATTTGCCTGAAGGTTTGTGATGATGGTATACTAAATGTGATAATATGGCAGACTATTTCCATCATCTATTAGTAAATATTGAATGTATAGAAAATTTTAAACTATTTAAATTTTTCAAATACAAACAACTTGTTAGTAATAACCCACAAATAGAAAACACAGGTTAGTAATTACACATCTCCAACTGTTCTATAATTGACAGTATTAACATAGGAGTTGAACTCGCATCTTTAGATTTTTGAATATCAAATTTAAGGCAAATGCTCTAACCAAGAGATATTCCGTCAAAAGAAATAGACAGTAGAAATTTCATATATTTATATGTGAGGGTTGTTTCAAGTCTTCCTGAGATCTTCAAGAGCAAGGTTAATTAGAGTTAGAGAACTTCCTTACATTGTGTATTGTCATAATAACAAATATAAACTATAAATGCTGAAGAATGAAAACTACATCTGTGAAATACGATGTGAATGTGGAAGGAAGTATATTGGTGAGATCTGTCTCCTTGTTGAACTGCGATTGAAAGAATACAAACTAATGGTTGAAAGGAAAAATAGATCTGTCTACAGTAGCAAACCATGTATTAAATTAGAAAAGTACAAAAGTATTGGATAGAGAGGAAAAGATGCAAAGAAGAAAATTCAAGGAAGCTGCTCATATGACAATGGCAAATAATTCCATAAGTCAATCCAGTGTGATGATACACAATATATGGAAGCCTTTAATTAACCTTGTTCTTAGACATAAGTATTAAAAGAAAATTGAAGGACTCAGATTGATCCAACTCTCATATTTCTACTATCTGTTGCCTTTGACAGAATAGCTCAGTTGATAAAGAGTGTTTATTTTAAATTTGATATTTGGAGAATCTAAAGGTGCGAGTTTGACTTCAATCATTGGTCAGGCCAACAACACCTGAAGAAGAGTGGAGAATAATACTACTCAAAACGTTGTGTAATTAGTAACCTGTGTTGCTTATTTGTATGTTATTATTAACAAATTGTTTGTATTTGAAAAGTTTAATAAAGTTTAAAAATTTTTATACATTCAACATTTACTAATAGATGGTGGAAATAGTACAACATATTATCACATAGATGATTATATATATTTTTTAAAAATAAAAATATTTATGACAGGATTACATTAAAATATTTTAAGTTAAATTATATTATATTTAATTTTTTTTTACTTTAACTATAAAATAAATTATATACTAAATATATATATTACATAAATTTACTTTATAAATGCAGTATTTTTATGAGCACTTATTCACAACTATTTTTCAATTAATACATAAATATATTATTCTATTTTTATTAGTATCAAATTATTTATCATCATTAACTGCATTTATGAATATGACCATTCCAAAAATAATAATAAAAACCATAAAGACAGAAGAGAGGTGAAGAATAAAATGAAAAAAAAAAAAGAGAAAATAATATAGTCAGTATTTCTGTTTTTGCAATTAAAGGATGAAAATGTAATTAAACCAAGTCATGGGCTTATTGTCGTCATTACAATAGAGAAATAACCACCAATTATTTTCTGTAATAATTTAAGTAACTGAAGAAAAAAAAATGGAGAGAATGACTGAAAGAAAAAACAATGATCATTGAATTAGTTATAAATATTAGTAATATTTATTAGTGAATTAGATTAAGAAATTGATAGCTTTCATTCGTCTTTCTTTCAATCATGTATTATTATATCTGTTCACTAAATTTCATTAAGGAAAATTAGGATTCCAGGTAACATTATTAATATCAATATGAACCCTGAATTAAGGGACAAATAATAATATAATTTAAATGAAATTTATAATTATTAATGTTACAAAGTTCCACTCTAAAAGCAGAAATGATGATCAACTGCATAAACTCAAATCATAATGCTTATCACTAGCAATGTCACTTACATTTGTGGACAGACACTTGAGAAATTTTCAATATATTTTATGTCTTTGAAGAGATTTTAGTTATCTTTAACAAAGTGAAACTATTTGTCAAATATGGGATTCAATGAATTATTTATATATATATTTTGGAGTACAGGTGTTGATGGTTTAGTTAGTTCTTGTACATTTTTATATAGCTTTTGCTGTTATTTCAGTAGTTACTAATTATGATATTTTTTTCTCTTGGATTTGAATTAAACAATAAATATTTTAGGTGGCATCCAGTTGCAGCCCTTTACATCTGTTGGTCAGATGTCTTTTGCTGAGAACAATAAGCTGATCCTTACTCATAGGACTTGGCTTCATGTTTCAGTTGTTGCAATTAACAATGCCGAACTATCCACTGTATTTTATTCCCAACCAATTCTAATAGATCTAACACCACCTGAAATTTTTTTTGTTAAGGTATTAAATTTTTTTTAGGATATATTTGCATCAAATTTTATGTGTTTTAACACAATTAACAATAACATAAATAATAATAATTACAATTATTTCTATTGCTATTATTTTTATTTAGGATGGAAAAGCAAATGAAGATGAAGGCTATTTTTCTACAGATGAATTATCTTGCCATTGGCAAGCATTGGATAAAGAATCTAATTATTTCTGTTACTGGGCACTTGGTAAAATAAATCCTTTGTATAATTCTTGTAAATTATACACATTATACATATGTAATAAACAAATAAATAAATAGGTGTTTCCATGTAATAACTAGAAAAATAGGTCTTACAGTGATATTGCTAGGTAACCATCAATTAAAATTAACAATCCTCAATTTAACTACTTGTTCTAATAATAAACAATAGCTTTTCCCTATTAAATTGTACTTTATAACATCCAATATGGAAGATGCAACTGTTAATTGTCCAAAAATAATTAAAGGGTTGGAAGCACTATTGTTTTAATCTGGGGAAGGTATTTTTAATTAAAGTTTTTACTTAAAATGGGATTAAGATTAAAGATTTTTTTAAATTATAAACATTTTTCTCAAATCTATTTCTAATCTGGAAATAGATTTGAATTTATTTTGGACATTATCTTACAGTTGCATCTTTCAAAAACAATGAACAAAGGAAACTTAA
Source organism: Epiperipatus broadwayi (assembly GCA_028023455.1). Taxonomy (NCBI): domain Eukaryota; kingdom Metazoa; phylum Onychophora; class Udeonychophora; order Euonychophora; family Peripatidae; genus Epiperipatus; species Epiperipatus broadwayi. Next base: position 2,931,953 of record JAQFVV010012519.1, on the reverse strand, counting down.
GATTTTAGATCAGAGATTAGATTTTAAGCTAAACTATGTAATTAAAAGCATTCTTCAAATACCTGGGCAAAGTATAAAATGGCTGAATTTTTAATCAAGATAGAGATTAGCTACTATTGAAAGAACTGCAGTGAACATAACCTATGCTGGTGTGAAAGTTAAAAAAATAATGATGTAGTAGTAAGTCCACCACCCTTCTCGGCCCTGTTGGGTCATCATCTGTCATTGCCGTAATATCATGCTCCCATAGAATGAAGTAAGAGCCTGACTGGAGAATCGTGGAATGCTGAATAAAAGCTTGTTATTTAAGAATCAATTGCCATGCATGAGCAGACTTTTAAATATGAATTCTTAAAATGATGCAAGGTAAATTTTCAAGCCTCAAGTAAAGCTAGTCTAACTAATCTCAATCTCTATTATCAAGACTTCTCCTAATCTATTTAACTTTATTTCTAATATAATATGTAAATTGCTCTTAAATTATTTCTATAAATTTAATCTCTCTCATATGCTCTAACTTTCTTTAACCTTGGTGCGGTCATTTATTTATTACTTTATTTTATATGTGTGCCTTTATTATTAATATGCCAACCTTAAGCAAACTGGCAAGCTTAATTTATAAGGATCTTTTCTGTCATTTTTTTAAGTAAACCTTCATGAAGCAAGGTTATTAACATCCCTATTTAAAACATAATGCATTATTAATTAATACGTTCACCAGATTGTTTTTTTTACGAATCAACATTTTAGGTTTGTTTTTAGTATAACAATTTATTATTTGTTTAACTCTGGATTTTCTATCTGGGGTGAATCCAGAACTCAAGCTAATTAATGCTTTGAAACCTTATTTATTTTATAAATGTTATTCAATTCTGAAAAGGTGACCGATTATTTGTTTTCTATATAACTGCTAGTTTTTTTATGTACTCTTAAAATATCAAATGCAGTACTTATATATTTCAGTTATTGTAAAATCAACGAAGGTGGTATTGGTTTATTTTAAATAACAGAAAAGGGAAGGGGGGTAAATCTTAATATTTCTTTTACTAAATAAAACCCTCGTGTATATTTTATTAAATGAAATCTTCTCTCTATATATATTATAGTGGCATAGCATATTATTTATATAAATTATGGCATTCAAACTAGGGTCATTCATTTTAAAGCAGTCAATCTTATTCATTGTCATTAGTGACACTTACCCGTACTGCGTTACTGACATTCAGCCTTATCTTCATGTTTATATATATTACGTGCTTCTAGTCTTCTAATCTGGGAGTTGCGACAAGTTCGAACCCATAGATTTTCTTCTCAAGCCTTGTCCTGAGGATAGTTAATCTTCCCAGGATCATTTATGTCATATAAAAAGGCCTCTGGTGGTGATTCCCATAAGTCTGGCACACGCTATGCCTATCCACTTTCTTTGTTAAAAAAAGGGCCTACACGTCGGCTGATGTCCATGGCATGCCTATCTACTTTGTCTTTCATCCAGAAGCACGACTTTTCCTGTTATTTTTGGCTATTATGTCAGCACCGCAAACTTCTTCATATTATTTCTTTTGCTTCATGACCCAGTTTTAATGCTCTAATATTAAAAGTGCGCTTTGCTCAAAATATATATATATAAATGCCAAATATTACTAGCTAGTTTAATTACTAATATTATTTTAGTTTTATTATACAATCCCATCTTCGTAATTTGTTATTTATCTTTTTAATAGTATTTGCCTTGGGGAAAATAAAGCGTTCTTCTTACCAGCGCTAATTAAAAGAACTTTCATTAAGTATTGTATCATATAGTCAAATGTAATTTTTAAATGTGTTTTACTTATTTTCGTGACCGTAATGGCATAAAAATAGTTTTCTTATATATATAATGAATTTCGGAATGCTCCCCGAAATAATGTTAGTCACCATGTTTCAGAACCATAATCCAAAGCGTTAATAGCAATTTTATGTAACTCCTTTCTAATAATCGATTGGCATCTTAATATTGGATCCACCAAAGATGTGTGCTTATTTATCATATATTATTTAGCTAATAAGGAGCATATGAGAAATAATAGCGTAAATGAGACTATGTAATCATCTATCGCTTGCCCATTCATGCACATACTAATGTTTGCAATTAATTTATAAATGTATGTAAACAATTTGTCACTATATTAAATTAATTTTTATTATCCAACTTTTCTGAATAGTTCGAATTCCTCTTTTCTCCACTTCCAAAAGTACAGCCATGCTTATATATATTTTAGTTTAGTCATAGTAATAGATGTCTCATTGTCTTCTCACGCTTTGCTAGTGGGCTGGATTAAAATTAATTCTCATGTGCCATCACTATTATGTTATTCATTAGGTGTTTGATCTGGGGCTTACAGGGTGGGTTCGAATCCAGGCTGGTCCTTGACCTAAATCTCGGGCTTGACTGGGTTTGAAGTACATTTTGTGAGTTCCAGCTCATGTTAGATGGATAAACATGTTTTTGCTAATACAATATACATCATAAATTCAAACAAATATTTTTTTTTAGATTCTAAGTTTAAATAAATGTTTTAAAGATTTATTATGTAAAGTGAAATGCATATATATATATGTGTGTGTGTACTATTTTTAGGTAATAATCCAGGTGATCAAGATGTGTATCCATTTTCTTCAAAGTCTTCTGGCACAGGTTCTATAAAATTAACTCTACCTCATGGAAGTAAAATTTATTGTACCGTTTCTTGTAAAAATGTATATGGCTTGGAATCAAGAAAGACATCAGATGGAGCAATTATAGTGACAAAATTTCCTTCTTCTGAAGAAGCAGTTGTTAAAGTTATAGTTAATTCTCCTAGTCATTATCCTGCCAGAAATAATCACCAAACTAATAATACTGCAATTAATTTTTATTGGTCTGGATTTAAAGATGAATCTGGAATTAAATCTTATCAAGTAAGAGGTATTCATATATATATAATGATGAACAATATATTATTTATCATTACATATGTAACATGTTTATTTATTATAGTTTTAGAAGTGAGTGAAATATTTCCACTCTATAAACTTAATATCAATTATTTAAAGATCAATTTACATTTATATATATATATATGCTGATTTAAATTTACTCTCTAGCTGTTATTATTGTGGATAACCCTAAATAAAAAGATTTAAAATGCAATAAGAAGTGCATTTTCTTGCTATAAAATTAGAGCAGTTCGATTATACTTAAATAGAATTGGTAAATTTCACATAACAGTATATTTATATATATTCTGTAGAAATACACACACACACACACACACACATATATATATATATATATATATATATATTAAGGGGGAAGTCTTTAATTAATTCTAAGGCAAATCGACTTTTCTCTAGCAGTTTAAAAAGAACAATAAAGAAAAAGTTACTATTCAAAATCTTTCCAGATGCTGGGCAGTGAGGGAGTAGTGGTTTCATTTCTGTATACCTTTCATGTAAGAATATCTGGGTACTTATTTACTAGCCTGTCCATTAAAGTATTTAGATTGGCTATCAATATAAAGCTGAGCACTGATTATATATATGTGTGTGAGGATAGTAATCTAGACCAACTGATGATTGCTGGTTTAGCATGAAATATATATATATATTGGTGATTATATATCTTTTCAAAATGTGTGTGATCAGGTGGGTCAGCAATATGAGATGACACTGAGAGTTGTGGATTGTGTGAAAGTCTGAGTTCGAATCCCACCTATATTACATATATAAATGCAGGTTTAAGCCAGTGCAATGTATTAAACAATAATTGAATAACTAAGTGGGTTGGCTGTAGTATCACTCTCTGAAAGAAAAATTCCTAAGTATCATCCCTAGATTTAAACCCAATTGTGAGTGCAAGACAATAGTTAAGCTGGTCCCTGTATCTCATAAGAATTTTAGCATCTATACATATATAAAAGTGTCACAATCTTTTAATAAATTTGGATTTTATATATTTTTTTCTAATATAGATTACTAATGTTACTTTAAAAGTGTAATGTAGGATTGCTTTTGTTAGCTTATGAAAATTTTCTTATATATAATAGTGAAATCCTGAATTGAAAACTATGATAATACTAAAGCTTACAGAAATGGTTTTAATGGAATCTTTTATCAGCTGTACTTAATCCTAACATCATTAACTACAAATCACAATAGGCCTGATTTTACTTGCTTCCTTTGTGAGAGTGTCAGAGGTCCTTGAATTGATTCTAGATCTGACACTCCAGTAGCCAAACTTCTTACATATCCCAAGAAATAAAGTTATTCGATAATGTATTTACTTACTTTATTTTAAATTGTAAAAAATGAAATACACACAATTATTGAATGTGACATTCTTTATATATTTAAATTGTGAATAGACAGGAATTATAATCAGTTTTAATTTTAATAAATCTTACCATATATATTTATAAAACAATCATATTTTTATAAAATTCATAATTTTTAATATATTGCCTTTTAGCCAGAGGCAAAACTTTCTCTACAGTAGCACAACTCTGTGCAAGCCAGAGTAATCAATGGATGCAGGAAGATTTATGCATAAAATCCCTATCTAGTGCCTACTCATCCAATATCCCCAGACCAGTTTCTATCACAAACTTTCCTGCATCCAATGATTACTTTGGCTTGCACTGAGTGGCGCTACTGTATGGAAAGTTTTACCTCTGTGAAAGCAACTTGTGTAAGCATAAATAATGGTAATCATCTAATGTTTGATAGTTTATTGCCTTTTAGACAATTAATATACACATACACAAATATATTTTAGGCTAATAGGAACATAATTCTATTTTATATAAATCTTACCAATTGAATTAAATATGCATATAACATAAATATCTATGTAATTAATACATTGCAGAATTACTTTTTATAATATCACTAGGAACTCCTGTGAAATATTTTTGATTATCGCAGGCTTGCAAAAAGCTAAATTTTTTTTATTCAGCTTTAAAATAATTAATAATTTAATATTTTCAAGAGAAAAACATGTTGTAAATTTAGGTTTAAATTTAAATTAAAATAATAAAAATGTATAATATGAGATTGCTTAGGTAAATAATGTTAGCACCTCTAGTATTTTTAATTGTTATATGATTACAAATAGTAAGTTTATTTATTCATTTTTAAAATATTAATGACAGAAAAAAATATTACCAATTCTATATATTGAAATTTATATGTTTTTCTTTACTTTTGTCACTTTTTTCAATTTCAGCTATATATAATCAGATGCAAGTTTATACATGTAGTTCTATAATTACCATAAGTTGGCTGTAAATCAGTTAATTTACTTTATATAGTGCATCACTATCCCTTGCATATGTATGTAAAAATGGATTATTTTCCTATACATGAGGGGTCAGAATGACTAAATGTCAACATGGGTAAGATGACAACCTTAGCACTAATGTGGGCTTTGAATGTTCCATCATCAGATTTTTAATGAAATGGCAGCCTGAAGAGTTGTGAGTTGGGTTAGTTTGAAGCCTGTCCATTAAAGTACGAAGATTGGCTATCTTAATATAAAGCTGAGCACTGATTGTATATATATGTGGAGATGGTAATCTGGACCAACTGATGAGTTCTGGTTTAGCATGAAATGCATATATTGGTAATTATTTATCTTTTCAACATGTGTGTGATCAGGTGATCAGCAATATGAGATATCAAGGAGAGTTGAGGATCGTGTGAAAGTCTGAGTTCGAATCCCGCATGCATTTATTTGTTTTATAAATCTATAGTATAAAGCCAAATACAGATTGCACTAGGTAATGAAAAAGTTAAAGAACTATATATATTAAAAAAGGATATATATTTACAAAGGCTACAGAAAGAAGTATGCTATTGAATGAAAGGACATTATTCCATGTATTTTTATTATTCCACCTATTATTACTGAATAATCATTCAAGAGACAAATATGGAAGTACACATGGACTGGAATCCAAATAAAAAGTGGAAGAATAACTGAAGATTGATGATATATCAGACAGAGCAAGATTAATTATTCAACTTAATAGTATACTAATATAGATGGACTGCTCACAAACACACCTCAGTCAGTGTGTAAGTTTAGTCGCTTTTTATTTCCGAGTTTAAGATCAAACTGAAATGTCAGTTGAGATTTCTTGAAGGCAGAATGAATGTGAAGTGAATTAACTTTTTCAAAAAATTAATATTTACAATCATGACAAATAAAACTAAATTATGGCCTTTATTCCCATGAGGTTGTAAAGTCAACAGACAAATCAATAATTGGTGGTCAAGACAGAGAATACTAAGAATTTCCTATTGATGATCCAGACTGTCATTCAATGACAACCTTTTATTTAGGTACTTACAACTGAAAATCACTTTCAAGTAAAAGAAAATTACATAAATTGGAAGAACTGTCTAATATTGAATGGGACAGTGTTAGACTTTGTGAAGACACAATTGATTTAAAAAATGGACATGTACTGTAATACACAATAGACAAATATGGAAGTACATATGGACTGGAATCCAAATAAAAAGTGGAAGAATAACATTGTGAAGATTGATGATATATCAGACAGAGCAAGATTAATTATTCAACTTAATAGCAGATATCAAATGTAGATAATTCAGGTTTATGCCTCAACAAGATCTCATTGTGATGATGTAGTAAGATTTTTATATGGATACATAAAATGCATTTGATTAGACCAAAAAACATTTTAAAATTGTTATCAGAGACTAATACTAGAATTGGTGAATGTCTGAAAGATGAAAGGCTGTAAATAAATTTAGTTATGGTGATAGAAATGAGAGAGGATATAAACGTGTGGAGTTAGCAGAAGAAAAAAAACTATATTATGAATTCTTTTTTTTTTTTTTTTTGAGAAAAATGGTAAACAGAAATAGACATGGAAACGTTCAAATGAAGGAATAGCAGAATTTGATTATTCTTTATTAGCAGGAAATATGTATTTCAAGATTTAATGTTATTAATTAATTTATCACAGGAAGTGATAATCGATTAGTAATTTGTAAGATACATGTAATTCAAAACTACAGAGACAAAAATTAAGAAAAACAGTATATTAATAGTTCATACTCCTAATCTTTAAAAAGATTCTAGTGAATTTAAATTAGAATTTGTTAACTGTTTTAGAATAATGAAAGATTTTGAAAATGTCTTAAAAGTCAATTGTGTTTTGTAAGAAGATAATTGATACACTATTAAGAACTGCAACACAAAAGTTGCAATTGGCTAGTAAATGAGAGGAGATAATTTATGAAGAAAAGAAGGAATATAGAAATGGTCCATTAAGAAGGATAGAATTTTGTAAATAGTACAAAAAAGTTAATAATTACGTAAACAAATGTAATTGTGAATTAGCAAGGACTAAAAGTCCTAAAAATGTAAACAATTTGATAGGAAATTTATTTTTGCAATAAGAAGAAAAGATGAAACTATTACTAGAAGGATTAATGACATCAGGATTGTGTGTAATAATTCTATTAATAATTGAATAGCAATAAAGAAAAAATATCCCCATAATTATCACATTTTCTGAATTGCCCAGCATTTTAAATGACGTAATTTATGAAGAAGAGAGAAAAGGTCCAGGTAATGAAAGTAATATTGTTGGCAAAATTGTATACCAAATGCCTAAATGATAAAAGTATATCAGATGATTGGAAGAATGCAGTATTAATGTTATTTAAAAAAAGAAGATTAAAAAAGATAATAGAAATTGAGACCTATCAGTCTTTTATCAGTTCTGTGCAAAATTTTTATCAAGATAATTGCAACTCCTCTACAATAAACTTTGATTTTTAACCAATCAAAAGATTGAGCTGCATTTAAAAATGGTTTTAGCAGATCACATCTAAGTATTGAATGATCTTACAGGGAAAAGACCAATGAATATGAGTTGCCATTATGCTTTGGATTTATATATTATGAAAAGGCACTTCATTTTATAAGCACTGCTTCAGTAATTAAAACATTGGATTGTCGAGATATATATTCAGAATTTTGCCATTTTCTGAAGAATATTTGTCAAAGTGTAACACTAATGATTATAGTGATATAGAGAAGATTAACATTGAGAATAATATATGATAGGGTAATTCCATATTTCCAAAAAAACATTTTACAGAGGTTTAATTAAAGAAATATTTTTGGATTAAAATGGGAACCTAAGGAAAGTAAAAAAGATATAACCAATCTAGACTTTTCAGATGATGTGGTTAATTTTGCAAATAATGCCCCAGAGCTTCAGGAAATGTAAGTTATCACATGAAAGGTGAAAGATAAATGCTAAAAAGGCTAATGCTAATAGATTTTTTTAGAAAAAAGAAAATGAAGATTGATAATTTTGAATTAGAAAAAGTTAACAACTCAAATAAATACCTTAGATTATTAATATAGATGGAAACATAAAGGATGAAATTAATCATAAAATCAAACTTGGATGGAATATTTTTGGTAGAATTAATATTAAAAGAAATATACTTATGTGTTTAAAAAGGCAGATTTTAATAAATGTGTATTACCAGTTTTTACTTATGGACTTTAAATTTGCACACTTAACAGAAGAACAATTCAGAGACTTCAGACCATTCAAGGAAATATGAAGAGATGTATGTTAGGAATGATAAGAAGGGATTGAAAATAAAATACATGCATGAAAGAGACAAATAGGTATACATCATTGAAAAAATTAAAAGATTGAAATGGGGCTGGGCTGGACATATTGTTGGAAGAGATGATAATAGATGGAGAGTTGAAATCTTAAATGGAATGGTAAGAAATTGGAAAAGACCTAGAAATAGACCACATGTGAGATGGTTGGATAAAATAAGAAAGTAGATCAATGTGAAGAGGAAAAGCTAGAGATTTGAAAAACTAATTAAACATGGATAGATCATTTTGCAGCAATCTACCAATCATTGAAAATGATGATGATGTCTACCATCTGTAGTTTTTTAACACTTAAATAACATTTTCACATCTAAATCAAAAAACATCATTAATAATAAAACATAAGTATTAAGTAATTGAAATAAGAGACTTTAGTATCGGAATGGCATTTTATGAAATAAGTTAAAAGTATGCATTTTCTATGCAGTTAGGTTTAATACAATGAATTAATTAGTTCCAGAAGGTCTTTCATTATATCATTCATTCATTACAGCTTATGCTGAAATGCATGTAATGGATAATCCTTTCCTGGCCAAAGCCTAAATCAAAGTTGCTATCCAAAATAACCATTTAAATAGAATAAAATAATACAAAATCAAAAATATGCATATGAAAATAATTTCAGGATGTATTGTATAATTAGATTTTAATAAAAACTAAAATTCAACTTTTAAAAACATAAAATAACAATAGCTTATATCTCTTAATAGAAAATCACAGATTGTAAGTTTTGTTGTTAGTAATTAAGTTTTTCTCTAAGACATCAATATAATGTTCTGCTTTGACGTTATCTGTTGTAGCGGTTTCACCATGTCTGGCACTGCTATGCAATCTGGCATTTTTCTGGATATGGTCAATCTGACTTTACTGAAAATAGACTACTTCATTGGAATAGCACATGCATTGGAAGTTTTAGCAAAAAATTCCTCAAACAATTGCTTAGCCTTTTCACAAATTAACACCACATTGATGTCGTTTTTGATCAATCTATGTTAGTAAAGAATTTTCATTTGATTTCATGATATTACAATGTAAACTGCACAATTTGGCAATCTTTTTTATTATCTATGCACTTTTTAATTTGTTCTTTTTTTTGAAATGGGTATATTATTGATTTAATTACCATATTCAAAATTTAAATCATCAATCATTTTAAAAACTGATTTTATATTTTAGAAATGTTTTCTTTTTTCCACTTTTCATTCTGTTTTTCTAAACATCATTAAAAATAATAATTGCTCATGTGCAAAGCACATTTTAAAAGAAATGAAACTACTAAAGATACAAAAATTGCAAAAAAAACTAAATATTACTAAGATTCAAAACATCTATTACCTTTTTTAAATATGGATTGCTCTGAAATGTCTTTATGCTCATGGTTACTGTATCATTTACTAGTGCTCATTATAATTGACTGTTAGTCAATGAATTTTATTAATTGAATAACTGAAAATGCTGAAAAAATTCTTTCAAATTCTGCATTTACGATTCATATTAAAAATTATTATGTTATATATAGAGCTCGCAAATAAGCTCCTAACAAGCTTTGCAGAATATCCCCAATTTCAGACCATTTTCTACTACTGGCTTTCTCAGTGGGGTGCTAGTGCCAGACATGCTTGAATATCCTAGCACCCCACTGAGGAAGCCAGTAGCAGAAACTGGTCTGGGGATATTCTGCAAAGCTTATTAAGAGCTTATTTGCGATCTCTATATTGTACCGCTTATGAAAAAAAGCGATCTATGTGAAATTTTTGTTTAAAAAATTATTAAAATAAAATTATCATAAATAATGCGGAGGTTTCAGTTTGAGAGATTGTTGTTTATAAAAATCTAAAGAATTTTTAGTAGTCTAAATAAAATACAGTTTGATAAAAGAAAATAGTCAGAATAAAAAGTTTAAAGAGTTTTTTTTTTATTAAACAAAATGCACATCTCATAAATAAAAAAAAAGAAAAATCTAAAAGAGTTTAAAAGTTATTCATACAAACGTCATTTATTAATTAGAAGGGGGTAAAAAATATATAACTTAGTTAAGCTAAAAGTAGTGATTTTCAAATAATTAAAAATATCTTTTTTCATTTAAGTTAAAGAAAAAGAAAGGAAATCTCTTTTCGTTTAAATTATTATTAGAATAAAATATACATTGTGTAAATAGCAAGTGATAAATGTGTGCATGTTAAAAATATTGAAAAGAAAAACATGAAAGCATGTAATTGGAATGTCTCTCAAAGGTTTTAAATATTGTATATGCTCATAAGTAATATGAAAACAGAATTTGCCATGGCTACAAATTAAAGATCCACAAAACAACAAATTTGCAATGGCTACCAAATGAAAACACAATTGCTCATAAGTAATATGAAAACAGAATTTGCCATGGCTATGAATTAAAGATCCACAAAACAACAAATTTGCAATGGCTACCAAATGAAAACACAATCAAAAGCTTATCTAAGGAATGTATTCAAAAACAGTGGAGGAATTCCAACAACAGAGATAGCTGGTAGACATAAAAACCAATTACCAAAATAACAACAGGTCATCCTAATAAATAGTCCAGTTTTTTCATCAATCAGCAGTTGAGTTCACAATCAGTTGAATCATTCAATCAGTTACACAATCAGCTCTCAGTCAGTCTTCTCATGCATTTGTTAATAAAGGCCATGCAGTGCTAACAGCCACTGGAATCATACAACTTTTTTCCAGCCTGCATCCAATGAAACATCCAACCTGCCTGGGAAAAGTAATGCCTACCTAACAACTTGAAAATCCATTTTCAATATCTAGCTGCCTTAAAGAATAATGCCATGGAATACTAAGCATTAAAACTCTACAAATTAAAGACCTCAAATCCGGCTGGTTGGAAATATTTTCACGTGAAGTAACAACCAGCAAGAAGTCTACGTTCAAATCCTATAGGTAGTGAGCAACTTTTATTATTTCTATTTCTAATTAATGTAGCCATTGCAATAATTTGAAGCCTCCCAGAGTCAGTTAAAAAATGAACTCTATAGCATGCATAAAGAACTATTGATGTGCGTATTTTTAAATGTCAAATATTATTTAATGCTTTGTTATATGATATTCTAGTATATGAATTAAGAATGTGTGTGCTCATTATTGAAACGATAACTTTCCAAGCCCCTATCATTTCACCATCAAACCTAATGACACACTCATCTGTGCTAAGTTTGAACCTATTTAAATGTTAATAAATCTAAAATTCGCTCATGTCTGTATAAATAGTATTATATATTTGTGTGCGAACCAATGCTATAATTAGATAGGATTAGGAAAATTATAGCATACTAAATTAATTTAATATTTCTAAAAATGTTCGTTATATTATTTAAGTTAAGAGTAAATTATTCATTTTGTTGTTTAATATTGTAATTTCGTATGTGGATATATAATCTGTGCTATATAGAAGAAAGACATGATTTAAAATATGTAAAAGCCATTATCTAAAAATAATATTAAATGTCTTTAAAAATTGTTAAAAGATTTCTTGTTTTAAATATATTTCAGGGAAAAGTTTCTCGAAAATATATTTAAAAGCTATATCAAAATATGTTTGTAAATTATTTTAAATAAATATGTAAAAAGGTTTGCGTTTTAAAAAAATGTTAAAAGGTTGTTTTTAAATAAGAAGAGTTTCTATTAAATGTAAGATAAAAATAAAAAGCTGGTCAAGTAATTAAAAAGATTTTTGATTGTAAACAAGTGTCATTAATGACCACACCTGGAATTCGTAAAAAGTAAAACTAGTTCAAAATTTACTAATTAAAATCTCCTTAGATAAAATTAACTTATTTTAAAATCTAAATTGGACAATTGTTTGCAACGAAAAATCTTAATTATAATAATAGCTTATGGAATGTTTCTAACATAAGTTATCTAAGATCTGGATTATAAATTGAAAAATATTTAATTAAATTCCTGAGTTTAGTGAGTCTTGAGGCGATAGATTCCGATAAGAAAAACATATAAATACTCTGTATTTTTAACAAGGATGGACAGCCATATTGTTAGTGAGAATTGCAGCCAGTCTTCACAATTGTTAATGTTTAACATGTCCAGCTAAAAGTGGGCATTTTGTTGCTGTTACTCCGCGGGAGAATGGGGTTTCTATCGTTGAAATGCCTAAACCACCATTATGCTGATAGAAGAGACGAGCCTAACATAATGGGAAAGATGATGCTGCCCAGTCAAACTAAACCAAACCAACAGCCAAGAACTTGCAGTCCAGATAAATAATACCGGTACCGTTTTATTTTTCAAACCGCAGAGCTCTGTGTAATTCTGTGTAAATGTAAATAATATCTATATAAGTTAGCTAACTTTCTTTTAAAATAATGATAAAACTAATATGTAATCAAAACTTAAAATCCATTTAATATTTTAAATATGTCAATTGCTATCAAAATTTCATGTTGTTAAAGTTTAAATAATCATGACTAATTTATATTTTCCTTTCATTTGAAGTACATTATAAGTGTCTAATTTAAAGTTATATCACTGCGGTTGTGTCTATATTTCTTTGCTTATTTTAAATGCTTATTATATTTTATATGCCAATATTTCGAAACAGTGGGCACTTAATTTCATCTTTTTAAGAAGATATTATTTGAAAATCTTCGCGTAATTTGTTTATAGTATCAACTTTCTGCGCTGTTTCGAAATCCTATTTTTTTATTATTTAAATGATTTAATATGTGAAATGTGGTTCGTTTAATCAACCAGTTAAAAACTTAACCGTATAGTTTTATTTAGAATTAAATTTAGCCTTGATCATATTTATAAGTATATTTGACATTTAAATTCTTAAGTCCATAGAAATATACTTTCCCTCCTTAAATATTTATTATCTATAAGTAACTTAATAGATCGAGCATGTCAAAGTACAGATGTAGTAATATTCCCTTTCGTAGCATAGACGTTTATTACCAGGCTACGCAAGAGTTGGTTCCAATTTGATAGAGCTAATATGCTATTAACTCGTATTTCATAGTATGAAATATACTATTCTTTGCTTGGCGGATGTGATATTATTTTATAAAATTATTCTCATTTTGCTGCTATACGTAATATACGTATCTCAAGATGGAGCCCCGGCATTGCCAGCACATCTCTTATAGGGTAGAGCAGTAGCGAAGCCTGAGCTAAGGCCAGGTTAGCATGTAAGTCCCCCGCCATTCCTGAACACAATGTTCCTTTTCACGCAGCATTGCGATCGGTTACAGGGTACCGGCGTTTGTCGCAAGAACCCTGAAGTTATTTCATCCATCTGCAGAGCGACTTTTCCTATTATTGTTTACCTGTGCCATAGCGCATTGGTAAAATCTTATTTCAGCCAACTCTCCCACCTTTATATAACGCTTTCAGCATTCTGAAATTTTCTCTCGAAAGCCATGTTCGATCGATCATTACTTGAGCTGGTTTATGCGCTCGTTATTAAATCATATTGTATATTTTAGTAAAGGAATTCATGATCAAAGTTCAATATAATTATTTATATAACAGCCACCAATATAATAGGATTTGGCTTAAATAGATTTATAGACATAACATAGTGATTAATTATGTATCAATTGTAAACAATTCATAAGATGGGCACATGTTAAACCCCTTTATGAAATTTAATGATTACTTATGTAAAGTGATTTTGAATTACCAAATGTTTGCGTACATTCTACGCTGAATGCTATTGTAAATAAATGATATATAGATATGAGTTGTAAATAAATATATAATTAGTTTAATGTATTTCGTTCTCTGTCTCGTTATTGATCTAATTCAATCCAATTCTAATTATTATTTATAGCCTATATATGTGAAAACTATGCATTAAGTTAAATTAGATTAGTGATATATTTTAGTCAATTAAGAACCTCTCTTTTAATTATCAGAGTCTTATTGCTTCTCCATGACCTATGTCGGCCGTGTGGAAAGAGGTATACTACGTGTAATTTCAAGGTGATCATTCGTAGGGTCTTGAGTCTTGGAATCCTGGCTTATGAGTTGAAGTGTGGTCGGACTTGGGATGTCACAGTCCTAGTCTGGTCCGCTTCGGTCTCTTTTGCTTGGATTCTGAATTCTGTTACGCGAATGTACAAACTTGACTGTTACATTATATGTAATTATCATTGTCTAGTTTAATTAAGTTCTCTATAAAAGTAGTTAAAATTAGGATAATAAGTATTTATTTAAAAATAAATTATCTTTAAAATTTAATATTTGTCAGTCAATGCTTTACCACTAAAGCAATAATGTATTATATTATTCTTTTGATTGAGCTAGTCATGGGATATTTAGAGTGCTGGATTATGGGCCTACTGCCCAAACATGTTAGTTCTCATAGCTAGCCTCGCCTGAGGTTTACCTCAAAACAAATAAAGTGCTTGGATAGTAGGGGTTTGAATCTAGCAGTCAAGGTGGGCCACGGTCTGGAAATGTGATTGTGTTATGCATTGCATAGTTCGGTCTGATCGTGAGTATCATTGATAGCTCTGCTATCAATGGTATTCTCTCCTCTGCTTGAAGGGCCGGTCCATTCATGTAACATTCATAATATAAAATTATAATAAGGTTTAAACCCAGTTAAATCTAGCAAATAGAGTACGCCAGATCATTCTTACAAATGCACCTGGTACAATATATAACATTTGTAATACAAGCTTGTTTAATTAGGTCATGTGACATATGACTTCATTTCTTTGTAAAAATTATTATAGAAATTTTTTTGAAAATATATGTGCAACATTGTTACTGATAAATAAAAAAAGATGAACGAACCAAGCTAATAACTAAGTCTTACATGACAAATATGTCTGATGTTTTAATATTCATTGTATGCATTAGAATTTTTTGTATTAATCTTGCTCTCATTGTATTAGACCTTATTAAATAGAATTTTTAATGGAAATATTTGAAATCATATGTGATAAAATAATTTTCTGATAATATATTTATATAAAAATTTAAAAACTCTAATCTTTTATCTTGATAATAATGATATATTAACGTTATTATTCAGATTAATGCTATGCTGAGAAAATCTGTTGTAGAACTATTGAACCAATGGAAATTTGTAAATGCCTCTTTCACAATTTGTTCTAAATGATATCCATATTTCAAAATAGGAAGAACCAAAGACATAATTAATCATTTTTATCTGTAACTCATGAGAAATACAATTGTTATGTTTTCTTTTTAGATAAGCTAATAAAGTAATCAATGATTACCCCAAAATATACTTTTCTTCTGATAATTATAAGTTATTAATAATTCTCACGAATCATTGAATTACATTTGGAAGTGTTGTATTTTTAAAAAGTAAGATAGTTTTAGCTTTTAATCCTTTTGCTCTAATATTTGTATAACTAAATCACTAATGTAGCCATGTCTATTTTACTTTTAAGAGACATTTAGCAATTAATTTTAGGAGGCAGAAATATATTTTTCACGCACATACTCTTTTATACAATAACACACCTTTTCTTAGTTGTATATTTGGCTGGTTTAAAGATCCATTCCTACTTTATTTATTGAAAGTTATTGTATATGACTTCATATATATAAACAAACAGGTGTTACTGACCTCATTGAAAAAATTAAAAGACTGAAGTGGAGTTGGGCTGGACATATTGCTAGAAGGAAAGATAATAGATGGACAATTGAAATCTTAAACTGGATTTCAAGAGATTGCAAAAGACCCAGAAAGAGACCACGTGAGATGGATGGATGAAATAAGAAAGGGTGCAGGAATGACGTGGAGAAGAGAAGCTAAAGGTCGGAGAAGATGCATTGAACCTGGAGAGACCTTCATCCTGCAATGGATTGATAATGATTGATGATAATGATATATATACATACACACACATGCATGCTACTGTAACAATTCTGAAATTTGCCCTAAATGTATAGAGACATTCTGTGCATATTATACCAAATCTTTTTCCATCATTCTTTTTTTTAATCAGATAGTATATTTTCCCTCAAATCTATTGATATTTTAGTTTGCTTTTATCAATGTTTCAGATTAAGAAGGTATTTAAGTAGAAAAAAAATGGTATAGTAATCATTCTTCATAAAATTTCTGTAAACAATTGGAGTCGATTTTTTTATTTTTCCCCCAGATACTATTTATTATTCCAATTACCATCAGACAAAGTAACATTTGGCGTGTTTTTAGAATAGAGAATCATATCTTACTAGATTTTTAATGGAGAGAATGATGATAATCATATATTAAAGAAATATAACAATAATGAAGTAAGGAAGAAATAAAATTTATTCATAAAATAGAAATTATAAATTTTATTATGCATCCTAATGATGTAAAAAGCTTCATTATTTTGTAGCTATAAACAATGGAATTTATTGAAACTATAATGTTGAAAAAAAAAAGATATTGATGTGTAAACCTTGAATCTAGTAGTTTATTGCTTAGACTATAAATCTATTATTGGACAAAAATTTAATTTATATATATATATATATATATTGTTTTAATAATGAAAATTAAAAGTTGTATTAAAATTTGTATATTTTTTTATCTGATTGTTTCTTGTTTTTTCCATAAGTAACTCTAAAAGCTCGTTAACTCAAGTAGTTGAAATTATGAGAACTGTGTTAAAATAATATACCAGTCACATTTGAGCTTTGTGTTTTAGTATGCATATCTCATTTTAATAACAAAAATTATAAATTGTATTAAAATTTGTATCATTTTTTATTATTATTTTAATTTATGGCTTTTTTTTCTCTTTAGATTAAAGTAAGCAGTACCAAATTTGGTGATGTTACTAAATGGTTAAGTACTGGAAATCAGTGTGAAACTTATGCTTTATTGGAAGGATTGAATCTTTTTTCCTATCATACATATCAAGTTTATGTCAGAGCTGTGAATAAGGGTGGATTAGTAAGCGGTGCTGTATATGCTAATGTTTCTATTGAAGTAGAGTTACCACTTATTACAGGTAATATACTTAATTTATTGTTTTTTTGTGTGTGTTTTCATTTACTAAATTTTATTACAAATTATAAAATAATTTAAAAACCTTCTTTATCCTATTCATCCATCTAATATTTAATTTCTTTTTAGACTTTTTATAATCTTAAGGAATCTAGCCTAAAATTTTAATTGTCTATTTATTCTAGTTACATTTCCAGTCTATGTATTTTATTAAACATCACATGATCACCATGTTGCTCTTAACAATTATTCAAACAGTTAAAACTCTCTATACATATTGCCACTCAGTGCAAACCAGAGTAATCAATGGATGCCAGAAGGCTTGTGCATAAAATCTCCATCTAGTGCCTACTCATCCAATATCCCTAGACTAGTTTCTGGCTTGTGGCATTTGTCGGTGAGGAGCCTTGGATCTGAGAGGACTGCACCTAGATCTTAGGATCTAATGCAATCCTCCATCAGCCACCTTTTATCTCTACTTAACTACAAAACTATGAGACTTAATTGAAAACACTATATTTTCAATTCAAGCAGACCTATATGACTATATAAGCTGATGAGCTTGAATTGAAAATATTATAGTGTTTTCAATTTAAGTCTCATAGTTTTGTAGTTAAGTAGAGATAAAAGGTGGCTGCTGGAGGGTAGCATTAGATCCCAAGATTCTAGGTGCAGTGCTCTCAGATCCAAGGATCCTCACTGATGAATGCCACAAGCCAGAAACTATTCTAGGGATATTGGATGAATAGGCACTAGATGGGAATTTTATGCACAAGCCTTCTGTCATCCATTGATTACTCTGGCTTGCGCTGAGTGGCAATATGTATAGAGAGTTTTGCATGTTTGAATATGTACTTCATCTTATAATTCTTGTGATAAGTGTTTATTTTCTAATTCATCTTGTTTCACTTTTGATCTGTTGTTATTATTGCCAACATACATTTTTTATACTTTATTGTGTAATCTGAGTTCTTCAATTAAATCTCAAAGTCTCACCTCCATACTTTGTTCACCATCATCTATAGTGATTGTCATTAGGATAACTATTATTTTTGTTGAAAATTTAAAAAAAAAAAAACATTTTACTTTGAAAAACAAAAATATACAGTTCTTTTTTTTTATTATAAATATTTTTTGTACTTTAAATGTTAATTAGTGGTAAATTATTTATTGCAACATTTAGCTGATAAATTAAGTTGAAAAATTGTCTTTCAAGGTTAAGTGCCCTGACAGAATGTCAGTCTCTGGAGTATAAGCTTCTAGATTGACTCCAATTCTAGCACTTTTGGATATGAACTTCTTCTGAATTTCCAAGCAATAAAGCTATTTGATTATTTATTAAGAAATTTTTTTTTACTATGGGTAGGGTATAAAAGGCATATATTTTTGAAAATAAAAATAAGTAACTAAGAGACTGCCTTGTCTTCAAATAGCATTAGACAACAAGGTCTTCATTATAATTATTTTTGGTACTTGGAACTTTATCTCCATGTGGCCGCAAGAGGCGCTGTTTCCATGTCAACCACAGAAATATTCAGAGTATGGGGCCAAAAGCAGCAATGCAAGTTCCAACCGCTAGATGGCGCTGTTCTCCATATGGACACCCAGGAACCTTATGCCAAGTAGCTTCCAGCACTACTGCCCGCTTGGTGGCGCTGATAGCCATATGTAAACACATCTAGCTTACATCGTCTGCTACCAGCAACTACCAGCAATCTAGCCCACTACGTGGCACTGTTTCTCCATGCTACACACAGATGAATGGGAGAAAAAATTGGTAAATGAAGCAAAGAAAAGAAAGGGTTTGGTAAAGAAACCAACAGGATTTTCATATAATAAATATGATGTAACTAGAATTGTATGGAAGGGAGTTGCAGTAGCAGGGTTAACATATGGTAATGAGGCATTATGTGTTAGTAAAAGGGTTTTAGATTATTTAGAGAAAGTACAAAGGGAAGTAGGAAGACATGCATTAGATGCAGAGATGTGGACAGCAAAGGAGGCAATTCAAGGAGAAATGGAATGGTCAAGTTTTTATATGAGAGATGCAAAAAGTAAAATGAAAATGTTTGGTAGGTTGCAGTTTATGGATAGTAAAAGAATAGCCAAAATAGTGTTTAATTGGGTTATGAGTAAAGGGCAGGTAACAAGATGGGTGAGAAATGTAATGTTGTATGCAAAAGATTTGGATAAAGAATTTATATCAGTATACTTGTATAAAAGGTGGGATGATTGGGTTAGGAGGATTGTTGAGTGTTATAGTGGTAAGGAATGGGATAAAAGAATAGAAGCATTAATAAAAAATAAGGAGTTGTGGAGGGTAAGAAGAGTTTAAATATATATAGAAGTAAATGGAATATTGGATGTCAGTTTATTTATGATAATAGTAAGGAAAGTAGTTTTTTGTTTAAGGCTCGAATGGGATCTTTAGCAACAAGAAAATATACATGTAAATGGAAAACTATGGGTGATTTAGTGTGCAAATTGTGTAAGGAAAGTATAGAAAATATTAGGCATCTGTTGATTGAATGTAAATGCTTGAAAGCAGAAAGGGTACAGATAATGAAATTATGGGAGAATAGGTATTGTAACGTTTATTTATATACGTTACAAATATATTGGCATGTGGTAAATGCTAAAAAAGTAAATTTAGATTTTTTTTTGATTAGTATAATTTTTGTTAAAATATGCAATGAAGGTTAAAATTGTCATTCTTATTTTTTTTTATCTAATTGGAAAGAATAAATGACATAGATTACTAATCCAGATAAATTAAAAGAATTCCAAAAGTATAAGCTAAAAGAAAAATATTTTAGCTAATTAAAGATGGAAGAATAATGCTAAAAAAAAAGAGAGAACTTTGTAACTTAAATTTAAGAGAGAGTGTATAAGATTATTATCTTATACGCTGATAAAAAGACAAAAGAGTGCGCAGAAGTTGACAACTTCAATCTGGGTCTTCTCTTTAACTTCTAGTTACGTCTCTGAAAGGTGGAGGTTTCCACGAGCATAACCTGTGGCAAGAAATATACTTCTACACAGGTATGCCCCTTGCTGTACCAAGCTGTCACGCAAGCATGGAAACGGGACTTGTGAAGACCGCTTTTTGCAATAAAAGGTCACTACAACCGTGCCTTTTCTCCAGCTATAGAACGGAACAATAATGGAAGACGCCGGCAGGAGAGACCAATGGAAATTCTCATGATCTGGGATCCCATAAACCTACATGAACTTACCGGTAAGTTAAGAATAAATTTTCCTGATAGTGACTTAAAAGTTTGCAAACAATTATTTATCTAAGCTTAGACTACCATCCTGATATAGACTTTACTTTCACATTCAAGGGACTTTCTTATAAAGAATTTTATACAAGATCTTGGAACATTATTAAATTGCGTTCATTATTTAATCTAACTGTTTTTGTTAATCGATTCATTATCTGGATTAGCATGTGTGTACTTTCCAGTTTAGTTAATTCGTAATTTAACTTATAAATATTTTAGTTTGTTAGAATAAAAGAGATTATACTTTTATCAACCTTTTCATTGTGCGTTATTAATAGTAGTTATTATTTTTTATTATTAAATCTATTAGTAGTTTAATAAGATTTAAAAATGTAATTTACCTTTGCCAATATGTTTGAATAAGCCCAGGAATAATAATCTTAAAAAATTAATTCTCGTTACGGTAGGAGGTAATACCGATTTGTTTAAAAGCATTTTTTTTCTGTTTAGTTTACGAGTTACAGTATGTTTGACGCCGACTCAGTGGGTCTAACGACTCTGGCGCCCTCATGTAGAAATTAAAAACTGAGTCAGCTCACGATTGTACTTAGCAATAATTCTAGGCCGAGTTGATCAGGAAATATAGCTATGTTTTTAGAATAGAAATATAACTTTCTTCTTTTTTGACATAGCTTGATCAACTCACGCACAGTTTATATTAGCGTGTAAGAGGCCTAGCAAAATGAAAAACGTTACAGTATGAACAAAGTGACTATACAGAAAGTGAGGTATTAATTTTTATGCTGGGTTTGCGAAAAGATAAGGGGGATTTAGATATAAAGGTCATAGAGTTGACAAAGATTATGTTGTGGAAATGGGATGGGGCAGAATATGGGAAGACATAGAGTGGGGAATGGAAAATAAAGTGGCTAACAGGTTTATCTGGGCATAATTGCTGAGATATTCTTGACTTCGTTTAAGGAGAAGCCAAATACATCACATCACGGAAAAACTGCACTGTTTAGAAGCGATATTGATACTCGCTTCGTAGAGTTGTTTTATATGTACATTCTTAAAAGATGGAGAGTGTATAATGTGATGGTGTGATTAAATTAAATCATAAATAAGCTTAATTTCTTAAAAATGTAAGCAGCCAAAACGTTTAGTAATAATTTATGAACCAGTCAAGATTTCACTCTCTCTTCATATTAATCTTATTCAAATGTCAACTTTTTAAAAAAATATGAATTAAGTATTATAATAAGAAACTAGTTCAGTCACTTCATTTTTAAAAAAAACTTTGAAGATTCGTTGTTTTACTGTTGACTCCCTTTGGAAAGATATCACATCATGGTAGATAATTTAATTTATATTGTTAAAAACAAATTACACTTTGCAGATTTGATAGTAGGGATAATAATACTTAAAAATTATGCATTTAGTTGTCATAGAAGGTCAGAATATTTAAGCTTCATAGCAGTTTCATTTAATTGACCAAACTAAGTTTTTATTTTTCTTAAATAAGAATTGTTTAGAAACTTTAGCTCTTTCTACCATGCCATTTAGTTGTTTATGGGGAAATCAAAATTAAAAAAAAAGCAAAACAGAAGGCTTATTTGCTGCAATATTGCATAATATTAAAATCTTCTGTGGGTTAATGCAGTGTTAAAATTCAGAAGTAATGATTTTTCTTCAGAAATACAAATAAAAATAATTGAAATAAATTGAGATACTGCCAAATCTTACTGCGCTCGTTAGAACACCTATCCGACAGCCAATCAAATGACATGATAGCTGCTCAAACGACAAGAATCAAACCCAAACACACAACAAAGATTTTACGAGAAAAGGGCAGTGAGATTTGGCAGTATCTCAATTTATTTCAATTTTCAACTATCTGCGCTTTGCAAATTAAAATATTATTTAAATAAAGATAACAACCAACTAAATGGACTATGCTCAACCTAACACCAGAATGCTCGAATGTCACATGACCATCTAAATAATTAAAATACTGTAGTAATTTTTGGGGGAAAAACTTTACATATATGGATTGCAAAAAAAATAGCAATAATTATAAATATATAATGATTAAAAAACAATGTAATTTAGAGGATTATAAAAATATTAAATCAAATATTTTTATAATTATTTATGAATTACATGATTATATCCTGTCCATTTAGTAATGATAATTCATCATATTCTTGTAGTTATTTTTATTTAGGACTTTATTTAAATAGCTAAGAAGATATTTAAATATCCGTATAGTCTATTTAAAAGATTTTATGGCAAAGTGAATAGCTATTAATAAGTACTTGGGCAATAAAGAAAACAAAATTCCAAGTGCTACTTCAAAGCAGTTTGCAGCATAAAGTGAATAACAGTGAAACTGTAAATAACCAAAATTTTAAATATATTAACACTATAAATAAAGAATCTAGTGAATGGAGTAATCTTTTTGACTCTATTATATATTGCATTCTATATTTAAACTGAATGTGATATATATATAAGTAAAAAATTAAAAAAACAGAATAGTGTTGGTTTTGCATATTTTGAGAACTAAATTTGAATTATATTTTCTTATCTATATTATAAAAAAAAAGCACTAAAGAAAAATATATTTTATAAATACAATAAAAATTAAAACATGCAAAACTCTCCATACAGTAGTGCCACTCAGTGCAAGCCAGAGTAATCAATGGATATTGGATGAGTAGGCACTAGATAGGGATTTTATGCACAAGCCTTCTGGCATCCATTGATTACTCTGGCTTGCACTGAGTGGCACTACTGTATGGAGAGTTTTGCCTGTTTTAATAATAGTTATGAGCATGCATAAGAAATGGTGATCATGTGATGTTTAGTGGTTTAATACAATAAAAATGTTCTCTTGTTTCATTTACAATTATTTATATAATTATTTGGAGCAGTATTAATTCTTTTTGTATCATGTAGAGGATTTTTTAAACTTTTACATGTTACAATATTATTTTTTTTAAAAATCAGCCAATCTTGGTCCAACATATGTTTCAAACTCCATTCATACATTAACATTAAATTCAAAAAGTTCCAAAAAAAGAAAGTTTTTGTTTTATATTGGACAATATTAACAAATAAAACATTTTTTTAGAAACTTTAATGCATACATTAGTTGGACCTGTAAATTATGGTTTTGTGAGCTCAAATGATATGTTCAGTTTAGCCAGATAATGAACATGGATGTATTCATATTAATTAATAGCATTTTATGGGTGCTATTAAGAACTCATAATTTAAAATGAATGTCAATATTGTATGAGTTGTTGCAGTTATAATTTGCTGAACTGATTGTATATTACTATTCTCCAAAGATAAAATTGATAATGGGCTTTAAAAAGTAAATCCTATTTCATATATATTTTTTGAGAATTTTTGCACATTATTGATACAGACATGTTGTGGATTTATGGATTCACCAAAAATGAAATCACGATTGGTTCTCTAAATAACTTGGATTAAAAGGGAAAATATAGCATTCTCTTGTTTAGGAGAATAAAAAACTTTATAAGAAAAAGGCAGAAGTTCAAATCTACTATTGAGAAGAATTAAGAATGGATGATGAATTAAACTTAAAATGAGACACAGTTATTTGTTAATTGTGGTCTTTTACATCAAAAACAAGTTATGGATTGGAAAATGATATTATAATCCTCTTAATATAAATAAATAAAATAATAACTATATAATATTTCCAAGCACTTTCAACTCTTACAAGTCCTTATCAAGGCAGTGTAAAAAATTCTATTTTCTCCTAGGTGATGAATTTAACATTTCATTGTATTGGCCAGGAACAACTAATCGGAAAGCTGGTTAATTTCAAATTCATAGCACAAGATGAATTTTGTATAAGATATGATTCTTTAATCTTGCATTTTTTATCATGGGTTTCATGCATTAATACATGATAAAAAATGCAAGATTAAAGAATCATATTTTATACAAAATTCATCTTGTGCTATGAATTTGAAATTAGCCAGCTTTCCAATTAGTTGTTCCTGGCCAATACAATGAAATGTCAAATTCATCACCTAGGAGAAAATATAATTTTTTACACTGCCTTGATAAGGACTCATAAGAGTTGAAAGCGCTTGGAAATATTATTTAGTTATTATTTTATTTATTTATATTAAAGAAACTCTGTATTAACAATTGACATGGATTGTTATTTTATATTATATTTATATTATATATTTACAGAAGTATTATTTATTTATTTATTTATAATCCTCTTAGCAGATGGCAATTGCTTGTATGATAATAGAGATAATATTTTCATTATTTTGATCATCTTTTAAATAATGATGCAAGAATTCAAATTATTGCATTTAATAACATCTATTTATTTATCTCTTTCAATATGTATGTCTATCCATTCACTATTTATCTATCTGTCTATTTTTATTAAATGTGTTCTTAAAAAATATCTATTAAAAAAACATTATTTGTGTATATATCTGTACAGGATTATTTTACCAACATTATTGTGAATATTAATATACATATGTTGTATTATCTTTTAAAAATAATGATTAAATTTGGGAATGCATATTATTATGAAACATCAAAGTACGTAGTTTACATTTTTAAAGACAAATTTGTTTTTAGAAAACTTGTAATTAAATCTTCATTTGAATTTGTAAATCTTATTTAAAAAGCAGTTGTCTTAATAAATATAGAATAGCATTATTGGCCATAATTAGTAAATAGAAAAGAATTAAAATAATTTATGGATTATTAATTAATAAAAATGTTAACAAATGCAATCATGAATTTATTCATGACGTAATAATTTGGATTGATAATAGTATTATAACTACATTTAGGGACAGTATACGAGATGATAAAGACTTGATGGTATTAACAGCAATTCAAATATTATATAACAGATAAAGCTCACCATATCCATACAGAAGATGTTAATCAATAAATTAAAAAAATTCAAATAATTTTCATTATTTATTATAATTTTCCAAACAATAAATTGTTTTCAAAATAAACCATTTTCAATATGAGCTAAAATTGACAATTTCTTTTAGAAATTTCAAGAAGTATTTGGATTAAAGTAAACATAGGGTGTCATATTTTAACAAATTATTCAAAGAAATAATTTTCGTTATTTATTATAATTTTTGAAGCAATTTCTTCAATGCAAACAATTTTTTATATAAATTAAAACTAACAATTTCTATTCTAAAAAGATCATTTGAACTTATTATTTGGACGAAAGAAAATGGCATATTTTCAGCAATATAAATTGACACTTTCTAGTCAAAACAAACTATTTTTGTAACTATTATTTGCATGAAATGATCCAAGTCATCTTTTCACAAATTTGTTTCCAAGCCATCATGTAGAGCTGAGCACCAATCAGATGCTGCATGTTATTCATTAGTAAAAGCTCTTGTTTGAATCGCACACGTTCATAGCAGTTTCCATTACTAATAATGCGATCTGAAAATATGGTTGTTTTTAATTTATAAAAGTATGCCATTTGTCTTTGTTAGCCTGTATTGTTTTCATATAAAATGACATCTTAAATTTGAAAATGGAGTTGGCATTGATTTTATATAAAATATTTCCATGCATTTGTATTGTTTTTTATGAAATTACATTTTCAACATTATAGCTTTTTATATACTGTATATAAATTTGCACATTGAATTTCAAAATTGTTTCACATTATTTGTATCACTTTTTAAAAAAAATATGCATTTCATGTTAAAATTACTTTCACGTTAGTTTCTTTGTTTTGAAAATGCTAATTTTACTGATTGACATCTTCAGTACGACTTTGGTAATTCTATGTAGTATGGAATACACATTTCTGTTATGTAGAATGTCTGTGCAAATAATTCCAACTTGGCCTTTGGAATTGTCTGTGCATGCAATAGTTAGAAATGTAGCCAGTGGGGTAGACAAGACAATAATATAATTATTCCCATATCAAATCATTATAAAACCTGTGTGTGTATGTGTGTTATTTGGATGTCATTTTTGTGTGTGTGTCACAGGATATTATTGACAATATATTTGAGGAATTAAATGTCCAAATTTAATTGGACTAAAGAAGTCAAAAAAGATGATAAAATTTGATATTTAGATTTAAAAATAAAGTGAAGTGATAATTCATTATATTATAAAATGGTATTTAAGCTGTTAATGATAATGGGTGCGTTAATGTGATGTCTCAGTTCTAGATAGAGCATTTTTGTATAGGGATAGCTATTTTTATAAATTTGAGTCTGACAGAATAAAAAAAATTGGAAATCAGTACTTCATATAATATAAAGACCAACTTCAGTAAAACTGATGTATGTAGCACGTAAAAGAAATATATATAATAAGAGAGAATTAATAATGATACGTCTTAACTATATGCAACAGTTATTGCAAATAAAATCGGAAGTATACGTGTAGATAAGTTCAATGTGGACTTTATAATATCCATGAATTTGAACAGGTTAATCAATAATGTAAAGTGGACTATGTGAATTGATCTAATGCAGTATATGCCTTAGAGTGTTGTCAATTAAATTACCCTTATGTATACAGTGACAGTAAACTTTAGGATAGGAGTGCCACAGCAATTACTTATGTATAAAAAAGCTAAAAGTAATTTTATAAAGGTGTCAATATTTTGTAATCATGTAAAAGAGTATGGACTGGGTTCAAACCAATTGTTCATGAGGTGATTGACGAATAAGGAAATGACAGAAAAAGAAAAGTCATCAAAGTTAGCTTTGTTGCCCCAAATGAACACATGATCAGTCAGAGAACCAAAAGCATCATATAAATAAATAAAAAGGGGGGCCTTTTAAAAGGCAATGATGAAATTTTGTTGTATTGTTGCGCTGAAAATTTGATTTAAAATTTACTCTCTGTTATAGTCTCTTTATATTACATATAATAATGGCCATGATTCAATCTATTATATATATTCCACATGAGTGTGTAGGCAATACTAATGCAGCAATAAAACTTTATTATTATTTTTTTGTTAAGCCAAGCTTTCAATATAGAGTACCTTTATCAAAGTAAGACTACAATAAACTTAGCTTTGATAAAGATATTCTGGATCAAAAGCCTGGCTAAGCAAAAAAAATTGAAATATTTATTGCCATTTGTATTGTTTGCACCAGTGGTTTCCAATCTTTTTTTAAGCCATGCCCCATCTAAACATCTTTAAAATCCTGATGCCCTCCCTCCTGTGACATATAATTATTATTCAAAAATGAATTCTTATTCATGTGGAGGAAGTCTAAAGTGCAATGGAGTTTCAAGTCACTTCATTTGCTCCTAGTAACAATGGAGAGGTAAGTAATAAAGATTATTTAAACAGAAAAGACATTGTGAAGAAGACGGCATGAAAAAGGGGAAATTTAAAAAAACATTCTTAGCTTAATTGATGAATAATAAATTATAAGAACAATTAATAGACTTTCAAATTTACTGTTAATAACTCATTCTTGAATAACCTCCCCTTAAAAATCAAATTGTCCCTCTGTGGAGCATGTGCGCATCGGGAACTACTGGTTTGCACAATCTTGTGAAATATATTCTTACATATTGTTTATGGTTTATATATATATAACTTTTATGATCTCATTTGGAATTGGACGTAGATGTTCTGCGGGTGAATATTTCTGCCTTTTTAATTTTAAAAACTGAAAACTCATTTTTAGCTTAAAAATAAAAAGCTTTGAAATTATTGGAAAGTTTTATTAATATATAAACCAACATAGTAATGTCGTCTATTTTTAAATGCTCTAAATTATAAAAATAATGGATAAAAAAGAATGTGTTGTCAAGCGTTGGTGGCCGAATGGTTAGCACAGCTGCCTTGCAAGCAGTTGTCCCAGGGTTCGCTTTGATACATTAAAAAAAAAGAATGTGTTAATTTTTATGGAATATCATTGTTATTCAGTATAGTTTCTATTCATCAATGAATGAGCTACCAGACACTTATTTTTAAACTCGAGAAGTATTTTATATATCATTATTGTCACGACATACCTGTAAGAAAACTGACATAATAATAAATATAATTATTTATTGTTTTCATCAATTTGGTTGACATTTGATTTGGGGCAATATTTAAAAACGGCTAGTTGTCTATAAAATATATTCATACAATACATCTACGATATGATAATAAAAGCAATATCGTTTTTATTATTGGGGGGAAAAATCTAAAGATTTGAGATGAAAAATGGTGTTGAACAAGGATGTATATTAACTCCCTCCCTCCCTATTTTTATTGTTAATATTTGGATCAGAAGCTACTTAACAATATCTTACATTTATTTACATTGATTTAAACTTATTTTGGTGTTCTTACAATTTTATTATTTTTTTATTTTCTAGTATCTCAATATCTTTTAGTTATTTTTTTTGCTTATCATTGTAATTTTTTATGTAAAAACATTATTTTTTTATATTATTATTGAATATCATTTATTTAGGTAACAAACTCGCTATTGATTGGCCAAAAATAAATCAACTGAAATTGAACTGGTTTAATATGTTTATCAGCAATTCCAATCTTATTTATGAAGTCTCAATAGGTATAATATATGTGCACTTACATACACATTATTTTTTCTTATTTTATTATGTAATTTAATGTTATTTTTCTCCATGTATTTATATTTTATAGATATATATTTTTTTAAGTATAGGGGTTTTAAACTCAGATTTTCAAGCACTCTTCAACTATCCACCCTATCTCATATAACTGATACACATGGCCACACACATGTAGAAAAGATAAATAATCACCAATATACGTATTTCATGCTAAACCAGCATTCATCAGTTGGTCCAGATTATCATCTCCCACACATATATATAATCAGTGTTCAGTTTATATTAAGATAGCAAATCTTTATACTTTAATGGACAGGCTTCAATCCAATCCAACCTCCAACTTTTCAGCCATCCATATCATTGAAAATATGATGATGAAAACTCAAATCCCATGCTGATGCTAATATTATTGCCATGCCCATGTTGATCTGAAGTCACTCTGATGCCTCATGTATAGGACAGCATCCATTTAAATCCCCTATACTTACAATTATGCTCCCAGATTTGTGAAGAGTGCCTGGTTTTCAAATATTTATATATATTTTTTGTTAATGCATTTATTATATTAATAAGGTAGTAGTATCAATGACCTTATATGTCGCTTGATAGCACTCTTGCTAATGAAAAACAGTGTAATATAATGTTATCTGGCCTTGACCTTTACTTGTTTTTTTTTTTAATAACAAAAAATCCAGTGGCATTTTTACAAAAGTAAATGTATTCTTTTTTAACAATGACAGTAACAAAATCTTTATTTAGTTGATTTCAAATCTACATACCCTCAAATTATATGATAGTGCAGCCTCAATAGCGATCATTTGTAGAGTAAGAACAGGGTGCTTGAAAGTAGTGTGAATTGCAAGAAAATAGCATAACTCACTACAAGGCATTACTGGGTGTCTCACAAATGGTATATTTAACTGTTTTTGAGTAGCAACAGCGCTGTCAAGCGACGGGTATGGTCGTTGATACTTGTACCATTAATAATCATACATATCTATTCCATTCAATATGTTTAATATAAAATCACATTTAATAAAATCAATATTTATTAATAAGTATTTCATTATTTTGCAATACATAAGTCAACATGCATTCAAGAAGTTGATTAGCCTTCAGTTCTATAGCATATTTGATTTCTTAGCTTGAATTTATTTACAATCATTTTAAATATTCATTCCTATTATATTTAATCATTCAATATCACATCTACATCACACAAAATGAGGAGTTTCTACCTATCATACTATACCTTATTGGATAGTAATTTACATACCAAAGATTATATATATATAATATTAGGAAGACAACGTAGAGATTCATGTTAAAAAACTTAAAATCTGCTTGATTAAATTCATTTCACTACCACTAGCTCCAGCATATATATTTCTTTCTACATATGAATTTCTGACCCATAAAATGTAATAAAGTGAACTGAAATTCACAAATTTGTGTGATATATGTATGAAAGCATTATTGAGTAGTAAAATATAGTAGAAATGTAGTGTGAAAATTCAAGCTCTAAAATCACACAGATCATACTTAAGATACACACACACATACATACATATATATGGTTTCAGAAAAAAATTTGCTGATAGTTGAAAAATTATTTGATCTCTGTTTAAAGTCGTAAACTAACCAAGCAGGGCAACTCCCCAAA
Source organism: Epiperipatus broadwayi (assembly GCA_028023455.1). Lineage (NCBI taxonomy): Eukaryota > Metazoa > Onychophora > Udeonychophora > Euonychophora > Peripatidae > Epiperipatus > Epiperipatus broadwayi. Next base: position 2,900,754 of record JAQFVV010012519.1, on the reverse strand, counting down.
TGTCCATTCTATATGTTCTTTTTTTTTTACCTAATAAATACTAAACAAATATATATATATGCACTGTATGCACAGATAATGAAGCTAGAAAATATATGTTTAAAAGTGAACTTTTACTAAAAATATAAAACTATTAAATTATAGACCTTAGCGCTACCAAGAGACTACTTGTTCTCATACTCATAGCTGCTGTTGTTATAACTGAGTTGTAGATATGGAAATTTATGCAAATTGATGCAAATGAGTTATAACTGCCATTTCCAAAACAGCGCAAAGCATGCTTCCTTTCTATTGGTGGACCTCCCGGTCACTAGCTATATGAAATGCCTCCCAAATCTTGTGTCAGGCATTGGGTCTTTCTAAGTGATTTTTTATGGTATATAAACATGGGTGGGCTGCTCACTAAAACACATCCAGTGTGTAAGTATATTTTAAAATCAAGATACATCATGATCTTTCTTCTCAGTTGCCTTATACTTCTTAATTGAAATATCCTCTTAGTTTTTTTGAAGGCAGTTGTGTATGAATGAACTGCTTTTAAAAAAATAGATATTTACAATCATGATAGCCAATACTCTTAGGGCACTGTAGAAATTAGTGATTGAAGACAGAGAGTATATTCTAATTAAATAGGATATTGTTGGATTTTGTGAATTTAGAAGAAAAAGTGAGACATTTGATTTACAAAGTGGACATGTACAATTACTAGAAATACAAATGGAATGGGATTCATTATAAATAAAAAAGAACATTATGGAGATTGGTAATATATCAGACAGGATAGCATGATTAGTTATTCAAATATAGAGTAGTCATTTAGGAATTTGTTCTGTTTGCTTACTTTAAGGCTTCAAAGATGCCAAATGTTGATCATTCAGGTTTATGCACCAATTAGATCTTATTGTAATCAAGAAATAATATATATATATATAAACATCACATGCCCACCACTTCTTATGCTTGTGTATAACTGTTGTTAAAACAGACAAAACTCACTATACGTATTGCCACACACAGCAAGCTAGAGTAATCAATGGATGCCAGAAGGCTTGTGCATAAAATTTCCATCTAGTGCCTACTCATCCAATATCCCCAGACTAGTTTCTGGGTTGTGGCCTCTGGCATTCATTGATTACTCTAGCTTGCTGTGTGTGGCAATACGTATAGTGAGTTTTGCCTGTTTTAAATTATATATACACATATAAGGGCAAAGTACTTTTGCTCTGACTAAATAATATTTTAAAATTATCATGGAAGACTTTAATACTAGAATTGGTAAACTAAATGAAAGTGCTGTGAAGTGTAGTGATAGAAATGGAAGCAGATACAGAAATGAAATTTATAGAAATACAGTATATTATGATATCCTTCTTTGAAAAAATGCTTAACAGAAATGGATATTAAAGCCTCCAAATTACAGTACAACAGAATTGGATTAGAATGTTCTTAATAGATTCAACACTGGATATGATCATTGATTAATGAGATGTAAGATATCTGTTAGTGCAAAACTAGAGAGATGAAAGCCATTAAGAAGGACAGTGTTAATCTTTGATATTCCTTACCTTCAGAAAACACATCAATGAATTAAATTAGAATTTGAAAATAAATTTTAAAGTGTTAACAGATTTTGAAGGTAATTTACACTCACTGAAAACTGTAGATGGTGTTAAAAAACAACAATTTACCAGTAAATTTTTTACTGAATAAGGGTAATATATGAGGGGGGAAAGGAATCTAAACTTATTTTTAAATGTTTCATTAAAAAGAATTAAAATGGTATAAAAAAGAATTCATGATTTAAGAAAATGTAAATTGGCAAGAAAGCTATGGAACAGAAGAAAAATTGTTTCATTAAGAAAGACTGATAAGAAGATATTAGAAATTACAACTGGGTATTATTCTTTTATGAGTTCTATACAAAAATTTAGCTAAAGAAAACATTGGATTATAAGCAACTAAAAGAACAATCTGGATTTAAATTGAGTGGTTTTAGCACAATATGAAGATTAAGGACTATGAACTGCCATTAAGCTTTGGATTATTAAAATATAAAAAGACATAATGATTTAAGAATTGGATCGTGAAGATATAGATCCAAGATATTGCCATATTCTGAAGAATATTTATCAAAATGCAACAACAGTGATATTAAGAAATTATCATTGAAAACAGAGTGTGACAGAAATATCTCCAAAATGTGTTCAGCAGTTTTACAAAAATATTTGTGAATGAAAAAGATGAAGCTAAGGAATAAATGTATATGGAGATTGTTTAAGTTTGTAGATGATATGGTTCTAAGCATTAGGAAATGTTGTAAGAGTTATGAGATGAAATTAGGAAGACAGGAATAAAGATAAATGTTAAAAAGACTAGAGAAATTTTCAATGGATATTCTCAGAATGAAATAAAAAATTATAAACACTTTGTTCAAAGAATTAAGCATGGACAGAGTACTTTTGATAGAAATATCTTAATATTAAAAGAAAATATATCTATGTATTTAAAAAGGAAGGTTTTAAATGTATGTCTTACCATTGCTTATTTATAATCTGAGACTTGCAAACTTAACAGAAAAGCAATATTGAGACTTCAGATCACTGCATAGTATGGAGAGATGCGTATTAGGAATAACAAGAAGAGATCTAAAAAAGAAATGCATGGGTGAAAGTATAAACAGGTATCAGTTACACTAAAGGTTGAAATAAAAATGGGTTGAAGATATTCTTAGAAAAGGCAATAATAGATGGACAATCAAATTTTTAAATTGGATCTAAAAGATTGTAAAATATCTAGGAAGAGACCATATATGAAATAGATGGATGAAATAAGGAAATGATATGAAAAGGAAAGATTATGGATTGGAGACATTAGTTTAAATTTGAAGACACCATCATTTTGCAGTGGATCAGTAATGTTTGAAATAGTGATAATGATGATTACATATATATTAGACTATAAACATATGTTAGAGATCAAAGTATTTTAAACTTCTAACTGATTTAGTAAATGTTATTCATGATATATATTGTAAGGATTAGACAACTCAATCCTTAAGTCAGTCATAATATAGTAAAAAAAGGGAGAATAAAATAAAAGAGAAAGGTTTATTAATTACTTCAAGATTTTTGAATTATTATATTTTAAATAATAAATGTTGTATAATCATTTATGCATATATCTATTTAAATATGGGATGTGATGCCCTATAACTTCTTATACGGAGTCAGGAAACTCAGCAACTATGCCCAGAGAAACCTGTTAGCCACTTTGACTTCCCTTTCCATTCCCCACTCCAAGTTTTCACATATTCTTCTCTATCCTGCTCCATCCCATTTCTACAACATAATCTTTGTCAACTTCATGGCCTTTATATCTAAAATCCCCTTATCTCTTCCCAAATCCAGCATAAAAACCAATAAGCCACTTTCTGTATAATTACTTTGATCATATTTATTCTTCCACAACTTCATTATTTGTACCCTTTCTGCTTTCAGACATTTGCATTCAATTAACAGATGCATAATATTTTCTGTGCCTTCCTTACACAACTTATAGACTAAATCACCCATATTTTTCCATTTATGTGTATATTCCCATGTTGCTAAAGATCCCATTAGAGCCTTAAACAATAAACTACTTTCCTTGCTATTATCATAAATTAACTCACACTCAATATTCTGTTTACTTCTATAAATATTTAAACTCTTTTTACACTCCATACTAACTAACCATCTCTCCAATTCTCTATTCTTTATTAATGCATCTATTCTTCTATCCCATTCCTTAACACTATAACATTCTATTCATTTTCTTGAATGGAATGAAATTGACAAATGCATTATTAGTTGATTATAAGAAGTTCACACAATGCTAAAATCTTGTTTACAACTTAAAATATATTTTGACAAACATTTATTGTCTTTAAAAAAATTTTGATTTCATCATCCCACCATACTAAACACAGATGTGGCGTGATATAATTTTTACAGATTATTTTAAAATAATTTAAAAAATAGCAAACCACCAAATAACAAAACGCTATATATATGATGGAAATCCCTGGAATATACATGTATATATGTGATCTAAGCAAAATAAAGTATAAAATTGATTTATAATTTGAACTAAATCACATTTTAAATTATACACGATCTTTTAAATATATGAAAATTGTTGTGGCGAGTAAAATAAAAACATTAAAAAAAAAGATATAGTATGCTTCCGTTCTCAAAAAAGTCACGCTTCATCACTGATATCTATATATATATAATGAGACAGTGTGGTGAAAAAAATCAAACCATGTATTTTAGAGTAAGAAGAGCACTTACTAAAAAGAATTAAGGTTTTCTTAATTACATATATGTATGGAACTTGGTTAATTATTATTTATATTCATTTTGATGCTATATTTTGCTATAAATTTTATATTATATTATGATACGATAATATTCCTTTTCCTTTATGTGAAGAAAATGTGGTGAGGAAAGGGCAGACTTCAATATCTACTTGATTATTTTTTTAATAATGTAATTATTAGGAATACATATAAGAAATAATCCTAATGCATATTGCTAACTGAAAATTCAAACATAAAATATCAATTCACCATCCCAAACATTAAGTTTTCTTAGCTATGACCTGTAAATAAATATATAAATGTGAATCTCAAGCAACCAGTCCAAAAAATACCTCATGAACTGTATGATACAATAATGTCAAATATTAAAACAGGCAAAACTCTCCATGCAGTAGTGCCACTCAGTGTAAGCCAGAGTAATCAATGGATGCTAGAAGACCTGTGCATAAAATCCCTATCTAGTGCCTACTCATCCAATATTCCCAGACTAGTGATTTTATGCACAAGCCTTCTGGCATCCATTGATTACTCTGGCTTGCACTGAGTGGCACTACTGTGTGTAGAATTTTGCCTGTTCTAATAATAGTCATGAGCAAGCATAAGAAATGGTGATCATGTGATGTTCAATGTCAAATATTGAAATATGGACTTATTAAAACGGAGTATGTGAAGTTTAAATTAGCAATGATCTTAAACTGATTATAAATAAATGAATTTAATAAAAGAAAAGACTAAACCTTTTAATCTTTGTAAACTCCCAGTATAAGGAATAAACCAAGGCATACCGCTATTTAAAAATTCAAATATCAAATCATCCTCCCACACATTAAATTTTCTTAACTATGCTCTTGTAAATAAATATAAACATCAGCCAGTCCAAAAGATAACTCTTGAACTGTATGGTGCAATGATGGTAAATATTGAAATCTGGACTTAGTCAAACAAGGAGCATGAAATTTAAATCAGGTATTGTATGAAGTAAAGTATTTAAATATGAATGTTTTGTGAAGTGATGCAATTTTAGATATAAAAAATTGTAGATCTTTCAATCCATTTCAAAAATGCTAAAAAAAATAATTATATATTATGGCCTAGAGCAACAAATTAATTGGATCACTTTTTCTAGTATTTATAGCTTATTTTAAGTAAGCAACATATTTTTTCGTTCATAATATAGGACCAAGAAGACTATAGGAAAATTGAACAAAATATTTTCACAACATGGATTGCGAGAAGTAGTATATCAGACAATGGCAAAATATTCACAGCCGAGAAATGGAGCGATACTTAAGAGAAGGAGGTATAAAAACTATCTGTACTTCTTATCACTTTGAGTTGAATAGGTTAATCAAAAATGCTATACAACAACAAAAAGAGATCAAAACATTTGAATGTTATATGTAGTATTACTGCATCAACACATCATGCCATTGGCAGAAGTTTAAAAATTAAACTATCACTGCTAATTGTCAAAGAAAAGAAAATTAATTGACTTTAAGAATAAAAAGATTATAGTTACTATCTTACATAAAAATTGGATAGATGGAATAATAATCAAAAGGATTATCCAAACAAATAGTTGTTGTATAAATAGTGGAGGTGACAATTACCAGAGATTAGAATATCATATAAAGGGAAAAAATCATGATTGTGAAAAGCAAGAAAATCAAAAAAAAAAAAATTAAGCCACTAAATATAAGAACAGACAATAATTTATCAGAAAATGGAATCAATAATAAGTCATTAAAAAGATCCTAAACCTAAATGATAAATACAAATAGAGACCACAGACAAGTAAAACATCAAAAGGAAAAGGAGAAAGGTATATCCCAACAAATTTGAGGATTATATATAAAAAGTGTGTTGATCTAAGTTCTGGAGTATAAGAAAAATTGAGATATATTGGATTTTATAAAATAGAGAAAAAATTTATAAAGGTAAAATTAGTTTTAAATATTTTAAAATATTAATAAAATATTTCCCAAACTAATTAAAAACATGTTTTTCCGAAGGTTTGTGATAATGGTGTTCTAGCTGTATTTTTATATTGGACTATTTCCATCATCTAATATGTGTGTTGAATGTCTTTAGAAAAGTTTAATTTTAGTTAAATATTCCAAATGCATTCAACTGTTAGTAATATCACAGCAAACAGGTTAGTATATGCACCAACTGTTAGTAATATCACAGCAAACAAATATTAATAATATCACAGCAAACAGGTTAGTATATGCACTAACTGTTAGTAATATCACAGCAAACAGGTTAGTATATGCACAACGTTTCGAGAGGTATTTTTCTCCCCTACCTCTCGAAACGTTGTGCATATACTAACCTGTTTGCTGTGATATTACTAACAGTTGGGGCATATACTAACCTGTTTGCTGTGATATTACTAACAGTTGAATGCATTTGGAATATTTAACTAAAATTAAACTTTTCTAAAGACATTCAACACACATATTAGATGATGGAAATAGTCCAATATAAAAATACAGCTAATTAATATATATATATAATATAAATTTATAGCTAATTAATATATATATATATTAAATTTGACTAATTGATTTTAAAATGTAATTAGATTAAAGTATTTATAAAATTACCCATTGGTCAATTTGTATCCCAGAATACAAGTGATGAGGGGTATAATAAGAAACATTGCAAAATATAACGAAACTTTTTGTTAGATTTAAAGATTTATGAGAAAGTGTTAAAATCATTATAGATGCTAAGATATGTCCCTGAAGCTTAACATGACAGATCATAGCAGGCAACAGTGACCTTATTATTTTACTAAGCCTTAATCATAATTTAATGAATTGTATATATCACACTGATTTATTGAATGTATAGATAAAAAATTTATATCTGTCTTAAAAGTTGATGTTTTTATCATTATATTATTACATATAATTATGGTTATATCACTTTTCATTTATCTTGTTTGTTCTTCCATTTATTTAATTTCTTGCTTATATATAAACTTGGTTTTATTCCTGAACATAATCAATAATTAAATCTGTTGTGAATAGAGTTATAGCAGATAGATATGAAAATATTATAGTTAAATGTATAATTAATTAAGTGAAACCTTACAAATAATTAAACAATAATTAAATGGTTTAAAATTATTAAAAATAATAACATTATGAATGACATATTACAACCTATAAATTAAGTAGAAAGAAGTGATAAAAGGAGTAAATACATTATTAATACAAAAGAATTAAGAAAGAAAGATACAGAAAGTCATTATAAGATAGCTGAAAAAAATATACTTGCATATTTAGACATAAAAAAATTATTACATGTTATTAATATATATTATTGCATTTTAGATTATCATCATCATTGTCAGCCATTATCAATCCACTGCAAGATGAAGGTCTCTCCAAGTTCAATCCATCTTCTCTGATCTTTAGCTTCTCTTCTCCATGTCACCCCTGCACACTTTCTTATTTAATCCATCCATCTCATATGTGGTCTCTTTCTGGGTCTTTTATAATCTCTTAGAATCCCATTTAAGATTTCAATTGTCCATCTATTATCATCTCTTCTAGCAATATGTCCAGCCCAACTCCACTAAAGTCTTTTAATTTTTTGAATGTGGTCAGTAACACCTGTTTGTTCTCTTACCCATATATTGTGTTTTCAATCTCTTCTTGTTACTTATAACATACATCTCTCCACACTTCTGTGAATGGTCTGAAGTATTGCTCTTCTCTTAAGTGTCCAACTCTCAGATTCATAAGTAAGAACATTAAAAACCTTCCTTTTCAAACATATAGCCATATTTCCTTTTAGTATCAAGTTATTTCTACCAAAAGCACTCCAACCAGGTTTAATTCTATGATTAATTTCATCCATTATGTTTCTATCTGTAGTAATAATCTGACCAAGGGATTTGTAGTTGTTAACTTCTTCTAACTCATCATAATCAATCTTTATTGAACATTACTTTAGTCTTTTTAACATTTATCTTTAGTTCTACTTTTTATTTTCATCTGATATGATTTCAGATATGTATATATCTATATGAATATAATACTATATCTTTTTAACTATCAAGACACATAATTCTCAAATCCATTTACAATCTTGAAAATTGTTTATTCAACATGTTGTATTATAGCAGGGGTGGACAATTGTTTTGGTTCAGGGGCCGCAGAGGTTGGCAGAGGGCCACATCAGGGGCCACTTTGTGAAAGCGGTGGCCGCACCTTTTTTTCATGACACAATAAACACACTGCTTTATTCCCTGTATTACCAAAGAAATATTTGTTTGTCCATTCTTCATTAAACACATGACATTCATCACCGATTTTACATTTTGTTGGAAAGTTCATGGTTTCACTAAAGTTAGAAATGTATATATTTGCTAATGCAAAGACAAAATTGAAATTAACTAGATCAACTGGAAAAGCACTGCATATCGTATCTACACTGTGCATGTGTATTGACGTGGCCATCCAAGTGGAAAATACGAGATGAATCTTTGGTCACGCATGGGAAGGAAATCTCAGTTCAAGGCAGATTTTTCTGATTGTCTTGGCGGGCTGCATGTGGCCCTCGAGACACTATTTGCTCACTCCTGTGTTATAGCATTCATTTTACATAATTCTCAATTAAATGCATTTATAATTTTAAAAATTGTTTATTCAAAACGTTATGCTATAACATTAATTTAATTTTTGACATTCTTCTCCATTCATGTTTATCATGTAGCTTTTATCATCATTATCATTTTTAATTAACTACTGTAGGATTTATGGAGAGCTCTCAAAATTGAATACCTTTTTTTTTCATGTCACATTCAAATTTTCTTATTTCATCAATCCATCTCACATGTTGTCTCTGTTATGATCTTTTAGGATCCAATTAAAATTTTACCTACTCATCTGTTCGAGCGAATTAAAGAAGTTACATTACTATAATCTCTTTTAGAAATAAGTCCTGTCCAGTTGCATTTCAAAGATGTCAATAATATCAATTTTTTTTGTCCATGTATTATCTTGTTTTTGGTATCTTTTTGTTGCTCCTAATTATACATCTCTTCATACTTCATTGAGTGGTCTGATAAATCCATAAATAAAATCCAATAAAGTTCATACATTAATAACCTTTTTTTTCAAATACCTAGACATGTTCCCATTTAATATAAAGCTTATTAAGCCAATAACCATCACATGATTCTGCCTAATAGGATAGTGGTGGCTATGGTTGTTGAAGAACCAAAGATACCAAAATGTATAGGTACTGAACTGAGTTCAGACCTATATAACTATATAAACTAATGAGCTTGGATTGAAAATATTATTGTTTTCAATTTAAGACTCATGGTTTTGTAGTTAAGTAGAGATAAAAGGTGGCTGATGGAAGGTTGTATTAGATCCTAAGATCTAGGTGCAGTGCTCTCAGATCCAAGGCTCCTCACTGATGGTTACAAGCCAGAAACTAGTCTGGGGATATTTGATGAGTAGGCACTAGATAGGGATTTTATGCACAAGCCTTCTGACATCCATTGATTACTCTGGCTTGCACTGAGTGGCAATACTGTATGGAGAGTTTTACCTGTTTTTATAAAGCTTATTCCTACTAAAACACAATCCAAGTTTAATTCTGAGATTAATTTCATCCATTATGTTTCTCTCTGTATTAATAATCTTATTAAGATATTTGGAGTTGTTAACATTTTGTAAGAAATTCATTGAATATAACTTTAGTTTTTTAAACTTTCTTATTTTCGTGTGATAATTCTTGCAACATTTCCTGAAAATTAAGCATTATTTGCGGAAAAAGAATTTCATTATTTGCATAATCTAAATGACGTAAATACTCTCCATTTACTTTTATGTCATTAGCTTTCCATCTTAATTCTTAAAGTCCTTCTTAAAAAACTATTATAAAAAGTTTTGGACATATGAAATCATCCTGACAAATAATCTTCTTAAAGTTACCATATAATCCAATCATTGTCGATCTACTTTAATAAATATTCTTCAGAATATAACAATATCTCAGGTCTATGTTTTAATGATTCCTTGCTTTAATCATCATAGAAATGCTTTTAGTATCAAATGCCTTTTTATAATCTACAAATCCAAAGAATAATGGTAACTCATATTCATTGGCTCTTTTTATAAGTTCAATACTTTGATGCTACTGTGATAAAACCACTTTTAAATCCAGCTTTTTCTTTTGATTGGTTACAATCCAAATATTACTGAAAATCAGTTATAATTATCTTTATAAGGATTTAATGTAGACTTGATATAAACTGATAGGTCTGCAGTTTCTAATATTTTTATCATTTTTTTTTAAAAGTCAATGTTATTACTGCATTTTCCCAATCATTTGGTACATTTTTTACATTTAGACCTTTCTTATATAATTTTGCCAACAATATCCTATTTTGTACCTACTTTTTTTAAGATTTCAATAATAACTACATGGAACTTTTCCCTTCTTCATAAATTAAATTGGCCATCTCATTTATTTAAAATATTGAGCAATCCCGATATAACTTTGTATTTTGATCTTTATTACTTATGTATAATTCTTTGTTAAATTTTTCCAAATATTTAATGATATTGTCTCTCTTTTGAATAATAGTTCTACCTTTACTTCTTATTGCTGAAACAACTTTCCTTCCAATGCCAAAATATTGTTTTACATTTTTGAGACTCTTATTCTCTTCTATAGCTTATCGGTTTTCTTATATCGTTATTAACTCTTTTTCTTACCAATTTACAAAACTCTAGATATTCAATTCTTCTTAATGGATAATATTTAACAATTTTTTATATTCCTACTTTTCTTCATACATTTTCTTGTGTCAGCAGAAAATTTATTTATAAATTGCTGCTGGCTTGAACCAGCTGTAGTATTAATTATCTTCTTGTTGATTTCGGTAAGTCTGAAGCATTTTTAAAATCCGTTAATATTTTAAAATGATGTGCAAGTTTTAATTTAAATTCATTGGTGATGTTTCTGAAGGTTTAATGGTTTTTATCTCTCTAGTTTTGCACTAATACTTAATCAATGATCACTCCACATTGAATCTAGTGAAAAAATTATAATCTTGAAATACATGTTTTCATTAGTCAAAATATAATCTAATTCTGTTGTACTTACATTTGGTTACTTTCATGTCCATTTTTGTTTAGCAATTTTCTCAAAGAAGTAGCCCAATATAAAAATACAACAAAATATAGTTGTTGTTTTCTGCAAACTCCATAAGTCTGTGTTCTAAATAATTGCATTAAAATCTCTCATGACAGATTTAAAATTGGCTTTAGTGTTATGAAAAGCATTTTGTACATTCATATAAAAATTCTCTACTTCTTTATCGCAATAAGAAAATATAATTTTCCTACTTTTAATTATAATAAATCCTACTTTATTTGTGCCTTTGCATCAAAGTACATGTTCACTAAATGAATTAAATCTTCATCTTTTACTCTAACTTCATAAAACAATTCTTTTTTCAACTTGTGAAATCATCCTTCTTCTGAAAATAATTTGCAGTTGTAGATATCTAAATGAAAAATCATTATCAAATGGCATATCAGAAGATTCTTAGCCCCTTTCACAATCCATCATCTGCTGTCTTGGCTAAACATTTTACAGTCTCCTGGGAATAAGGTCCATAATTTAGTTTTACCTCTCATGATCGTAAAACATAAAAAGATTATTCATGTATACATTCATCCTGTTTTCAAGAAAACTTGATGTATATTTCAATTAAGAACTATCAGTCAACTAAGAAGAAAGTTCATCTTGTTTTTGGATCTTAAACTCAGAAGTAAAAGCCAGTAAACTAAAGATTCTAGCTAAGTTGCAATGATAAAAATATATAAATTGAATATTAGCAGTTTAATTTGCTTGGTTGTTTTATGCACTTAAAGAGCAATCTGACTCATTTTATTTAATAGCAAACTTCTTTCTGTGGCAAGTTTTTAATAGTTTTGACAATTTAATACTGATTACATATGATAATATTTAATTTTTATTTGTGATTATCAGTAACAAGAATCAAATAAAAATATGGACAAATATTTTAAGTATTGTTTTAATTATATGTATTATTTTGTTTATAGTTTCTAGAAAGACAAAACAAGCATTATTACAATGGTATGAAACCCAAAAAACTGAACTTATTGTTAAAGATGTTGATAGAATTCAGGAATACCAAGTATCAATCACTGCTATTAATGACGCAGGAAACTATCTCACTCAAAGATATGATGTTATGTTTGGTAAAGGTGTGATTCTTGAATAATGATAAACTATGTGAAAAATAAAAATATATATTTTGATTAACATAATAAAAGTTTTATTTTATTAATATAATTGTATATTTGTTATTTAAAATATATATTTTGATTAATATAATAAAAGTTTTATTTTATTAATATAATTGTATATTTGTTATTTAACATTTTGTTCTATTCATAATTAATAATGGTTTGGAGTCCTGTATGGATTGCACTATAGTAGATTAACATGCTTAAAAGTAAAGGGTTATGATGAATTGAATAAAAACAAATGTCATTCATACATTTAATTTGCCACGTAAGTGATCATTGTCATATGGTGTCCCAAGAAAATATATAATTCTTATTATAAATAAAAAATAAATGAATAATAGTAAAAGTTAATAAAATTATAATTGAATAGTAATTAATTTATTGAGCGCACAGAAAGCATATGTAAATACTTTAATCAGGCTTTAACCCGTGTTCAATGTGCTTTAAAATTCATAACAATCAAGCATATTTTGCCGATAGCAGGACCTTCCAAACCACCACACAAGATAGCGACTTTTATAAATATAAGAGCGGCCATCTTATCTTTGATCTAAATTTCCACTTATATAGGTGAATCTGAAGCATCTTAATTTGGAAGCCTGAAGTAGTTCTTTTCTCCACTGTTTAAGTCCACTATTTCCTTTACAAATTAACTTATGCAAAATCTTGCGATTTACAGCGAGTAATTCACGCTTCCAAATCAAGATGCTTCAGATTTGCCTATATAAGTGGAAATTTAGGTTAAAGATAAGACAGCCACTCTTATTTTTATACAAGTTACTATCTTGTGTCATGGTTTGGAAGATCCCTCTATTGGCAAAATATACTTGATTATTACGAATTTTAAAGTGCATTGAATACAGGTTAAAGCCTGATTAAAATTATAATTGAAAAAGAAAATATAAAGAGGCATGGTTTAATGTAAATAACATCAATGCAATAAACAAGAAAAACCCGTGCATTGCATTATCATGTAAATGGCATATATAAATTATTAACTTATAAATTCTATTTATATAAACTTATAGTAGGTTTATGAATAAGGCCGACTTGGTCAAAAGCAATGCTTAGAAATAATATTTTATTAAATTTATAATCTTTCCAGAATAGTGTACCTTTACTATTTTTTTTTATATTCAAATTAAGGAAAGAAGTATTTTATTGAATTATAAATAATTATTGTTTGTTACATTTTCTTTCTCAGAATCTGTTAAAGAGTAAAAAAAAAGTATTTAGAAATATATTTTTTAATATTCAGTTTTTAATCATGTTTATGCTATTTGTGACTTACATATCATTCAACATAGAAATTGCTTGCCAAAAAATAAGAAAGCTATTTCTTAGTCTTTGGTTATTCGTACTTTATCTATATTTTGCAATAATTTTAAAAGAAATAAAATTTTTAGTATTCTACATCATGTAATATATGATGCTATCTTTTTTATCTGCATACTATATTTCTAAATATATAATATTTAAATTTGTTTTCAAAAAATAGATATAATTATATTTAAGATCAACTTAAAGGATATATATATTTAAAAAAAATTGATTTAAATAACAGTCATATTTTTTAAAAAATTATACTTAAATATTGTAATGTATTGTTTAAAACAGATATGACTGTTTCGATCATCCAATTGAATTGTTAAAAGTTTTTTAAAAACATTTTACAATTCAACTAGATGGAATTATAATCCTTCATATAACATAAATGAAATGTTATCATTACAAACCTTCAGATAAATGTTATTATCATTAAAAACCAGTCAACATTTAGAGAATACCAATATCAATAACAATCAACAATTTCAAACTGTTGTCAAGGCAACCTCCTTTTAACAATAAAGGTGTAAATATTAGTATGTATATATAAAATATATTAATATTATATCTTATTAAATAGTCAGTCTTCTTACACTTTTAAGCAAATAATTTTTATCCATATAATAACAGTTTTGCTGTTCCTCACAGTCTTCTTAGATCACTGAAGAAGACTCTGAGGAACAATCAAAACTATGATTATATGAATAAAAATTATTTGCTTAAAAGTGTAAGAAGACTGTGACTATTTAATAAGATATATTGTTGTATATGAATAAGCAAAATTACTGAAGAAGAAGAAGTATATATAGAATTATATAAAATATATTAATATTACTTTTTCATTGCATATTTGTTTAATATTTAAGGGATTTTTTAAATTACATTTAAAAAATGGAAAATAAAAATAATTAAATTATTTCAAAATAAATTATAAAAACAATTAAATTTATTATTTGCCTACTTAAGATGCTTGGCTTTTTTATTACATTCATTGTTATAATACAGAGAGTGTATCAATAGCTCAAACAAGCGGTATGAGAAAATATTTAAAATCGCTATCCAGAACCTTCCCATCTCCAGACCAACTGGTTTCGAGCTTATGGCTCACATCAGTGGAGAGCTAGAATATTCAGACACTAGATCCAAAATATCAACTCAAAATCTAGCACTTATTTCATACGTAATATATAAGTAGAAACTCTGAATATAATTTCGGACATGAAAATGTCTTTAAATCCAGCTATCTAACTTAAATAGCTATATGGGACTGAACTAAATTCAGATCTAAATTTTAATAGCCTCAGCATGCATAGCCAAAGCCTTAAAGGTAAAATTATAATAATCAAAAAAGCAAGTTATATATAATGTGACATTACTTTTATAAGCTTGTATTTACAAAAATGTAATACAGAGAGCGTACCAATAGCTCAAACAAGCTCTTGATTGATGTGTGGTATGAGAAAATATTTTAAATCTATCCAGAACCTTCCCATCTCCAGACCAACTGATTTCGATCTTATGGTTCATGTCGGTGGAGAGCTGGATTTAAAGACATTTTCATGTCCGAAAATTTTACAGTTTCTACTTAAATGTTACGTATGAAATAAGTGCTGGGTTTTGAGTTGATATTTTGGATCTAGTGTCTAAATATTCTATCTCTTCATTAACATGGGCCATAAGCTTGAAACCAGTTGGTCTGGATTATGGGAAGGTTCTGGATAGAGATTTTAAATATTTTCTCATACCGCTTTTATCATTTAAGTGCTTGTTTAAGCTATTAGTATGCTCTCTGTATTACATTTTTGTAAATACAAGCTTATAAAAGTAATGACACGTTATATATGACTTGCTTTTTTGATTATTCATTGTTATAAAAAAATGCATTTATTTTTAATTAAAATTATTAAAAAATAATTCAAAAATAGATGCTAAACTCTGGATACCAACAAAATGTACATGATTGATATCAGAATGAACCTTAAATATGAGGGTTAATTAAAAATATACTCAACTGCCATTTAGTCGACCAAACTGAGATAGTTTTTATTAACTTTCTTTTATGGGCTGATAAATGACCCAGGATTTTTTAGCATCTTGATTACACTAATATGCTAATGCATGAAATTGCATAGAGTAGTAGTAAGTAAATAAGAAACAATGTGATCACTTAATCTTATCCAGATATTAAATTGATGTTTTTGTTTATTAACAAGCCATTGTTACTTATATTGATATATAATAATAATTCTATCTGATAGAATCAATTGATTTTAACTTTTTATTATACAAATATACAGTAGTTTTCATCATCTGAATGAAAAAAAAAAAATATGAGGCCATAAAAATTTAAAAATTTAAAATGTAATATGCTAATCCAAGCTAAACATCTAAATTAATATTTAGTTATTATTAAATGGAAGATAATTATATTTCTGTAAGTGTTAAGCCCATGGTTTAATCTTATCCAGAGATGCACACATGCTCTTCTGTGGTATAAATCATATTTTGATGCTCTAAAAGATCATTTATTTTAAATAAATTAAATAATAATATAAATTTTGAAACAATACTCTATGAATGATCTTTTATACCTCACTTATAGAATTATCAACTAAAACATTTGGGGATATTTAAATATTGTAGGATTTTTATTATATGGGAAATAAAAAGATGCATGACGACAAAGGTCATTAAGACTTTCCTCATCCAAATTATCTATTTTGTTATATTCATCAAGTAATGTTTTATTGCTTATCATATAATGACATGAATTAAATTGTTTTAAAATTATTAAGAGATCAACCACCAAAATCAAATTTGACAAATTAATAAAAAACAAACTAATACAGAGCAAATAGAGAACTACATAAACTTCCTACTAAGATTTGATATCTTGAAATAAAAATTCTAAATATTATATATATTATAACGTTTTCCGTCTTACTAGGCCTCTATATGCATTAAAATGCGCGAGTTGATCAAGTTATGCAAAAAAAGAAGAAAGTTGTATTTCTATTTCTAAAAACATAACTATATTTCCTGATCAACTCAGCCTAGAATTGTTATGAGTACAATTGCAAGCTAAATCAGTTTTTTATTTATAAAAGAGGGCGCCAGAGTTGCTTAGACTCACTGATTTTGCATCAAACAATCGTAACTCGTAAAGTAAGATATTCCCCTTTGATTTAATTAAGAAAATAAATCTACTTAGCAAAGGTAATTTATACTCTCATTTCACTCTAAATAATCAAAACTAAAACTTAAATATAATAACTCTAAATTTATACACGTACAATGAAAGTTGTGTTAATAACAAAGATTTAATATTTATGATAAATGAAAAATTATAATATTGGAAAGTATTGTGCATAACAAATTTAATAATTTGATTCAAATATTGAAGCAATAGTTAGTTTGTGTCTTATTTTTCCATGGTATAGGTTCATTCACTACTCAGTTTACAAATCTTTAGATCAAAAAAAATTATGGGATAAACATTTCATTAAAATCTCAGTTCATAAAGCTTTATATAAAGTTATGGGCATTAACTTACCAATAAGTTGATATTTAAGTAGGTCATTGCTCCTCTGACATCCAATTCCTTCAGTGGGTAGTCCACAGTATTTTTTTTTAGTTTTACTCCTTCCAAATCTCCGATCAATATTTAGGTAGAGTTAGACAATGATCTAGGTGACTTTTCTCGAGAGAAAGTGTCGGCAAACGATACAGTTCTACTCACTCATGGAGAGCGGTTTCAGTCCGTATCTAAGTGGACACATTTTATTAATTTTTTTTTTATATGCTCAACACTCTCTGGAACAACAAGACAAAGACACTTTTCAAACCTCTCAGCTCCTTTTATATCCTCTGATTCTTTTTAGAAGTTCTGCACATATTCCTTTTTACCTTTTGTTGTATTTTATAAACTTCTACATTATTTCTCATTTTTTTATTACAAAGTCTTTTTTCTCGTTATGAATTTCTGCCATTTTTAATTACTATCAGAAAATCATTTCTGATAGCAATCTTTTACCTTTGGAATTTCCTTTCACTATTTGAAACAATTATTCGTTATGCACTTTCCAACATCGAATTTATTTAGTTAAATTATATATATAAAAAAAAATTAAACTTTCACTGTACGTTTTTCTTAAACAACATTATATTACAAAAAAAAAATTAAAGATCGGGTTCTCTCTTTTTTATTTAAATGATATACAATATTAAATAGTAATTTGTACCATATATATAAATAAATGGTACAATACCACTGGTGCAGGGGAATGAAAATAAAATAGAGATTTTAAACTAATTTTCTTAATAAGTCTTTATGGAGTACTTCTGACCCACGTCCTAGTCTTATACGTTTCAGTGACCTAGCATTATAGGTACCCCTTTCTTCTTCACCATTCTCTGAAGTGAAAACATTTGGACCATCCTGTCGGCTGATTTGGTAAGGTCCCTCGTACAAATTTTGGAACTTTTTAAAAATATGCTTTCCAGTTTGGCTCACGGGGTTCATTTTGACCCATACCATCAGTCGGGACTCCTTTCCACAGGGTCCGGAGCTTGATGCAATGTTCCAATTTTTTTCTTGCTTCATCATGATCTCTCCCTTTATCAATGTTTTCTGGACAAGCGGGTAATGTGGATTTATACAATCGAGGTACCACTTGTCCGAATTGAAGTCTTACCGGTGCAAATCCGGTGGATTCATTACGAGTCCAATTTATGAAATTTAACACCCTTGGGAGTTGTTTCACCCATCCTCTATGGTTGGATGCAGTATATACCCTGAAGAGGCATCCCAACTCTCTCATCACCCGCTCACAAGAGTTGGATTGCATATTTCGTATGGATGACAATATGTGTTTTACCTCCATCCTCTATCCACTGTTGCCAATCATAAGATGTGAAAGGCGTACTGTGGTCCGACAAAATAGCTTTTGGTCTGCCCACCCTTTTAAAATATTGTATCTCAAGGGCCTGTATGGCATTCCTAGTATTGGCCTGGGTCACTGGATATGCTGACACCCATTTTGAAAAAAGGTCATATACCACTAGTAGATATTTCATTTTCCCAAAAGCTGGCAATGGTCCATAGAAATCAATAGCCACCAGGTCATTGGATTCCTTAGGGATGATAGGGTTCAATGAACCTTGATATGACTTGCTTGCTGGTTTGTCTTCTGACACGTCTCGCAAGAGCTTACTATCCTGGCGATCTGTGCTCTCATATTTGGCCAATGGAACCATGTCCTCAATAAGCCTTCCACTTTATTTACACCATAATACCCATACAAATGATGGGTGTACATAATAAGTCCTTCCTGTAAACTCTGGTATAATCTTCTCCACCGATCCCTTTGCAGGTCAGTAATATACCACAGGATCCCTTCTTTCAGGTGGTATCTCCCACCAGCATTAGCATCTGCTGTTTCTCCCACTTCATTTTTGTCTTTTAGTTGGTCAATAATTTTCTTGTAGGTAGGGCTTTGCCTTTGTACCTTTCCTAAGTGTCTCAATCCTTCTACTACAGCATCTGTTTCTAATTCTACACTTGCCAAACAGATATCTTCCACCTGCAGATGGTCCTGGGTATTAGGAACAATATTCCGGCTCAATGTGTCAGCTACCACATTTTCAGTGCTCTTATGATACTGGATGGAATAATTGAACTCCTGGAAAAAAAGGCTCCATTGGATTAGCCTACTATTTGTTAAATAACTAGTTTAAGAATTCCAGGCTCTTATGATCTGTCCTAACAATCGTTTTGGATCCTATCAAGAATTGGCAGAACTTCTTAAATGCCCACAGCCAAGGCGTCTTTCTCTGTTACACAGTAATTAATCTCTGTGCCTCTCAATGGTCTGCTGACAAAATAAATTATGCCCAAGGTACCATCCTCTTGAGCTTGCACGTAACCCATACCCACTACTGTCTACCTGAACAATAAACGGTTTCCTTAGGTCAGGGTAAACCAACATCACTTGGCTAAGGAATTTCTCTTTAATAACCCTAAAATTGGTCTCATGCTCTTCCGTCCATTTCCATGATGTTCCCTTACATAATAATTGCAGCAGAGGCTCCATGTCTGAAGCAAAGTTTTTGTAAAATTTATTGTAGAAATTACACAGCCCCAAAAATGATTTCACCTGTTTTGGTGTTCAAGGGGCTGGGAAATCTTGTGTTGCCTGGATTTTGTCAAGGTGGGGTCTGATTCCATTTGCATTAATTAAGTGCCCTAAGAAATTCACTTCTTCCGCTGCTAAACAGCTTTTTTGTAAATTAATATGAATATCCTTCATATTGCACTCTTGTAGAAACAACTTGAAGTGTTGTAAGTGCTTATGAGAGTTATTAGATGCAATAATCACATCATCCATGTAGATAGTGATTAACTTTTTGATCTCAGGGGACTACACAGTCAAGACATTTTAGCAGGCCTGCTCCACTATTCTTAAGACCAAAACGCATTCTGTTAAATTGGTAATATATACCATTATATCGAAATGCTGTGTACTTCCAGTCAGCAGGGTGTAACTTGATCTGCCAATAGCTGGCAGTCAGATCTAATGTGGAAAATGATCTTTTTTCCCCGGATATTTACCAACTCATTAATTGGAGGTGGAATATTTTGATCTGGCCATGCAATCTTGTTCAATTGCCTGGCATCCAAACAGTCTTATGGCTCCATCTTTTTTCTTTAGAACCACCAATGGGTTATTATATGCTGATGAACCCTTAGTAATAATATCCTACTCCATTTTAGCTAATTCTCTCTCTACCTCAGCTCTATATTGGTGTGGCACTGGGTATGATCTTGCCTGGTATGGTGTACTGTCAGCAACCTTGATCCTGTGCTCATACCCTTTAATAACCCTAGGTTTATCTGAAAAATTCGATTTATATTCAGTTAGAACTTCTTTTAGGTCCCCTTTCCATTCTTCCTTCACTTTATTTATTATCTCATCAATCCATGCCTCTATTGAAGGATGTTCTATCTCAACCTCCATATTACATACGTTTTGCTGATTCACTCTAATCCGCGACCCCAACTCCACTTCTTCCCCTTCGCAGATAATCTTTTCATCTTTACAATTGATCACACACCCAGTTTTGTGCATAAAGTCTGACCCCAATATGGCTTCATGTACCAACCCTTTTAGAATTAATGTGTGGGGTATAATTTTATCCCCTATTTTAATTTGTAACCAAACTTGTTTCGAGTCCAATTGTGCCTTTTTGTTATTTGCCAATGTTATTTGTGTGCTTTTCACCAGTAGAGTTGGGATCTCTATGGGTTGGCTCCACATGCATTCATACATTGTTTCCGACATTACTGATATCTGGCTGCCAGAATCCCACAATGTCTACCTTGACATCGTTTATTTGTAAAACAACCTTTGGGCATTCTAGAGACGTGTATTTAATCGATTCACTGTCCCACTCACAAATAAGATTATCTATCCTCTTTTTCTCTGTTGTTCTACTGATCACTTTATTTATTCTCTTTTTTTTACTGGTTCTTTTATTTCTTCTTTTAATTCTCTGACCATCTCTGCCGTTTCTTTCTTTATATCTTCTTTGAATTCCATTTTGAATTCGTGTAATAGTTTTCTTATGAAGGGTTCCACACCCTCTTTCAATTCTTTCTCACCTTCTGCCATATTCTGTATATTTTTACTATTTCTAAATTTGATATATGGCCGTGTTGTTTATTTTTGCTATAGTAAACAAAATCTTAACTTCATCAATTGTTACGATATAAATTCAATATTTTATTTTGCTTTGCTAATAAATTCGTTCACCGACACCCCTCTCTTTTATCACCCTATAATCTCTCGTCCCTCTCTACCTTTATCGTCATTGCTAACCTTTGATTGGTTTTATTTATTATTTAATTTATAAGCTATTATTTTATTTCAATATAGTCTTATTTAAAATTTTACACTCTTATCCTACTCTTTAAAAAAAACTTTCATAATCGTATGCGATAACTTTTTAGACTTGCGCACTATTTGTGGTCATACTGTATTTATTTTCCGGCTACGGACATTAAATTCTCAATTTTATGCCATTTTAAAATTTTCTCAGGTCGTGGTTTTTTTTTTTGTAAGCCCGAGTTGGGTCATCATTATAACGTTTTCCGTCTTACTAGGCCTCTATATGCATTAAAATGCGTGAGTTGATCAAGTTATGCAAAAAAAGAAGAAAGTTGTATTTCTATTTCTAAAAACATAACTATATTTCCTGATCAACTCGGCCTAGAGTTGTTATGAGTACAATTGCAAGCTAAATCAGTTTTTTATTTATAAAAGAGGGCGCCAGAGTCTCTTAGACTCACTGATTCTGCATCAAACAATTGTAACTCGTAAAGTAGTAAAAGATATTCCCCTTTGACTTAATTAAGAAAATAAGTCTACTTAGCAAAGATAATTTATACTCTCATTTGACTAAATAATCAATCCTAAAACTTAAATATAATAACTCTAAATTTACACATATACAATGAAAGTTATGTTAATAATAAAGATTTAATATTTATGATAAATGAAAAATTATAATATTGGAAAGTATTGTGCATAACAAATTTAATAATTTGATTCAAATATTGAAGCAATAGTTAGTTTGTGTCTTATTTTTCCATGGTACAGGTTCATTCACTACTCAGTTCGCTTTGCGATCAAAAAAAATTATGGGATAAACATTTCATTAAAATCTCATTTCATAAAGCCTTATATAAAGTTGTGGCCATAACTTGATATTTAAGTAGGTCATTGATCCTCCGACATCCAATTCCTTCAGTGGGTAGTCTGCAGTAGTTTTTTTTTTAGTTTTACTCCTTCCAAATCTCCAATCAATATTTAGGTAAAGTCAGACGACTATCTAGGTGACTTTTCTCAAGAGAAAGTGTCAGCAAACGATAGAGTTCTACTCACTCATGGAGAGAGGTTTCAGTCTGTATCGAAGTGGACACATTTTATTAAGGTTTTTTTTATATAATAAAAAAATGAGACACTTCAAATTGCTCAACACTCTCTGAAACAACAAGACAAAGACACTTTTCAAACCTGTCGGCTCCTTTTATATCCCCTGATTCTTTTTAGAAGTTCTGCACATATTCCTTTTTACCCTTTGTTCTATTTTATAAACTTCTACATTATTTCTCATTTTTTTATTACAAAGTCTCTTTTCTCGTTATGAATTTCTGCCATTTTTAATTACTATCAGAAAGTCGTTTCTGATAGCAATCTTTTACCTTTAAAATTTCCTTTCACTATTTGAAACAATTATTTGTTATGCACTTTCCAACATCGAATTTATTTTAGTTAAATTATATATATAAAAATTAAACTTTCACTGTATGGTTTTCTTAAAACAACATTATATTACAAAAAAAAAATTAAAGATCGGGTTCTCTCTTTTTTATTTAAATGATATACAATATTAAATAGTAATTTGTACCATATATATAAATAAACGGTACAATATATATATATATATATATGCATCTGTCAAAACTAATTTATACTTAAAAATGGTGATTAATTTAGTTAAAATAATTAGTAATTGTTGTTTAAAACAAACAAAACTCTCCATACAGTGCAAGCCAGAGTAATCAATGGATGCCAGAAAACTTGTGCATAAAATCCCTATCTAGTGCCTACTCATCCAATATCCCGACTAGTTTCTGACTTGTGACCTTTGTCAGTGAGGAGCCTTGGATCTGAGAGCACTGCACCTAGATGCTTGTGCCAAAACCCCATCTAGTGCTTACTCATCCAATATTTCCTGATTAGTTTCTGGCTTGTGGCTTTTGTTAATGAGGAGCTTTGGATCTTATCTAGGTGCAGTGCTCTCAGATCCAAGGCTCCTCACTGATGAAGGCCACAAGCCAGAAACTAGCCAGGGGATATTGGATGAGTAGGCACTAGATGGGGATTTTATGCACAAACCTTCAGGCATCCATTGATTACTCTGGCTTGCACTGAGTGGCAATACTATATGGAGAGTTTTGCCTGTTTTAATAACAGTTATAAGTAAGCATAAGAAATGATGATCATGTGATGTTTATTGGCTTAATTGTTGTTTAGTGATAATTAGGACTACAAAAATATTTTTGGTAGATGATATCTTTTGTTCTCTCATCTCTAATGTATTTAAAATTTATTTTAAAACTAAAACCCTATTATTTTAAATTCAATTAAAAAACATATATATATATATATAAAATTGCACAGCATAGAGATGTTGTCCATGATAAGAACTAAACAAATCTTTTAATATAATAGTGGGTTGTCATTCATTCATTCTATATTATCTTCTTCAAATATATCACATTTAACTATGGAATATCTTTATAAATAAATAGATCTATATTTCCAAATAATATTTTAAGGGGAAATAAATAAATAAAACTTATAAATAGACAGATTGGTTGCTTTTAATAAAGGTAATCTATTATTGAATACATAAAACCCATTCATTGCAAGCTTTTCAACAAAATTGAACATTTATTGTGTAATAAAAATTGGAAAAGAATAAATATCTTCATGCTGTACTTCCATAAAATAATAATCAGAAAATAATAAATTCTTTACAACAGCTATATAAATATCAAATTTTTTTTATACATTAAAATTCTTTTTCAGCACCTGATTTGGTGCCCTTTTCAAATGTTAATAATCTATTACATTAACAAACTATTTAATTCATAAAACCATCTAGTGTTTAATAATGAAATTAAAACAGAATAAACAATATAAATCATTAAAAAAATCTAAATCTGCATATATAAATCCAGTAATTATAAAATAATTGATTATGTCATAACAATATAATAATATATAAATTACATGCATTTTTTACAATTATATATATGTCAATTTATATAATTTTCCATTCATTTTAATTAACCAATTATTATCTAATTTATTTAAAACTAGCTTAGTTTTACTGAAATGTAATAATAAATGTTTAGAATTCATAAATTTAGAGAAATTTTTCGCCTTGCTACATTTGAAAGCAAATGGGCTTTTTATAAGAAATGTAGTGCACCATATCATTTTGTTATCAAAAATATATGCTGACTTTGTCTATTTTATTTAAAACTAGCTTAATTTTACTGATTTGTAATGTAATATAAGGGATTCAAACTCAGACTTTCACACAACCCTCAACTCTCCGTGCCATCTCATATTGCTGACCCATGTGATCATACACAAGTGGCTCAGCAATATGAGATGGTATGGAGAGTTGAGGATCATGTGAAAGTCTTAAGTTCGAATCCCTTATATTACATTATATATGTGCAGGTGTGTGTAAGCCTGTACAGTGTATGAATTGTAATGGTAAATGTTTGGGATTCATAAATTTATAAATATTTTGTAATGCTTCATTTTTCAACAAATGGGCTTATTATAAGAAATGTAGTGCACCATACCTTATTACCAAATCATATTAGTTGATTTTGTCTATTTTAGTTAAAAGTAGCTTTGTATTACTGAATTGTAATGGTAAATGTTTAGGATTCACAAATTTAAATAAATTTTTTGTTTTGCTTCATTTGAAATCAAATGGACTCTTTATAAGAAATGACGTGCACAATTAATTATTGCCAGCAAAAATTTTTGCAGACTTTGCCAAATTTAGTTAAAACTAGCTTAGTTTTGTCAAGCATTGGTGGTCGAGTGGTTAGCACAGCTGCCTTACAAGTAGTTGTCCCGGGGTCCACTTCCCAGCCAACGCTTTGACACATTAAAAAAAAACAAAAAAAACTAGCTTAGTTTTACTCAAATGTAATTGTACATGTTTAGAGTTCCTAAATTTAGAGAAATTTTTTGCTATGCTTCATTTTACAACAAATCGGATATTTATAAGAAAGTTACTGCACCATTCATATAATGTATAGATGTTTATTTAATGTATCTACCGACTACATTATATAAAATAATGTTAAATGATTATTATTAGTAACATTTTTTTACACCCACATACACTTTATCATGATTTCCAATCAAGTTGATCTGTCCAAGTTTAATTCAGTTTCTTCAGTTCATAATCTCTCCACATCACAACAATAAACTTTTTTATTTCAACTATCCATCTCATCTGAGAAATCTCTTGGAATCCAATATTTTAAAAAGTCTATCTATTATCTCTTCTAACAATAAGTCCAACCCAGTTCCAATTCAGTATCTTATTGAATGTACATAAAATAAAACTTTTTTGTGTGATTACTAATCGATTATTTTTGTCATTAATTAAGTTTAAGTTAATAAAAATATATATTAATATCTAAAAATTAAACGTATAGACAGTGTAATCCATAAATAAATCAGAGTGTAAAAATAATTTAATTAAATGACTTCAAGATTAATTTTATTATTGCACATATATTATTAATTAACTTAAATATTAAAAATAAGTTGTTTTTTATTAAATACATTTTTTTAGTCGGAAGACGGAAATGAAATTTTTTGTTTTTATTATTTAATTACTATTTATTTATTTTTTCCTCTTTTTTTTTTTTTAATTTTGATTTTTTTAAGAATAATTTCATTTTTTGAATTTGTTTTTATCAAAATTTATTTTAAACATAAAGATTAAGTTTACAACTAAAGGAAAAAATTTTTAAAAAAGATATGAGTTTGATCCAAAACAAATTGCGTAACGGATTAATATAAACTAATTGAAGTGTTTATTAACTTTTCTAATTATCTTTAATTAAAGATTAATATTAATTTGTTTGCTTTGATGTTGTTTTTTATAATAAGTTAGTGTTTCAATTTTATTGTTGAAAGTAAATAAAAAAAAAAGCATTTGCAAGTTTGAAAATCAGTTATTGAATGCTAATGTTATTCAGTTTATTAATATGTCAATCCAGAGCATTGTCCACATTCCAAGAATGACAATTGCCTAGGACATGTTATTGGATTATCTGCTATATGATTTTTATTCATTTTAAGAATGTCTATCATCTAGACGGATAGTTTAGTTAAAAATAGAAAGTATAATCTGCAGGCAATTGTCCTGAGGATTATATTTCAAAGGCAAAGAAAGCTGCTTAAATTTTAATCATTTCCAAACTCAAAGGAATTACAGTTTTCATATCAACATATATTGCAATGGTGAATCAAGGAGAATAAAAGATAAATAATATAAGCCTGGTGTGATAAATAGTAAACATGGTCGCTCGCTCACCAATAGGTGATGACACAAATCTTAGCTTAACTTTTTCAAAAATACTTAAAATATATAGTAAATCAAGTTCCACATTAATAATGTCTGTTATCACACTATTATATGTGAACATTAACATTTCTAAAGTATCTCAGAGTTTTAAAGCATTTATGACAATTTATAGCTACCAAGTATATAACTATTCAATGTGGTTAGCATAATATTAAAACTAATAAATATATCTTAATTTTTATTTCTGAGGGATTTAAACTAGGATAATAGTAACACTAAAGACTCATACCTTTTATGTAAATCAAGTTTTCTTAGGTTATGCCTGAATACAAACAGGCATTTTGTAATTCCATCCAGCTTATATTCTCATAGCATATAGCTACAACTGTTTAGCAAATGCACATAAGCTCTCACAAAGTGTTTTAATAAATCATATTCACTTAACTATTTCTTCAGAAGGTCTAATGAAAACTCAGAAATTGTAATGAAAATTATGTGACCATGTTCTTAATCCGCATGATGATGATATAAATAATAATGCAAATCATTATTTATAAATAACAAATAATTAATTTTATTAACAAAAATATTAATATGATGTCAAGCGTTGTTAGCTGAGAGGTCATCGCAGCCGCCTTGCAAGCAAGTAGTTGGTTGCAGACGGTTGTGAGTTCGCCTCCCGGCTGATACTGACGTATGAAAAAAAAATATTAATATGAATATCTATTAAATAAAATAAAAGTAATAGCTTTAATCATGTTTTCTGAAAAATTATTTTAAAAACAAGCACTGTTATGAAATGATTTCAGCTTCAAATGATATTAGATTACGTGTGTTGCTAAACATAAACAAATTTATTTAAAAAGGTTTCTATCACACAAGATATGATAAATTCTTCATTTAGTAAAAAAAAAAAAGAGATATGTCTTCTTTATAGAAGCACTCTACATTGGTATCTATTTAGCTTTTAACCCTTTATTTTGGGTATAATATTTAACTCTTTATGGAATAAATATAATGTCTACAACATTTTATATAAAAAAAACATTTTATATAAAGTGAATATCATAAACAACATTCTATATGAGACCTTTAGTCATGGACTTTACCTTTTATCTAAAGCTACTTTTTTACATTGTTAATTAATGGTAAACTTTAAACCATCATTTATAATTATTGAGCACACTTGTATAATACAATACCATTACTGTAAAATGATTAACTCAGAAAGAAAAAATAAGATCTATAAAACAAGAGCATCTCATAATCAGTATGATAATTCAATAATATTAATAATAGAAATTATAATAGCAACCTATCTCCAACAGTTAGTACACATACAAACATCTTAACATTAATTAAAGTATTTAAAACACTACCTGCTTTAGAATGCTGAGAAAACATTACACATATGCAATACATTTTAGAATTTTTATCATAAAAACATGGTGAAAATAAATTAATAAATAAGCTGTTATTCATTAAAAGTCATGAATAATATAAATCCAAGTTATATGTGCCCACATAATATATGTTCTGGTAAATTTCCATTTATGATCACAAATTATTATCTTTCATTTTTTTTTTTGTTATATATAATGTGCGATCCATTTCAAGGCAATTGTAGTTCCAAAAGTCATTCAACAGGTCAAATAATATTCTTTTTAAATGTAAGTCCATTTATGATATAGTGTTTCCTTTTAAAAGAGCATTAACAAGATTGTTTATCACAATTTAAAACAAATCCTATTGGTAAATAAAAATTAAAGTCATATATCACATGACCTAATCTTTTTAAGCTTGTAAATAAAAAACAATGAGATGTGCTGATTGCTCTAATAAGCTTTATAACTTTTAGATAAATGCTGGCTTTGGGTTAAGATATCATTTCTAAATAAAGATTTCAAAATGCTTTCTCTTACTGGCATTTATCTATAAAGCTTGTTAGAGCAATTAGCGCAGCTCATCATTTTCTATTGGTAAATATTTTACATTTTCCTGAGGGAAATTAGATTTCCTACTGTTTTTATCCTATTTATTTATCAATACAAAAGAATGCTTTTGTAGAATAGCAATGCAAAATCATTGAATTAAATTCAAAATCCACGAATGTGTTTTAATTAAATATCCATATAAATTGTAAACAAAGGCAAAATCCATTCTCTTTGATGTAGCAATTTCAATAGTTTAAAAATATTTTTGAAGGCTTGAACATTTTTGACTGCATATCAATAACTTCTATGTTATATGAAAATTTATCCAATATAAATTTATCAGCATAACAAGGTGAGCATTTAAATATGATGTTATTTGATGATGATCATGAAGGCTTACTTCTGCCTCAAAGGTGAATGCTTAATGATTCCTTTACCCAACATGGTAGGCAACAAAATAACCACAATGGTGAATTTTATGATTTGTAGCTTACAAGTTTGCAAGGCAATTTTCAACAGAATAGAAATTTGAATTTTTTGAGCACTTCCTTTTATACAGTTTTAACATATTAATAAATAATGTTGATTCAAACTCTTATTCCACTCAAGTGCAATTTGTATGCAAAATCTTATATTGGTTGGCATAGTGATCATTTTTGTCCTAGTGATAAAGTCCTTCTTGCCTTAACAGTCAGCAAAATTAGCCATCTTAATTTATATTTCACAATATGAAACATTTTAAATAAAATTATTCCAAAATTTGAAATACAACTATTTGCTTTTATTTTTATACTAAATAAAATATTTATACTTTCCATATCAAAATAAATATCTAATTTTTAAACTTTAAATTTAACATTCTCATGATGTTATAAAATGTATTATTCCTATAGTTTTATGCTATTTCGTTTTAAATATATTATGTATTTTATTTTAAACATAAACATCTATGAGTACATTCACGCACATTTAAATATTAAATGTAAGCTGTGTTTTATTTATAAGTGCTTTTAAAATCATACAAATCTTTAAAATTATTGTTATATTACATCCATTTATTCAACTTATTGGTAGATATTTAATGATAAAATATTTTTTAGTGAATATTTTCTGTAAACTTTGAATTTAACCATAATTTTCAAATTTTGATATACATTCTTTTAACTTGTTTTAAAATATGTCGCCATATTGGAATTCCTTAACAATACTACACAATATATACAATTTATTATTTTAAAAAATATTTTAATTTGATATATTTAATATTAAGCTCTTAGAATTAGTGTTACATTTGTTTTCCCTTTCATTTAAAACTTTTTTTAAAAAAATAACTCTTCAATCTCTACCTATATTGAAGCAGTTATATATACATGTTATATATACATGCATGTATATATATATGTACTTCATATATATATATATTTGCTATTAAGTTAAATATATATATACAATGTATTTATTACGAAATTTAATTACGAGTTGGTAAGTGTAAAAAAGATAGGGTTTCAAATCTGCAAAGAAAGTTTAACTTTCTAAATTAATTAAAATACCAACTGATATTAAAAGAATGTAGGTACTAGTAGCATGGTAATTACAATAAAAGGTGACGAGAAATATATATACTTACTGCGGATTAGATTAAATCAAAAAATACTCGGAATTTAATTAACAAATGCAATTAGTAAAATTTCAAAATTAAATTGCATTAAGATTATATCAGTAAGATTCTTTTTTAGATAATAAAGAAAAGAATTTTCCTTAAATTTTAATTAATTTGGAGAACAGCCGGTCCAGACGGCTTTGTTTTTGAGATATATATATATAGGCAGGGAAAAGAATTTGAGTTATTGTACACTTCTTGTAGAGTTTGTAATTGTTAACTTCAAAAAGAGTACACTTCTTCTTGTAGAGTTGAGTTACTATACACTTCTGGAAGAGTTTTATTGCAAAAGTTTTCAAATTGTTAAATTACATCACTCTATGAGTGAGTAGATCGCTGCAATTTCTCTGTCCAACTCCGGTGCAGCTGGATATGGAGTTCCCTCATATTATAGGATGCCGTGCCAATAAAGCCATTGCCTACATTTAACAATCATGTTGCTGACATGTTATACCGCTAACCGTCAACCCAAAGCCCCAAGTGTAACATCACGGATTGACCAGCCAATTCTACTGTTTGCCAACATCCTTCAAAGATCTGGTAAAATAATTTAATTTAATGATAAATTTTAAATGATGAAAGACTCTCTTCTTTTGCTTTAAACAATTATATATTAATCATTCTGTAAAATATATTTATTATATTATTTAGGTATTATATTGCCTTATTTAAATATTTTCTTGTGTTATAATGCACGCTTAATCAATTGTACATCTTAAGGAAGATCAACTGTTGTAAATATACTCTATTTTTCTTAAATTTTGCTAGACTTATTGTTTAAGAATCAAACGGAGGTAAATTTAGGAAAATCTTTCAATGATTAAAATATTTGATATTATCTAAAGAAAGTCCAATAATTAAATAAAAGCAAGATATTTAAATCCCTCCCTCTGATTATTGTGGGGTTTTTTTTAATTTGCTATTTAAATTTGTCTATTCAAGCCTGTCACTCCAAATACTAATGCAAAAATAAGAATGGTTCATAAACATTTTAAAATAAAGCTTAGTTTAACAAAATAAAAGTTAAAACTTTATTTACTTTTAAAAGGAACATATATATATATTCTCCCACCGTTATAATAAATAAAAAAATAAAATAATGTATGCATTTTTAACACTTCTTATGGTATTACTAAGTCTATATCCTACTTCTTTCTTATGTCAATAAATACAGTTTTAAGGATTTAATTTTGCTTGGGATATGGTAGTAAGCTTCAGGCATTATAGGTACCTCTTGTTCCATCAGGGGTTGAGACCAAAAAGGCATTCTCACCCACTTGTTTCACAATTTCATAGGGGCCTTCATAAAGATTCATGAATTTTCTAAACATATGTTTCTGGAGATTACTCACATGGGGAGTTCTAATTAAAACAAAATCATGGACTTTAAAAGGACGTGGACTGGTTTTGGAATAACGAGTGCGTTTATCACCCATCTTTTTAAGGTTAATTCTGGCCAGTGCTTGGTCATGTTCCACATTATGCTGTTTCCCATATGTTTAAAAATAGGGCCCCGAAGTGAGGAACGTTCCTGCGAGGTCCTTTTTAATTTAATGCCCCGCTACTTTTACTACCTTTTATCTTTTTTCTTTGGTATTGTTGGGATACCACTAGTAGAAGGCTGATTCTCATTCAGAATTCTACTCTTAACTGTTGGCCTACTGAGGTGGCTATTCTGTCTACCATAGGGATTCGTCCTATAATATCCTTTTTCTCTAACTAACTTCCTTCTTCCCATATGTGACCTATCTGCGAAATTGATATTACTCACCATCGGATGGGTGTCTCTATTTACCCTAATTCTATTATCAATATTCCTATCGCTGGTCTCTAACGAATCTAAAATTTCTACTACCTCTTCTATGGTATGTCTGTCAGCAGCAATCAAGATCTGCTCTATATGCCTCAGCAGATTATGGTGAATTATTCGCACAATTTGTGTCTCAGATAAAGGATAAGCTGTCAAGGTTTTCAATTTGACGGCCTGACTCCTGAAAAACTGAGTATAACTACCCTTATTTACATGATATCTTTCCTGAGATATCTGATATCTCAGGTTATCTTGGCGGTCTTCCCCCCAAAAACTGGTTAACATAAGATATTTGAAGTCTCCATATGTTTCTGGTTTAATAAATAATGATTGCCACCAGTCTTTAGATGCTGCACACAAATAGTTAGCGGCAATAGCAATCTTTTCTATCTCAGATAAATGACATAAGGTGAATAACTCCTCCAGATTCTGGAGATACTCGTGTGGATTCTCCAGATATTCACCTCTAAAAAATTTATTTTTAAGAATTTTAAGGCCATGGAGCTATTACTTTCTGGCTCTAGCATGACTTTACTTCTAGCCTCATTTAATGGATTGTATATTGATTCTACTGGACTAATTACCGTACGTAACTCAGATATTACTTGGTTATTATGACCATTATTTGTTTCCTTTACTTGAGTTTCAGATAAACCTTTACTTTGAACAACTTTTTTACTTTTTGTAAAATTATCCCTATTATAGTCTATAGCTTGCATTCGACTCTCTAATTCTAACTTATAGTTCTGCCATTCACAGTCTATTCTCTTTGAACTATCTTTTAGGCCTACATTTAAGTGTTTAATCTGTTGTTCCAATTGGTTAATAGTTTCATCTTTATCTATCCCGAATTTATCTTCTAACCTTTGATAGACTTTACTCTCACACTGAGTCATTAATTCCCCTATTTCATCTTGGAGATTATTATGTAATAGCTGTGCATTATTCTTTATTATATCATTAAAATTTTCTACTCTTCCCATAACTTGACTTAGCTCACTTTCTAGATTTTGATTAATCTCACCTTGGGTCAACTCTTGAGTTTCTAGTTTAGCTATTAATCTGGTAATCTGGCTCTGACATCCTTTCACTACATTGTCAGGTGCTAGAGTTATATTTTTAACTTCCTCTTTCAAATTACTGACTTCACTTCTAGCACTGTCTAATTCTCCCTTAATAGATTCAACTCTATCCTGAACTTCTCTTTGAAATACTACTGTTTCCTTTTGATAATTTCTTATTTCCTGTACTTCATTGTTTAATACAATATATTGACTTTTAAAGTCCTGCTGGATAGCCTCAATCATATTTTCTGCCCTTTCAGAATTTGTTTCGATCTCTTTCCTTATTCTTATTTCCAGCTTTTCAGAGGCCAACTTTGATTCTTCTACATGATTTCTCAAATCTTCCCTTAAGTCCTTTATCTCCTGTACTTGATTTTGAGATGTCTCTTTGATCTCCTGCATTTGATTCTCTAATTTAATATTTAAATTTTGTATCTGACTTTTTAATTCACTTTCTAATTTACTATTTGAGTTTTGGATCTGACTTTTTAATTCACTTTTTAATTCACTATTTGAGTTTTGTATCTGACTTTTTAATTCACTATTTGATTGTTCTAATTTACTATTTGAGTTTTGGATCTGACTTTTTAATTCACTATTTGATTGTTCTAATTTACTATTTGAGTTTTGGATCTGACTTTTTAATTCACTTTTCAATTCACTATTTGATTTTTCTAATTTTTTCAAGAATTCCTCCAATGTATTTCTCATTAATTGATCTGGCTCATTTTCATGTTTTCCCTTTATTATTGTGGCTTCTTCTGGGTTAGCTATATCCAAATCTTCCCCTTCCTCTTTTAATTGTACACTAAAATATGGAGTCTGTGTATCAGGGGATTGTAACTCTTGGGATCCTCCCAAATCCTCAGAAATACTATGATTATCTTTGTTTTCACTCATATTAAAATTCTAACTCTTTTAGTATTTAACAGTACTGAAATATTAGCAATGAACTATTAATAAATTTATCGATAAGAAATGATTGACAAGACATCCTGCCTCCATGCCTCTCCTACCAAAAACAATCTACACCAAAAACTATGCTCTGACATTTAATATCCCTAAAGCTCCAACATTAACTACTAAATATGCTTTTTTTTTTTTTATATGCTTCTTGGTCCATATAAATCTCATTAGATATTATGTAATATAGCATAAGTGCCAATCACAAGACCAGACAAACAGATCATCATAAATGATAAAATCATTACAGTGTTTTATGGAATTGCCTACAGACCACAACATCATAAACTGACAACTTAATTATTTATTTTTCAGTGGCAAAAGATTAGATCATATAATAGATATTCACATAATATCTTATGGCTAAAACAATTCATTATTGGCAAATATTTTTAATCAATGAATAACTAATCCATTCAAGTGCAAACAACATTAATATTGACTTCAAGAAAAGTTTACTAAATTCCTCGTGGCCAGCTATAGCCATCGAAGGCCCCTGTAGTTGGGCGGCCATTTCTAACCTAATAAATTTATTTATTAGAAATTTCTTTATTTATTTTATTTCTAACCCAGGACACTACTTTTTCAGGTTAGAAATTAAGGCAACCAAAATAAAGCAACATATCCATTATTTTGCCAATATGATCTAAAATACTTTTCATATAATACAATTGTACATTCAATTCTCTTAAGCCATGCCATGATTATAATAACAACAATAATTGATCACTTATTAATTTAAAGAATAATTATAATAATATTAATCTCAGGGTTCTTTGTTTCATGTAAGGAAATGCTCGGCAGTATTGTGTTGTCACATATGACTGGCATTCTGGTCGGCTATAGGAAACATTTATTTTCCTTAAATTCAATGTGTCTTCATCTCTCATATCAACTACTATATTATTTAAAGAGATGATAATTCTATTCAATAATGACGTATAATTTTGAATAACACAGCCTTTTTTTTTTTTTTTTTTCAGAATCTCAGTCAGAATAATAAAAAGACCAGGGTGCTTTTTGTGTCCTTCCATCATCCATGACAACACAATAATTTAACTAAGATTTATTACTTAGACAAATTAACTAAATGTGAATGGAATAATGTGCAGTCAAAGTTAATGGTTTGGGAATAAATTCATTTTTACACCCACAAAAAAAAAATGTTTAGTCTGAAGTTTGCAACTCCATAAATAATTATCATTAAACTAAAATATAATGACATATTCCGATCTGCTTAACTTTATTTATCTGGTATATTAAGTTTTTAAGAATTTGGAATGATTTCGGACTCAAGAAAAGGTTTTGCTAATATTGTGCAAACACTTATATTTAGCATATAAAAACAAAAAAAATGAATCTACAACAAATTTTAACAAGACTATAATTTATTATTATCACAAAAAAAAAATATATGAACATTTATTCAATAATCCCATAGTAATACAAAAATATAAAATATAACTGACATTAATCTGTATACTCTTTTGGTTATGGACTAGAGGTTACTACTTCTCCTGTATGCAATCATATGGATTGATTAACTAAAAGTACATTTCATTACCAATACATTGTTTATTAAATTTTGGTAACCTTGTAGAAGCTTTTATTCAAAATTATTGACTAACTATTTTTTTTTTTTTTTTTTTAAATGATTAATCCCATCATATGCAATACGCAAAAATATTAAATTTATTTCTAATACATTCACTTTATTTATGGTCTTTAATGGGATAACCTATTCTAATTATAGGCCAGTTATCAGAAGTTACACTTACCATCTTACATTTAACTTAATGCTAACTTAAGTTATGACACAAATTTTATTCATACGTATAATTTTAAATATGAGTATTATTTAATTACTAACCAGAATTAAATATTGCATTTGAATATTCCTTCAGTAAATAAGCGTTTTAAATTACGCAATTTTAATTACTTTCTCCATTGATTTACTTGTCAAATACTAGCAATATTTAGCAGCACAATACAGATATTGATCTTAGTTACTAATGCACTATTTATACTAAAGTGGATCTTGAGGAACTAACACCTCCAATATAACCTTTATCTTGCCCGAACTTTCAAAATTAAGCACAATAATCAACACCTTCCATGGTGGAGCTATCTTTATTTTCACATGAGGAATATGGAATAACCACGAAGGTCTGTAAAGTAATCTACTACATTAAAATATTTTGGTGGTTTCTTGCCTCTTACTTGGGCATACAACGAACACACACCAAATACAATCCTCTCCTGGGATTTAAACGAATGAAGCATACTAAATGCTAGATAAATTCTTGATCGTCCTATCTATGAGAATCGATCACTTGGGCTATAAACATACCGAACATTATATTTAAAATCTTCCTCTCATGGAAAACAAAGCTTTTGGGGAGATCATTTTTCATCCCACAAAATAAATACATTATAATTATTACCTATGCGAATATTAAGCATATACCAATGCTATATCTGGGCAGGATAAGTAAATACACTGATTATAATAAACTTATGTTACCGTGTATACTTTGATCAACATCTGAAATCAATGGACATCATAGAATAAAAGTATAATAATTTTAATTTTAATAAAGGAACATTCAAAAATAGTTGGTAGCATACTATCTTAAACTAAATAAAGTGGATGTGTTATTTAAGAATAATTAGGAATAAATTCCTCAATTAATACAGTATAAATTCGTTTCAAAACTTTAACAAGAAATATTTTGTTATAGCATTTTTTTTTTTTTTTTTTAGTTACTTCTGATAATTTTCAATATTTATTTTACCCCTTAAATATCTAAATATTTTTCTTTTATGTATCTAACATACAAATTTTCTACCTACAATTGTATGTAATAATTAAAACATATTTTATAGATTTTTTTCCTTCGTGTTAAATATCAACTTAACCTATAATAATTATATTAAAACATACCTTTGTCATTACAAGGCTATTAAATATCACTTGACCATACAGACTTTAACCTATGTTGATATAACAAAAAAAAAAAAACACATATAATTTTACAAATTAGTTTAAAAAAAATCATTAATTAACAAATG
The DNA here is from genome assembly GCA_028023455.1 of Epiperipatus broadwayi. NCBI lineage: Eukaryota > Metazoa > Onychophora > Udeonychophora > Euonychophora > Peripatidae > Epiperipatus > Epiperipatus broadwayi. Next base: position 2,863,053 of record JAQFVV010012519.1, on the reverse strand, counting down.
CCTATTATCTCATTAGAAAAATGTTTTTCTGTGAGCGATTTGTCCAGGTGAAGAGTTTTATCCAGTCGTATTTCACGAAGCATGTTTAAAACAATAAACGCATTTTATTATTTTCTTTAAATAAAAGTTTTCTTTTATTTCGTGCTTCTAATAAATCAGGTAAAAGAAAATATAGCAGAACTGAAGATTAATTCTCACTTGAATTAAACTACTACAATTTTGGGATCCAAAAAAAAAAAAAATTCAAACATAGACGAATATTTTATTATATATGATAAACACACACAATTGTTTTTTTTTTTTTTATTTGACGATAGGTATAATTATTAGCTAGCTTATTTATGGACGAAAATGCGCAATTTTCCGAGAGATTATTATGATAATAACTGCAGTCAATTTACGTGTACAGGAAGTTTTTAATAATTCCAACTGATGTATAATATAATATATCATTTATTTTATCATTAAGTCACTAAGATATTTGGTTTTGTTCATACTTTAGGAATTATAAATTTTTTTTTTTTTTTTAACGGTAACTTCTCCGTAAGAATGCCCCTATATAACTCTTCCTATATTTACTCTGAGAAAGTTTATATTTTTTCCAAAAAAAATATACATGTGCATAATTTAATCTTATTTATCATTATTATTATTTCCAGACAATTCTTGGTGAATAAAACATATTTTAACGTATGTAACTACATTACTTGTAAAGGCAGACAATATTGAGAAAGAGCGCGAAAATGTTTCTAGTTGATTTTCCTTGGTTTCAAAATATTTCTTTCAATTATTATTTTTTTTTTTTCTATACCAAGAAAATATTAATAAATGACATAAAGTTAATAAATAATTAATCTTCTCTTGGAAATCGCTTCTTTTCCTTAATTTAGATATAATATAATTTTTCGTGCTTCTTTTAGTTACATCTGTCATTTTTGAACTTTAGCGTGAGACAATAAACTTTTAAGTATAAAAGGTTTTTAAATAGGTAGATGGCACAGGAAATCAGGATATCTTATCAAAAAAAACTTTAGCCATGCATTATATTATTAAAATTTTACTTTGATTACATTTATTTCTGCAAAATAAAATGAAAAAATTGAGTTACCAAATTTCAGCACTGTTCCTTCCTTGAAAACTAAAAGCAGACTATTTTTTTTTTTTCAAAAAAAAATGATCTTGACTTTAGCGACCTCTTACAGAAAAATAATCATTTGATTATAACATAAACAAAAGAAAGGAAAAACTTATTACAATCATATAGTTTTCAGTATTATCTAAATAGATTACAAAGTGATTTGACAATATAAAAAAAATAATAATACATTAAATTAACACTCAGTGATGTATAATTCTTTAAACATTATTTTTTTTTTTTACAAAAAGAAATTACCAGAAGTTATTGTGCTTTATGATAAGACATTCATCCACTCTCCCCTCTACCCATCCAAAATCAATTACTGTTTATGATATTTGTTTTTTATACTATATTAATTTGCTTTAATTATTAATATCTTAATTAAATTATTCATGTTCTTTTTAAAAATGATATTGCATTACTAAATCTATTAGTTATTCACCCAAAACATGCCAAAGTGAGTGAATAGAATACTTTATTAATCAATTATTACTATGGTTATTTTATCTTTTTATTTCTTTAAAGAATAGCATTGTTTTCCTGCAGAAATAATGCCAAGTAAACCAAGTGTCAATAACACTAGGTTACAATATATATATATATATATATATATATACTATGATTTATAAACAACTTATATATATATATATATATACTGCATACTTTGATTTATAAACAATTTCCAGTTTTTTTAAAAATAAATTTTAATGCTACGAAGTTTACAAGTTAAAACTTTGTTTTCTGTTAAAAGGGACAAACTATATATACACTGCAGGTACACGGTTTCCAATTCTGTGAAACTTATGTTATAAATAATAAAATATATGATTGGAAGAATGCAGTATTAATATTTAAAAAAGGTGATAAGGAAGATATTAGAAATTGCAAACCTATCAGCCTTTTATCAGTTTTATACAAAATTGTTACCAAAATAATTACAACTCATATACAGAGAACATTGGATTTTAAAGTGGTTTTAGTACAGTAAATCAGATCCAGGTATTGAGAGAAGTTATAGAAAGAACAAATGAATATGAGTTGCCATTATGCTTTGGTTTTGTAGATTATGAAAAGGCATTTGATTCTATAAACATTTCTTCAGTGATTAAAGTATTGGATCATCAAGGTATAGATCCAAGATATTGTCATATTTTAAAGAATATTTATAAAAATGCAACAGCAACAATTAGATTACATAATGCTACTGGGAAAGTCAACATTGAAAAGGGTGAAAGACATGGTGACTCTATATCTCCAAAACTTTTTACAGTAGTGCTGCAACAAGTATTTTGTGGATTAAAATGAGAAGCTAAAGGAGTGAAAGTAAATGGAGATTATTTAAGTCATTTAGATTTTGCAGATGATGTAGTTGTTTTTGCAAATAATGCTTTAGAGCTGCAGGAAATGTTGGAGGAGTTATCAGATGATAGGATAAAAAATAAATGTTAAGAAAACTAAAGTAATGTTTAATGGATTTACTCAAAATATGAAAATAAAGATTGATTATGATGAGTTAGAAGTTAACAGCTACAAATATCTTGGTCAGATTATTAATACATATGGAAACATAATGAATGAAATTAATCATAGAATTGAACTTGGTTGGAGTGCATTTGGTATAAATAACTTGATACTAAAAGGAAATGGCTGCAGAAAGGAGTTTGCTATTATCTGAAAGGAGACCCTTTGATTCCTCTTGGAGGCTTTAAAGAAACCAAGCAGGGCAAATTCCTAATGTTCACTCCGTATGTTAATTGTTATTGCAGCTGTTATTATGTGATTATTCATATAGTATACAAACATGGATGGGCTGCTCACCAACATACATTAGCCAGCGTGGTAAGTTTATCAGTTTTTTACACCATGGTCTTTCTTCTCCGTTACCTGATAAGGCAGAATGAATATTTGTGAAAATTAAATATTTTTTCAATAGTATGACAGACAAAAATAAAACATGGCCCTTAAGAAGCTAGGTAGGAATTTTATGCACAAACATTCTAGCATTCATTGATTGCTATGTCTTTCATTGGGTAGCATTACTGTGAGAAGTAGCCACAGTACATCACATTACTGTTTAAAGAGCTTGTGTAAGCATAGGTAATGGTAATTATGTGATGTCTTAGAGCAGTGGTCTTCAACCTTTTCACACCTGTGGACCGGCAAAAATAAGGATAAGATTTCGGACTGGCAGAAGTTTACAATAAATTTTCTTAAAGATGTAACCTGCTTAGCCTTAGATAAGCATAATTGTTATAACTGACCAAAACAGCACACTAGTTATTATGTATTGTAATGGTGTTGCTTATCTTCACATGCTGAACACTCTTAATCGAGTTGCGCAGTCATACTGCTACAGAAAACAGTACAATAACAATCATTCTCATTAATGTGCTTGCCTTTCTACGTTTATTATTTCATTGTTAAAACAGGCAAGAATCAAGTGTTATTCACCTGAATGTGGGAAATATCAAAGAGTATGTAATTTTATGTAAATGAGTATTATATATGTTATATATATATTTTATTTTAAATATAAAAAAAATAATTTTTATTTTATGTAGGTTTTTTTTTATTAATGTGTGGGAAAAAAAAAAAACACAAAAAAAAAAACCACCCACCACCCAAAAAAATCCCCGTTTTTTAAATTTGAAAAAAAAAAACAAAAATATAAAAATGTGAAAATTTTGATGTTTTTTAAATTTTTGTGTGCTGGTGTGTTGAATGGATCAAAAAATAGAATTAATAGGAAAAGTTTTTTTAAAAAATGGCAAAATAGACATCGCGTAATAGAAATAAAGCCAAAAAATCGCAGTATAGTCACCATCTTTTAAAAAAAAGACAATGAAAGTTGAAAAAGTCAAAAGTTTTGATCTTATTTTAATTTTTTTTTTTGGGGGGGGGGATTGAGAAATACTTTGTAAAAGTAAGAGACAGAAATTTTTTGGTTGTTTTTCTTTTTTAAAAAGGTGATAAAAATTGATTTCAAAATAAAAGTTAAAGCCAAAAAATCTTATTTTCTTTTTTGGGGGGGTGGGTTGAGAAATACTTTGTCTTCACTGAGACAAAAGATAGAGACAAAAATTATTTTTGGTTTGTTTTTATTTTTTAAAAAAAAGGTAATAAAAATTGGTTTTAAAAATAAAAGTTTTAGTACATCAGCGGTATACAAAGGCAAAAAAGATATCACCTTATAGGCTAAAAAAAAAAGTGGCCATATTTTTAAACAAAAAAAAACAACAACTGAAACTTGAAAAAGTCAAAAGTTTTGATCTTACTTTATTTTGGGGTAGTGGGGGTGTATTGAGAAATACTTTGTAAAAGTTAGACACAAAACTTATTTTTTGGTTTTTATTTTTAAAAAGGTAATAAAAATTGATTTCAAAAATAAAAGTTAAAGCCAAAAAAAAAAAATCTCCATATAGCCCCCCCCCCCCCAAAAAAAAAAAAAAAAAACACTAAAAATGAAATATTAAGAGAGAGTAGAAAAAATTTATATCAAAAAAGTCACATTACATTTTATTGTTTTAACAATGCTGTCAAGCGGCCGTGATTGGCTATCAAAAGATAACCGGCGTTTATATAATAAAATTTTTTTCTACCCCCCCCCCCATAAACATGTGATAAATAGAAAAACAAATTAATTTATGTATGATTGATTACATTTTTGTTCTGTTTCTTTTTTTTTTTAATCAGGTAAAAATGCGATGAAAAAAATAAATAAAAATTGTTTATATTAATTAAAAGTTTAAAATCTTATTATTTTATTACAAACTTTCTTGCCAGTCTAGAGCAGACTGGCAGAAAACTTATGTGGCCTGGTGCCAATCTGCGGACTGGTGGTTAAAGACCATTGGGCTAAACAGTTTAACAATTCTACTTTATTCACTGAAAATCAAGAAGCATGGCAGTTAGATTTTGGTTCAATTTTAGAAGACTTCAAGCAAAAAATTAGAAAATCTTTTTAAACATTGTTTTATATTGCTTCAATCCAAAAAATATATTGTTTAAATTATACTATTCAATTGCTAATTTTATTTTATTTTTAAATTATTTATAAAAGAAGTATATTTTGAAAAGCTCCACAAGAAATAACAAATTGGGCCATGCACTAACTGTTTGGTCCTGGTTATATATATACAGGTTGTCCTTATTATAGAATCACTTCTTAGTTTTGAATGTTTTTTTTTTCGCACGATTGTAATTGATCAATGTGATCAAATCTTCCCGCTTCATGAAATAAAAATGTTGTGAAATGGAAATTTACAAAATAAATAATTTCACATTGCATATATTTTAAAAAATAGCTTGAATCAAATAAAAAAAACATTATTTAAAACATTGTGCATAGCATACTACCATAAGGAAAGTTGTATATTTAAAATAATTACTCTAGGAGCAGTACTCTCAGATCCAAAATTTAAATTTCAAAAAAGGTGTCTTTTATTTTTTAAACAATGTTTTTGACCATTCCATTCATTAATTTAATAAAGAGTTTCCTTTTTAAAAAAACTTATAAACAGTTAAATTTTGGAAAATAACTTCGTGAAAAAAAACAGTGCTTATCTTTTTTAAAACAAACATCTTCTTTTAAAATTAATTAAGAGAATGCGTAGGGAAGGGGAGGGGGGCAAATATTTGTTAAATCAAAACATTTTTCTTTTCATCGCAAATCTTAGTTTTTATGTTTAATTATTCTAAATCATTTTTTTTTTAATGCATAGGATATGTGTTTAAAATATATTATTAATATTCATGTATTAAATAAATATATTTTATATTTGTATATAAAAATCACAATGTGGTCATGCTACCATATGTTAAGATTAAATATTAATATCTATCTATGGGAATTTGTTTTCTAATACAGATCATTATCTGATTTTTTGGAACCAATCATAAATTTAGTAATTAATTTATACAATATATTACATAAATTAATTACTAAATTTATTATTTTCAATGATTTGGATAGCTGAAGACTTGGAGGAGAGAGAGGATTGAAGCCTGTTCATTAAAGTATGAAAATTTGCTATCTTAATGTAAACTGAGCACTGATTATATATATATGTGTGTGGAGATGATGATCTGTACCAACTGATGAGTGCTAGTTCAGCATGAAATATGTATATTGGTGCTATGTCTGAGGGTTTCTATCTTTCAGAAAGCCAATCAGCATAAAGAAATAATGAGCATACACTTGCTATTCTATATATATATTACAATATATATTTAATCAATATTTAAACAGTATAAAAGTACAAATATTTATATATTAGTTGATATAGGTATATACAATAAATCTTGCGTAATGTTATAAAGTTCAAAAGTTACCCGTACGCGTCCAAGCTTCACAATTTTGATCACTTCAGCCATTTTCACTTATGGCTTTATCATGGAATCCTATTAATTATTCCGATGCATTTTATATCAGCTCTGTACTGGAAAATCCTGAACTGAGAGAGAATAGGATTCTGCACCCTTTTATCCTCATCAGTTTATCAAGCATCTCTTTCATGTGATGTGATGTATTTGGCTTCTCCTTAAACGAAGTCAAGAATATCTCAGCAACTATGCCCAGATAAACCTGTTAGCCACTTTATTTTCCATTCCCCACTCTAAGTCTTCCCATATTCTGCCCCATCCCATTTCCACAACATAATCTTTGTCAACTCTATGGCCTTTAAATCTAAATCCCCCTTATCTTTTCGCAAACCCAGCATAAAAACTACTAACTCACTTTCTGTATTGTCACTTTGTTCATACCTATTCTCCCATAACTTCATTATCTGTACCCTTTCTGCTTTCAAGCATTTACATTCAATCAACAGATGCCTAATATTTTCTATATCTTCCTTACACAATTTGCACACTAAATCACCCATAGTTTTCCATTTACATGTATATTCTCTTGTTGCTAAAGATCCCGTTCAAGTCTTAAACAGTAAACTACTTTCCTTACTATTATCATAAATTAACTCGCTTCCAATATTCCATTTACTTCTATATATTGAACCTGATTGAAATCCGATTCAATTGCATTATCGAAAAAAAGAAATTTACTAAGCTTTTAAGTTTCATTAAACGTAAGGTTTAAATTTCATTATTATTTAAACAGAATGCGTGTATCCAAGTATACACGCGTTTATATGTAAAACGGATTTTTTAAAAATATTTATCGATTTATTTTAAAATAGTTTTTATATACCGCCTGTTTTTAAATCCATTTGATTTAAAAACAAGCTGGCTAGCTAATTGCATTCCTGTTGCTTTTATTTTAATTATTGTAAACAATTTTGATAGCGGAGATTTGATTTTTATGTTGTTGTTTTCATTTCAATAAACCCTGGGTAGAATTCCTAGATAGATTGAGCGGGAGATTAATATTTGCCCTGCCTAAGGCAAAGAAATTGAACAACAAGGAAAGTGTTTCGCGGGAAATGGAGCATCGTATAAATAGCCCCGAAAATTTGGAGTGTCAGTTAATCCATTTTTGAGAGATAGACAAGTGGTTTTCTCACGTAAAAGTTATAGCAGCATGGACATTTAAATTTCTTAATTAAAGGACATCAGCTGTTATTAGAGACTTTCGCTGGCAAAAATGACAAATTCTATACTTGTTATCACCACCCGAATGGCTTGCTAACTCCACAAAAGATGGATCCCTGACTTCCAAGTTTGCTCCAGTAATGCTTTGAACACCTAAAAGAAGCCGGAACCTCTCTACATCTACTTTGCTGCCTAAAGAACCTGAAAATGAACTTAATTAAAAGTGCGCACTCTCCGTGAACATTGCTTTTACCGAAAGGTAATTATTTTCATTTTTTTTATTCTTCCCAGGGTAAATTAGTTCTCATTAAATCTCCGCTCAATCTAACCACAAATATGTATTCTTAAATCAATATAGCCTCATATTTAATATTTGCTGTGTTTTTCAATATTTTATAGTGTGTCTTAGAATCTTAGTTTTAAGATTCTAATTTGCTTTCCATTTTGTTTATTGGAGAGTGACGAGTGAGTTTTCTATTTTATGTAAGATTTTTATAAATGCTTTGGCAGTCGTGCTTTTAAAATGCTTACCTGTAATTATTTAGTATTTAATAATTAATTAATTTTATACTCTATGTTTGCCCTCTTGCTAAACCTCCAAAAATCTTTTGGCTGACGGCTTTATTGTCTGATTTTCGCAGGTGGAGATTTCGTTTCTAAGATCTCTAAAAGCGGAAATTAGAATTGTGTTTTTCTTTGTAATTTTATAAGTCGTCAGCAGGAAGATAAAATTTATCCTTTCTTAGATTGCAGGTGAGCGATACTTCTGTTCTGCTAAAGTGTTTACAACTTTTAATATTCTCGTACTCATGTGCACTCTCCGATAGATTTATTTTTGTATTTATTACGTATGCTTTAAATTTATCAGAGCGTGTACTCAGAATTTGTTTGTAATTCATTTTCTTTTCTTTAATTGCTGGGGCAGACCAACTGTTTTTCTAATCATTTACTTGTCTCTTATTGAGACCATTAATTATTAATTTTAAAGTAATTTTCGCCAATCGTTTGGCTGGGATTCACCAGTTTAATTGTTTCTTCATTTCAATGATATTTTTCGATTGTTCTTGGGGTGGATCAATCGCCATTATTTTAAACGTAGTAATTGGTGCAGTTCATACCGATATAAGGACATCCGAGATCTGACCATGCTTAGATCTCGGAAAGCTCATCGGCACTGGGTTCTTTGATCTATTTCAGGGGCATATGGTTTAAATATCTGAAGGTGAAAACCAATGTTTAGGTGAATCCTCTGCTGAATGAAATTTGCTTCCTCCCTTTTAAATTTGTTTATTAAAAGATCAGTCAGTCTGTCATAGCTTTGCCTTTAGTATGTCTGGTACACGCCTGAGTTAACCCCATCACTTGTGTCATAAACTTATATTTAATAATTTATTTTCTCATAATAAAATTTATGAAATATGTTTAAACTTAATTTGGCTGATGTTTGTCTTTGTGCTTTTGTCTCAATTGTCTAAACAATTTAAGATCTCTTGTTTCTCCCTGAGTCTAGTCAGCGCAAACCATCATCATCATCTATTCTGATCACAGTAAACAAATTTTCCAGACCCATAGTGGTCTGGTGGCGCCCTCCTGTATCAGAATAGATTGAGTATCCGGTATAATATATTTAAACTCTTCTTACCCTCCATACTACTTCTCCACCTCTCCAACTCCCTATTTTTTATTAATGCTTCTATTCTTTTATCCCATTCCTTACCACTATAACACTCAACAATCCTCCTAACACAATCATCCCACCTTTTATACAAGTATACCGATATAAATTCTTTATCCAAATCTTTTGCATACCGCATTACCTTTCTCACCCATCTTGTTACCTGCCCTTTACTCATAACCCAATTAAACACTATTTTGGCTATTCTTTTACTATCCATAAACTGCAACCTACCAAACATTTTCATTTTACTTTTTGCATCTCTCATATAGAAACTTGACCATCCCATTTCTCCTTGAATTGCCTCCTTTGCTGTCCACATCTCTGCATCTAATGCATGTCTTCCTATTTACCTTTGTACTTTCTCTAAATAATCTAAAATCCTTTTACTAACACATAATGCATCATTACCATATGTTAACCCTGCTACTGCAACTCCCTTCCATACAATTCTAGCTACATCATATTTATTATATGAAAATACTGTTAGTTTCTTTACCAAACCTTTTCTTTTCTTTGCTTCATTTACCAATTTTTTCTCCCATTCAACCAAGCAATTTTCCTGATTACATAAGATGATTCCCAAATACCTATATCTATCCACCATTCCTTTCCCCAGTATTAACCATCATTATATTTGATTTTTCTTCACTAAATTTAATCCCCATCTCTTTACCCACCCTTGCACATGTCCTCAACATAATATCCATATCTTCTCTTCTTTCTGCACATAAAAAGATATCATCTGCAAAAAAAAAGACCCGACAAAGTATATACTCCTTTGCCACCTATTAATGGTATCTCTAGCCCTCTTCTTTCTATTGCTTTTTCCATTTCACTCAAAAACAACAAAAACAAAATCGGTGACATAGGGCATCCTTGCCTTAATCCCACTCCATTTTTAACTTTAACTGATTCTATATCCCCTAATTGATAAGTATAATAATTATTTTCATATAATTTCTTAATAATATTTACTAAAGCTTCATCCATTCCCAAATTGGCTAATCTTACCCATAATCTATTTCTATTTACTCTATCATATGCTTTCTCTATATCTATAAAACTCATATATAACGATCTGCCTGAATTCCTACTCATCTCCATAAGTTGTGTAACTACAAACAAACTATCTCCTATACGCCTATCTGACCTAAAGCCTCCTTGCATTTCCCCCACTACATTATTTTCTTCCATCCATTTTACAACTCTTCCAGCTACCATATATGCGAAAACTTTATATAAAATTGATGTTACCGCTATCGGTCTATAATTATTTAACTTTCTATGATCCTTACCCTTTCCTTTAAATAATAATCTTATTCTTGTATTAATCCAACTACCCAGAAAAACTGTCTTCTACACCATCTTATTAAAACATGATAATAACTTTGCTTTTGCTCTATGCCCTAAATTCATTACCATCTCTGCTGCCCATTCATCTAAACCTCTCGCCTTTCCACTTTTCAATCTCTTTCCTGCCTCATTCAATTCATTTTTTGTGAACCTAATATTCCCACTACTAACTGCTTTCATGTTTTCTATCACTGATTCCTTCACATCTAACATATTTTCTATATCCATTACATATCTATTTATGATTTTCTCTAGCTCGCCTCTAGAGCTACATTCTATTCCCTCATCATCTATTAATACTATCTCTCTTTCCCCTACATTTCTTCTTTTAATGTAATTCCAAAATTTTTTACTCCCATCTCTTCCACTTTTATTAATATCCTCCAACAATGTATTATTTAACTTCATCCTCTCTCTATAATTATCCATTTTAGCTAGCTTCTTCTTTTCCAAGTACTTTCCCCATTTAACATTAATATCATTTTCACTTTCTTTATTCTTAATAGCACACTTATATTCTCTGCATGCTTTTTTCCTCTCTTTTACACTTTTACTAACTCTCATTTTTTTATTACTTTTATTCTTCTTCATATTCTCGACTAAAACCCTATTTGCCACTTTTTCTACTTCACCACACCAGTCCTTATACTCATCCCCAACCAATTGCTCCATGGTTTCTTCAACTTTTATTTTATACTCTTCCAACTTATTCTTATCATTCACTCTCCATCCACATCTTTCACTATTATTTCTACCTTTATTTCTATCCTCCATCACATTACTAACCATTTCTATTACAATAAAGCTATGATCACTATTACACACTCTCTCTTCATTATCAAACACCTTAATTTTTCGTATTTTATTCATTCCCTCTTTCTCTACCAATACTTAATCTATTGTGTGAAATACATTATTCCTAGACCATGTGTATTGTCCATCATATACATTTGATAAATTCCCAATGCTCAAATTTACTCTTTGACAAAATTCCTTCAAAAACTGACCATTCTTATTATCTACATCATCAATTTCTTCAGGAGAGAGAACTGACTGCAGCGCCATCTTTAAATTTACTAGAGTAATGACACAGGTACATGACATTTCAATTCACTAATTTACAAATACACAGGAATTGGAGATCATTAATTTTTTTTCACATGTATCAGTTGTATAAGATGGAGTGGATAGCTATAGGAAGTTTTGAAAATCTGAGTTCAAATCCTTTCTCAATTATAATAAAGAATTGTAAATCATGTACTATAAAACGATTGCTCCTATGTAATGATTACACACACCAATCTATTAAATATACCTTCATATGTAAAATATATTATGTTATTCTGTTTATTTAATATTTTTTAATGCTTCCTTGCAGTAACCTTTTATCTAATTATTGTTTTCCTTTGAATTCTAATCCTTAGCCATATCTTCCTAATGAAATCTCTCTCACAAAACCATGATCAAGTTATCATAAAAGGTTTTAAGAAAATCTATTATTGTTCCTTTTTTTTTTTTTTTTTTTGTTGTCCCACTTCCATACAGACTTAATGGCCAAAGTTTTATCTGGCAATTTAAAAGATAGTGGATGTTAAGAAGATTCTGGTCAACCAGAGATAAAAGCAATTGCAATATGGGAAAAGCTTGTCAAAATGTCATCTGTCTGATCCTCTTAAAGTGTTGTATGCAGTTTTTGAACTTTTCTGTCATTCTTATGATGCAACCTGGTTTAAATGTAAAACTTAACTGACAAATATCAATATGAAAATATAATAAAATTATAACTGTTGCCCAAAGAAGAAATCTCAAAGAATGAATTTGCCAGATTAAAGACAGCGCACCAGAAAAAGTTATATATTACAAAGAATTTGTATAAAATAGAGTGCAATCCAGGAATTTGAACTAGTCAACATTATTCAAAAGTCATATGCAAAACAATAAAGTTCTGTTAAAATTCAAACTGTAAAATGTCCCTGAGAACATTCATATTTATTCATTTAACTCATTTAAATTATTATTTAAAAGCTTGTTTAATATTTTAAAATAAAAATGTTAAATATATTTACATAGTATGCTGAACATGCTTTCGACTAACAAGATTTTCTATTATAGCTATGCATGTTGTCCAACATTGCTTGTCAATGTTTCTCCTGCCTTTATACATAAGAGAAAACCTGAAAAAATATTTGATATCTTTTATGTGAAAATATCAATTATGAAATTTACTATAGAGAAATGAAAGTATAATAGGTGAATTAGAATATTGAATATTCTCTACTAAGCTCATTAGGAAGTATATTAGATATGGTGTATAATAACCAACTTCTGAACTATAACAATATAAGGCTCATGGGATTAGTTTGTGAATCTGAGTTGTCACACTATACAATTCAAAAGCTAACTATTATCTCAAATTTACCCTGTTTGTCACAATGAGTTTAATAGATGCTATTTTATGTAAATATGTATTGTTTGGTAAATAAAATCAAAACTTTTATTATGATTACTATTAGATTCTAATATCTATCGTGGCATATGAATGATATCCAAAGATTGTTTGCCATATATCTTCCATCCTTACATTTAAAAAAATATCTTATTTGTGAAAATGTAATGTAATTTATGAAAGAATAAAGTTACATTAATTAAAGCATGTTTTATTAAGCTTATTATGAAATAAAATAATAGCCAATTTCTCAAGTTCCCTTGAGAAATGCTGATAATAAATACTGATCTTAATTATAACCTTGAATAAGTCAAAGGTCATTATTGTACAATTTGTAAAAGAAAATAGTATGGTCAAGATATATCCATCAAATTTTTATGTGGAAATTATACTTTTCATATTTAAACATAAAAAATAAATAAAATTTTGAATATTTTTTATTATCATATTCTCTTGGTAAATTAATAACTTATGTAAATATATGACTTTAATTAATCTGAAATAGACAGATTATTAGACCATTACTCATGTCTTCAGTTTAAAACTAGAGTAAAGCTGATATTATTTTTTTGTAGCTTAGAAATTCCAGGGTAGTCATTAAATCTTGATTAATAAATGATTATTTAATTATTGGATTATGGAAAATAAAGTTGTCATCTAAAAAGGACATCCATATTTTAAAAAGTATTTAGCTCCAAAACTTAATTTCCTGAAGTATATGGAGGCAGTTGGCTAAATTGGATATATTTGAAAAATACCTGTAACATGACTTTGAGTATTTGTAACTTGATATTTACAATAACATGCATATTCATGAATGAATATATACTTGAACAAATAAACTAATACATTTTTAATGTTAATATGAAAATATAATTTTTACAAGAAAAAACATATAATAAATATTTATTAGACAATAATATGTACACATATACAAAGGTAATATGAAAATATAATTTTTACAGGAGAGATCATATAATAAATATTTATGAGACCAGAATGTGTGCATACTATTTACCGATATAACTGGCTTTGCATTCATTTGCATGCCACATTCTAGGTTCAACAACAGGCCTTATAAATCATGGCAATTTATTCAAGTCCCAAACAAACTTCAAGATTTTTCTTTTAGGTAGACATTCCAACTATTTGTCCAGTTTGTTATTGCATGATAAGTGATAAATCTAGATGGATCTGAAAAATATCATAAAATGGCTATTTATAAATTTGACATTTTAAAAGTTAAAACAAGCGTATTAATGTAGCAATATTTATTAGTATAGATGTTATTAGATCTTTACAATATTTAGTGATAATATGAGTGTGGTATTTCTGCAGTTATAAATGTTGTATATTATATATAAGTATAAAAAGTCTTGTGTGGGTAATACTAGAACATCCAATTCTTAAGCTACTAATAGAGGCTTCAATGTAACCAAAATTCTTATCGCTTACAAATTAGCAAGTCTCGTTAATAATAACTTCTTCATTTTCTTTTTTAAAGCTGCTAGAGAAGCCTTTTTCTGTAGTAATTATTTAAAATCTTTACCTGTATATATACTATACTATATATCATTATCAATCCATTGCACGCTAAATAAGTTTATTTCAATTTCTCCTAACCAGTGTTCCCCTTCATATTGTTTCAACGATTTTTCTTTGCGTTATGTATCCAACTCACATAATTCTTTTACAATCTTCAAGTATTCATCTACTAACATCTCTCTTGCCAGCATATCAAATCTAATTCTATTTCCATCTTATTTTTTTCAATAATTTCAGTCAAAGCTTTTGTTCTCTTATCTATGTATTGTTTTTAATCTCTTCTTGTTAATTCCATACTTCACTATATAGTCTAATTCAGTGTACTATGTATTTATTTATGGCATTACATCCTCTTTATACTGTATTATTTTTTGTTTTTATCTAACATCTATTGCTGTATTCCATTTTTTATAGACTTTTTTTTTTGTTTTAGTATTTGATCTATATTTTTACTAATTTTCACATTTTTTGATCAATCATTTTAACTTTATAAAATTGATTATTGAAACATTCTCAAAATAATCTCAAGCATATATAAAAAAATTGCTATAATCAATTTATATTATGAACCAAAAAAAAAAATAATTACAGTAAGAACAGGCAAACTATTTCTGAGAAATGGTGGTTTCTTTTAGTAAAAACCATCTGCTAAAAAAAAAGAAAATACAATTGAATGAGTATATGGCTACAGTATTTTTTGGAAGAGATGATTACTGAACCAGAAGAAATTTTATGATATTAATTTCCTGAAAAATAATTATTTTCTATTCTTGGAATTTTTAGATGTTAAAACAGGCAAAACTCTCCATACAGTAGTGCCACTCAGTGCAAGCCAGAGTAATCAATGGATGCCAGAAGGCTTGTGCATAAAATCCCTATCCAGTGTCTACTCATCCAATATCCGCAGACTAGTTTCTAGCTTGTGGCTTTCATCAGTGAGGAACCTTGTATCTGAGAGCACAAGCCTTCTGGCATCCATTGATTATACTGGCTTGCACTGAGTGGCACTACTATATGGAGAGTTTTGCCTGTTTTAATAATAGTTATGAGCAAGCATAAGAAATGGTGATCATGTGATGTTTAGTGGTTTAATTTCTATATCAGTAAAAGGTGAATGAAAGCAAAGCTTTGATTTCACAATGATATTTGTATACTTTTTATCAGTCTTACTCCTCAACACTACAGTCACAAAATTCAGAGAAAGAAAGTTTTTATTTCTTGTTGGATAGTGTTATAATATCAAAATCATTAAACAATTAAATCTTTACTATTCATTTTGGTATGATCAATGAATTTTTTCAGAAAATGTTTGAAAGTACAGTAATATTACTAGTTCTGTTAAACTCATATGATCTTCTGTTGCTACTTTCTTAACTGTAAGTACATGAACAGTTTAGGCAAAAAAAGCGCGCGCACACACACAATGCATCAAAGATAAATTATATAATAATAAAGATGATGATGATGATAATAATAGTAGTAGTAGTACTTCAAAAAGATGCATTAAGACAAAGCATATTTTACTAAAAATTGCAATTACAAACTAGATTAGATATAATGTCAGATGCAATAATACAAATTTCCCATTACAAATCTAAATATATATTTATAATCATTTGAAAAAAGTTAATTTTATTACACAAATAACATGGTCTAAATAACCACGTCAACAATCTTTAATAGTCCAGTTAAAAGTAACACATCATTACCTATAAACAATGACATACAAATATTTTTGATATATAGTTGAGAAAGATAAGTTATTCACATATAAACTATGAATAGAATAAAATATAGATCACACCTGGTGAGAATCATCCTAGGATCCCCAGAAGTAAACATCTAATAAAACTCTTGTTACTAAAATCATTATGGACATGAAATGCCAATGTCTTTGGTGAATATGATTTGCAAGAGAACTGCTGACTTGAAACCGCACTGAAATATAGAGATGTATTATGAATAGCAAATAAACATAAAAGGCATTAGAAATGATTTCAATCTTAATTAAAAACCAAATTAGTAATATCATTTATGCAAATATTTCAATAATAATTTGATTACTATTATAATTAATAGACGACCAATTCTCTCTCCATATTTCACATGGTGCCTTTTCTGAATCAATGCATGTTTTATGTAGTAACATAATTTAGGTACTAACATATTGAATCAAATGATGGTGTTTTTCTTATCTTCACCAGTCATCTTCAATGCTTTTCCTGCTCTTACATAATCTTAAGAAAATATTTGAAAACATTCTTGAGACTCCTAATTTCACTGCCATACAGTCTGGATCTTTGTAAATATTTCAGTACTTTTGTCTAATTTAAAATAAAATTTAATATTAATACATTGTCCCATTGTGGGTTAAGATACAAAATGCACTCTTATTTTATGCCATAATTCATGATCCAGATACACCAGCGCTTAAAAATTTTTGTGGTGAGCAGCTGAAATATTTCACTATATAATGCATGCATTGATTCAGAAATCAGACTGCTTGAAAAAAAACAGTCACTTTTCCATTTGATCCCAATATATATATATATTGAAGCTGTGCATATATATACAATGATAAATATACTGGCTTCACCATTTACTGTGAACTAGCTAAGACCCTAAGTCCAACCACAGTGAATGTATGTTTTTCTTAAATTTAAAGAATGACCTGCATCAATAATATATTATTTTAAGGGAAATTATTTTAAGAGGGGGGAAAAGTTTATAAAATAAAATACAAAAAAATAAGAGATTTTTTTTTTTAATTTTTCTTTATTTTTAAAATATGATGGCAGAAAGAGATAAGATAAATTTTCGTAATTAAACAGAATCCATTAAAGAAAGCAATTAATTTATGAAACATTTTAATTAAAAGAAAAATAGATAACGGAAAAAATTGAAACAATAGGCTACTAATAAGTAGTTTAATTTAAAATATAATTGGGGAAAAGGAGTATAAATAAAGAACTTTTTTTTTGTTCTTCAATCTGAAAAATCTGCTGAAGCTCTTGCGAAGGACTCTTATATTAAGAATTTCTAGAATTGGATGAAAATTTCTACAAAAAAAGAAAAGAAATTCATTTTTGAATTCCTGCTTGCTGCCCTTTTATTGTTGCTGTAGATTATTTGCTCTACATGTATTCAAATCCGGAACTTTGTTACTCTACAGAAATGTGGGGGTAATTTTCTTTGCCTTCACTCTCCCATCTCGGACTTGAGTCGTAAAGATATGAGCCAGCCGAAAAACCAAGGAAAATGCCCGACAAATGTCTACCCTGTAGTAATTAATTCTTTCTATGGAAATAATCAAAAAAGGAACTGCCATGCAACATCAACGAAACCCATCTTGACACACGCACACTAGTTACTGGTAACTATCCCCTTATTCGAAATGTGTTTGTCTTTTCTCAAAGTAAATCTAGATATGTTTGTTTGTTTTTTAAATGATATAAATTGTTTTTTTTTGTAATTGGTATTGGGCTTAATACAGTGATGAACCTTCTTAATTTAGATGGAAAATGCCTCATTAAACTTGATCGTCATTATACACCTATAATTAAGCATTTCATTTTATGTATATGTTTTATTATTTAAAGACAGAAAAAAAAAGAAAAAAAAATGCAGAAAGCGCAAATTCTCCCCCCTCCCCTTTTATTAATAATGCATCTATTAAGTTCTAGTTTATTAGTATAGGACTTGAGATTTTTAATGATTAAAGATTTGATTTAGTTTTCTTTTTCTTAGAAAAGAAAAAAAAAAGGAAGTCTTTTACCTATATATTTCTCCTTAATTCAATTCAAAAGGTTACAAATATATATATATGTATTTTTTAAAGAATGTAAAATAACAAAACTCTCATTCTAGCTGTAAGAGAGAGAGTACAGTCGCTCGTATTTATTGATATTACAGTTTTAGAAAAAAAATTGTATTAAAACTGTAATGGACTGGATGAACATTAATTAATTTTTAACATGTCTACCCTTTTGCATAAGTGATTTAATTTTATTGGGAAAAAAGTAACAATTATTTTATAAGGGATTTTTTTTTCGGTTAGACTTTCATAATATTTTGTATATGTTTACCAACTAAGGTTTTTCTTTTAAATTTAAAGGTCGTTGGACTGTATTTATATTATATTGCAAACTGGATGATCGGTGGGTCTGTCTCTGCACATTTTGGTGCTTTCCTCACCAAGTCTACATAGGCTAACATACCTGCCTCGGGATCGTACTGAAGATTAATAAAATTGGATCTCATCTCTTTTAAATATTTATAAATATATAAACTGGAAATAAGCAACAAAGCTCTGTTCCTGAATTCAGATCACCCGGTTAGCAAACGAATTCCATTTTCTCTAACTCAGTTTAGAGACAGTGAGCTATCCAGTCTCGTGTTAGTTTTTTGGTAGCCATTTGTGTCTCAGGACTCATCATTTCCCACAGTATTCTATCATCTTAGGCTGCAATATTTTATATTTATATTTATTTCAAAAACTTTCTCTGCAAAATATTATTGAAGTGTCTAAATCAAGACTGAAAATATCTATAGGGGGGGGGATCACTATTGAATTTTTTATTAGTAGCAGAGGACGGTATTTTCAATGCTTTTCTAAGAATACTATCCGAATCATGTACTCTCACCATAGTGTTAATCATATAACCTGTCCACTGGCTAGAAATGTTCCCAACTTATAATGTAAATTTATTTTTTCTTTAAAGGATCTTTCTTTCATATCTGGATATGGTTGCAGGTAAATAGCCTATAGCACAACTAATCAATTCAATGTACTCTGCAAATGTAAAATAAAAAGTTTTTCTTTTGTCTTTCATTCATTATTATTAAAACTCTGTGGCACTGTTTTCTTCAGTAAACCTGGTCATTATATACATGTTCAAATTCCTCCTTAGAATCTTGTCTCTTCTTGACCACTGGCCATACATTAAGAATAAATTCTAGTGAGGTTTTGGAAGTAAGTTGCTTAGTAGCAATCTGGAGAAGTAGGTGAGGTTCGAACCTCTCTACCTGCACCTCTAGGTTAGGTTAAAGCAGCTTTACTTTTCATACCATTACAATATATATATATATACGAATATTAAACATTAAATCACACCACATGGTTAAGAAATGCAGTACCGCCCTCTGTGAACTAATATATAAATACATTAGAGTTCGTATTTCAAAATAGCCAGCTCAACCCATTTTGAGCTGGCTATTTTGAAATACGAATCTAATGTATTTATATATTAGTTCACAGAGGGTGATACAGCATTTTTTAACCATGTGGGGTGATTTAACGTTTAATATTTGCATATTTATTTCAGTATAGCGTTATGCACTGGGATTATTTTATATATATATGAAAATAATTCCAGTGCTTACCATTAACTGAAATAAATATCAAATCATCTCAAAATATCTTAACATTTGAGATGATTTGATATTTACAACACTAGTCAAAATATAAAAAAAAAATTAATAAATTCTTACATGATCATAGTTTCATCTATTAACAAATAGACCATTTTGAGTAAAATTCATCAAAAAGGTCTATTTGTTAATAATTGAAATGATGATCATGAAAGAAGTTTAATAAAATTTTGTTGTTTTTTTTGGCTAGTATTGTAATATTATATGATTTTCTATTTTATTTATCATTACTAGCATAATAGTAAGCAGTATTTAATTTTATATTTATATAAATATTAAATTAAATATAACTCGTGGTATATGTGTAAACAAAGAAAGTAAATCACCTTCCTTTAGGCTATAATTAAAAACCTTAATGTTGAACAAAGGATGAGGAAGAGAATAAATCCACCTATTCTTGGAACTCTAATCTACTTGAAAAGGTCTATTTGATAATAGATGAAACCATGGGCATAAAAGAATTTTAGTAAACAAAAATGGGGGGGCTAGTATTGTAATATTATATGATTCTCTATTTATTATTACTAGTATAGTAATACATATTATTTAATTTTATATACATATAAACATTAAACTAAACACAAACAATGGGAGTTCAACCCCTTCAGGCTATGAATTAAAAGTACTCTTAATGTTGAACAAAGAATCAAAAATAGAATGAATCTACCGATTCTTGGAGCTCTGATGTTTACAAGCATGCTTTAGTAAAAATTGTTCATAAATAAAGAATGAAATTAATATATCATGCAGATGGAATGTGACAATATTTATTAAACTAATAATCAATTATACAAAGCTGGAGGCAGAGTCTCTCTTTTAACATCTTGATTATAATAATTAAATAAGATTTAATATGTAAACATTAAACATAGTTTCGTGAATACATGTAAATAGAGGAGTAAATCACTCACTTTGAGGTTATAAATTAAAAGCACTCCTAATGTTGAACAAAGAATGAAGAATAAAAATTATTAGTTTAATAAATATTATGTCTCATTCCATCTGGCTGATATACTAATTTTATTCTCAATCCCCAACAATGGTGACAAGTATGTTTCTAAACATCAGCGCTCCAATAATGTTTCATTCTATTCTTCGACATTAAGAGTGCTTTAATTTCATAATCTATATATATACAAACATTAAAAGCAAACAAATACCTTTCATTGCAAGTATTTAAAAATAAATAAATTATACTAACTAAAAAAAAGAAAACTAAATTGCATAAAAAATGAGCATTTAAAATATCTCTGTCAGGAAACCCCCCCCTCCAACCTCTGGCCATGGTTTCATGCTTTGGCACTCCTCAGAGAGGCGTTAGAGTAGCTTCAGACACTATATCTAAAAATACCAACCCAAAGCCAGCATTTATCTAAAAGTTATCTATTGAGTGGAAAATATGAAATTTTCAGACATCTACATGTCCTCAAACCCAGCTATCCAATTCAAATAGCTATATGGGGCTGAGAGATCTTCAGCCATACCATATATTAGTAGTCTTAGCAATATAACATTGCCTTATGTTATATTGCTAAGACTACTAATATATGGTATGGCTGAAAATCTCTCAGCCCCATATAGCTATTTGAGTTGGATAGCTGGGTTTGAAGACATGTAGGTGTCTGAAAATTTCAGATTTTCCACTAAATAGATAACTTTTAGATAAATGCTGGCTTTGGGTTGGTATTTTTAGATCTAGTGTCTGAACCTACCCTAGCACCTCTCTGAGGAGTGCCAAAGCATGAAACCATGGTCAGAGGTTGGGGGTTCCTGACAGAGATATTTTAAATGCTTTCTCTGGTAAGCATTTACCACAAAGCTTGTTAAGCAATTGACAAATGCTCATTGTTTATATCTTATAAGCTTAAGAGAATTGGGTCATGTGATCTATGACTCTTATTTTAACTAAATTGCATCTTTTGAACGATCTTTAAATTTTACCCTTTTTTAGCTTTTTTTTCCTTAAATATTACCAAATGCCAATATACTCATGAATCATACAATATTTTAATATGGTTCACTATAAAATAGAAGAAAACAAAAAGTAAAAAAAAATTTAGATGATCCTTAAAAGAAAATAGAGTATATGCAATTTAATAATAATAATAATAAAAAGGAACTATGGTTTGACGTAAATAACAGAGTGGTGTGTGTGTGTGTTTTTTAAGATAGCTAATAATGATTATTTTAATTTACCATTAATTATATAATAACAAATATAAATAACTTAATTTTTCCTGTTTTATACACATAGAACATACCTTCATTGTTAGTATGTCGATGAATTTTGAAGAAATTGCAAGTATACTGACAACCTGGAAACTAAAATAAGTACAAAACGTAAATAATATAAACATATAATTCATACTTAAATATTTTAAGATTTAAATATTTTTATTGTTTCTAATATTGTGTATATTAAGAAAATTATTTCTCATCTATTCCCCCCCCCCCCCGAATAGCCATTATTAAATTTATTCATTAAATGATAATATGACAAAATTCCAGACATTTTAAATAAGATTGTGAGGATCTATAGTTTGTTGGGGGTAGTTATAAAATAGAGAGAAAAGTATTTAAAAAAGAATAAAGTAAATATTTTTCCTCTCTCTCTTCAGTAAATTTATCTGTCTCTTTATATGTTTATTAATTTTTAAAATAAAAAAATAAGATAATAACTTTTTTTAAAAAAAAAAATGGTGTTTTTAATTAATTTAAGTTGATTTTTTCCTTTCGTCTTCTTTTTATTTCTCTGAAGAAAAAAAAGATAAATGTTTTGCAAAATTAGATTATTTTCTTTCTAGTAATTAAGAAAAAAATAACTGGGGAATTTTTCAATAATTAAAGTGTGATTGGAATTTTAAATTAATTAATAAAAGATAATCAATTGGTCAGAGTTTAATGCTATCATTTCTGAAATAATGTGTTGGTGGAATAAAGAGATCTGTCTTAGAAATGGGATAGGGAGAGATTAAAAGCATTAGAGTACAATATTAGTAGAAGAGGTATGGGTTGGACTTATGATGTAACCTATTTCCAAGGCATTATGTGATTAACCTATTCAGTATACTGAATGTTTACTATAGTAAATAGAAAGATTTGAACTTACAATTTTCAGATGGAATGGAGAATGAATATATATAGACTGAAATCCTAAGTTCAAATCTCTCTATTTACTATAGTAAACATTCAGTACTGAATGAATAGATTACTTACATATTGCTTTGGAAATATCTTACATCATAGTATAAGTCCAGCCCATACCTCTCCTATTAATAAAAATAGATATATAATGATCCAATAATATGAGGCATTAGATGGATATAATATTTATATCAGTATGACTACAATATCAAATCCGCCAAAAGCTTTGAGCGTTCCATCATTGGTTTTTCAATGAAATAGATGGTTGAACTGCTGGAAGGATGAAAAAGATTGAAGCCTGTCCATTAAAGTTTAAGAAATTGCTATCTTAATATAAGCCGAGCATTAATTGTATATATGTGTGGAAGATTATGATCTGGCCCAAATGATAAGTGCTGGTTCTGCACGAAATATGTATATTGGGGATCATTTATCTTTGTCACATTGCTACATTTTTATTTATCATTGTCAAACTCACTCCACTCACAACTTTGACACCATCCACTTCAGATAAATACAATAATGATTATTACTAATCATTTTTTAAACTAGAGATTATCTCGAGCACAGATATAAACTTTAAGCCTCAGTTAAAGATTAATATATCTGATTTTTTAATTTTAAACATACACACACATGGAGTTATTCAGCTTTCTCTTTCCCATGTGTAATATCTTTATAGATACATTAAATAAACTCCATACTTCCCCTTTTTTTTTTAATTCACATAAATAAAGATACAATAAAAGACAAATGACCCCCAAGATGCATTTCATGCTAAACCAGGCCTCATCAATAGGCATAGGTCATGTCTCTCATATATATCTATTATATGAAGAATATTTATCTATAGTAAATTGTTACATTTTTATTTACCATTGTCAAACTCACTTCACTCACAACTTTGACACCATTCTCTTCAGATAAATACAATAATGATTATTACTAATCATTTTCTCAACTAGAGATTATTTCTAGTGCAGATATAAACTTTAAACCTCAGCTAAAGATTAACATAACTGATTTTTTTAATTTTAAACATACACATGGAGTTATTTACTTTTCTCTTTTCCATGTGTAATATCTTTATAGATATATTAAACAACCTCCATACTTCCCCATTCTTTTTAAATTCATATAAATAAAGATACAATAAAAGACAAATGACCCCCAAGATTCATTTCGTGCTGAACCAGCACTCATCAGTTGGCTCAGGTTACTATCTCATATATATATCTCAATTATATGAGGAGTATTTATCTATAGTAAACTGTTACATATACATGGTCATGGGTATTGGTTATTGGAGATGGAGTGGAGGATGAATATAGACTGAAAATCCTCAGTTCAAATCCCTCTATATATCAAAGAGCTCACAAATTATCTAGAATTATAAATATTGAATCTTCTACTTATGGGTTTAATTCTTATTCTTCATAGATTAAGTTCTCTTATTTTAATAGAAAGAACTCAAGACAATATGATTGTAGCTTGTATTACAATTTGTGTTTTTCCTTTGCAAAAAAAAAACAGATCTCAGATTAGTATACTGGATTAAATGTCCACATAAATTCTCTTCAAATTTCAAAGGATAATTTTCATTGCAAATAAAGAAATTGGATTATATATATATATAACCATAACTTTGTTGAATCATATTTGTTTATGTTCATTCTTTATGGGAAAAAGAAATCCGTTACTGTTTTATTTATAAAGAATAATATTTGAAATACAGACACTCTTCATATACCTGGAGCCTAGTTATAAGTATAGGGGATTTGAACTCAGACTTTTAAGCACCTTTCAACTATCCACACTATCTCATATCACTGATACACATGATCACACACATGTAGAAAAGATCAATAATCACCTATATATGTATTTCGTGCTGAAACAGCATACATCAGTTGATCAAGATAATCATCTCTCACACATATGTATAATCAGTGCTCAGTTTTCATTAAAATAGCAAATCTTCATACTTTAATGTACAGGCTTCAATCTACTCAAGCCTCCAATTCTTCAGCCATCCATACCCTTGAAAATCTGATGATGGAAAGGCCAAATCCCATGCTGATTTCAATATAGTTGTCATGCCCATGTTGATCTCAAATCATTGTCCTCTCAAGTACAGGACCACATCCATTTAAATACATAGAAAAGGGATGGACAGGATGAGATGGTGTGGATAATTGGAAGGTGCTTCAAAGTTTGAGTTGGAGGCTTGAGTAGATTGAAGCCTGTCCATTAAAGTATGAATATTTGCTATCTTAATATAAACTGAGCACTGATTATATATGTGTGTGAGAAATGATAATCTGGACCAACTGATGAGTGCTGTTTCAGCACAAAATACACATATTGGTGATTATTGATCTTTTCTACATGTGTGTAAGCATGGGTATCAGTGATATGAGATAGTATGGATAGTTGAAAGGTGCTTTAAAGTCTGAGTTCAAATCCCTTATATTTAAAAAGAATAACTACAAAATAAAAATATATGTAATCATTTCTATAAAAATGAGTGTGTAATTTTTATTATAAGGTGTCTCTAAGAACCAGTTTGTTCTCTAACCAAAATATTTTTTTTTTATTCATTGTTGCTCACAACATAATTTCTTCATATTCCATTGAGTAATATGAAATCTCTGCATTGTTTTTTTTTTGTTAAGTATCTAAGTCTCAGATATATAAATATGAACTAATAAAACATCTATTAAAGACCTTCCTTTTCAAACATATAGGCATACTTTTGTTAATATGAAATTATTTATATCAAAAGGACACCATCATAATTTAATTCTACGATTAATTTCATTCTTTATGTTTCCATCTGTGTTAATAATGTTATCAGAGTTCTTAACTTTTTCTAATTCATCATTATCAATCTTTATTTTCGTCTTAGAAAATCTATTGAATATTATTTTAATCTGTTTACTATTTATCTTTAGTCCTACTTTTTTACTTTTAGCGACGCGTCTCCAGACGCACACTTCCTACTTTTTTACCTTTATCTGATAGTTTTGGCAACATTTTCCAAAGTTCTAAAATATTTGCAAAAATAACTGTATCATCTGCTAAATCTAGATGACTTAAATAATCTCCATATATTTTTATTCTGATAGTTTTCCATTTTTATTCACAAAATACTTCTTGTAAAATTGCTGTAAAATGTTTTGGAGATATAGAATTACTTTACCATATCTCGTATAATAACCATTTTTTTCATATCATGTAAGTTAATTATAACATTCTGAATCTACTATCTTGATAGTTCAAAGTTTTAATTACTGTGGAAATGCTTATGATATCAAATGCCTCTTCATAATTTATAAATCCAAAGCATTTTGGCAACTTAGAATTATTTATCCATTTTATAACTTTTCACAATATTTGTATGTGATCCACTGTGTTAAAACTACTATTCATTTAATAAAACTCTCCAACCATAGCTTACCAAAACAGGGTTTACTAACAAAGGTATTTCGTTATAGACTAGATGAATAATATTCACCTTGCATCCACAGACTAAGTTCTTCACTAACACTCATTTTGTATTCTACTGACTTTTGGATCATTTCTTCTTTGTATATATCACCTTGTAACCTCACCTAGTTAATTTTTGTTATTTTTTTTTTTTTTTTTTGTAATCACTTATAAGTCAAATAAAATTATCTTGAAAGAGAAATCCAACTTGTTTTTTTCTTTTTTTTTTTTTTGGTTGATTAGAATCCAAAGTACACTGTAGATAAGTTATAATTATATTGGTAAAGATCTTGTATAGAACTGATAGATTTGTAATTTCTAATATCTTCTTTATCACATTTCTTAAATATCAATATGACTACTGCATTCTTTCAATCATCTAGTACTCTTTATAATGAAGACATTTGTTATATAGTGCTGTTAACAATTTTTCTATTTCTTCACGTGCTTCTTTTAAGGTATCAATAAAATTTTCATCATTTTCTCACTATGAGACTGCTGGTCAGTTGAAAACATAAATAAATATCAAGGAATAAAGTTATTTTATTGCATTGTAAAAAATAATTAAAGAAAGCGTATAAATGGTATTATATAGATATATACAAATCAATATATAAATAAGAAATGAAAATAAATTATAAATTCAAAATGTGTCGTTAATGTAATGATTATTTTGTTTTTGTGTCCTCTGTCCTTATAATTTCTTGTAGAATTCTTCCCCATATTTCATGATATACCACTTTTTAGTAATAGTTTCATCTTTTCTTATGGTTTCTTTCAATACTAAGATGTTGTCTTATATTTCTTTGTTTTTTTTTGTCAGTTAATGATTATATTTTCTTATATAATTATTCACTTTTTTTTGTACATTTTACAGAATTACAAACAATCAGTTCTTTTTAAGAGATCACTTTAAAATATTTTCATATTCCTTTTCCTCTTAGTATTTATTGTCTCAGTTGAAAATTTATTGTTAATTTATGCTTTTTTGTTTTAGTTATCATTATTATAGTTCTTAGTAGAGTATCAGTAATCTTTTTATTAATCTCAGCTAAATTTGAACCATTTTCAAAGTCTGTTAATATTTTAAAATGATTAGCAAATTCAAATTTATATTTAATAAAATAATTCTAAATGTTAAAGCATGTTTTCTAGTAGTCAAAATATAATTCAATTTATTGCATCTTAACTTGTTTATGTCCATGTTTAGTAGCATTTTTCTCAAAGAAAGAATTTATAATATACATTTTTTTTTTACTGTAAATTCCACAAGTTGGTCTCCTTTCATTTTTAACACAATAACCAAACTTTCCTACATCACTTTCAACTTTCAATTATTTTACATTATAGTCGCCTATGACATTTTAAAAATATTGTTTGTTGTAATCAAAAACATTCTGTACATCCAAAATAAAATTTCCCCTTCTTCTTCATTGTGATAATCTGCATTTGTTATTTTCTATTAATTTGAATAACTGATCTTACTATTTTGTCTCCTTTATCAATGTCCATAATATTATTTTTTCATTTTTGCTTTCAATATTTGTATTTTTTAATAAAGAATATGTCTATTATTTAAATCAATTATCTCTTTATCTTCTCTTTTAACTTTAGGAAAGACTAATAATGTCCAATTTTTGTATTATCTCCTTTCGCTCAAAAGTAAGTAGTTTTCTTAGACTTAAATTCTGACATAAAAAAACCATACTGGCTGATATATGTTAATGAACAACCCATCCATGCTAATTCATCATGGATCTCAGAAATTTGCTCTGCTCAATTTATTTACAATTCAGAGAAGAATCAAAGAGTCTTCTTTCAGTTAACAGCAAACTCCTTTTTGCAGCTATATATATCTCATTATTTTTAAATATGCAAATTTCTAAATTGGAAATAATATATAAATTACCTATTCAAAGTTCTAAAAAAATAGACAATCAATTATATATACATATTGATGGTAACTAAATTATTAAACAGGCAAAACTCTCCATACAGTAGTTATGTGCTAGTATAAGAGATGGTGATCATGTGAATTGATGTTAACTTTTATATTTCTATACAGAATGTAATAAATGTAATAAGTGCATTTATATACAACTATAGAGAAGCTTTTTATTTCTATAAATTAAATATGGCTTAGCGCTTTTGAGAACTTAAGGCATTCTCTCTTCACTATTATTCTATTTCATCTTGTTATGAATATGATAATGCAATAAGTTCTCGAAAACACTAATTTATAGAAATAACAAGTTTCTCTATAGTTGCATATAAGTACACTTATTATATATATATATATTGTAAAATTTTTATGGGTTACAGATATAACTGATATATTTTTTAGGTTCATCCATGTATGGTTTTATTATAAATATAAATAATATTTACAATATTATATTTAATATTTTTAAAATTATACTTAACCTGTTTTTCTATTGGTGGAAATTTAATATTGTTATAAATCAATGCATATAGCATGGCTGGTGTGATCCAGCCAAAATATTAGTATATATATTTATGATAAAATCATAGTGGATGAATCCAAAAAATCTATCATTTATATAAGGCCATCAATCGCATGAAGATATTCTTTGATGTTAAAGGAAGTTGGTTTTTGACATAAATGATGAGAAGACTATTTTGTTTTCATACATATGTTGTATGTTTAGTTAAATTTCACTTGAGAAGGCCTATTTGTTAATTAATGAAATCATGTTTGTGGAAGAATTTTAATAAAATTTTGTTTTTGGCTAGTATTGTAATGTTTTATGAATTTCTATTTTATTTTATACATATATAAACATTAAAAGCCCAAAGCTAAAGTAGTCAATAAAATAATCAAAATTACCCCAAATTCATCACTAAACCAGACTAGCCAAATAAAATAAACTCTAAAATACAACCAATGGTTTCATTACTACAAGCAGACTTTTCAAGTGTAAGAGATTAATAGATAACAACATAAAACAAGTCACATGCAACTTTTTTATAAATTTTGATTTATTATATGAACTATTATAAATTACAATAATACTCCAACATTTTTGACTATATTCTTTTATAATGTTTCTCAACTAAAAATACATAAAGTAATAAATATAAATACAAATATTCCACAATAATCAATAAATAAAAATTATTTTTGCCTTAAATCTCTTCCACATAAATTTCTATTACATTCGTTTCTATAAAAGAATATAGTCAAAATGTTGAACTATTATTGTAATTTATAATAGTTCATATGATAAAATTAAATAGTGCTATCACGCTTATAACAGTAAAGCGGTACAAATTAATAGCAATTAATCAATTAAAATGACTTAAAATGTATTTCTCATAATCATATTCTATTATGATTCATTCATTGGAATCATTATATATATATATAATATGCAAACTCTATACAAATGAGTCAATTAGTCCATTTTTTTGATACAGCAAAACATGCTTCTTTAAGATTAATGGTGAAGGAGTTTTTTGCTATGAAGTAAGCTTCCTTTACCTTACGTTTGACATTGTGCCTCTCAGTTCGTATAATAAATCAAGATTTATAAAGAAGTTGCATGTGACTTGTTTTATTTTAAAATAGAAAGCTGTGTTTGTTTGTTATTAATTTAATTTAAAAAATAACAACAAATTTATACTAAATATTACCCACAATTCCATTTATATTCCACACATCCTATTCTTTTAATAATAAGAGTGTGTGACATGTAAGGGAATTGTGGATAATATTTAGTATAAATTTGTTATCTTTTAGTCTTTTACACTTGACAAGTCTTCTGGTAGGTCAAGCATTGGTGGTTGAGTGGTCAGTACAGCTGTCTTACAAGCAGTTGTCCCGGATTAGTGGGGTTCACTTCCTGGCCAATGCTATGACACATGAAAAGTCTGCTGGTAACAGTGAAACCATTGGTTGTGTTTTAAAGCTTATTTTTTTTTGGCTAGTCTGGTTTAGTGGTGAATTTGGGATAATTTTGATTATAGAAATATAGGTAAAGCAATTCAGTTTATATTAACTTACACAAATGGAAGGTACATCACACATTTTACCCCATACCGTAAAATTATCATGTAGCATTTTACATGTTTTCCAACACTAAAAAAAAGAAATATCAAAGAACAAAAAATATTAGTAAAATTATTATTTAAAATATAAAGGGCATAATGTAATAAAAATATATAAAAAAATTAAACAACATAAATTTATTTATAGAATGTTCAGGAGTATGTGTATTTGAAGTTATTATTTGAAGAAGTTATAGAGAGGATAACTGTAGGAGCTTGAAAGTCTGAGTTCAAATCTCTTCTAATTACATTAAGTTCAGTACAGACAATATTTTTATATTTGAATATATATACATTTTTTTTATTTATTTAAAATATAATCTATGATGTTCTTAAAAGTATAAAATATCAATTCCAAAAACATATGTCAGTTCCTAGTATTATCTACTTTTTGAATACTTATTCATTTCAGTAATATATTTGCTTTTCTGCTTTCAAATGTGACAAAGATCACATGCATGCATGTCAAGCATTGGTGGTCGAGAGGTCAACAATGGCTGCTTTATAAGCAGTTGTCCCGGGTTAGCGAGTTCGCTTCCCGGCTGATGCTATGACACATGAGAAAGATCACATACATAATATAATAACTCTTAAATAACTTTCAATGATCAAAGTAATGCAAAAATATTTTACATTATATAGCCTGCCGATCGACCTCCGCCTAGATTAAGAAGCATTTGGCTACAGAAGCAAGTTACAGTAATTTTTCAAAACTTCCAATCGTCAGGTTCCCTTTTTCAGGGGAAATTATCATATTGGGAGGTTTAGCAATTGTTTCCTGTGAAAACTAAATCTGTTAATATACTTCCAATAGGAATCGATCAATTTTTCAAATTAACAAAATTCATCGAACCGAGTCCAAAATTTGTTGATTTTTTAATAAAAATCATCCTTGGAGCACTCCCCACTGGGGCATTTCTCCACTACCAAAGGGGTTACAACATCAACCCCCTTTGCCCCCTATGTAACAAATAGGAGGAGTCAATTGGCCACATTCTGGATCAATGTGATTCGTGACTCATCTCCGTAATATAGCGTTGGACCGGATAAATTGGCAGTGACCCAGCTAACATTTCTCTTAATGCAGCAATTAAAAAGGGTCAATTTGGAACAATAAGACTGGCTACTTTCATTAACTTCTCAATTTGGACTGCTAGATGTCGCATGATATTTGATCATGGCTGTGATGACTCGATGATTAATCATTTTTCCAAATCCCTCTACAAGATAAAAGAAGAGGATAAACGAACTTGTCAGCCTTGGCTAATGGACCAAATCTGGAGCCAGATGAGGTTAGAATCCTAATTCATGTGTTTATTAGGTCCAAAACTAGAACTTTCTCCCATCCACTAAACAAATAATATATTACATCTTTCACTTAAGAATAATCTAACTTTAACTATGAAGATCTTTCATACACCCTATATATTTAATACACAAACTTTGTATTAATTGCATACTATACAATTAACTTACTATATCAATTTATAAATATTTTTATAGTCCTCGTTACTCCTTGGGCCAGGATAATCATTAATCAATGGAATTTCCAGACCTTATACATAGGTTTGAATTACTTTATATTCCTAACTAATTAAGCTCATGACACGCTGCCTTAAGGCATTAATATAATCTTTGATTTCGTTTATAGTTATTTATGTTTCTTTCATACTTGTATTAATTAACCATCATGAGTTTCTTATACTGCTCTTAAGACTAAATTGTTGGTCTAATACAACTTTTGATATTTCTATATACATGGTTTGCATACCTCATTTATATGTATACATTGAAACTTTCTTATAGACAATGTTATCCTATCATTGATTACTTTTGTATCCACTCTAATGTGTAAATAAAGTTTGATTTTTTGAAAGTAATTGTTTTGAAGAAAACAAAATTGAATAATTAGCATATATAGTTAATTAATTGCTAAATACCTATAATATATATTGAAATAATATATTTCAGGTTAGTGGTTTGAGATTAGATGTAGTGCATAAAAAAATTAGATTAATGCAGGAGACAGTTGACAAAGTTTATAGAAAAAAGTTAATAAGAATTATTAAGTGGTCATTCATTAGTAAATGAAAATAAAGGGAATTCTCTAAGTATGTGTGTATATCACATGATCACTATTTCTTATGCTAGCACATTACTGTTATTAAAACAGGCAAAACTCTCCATACAGTAGCGCCACTCAGTGCCAACCAGAGTAACAATGGATGCCATATATAATATATAATGGATATTCATATAAAGTCAAATATAAAAAAATATTATGTTTAACAAATGTTTGTAAAAATATATATCAAATGTAATTTAAGAGCTTAAATTTTATTTTTAGTTTTTAATTAAATAAAAAAAGATAATTGTTTACAATGTAATTAAAAATTAATACATAAATTGTATTAAAACACACACACACACACAAAGTAATGATTATCTATTGATGATATATAACAGGGATGCCCAACCCGTAGCTCACGAGTCACATGTGGCTCGCGTAACTGTTTAATGTGGCTCGCATTGCACTCTTCAAAAAAATTGATAAAATATTTTATGTTCCTTGATGCCACATGCACACACTAAAAAATAAACATTTTTACAATTCAAACAATAACGATATGCAGTGTCAGGTTTCACATTAAATAAAATATATTTTTCCTGTAATTGTAATTTATATGTATGTTACCAAATTTTTAATAAATAAAATGTATTTACATTTTTTTTTCTTTTTAACATATTACACCATTTTTTTTTTTTTTGCTGTACACGTTTGGTTTGGTGCTATATATATATATTGTGTTTAGTGCTCTTGTATATATTGTTGTTTTTATCGAGAAAGATCCTTGTAGACGTTTGTTTTGGTGCTGTATATATATTGTGTTTAGTGCTGGAAATAGTTTTTATCGAGATAGATCCATGTACACGTATATATTTTGCTGTATATATCGATGTTTAGTGCTGTAAATAGTTGTTTTTATCCGTGTACACGTATATATTTTGCTGTATATATATTGATGTTTAGTGCTGTAAATAGTTGTTTTTATCGAGATAGATTCGTGTACACATATATATTTTGCTGTATATATTGATGTTTTCATCGAGAAAGATCCGTGTACACGTTATTTTGGCCACATTAGAAATGGCGGATTGATACCAATGTGAATAGGCCATCCCCCCCCCCCCCCACCTATCTCCCTACATTGCAGGTTTAGTACCCAAGTACCATGTTTATAAATGTAATATGAAAAATGTAATATATAATTGTGGCTCCCCAAATTTTTTTAAATTCTCAACTGGCTCGCGTCAAGTTAAAGGTTGGGCATCACTGATATATAACAATGAGGTCTCCAAGTTATCTGTTAAAACTAATTAGTACAGATATAAGAATGACTTTTGATTGGTCAGGATTAAAAAAAATGAAGAAAAAAGATTTTCTAGATCATTCCTGTGTTAACCAGAGATAAAGGCAATACTAAAAAAAGAAGTAATTTAATAATGTTCATGTAAACCACTTAGTTTTCCCGCAATTTTAAACTGAAACAGGATGTTGTAAATTTGTAAATTCGAGACTGCATTATGCAGTCATAATAATGAAGAGGTTAAAAAAAACTTTATTAAAAAGACAATTTAAAAGGCAAGGAAATATAATATTTTTAAATTATTATCAATAGTATCAGAATTATTCTAATAATGCATATGAGTATTTTGTTTAATAAAAATTATATTATACCGATAATAGTAATTTAAAAAATGTGAAGGAAAGAAAAATATGATTTTATTTATTTGCCTTTTAAATTGTCTTCTTATAAAATTTTAAAAAAAGAATTATAATTTGGGAATAAAAAATTAGCATGGAGAAAGGGTGTTACTTTAAATAATTTATTGAATACTGCAAAGACATTTGAAAAGAATATTATTCCTGGCATAGTTTATATTACTGCTTGTTTTTGCAAGAAATTAAATATGTCAAAGAAGCAGGAGCTTAAATGAAAGAGAAAAAGTTAATAAAAGTAGAGTAAAAAATAAATGTCTTAATTCTGCATTGTATATATATTCTTGTAAGTAATGGAGCCATAGGATTATAATTTGGCAAGCTAAGATTGTTTTTCTATGAAAAGAATGAGATAAAGAGAAGAATAAAGTATCCCTATCATTGAAAATGCACTATAGAATTATTGAAGAGTAGTAATTAATTTATAGAGTGCACAGAAAGCTTATGTAAATAGTCTTAACAGGCACTAACCCGTATTCAATGTGCTTTAAAATTCGCAATAATCAAGCATATTTTGCCGATAGAGGGATCTTCCAAACCACGACACAAGATAGTGACTTTTATAAAGATAAGAGCAGCCATCTTATCTTTAATGTTAAATTTATTTAGTATATATTTGTGTTGTGTTTATGTTCCATTGCCTTTAAAAAGTCTGCCTTGGGAATGAATCAATTGGTTATAAAATTTTAGTTTTTAAATTTTGGCTAGTATTTTAATTTTGAATTTGTTATAATTAATTTATATGTATAAAATTATACCAACATCTAAATTAAATATACACTGCATTATATATGGATCCATGAGTGCATATATTTGTTTAAACTTAAATCATACTTTCGGTCATAGTTATCATTTTAAGTGACAAAAACACCAGATGCAGTTAAATTTATTAATAAAAATATATTTCAGTAAAAAAATTATAATTTTCTAATGGATAAGAATTTTGAAGACATTCTAAAATACAGAAATGTACAATATAAACAAAAAGTGTTTCCACATAGTTTGAAAAGATAATGCAAAATGCATGATCTAAGCTTTAAATAAATCAAGATACTGCAAATCTCTAGCGCTAGTTACAATAAATAACTGACAACCAATTAGATGTCAAGGATAGATATATAGAAAGAAAACTTGAGAGAAGGGTGGCTGCCCTTTTCTCGTAAAATCTTTGTTGTGTGTTTAGGTTTGATGTCATTTCAGATGGCTATCCTTGACATCTGATTGGCTGTCAGTTATTTATTGTAATGAGCACTAGAGATTTTTAGTATCTCGATTTATTTCAGTTTTTAACTATCAGCGCTTCGCAAATTAAAAATATGATCTAAGCTTTAGTTAATTATTTAATGAATGTACACAGATTGGAATTTAGCATTGGTAAATTGCAATTGAACATATATTATTATTAAAAACTAATTTTCAATTATTTATTCTCACTAAAATCAAATCTTTACTAGTCCATCATATAAAACATCAATTCAATTAGCAACTGAGCATAAATAAATTTATCTCTTTAAATAAATATTGGTTTTGTAAAGGATGCAAAAATGATTCTGTAGTGTTACATAAATTTGTCAGGTTTTAAGTTAACCAAGTTTTTTCCTTTTCTATTTACTCATTTTTATTCCATTATGATCAGAACTGTTCAACCCATGAATTGAAGATCACAAATGGCTGCCATATTTTTTATTACAAACAGATGATTTTTATATTACCATATATCAATATGAAATTATTTATAAGCAACAATAGGTATAATAAATAATAAGAAATATAAAACTAGATCATCTATAATATTAAAACAGACAAAACTCTCCATACAGTAGTGCCACTCAGTGCCAACCAGAGTAATCAATGGATGCCAGAAGGCTTGTGCATAAAATCCCTATCCAGTGCCTACTCATCCAATATCCCCAGACTAGTTTCTGGTTTGTGGCCTTCATCAGTGAGGAGCTTTGGATTTAAGAGCACTGCACCTAGATCTTAGGATCTACTGCAACCCTCCAGCAGCCACCTTTTATCTCTACTTAACTACAAAACTATGAGAATAAAATTGAAAACACAATATTTTCAATCTAAGCTCAATAGTTTATACAGTCATATGGGTCTGAACCCAGTTCAGTATTTATACATTTTGGTCTCTTTGGCTCTTTAACAACCACAGCTTTAATTGAGTGGCACTATTGTATGGAGAGTTTTGCCTGTTTTAGTAATAGTAATGTGCTAGCATAAGAAATAGTGATCATGTGATGTTTAATGGTTTATCATCTATAATACATGACTAAATTTTATTCTAATATTCACAAACATTTATTTACATAAATTCTTTCCTAATGTAATAAAATAAATTAAAATATATTCATCTATATTAAAGTTTGAAAAAAAAAAAGCATGTCATTATCTATATTGAAATAGATTTCTTTAAACAAGTAATTATAAAGAAAACCTACTACATTACTTGACATGTAACAAAAATTAATGCATAAATTACATTTATATGTTATGTGATCTTTCCTTTTCAAAATATTATTTTTCTTTATACATGGATTTTTGAGAAATTGTAATTACTTAAGTGGTTGTCCGAACAATTTAAATTAATCAGACTTAATACATATTTCTCATAAATCGTTAATTAAATCCAAATTAAAGAGATGTAAAATAATAAATTGTTTTTAAAATATAGTATTCTTTAAATTAATAACTCACCATTTTAAAATTTGGGTACATAAGACAGTCATCCAATTGGTCAGAAGAAACACAAAACTATAATTAGAAAAAAAAAGTTTTTATAATAAATTGATAAAATATATATAACTATGCAAAAACAATATTCATATATTATATCTAAATCATGATATTAATAAATATGTTTATGTTCTTTAGCATTTCCTCACTATTCCATCATACTTTGATTTCTATAAGAAAAATAGTTTCATACATATATATATAACCATTAAAAACCAGTCAACACTTAGATAATCCCAATATAGATTCCAATCAACAATCTCAAACTGCTGTCAAGGCAACCTCCTTTTAACAATATATATATATATAATATACAAACCATTATACAATTACAAATATCCAGTAACGCCCTCTGTTTAAAGATCTATATCTCAATAATGGTTTGTATATTTTCTATAATTATTTCAGTTAGTGTTAACAGTAACTTTCTTTTCATATATATATAATTAAGATTAAAAATAATGAGTAATTTAATAAGACATGGGCTTTTCTCAGAATAGCACATCCCTGCTAATTTATCAAATTTTTATACACTTTTATTTAACTTAATTATGTATTTTGTCTTTATATGTCTTGTAATAATATATATTGCTTATAATAACTCCGCTCATATACACTTTAATGCAAACATTTTTTTAAAAAAAAAACAGAGGAAATTGAGAATGCTCTGATGAAGACTGCTGGACAATTGAAACTGTCAGGAAAATAAAGAAATTTTATTAAAAAATTTTTTTTGCATTAAAGCGTATATGAGAGGAATTATTATAAACAATATATATATGAATAAATGCAAAGAAAGTAAAGGAGAAGAATACAAGTATGTACTTTATATGTCTATGAAATCTTGTAATTCAATTTTTACCCACTTAGAATTTTATCTAATTGAAATTTTATGTGCATATGTATTTCTGATGACAATACATTTTTTTAGAGCTTGCAAACAATTTAGCAAAAAATTTATGAAAATTTTGAATTTTTAATTTTATATGGGATTAAGTATTTTTTACAGTACTACTATCAAGCAGTATTAAGTATTGTGTCTAAACTATCTTCATTCCTAATTTTTGGAACTATATAAAATGTACTAAAAAATAAAATTATTCCATT
The DNA here is from genome assembly GCA_028023455.1 of Epiperipatus broadwayi. Classification (NCBI taxonomy): domain Eukaryota; kingdom Metazoa; phylum Onychophora; class Udeonychophora; order Euonychophora; family Peripatidae; genus Epiperipatus; species Epiperipatus broadwayi. The sequence goes on along the minus strand of JAQFVV010012519.1, from coordinate 2,824,586 downwards.
TTCAAAATAAAAGCATGGGACAATCGTGTTGATTCTTAAAGAATTATTTAAATAAACCTGCAACTATTGCCCACTTGGAATATATTGGTATTGATATAAGAAATTGGATGTGATTCTTTGGAAATCAGATTATGATCACCCCATGCTTTTATTTGTGGAAACTGAAGACATTTTATTTTTTACTTTTTGGTACATTTATGGGAATAAAAGTATTTCTTTAAAAATTATTTTTTATATTTTTATTATTTTAAAGTAAGACTTCTATTTTACTGGTTATTTACAAATAAAAATATTATACTTATTGTTGAAAGGAGGTTGCCTTGACAACAGTTTGAAATTGTTAATTGTTATTGATATTGGGATTGTCTAAGTGTTAACTGTTTTTTTAATTATTATATTAATTTATATTGTAATTACATCTTATTTTAATCTAATGTTTGACTTATAGTGAAAAAATATATATACTAAAATTTGAGGATAAAACATTTTTTTGACTACCTTCAAAAATAAATAATACCATTAAATACTAAATAAAACCAAAATTTTAATATTTGTATCAAATTTGCTTTGGTAAATTTTTTTTTAAATCCGTAATTAAAAAGTTTTAATAAAGTGAATTTTATTGCTGAAATATAAATTTACAACATATCTACATTGTTCTTAATAGATATTGGATAAATTAAAATGACCCAAGAAGTTTGTTAAGGATTTTTTCAATTATATTCTATACATCAAAGACTTCCATCATAGTTCTTTATACTGTCTGGCATAAATCAACAAATATGTTATTTCACTTTTTCTGTTAGGAAAAAATATATTGGACTTAAATTTGTTTTAAACTGATTATTAAAAAGTCTTTGATGATACTTATCACATTCAATAAATTAAAAAAAATGCAATGTGATCAAATAAGATGTTTTGATACTTTTCCAAGATTGTTGTAATCATTAGAGTAGTCACTGATTTTTTTTAAACATATATATGTGTGTTTGTAAAATCAAATACAATAGTTACAATAAACAAAAAACTTGAATAAGCTCTACAATATTCAAAATACCAATTTCCATAGTAATCCCTTATTTAAAAATACCTTGTAACAATATTCAATTTTACTTCTACAATAAATGTAATAATCTACAAAGCGTATGCAGTACACATGTTGCAGAAGTTATAAAAATGAAAAATATTAATAACTCGGTTAAGGCTGAGCATTTTCAAGGATCCATGCCTCATAATCATAGCCATATTGAAAACTTGCATATTGCATGTGCTTTGTAGATTACTAGAAATATCTTATAACATAAAAATTATTTTTAAATTGAAGCCAATTTTTAAATTCATAATCAAAAATAACTTTTTTTAAAGTTGATATTTTGAATACTTACACACATATATATTATTCTTCATAAATTAATTTTCTAGTAAATTTAGATTATTATACATATTGGTTGCATCAAAGATAAGTTTGAGTTATTGCAAATGTTTAGGAATTATGTTTTAGCTCTTGCAAAATGGACAACTGACATTAAACCCACCATGATTAAGGAAACAATGGATGTGACAAAATATTTATATTGTTTAATGACAGATTTATGGGATGGAATTATTGCAAAATAATTTTAAAATTCTATGGTCATTTGAGAAGAAACAATTGTTCATGATCTACATAAAAGATGTCTCAGCTTGTTGCTAATTCAATCTATCATGTCCAATCTTTTAAGTTTTTACTAATAATTTTACTTTCATTGAGTATCAATCTTTGATCTTTAATAAATCATAGACTGAAATAGGAAATATGAATTATTACATTCTAAAATAAGCAATTATGGAATTAATACATTACAACACCTTATAATAATATTATGAATAGAAGTATTTGAAAGAGTTCTCTACTAGGTTATTGTTTAAGTAAGATGTAAGATGTGATCACTAAATTCTGAATTATAAACTATAATACAAGAATCATAGAACTAATTTCAAGGGAACTCCTTTTATTAGATTTAGCAAGGCCTCACAAATCCATTAGGCTTGAATCGTATTTATATTAAGCTGATTTTAATTGTTTTATTTTAAAGTGTGAAAAAAGAAATATACAGTTAATAAATGGAATATTCTTGGAAAGACAGAAAGTATAGTCAATTTCATGTTTATATATATATATATTAACTGTGCTCATGATTTTTCTCACATTATTAGATTAAATGATATAATATCAATAATTCTGTGCTAACATGCATGTTAGAGAAGTTTAATTTTGTAAAATTATGTTTATCTGCACTAAGCGCTTTCGAATTTCCTAGACTACATATTCATAGCTGAGTGCAGACAATAGTAATATAGTTGATAATTAAAATATATTTAAATATTTAACATGAAATAATATTTTTAATTACATTATATGGTTTTATTTTACTAGCTTGAGTAAAGCTGACCCGTGGTACACGCATTAGTAGAATAATAATAAAAATAAAAGAATATAATGCATCTGATTATTAAAATATATTTCTAATTTATATGTATGAGGAAAATATATTTTGAGCAGTAAAAATTTTTTAATATTTTATTATCAATGTTCCATTTTTGATTTTTTATGTATTGAATACCAAATAAAAAAATTTCTTCTAATTCTCTCCATTTCTCTAGCTGTCCTATCACCATTATTAAAAAGTTTGATCATTAAAATATATTTATGTATTCCATTTTTAATTTTTTAGGTATTAAATACCAAATAAAATTTTTACTCATTAATTCTCTCCATCTTTCTAGCTGTCCCATTGTATTAGTAAAATTAAAATATATTTAAGTAATATAATTATTAACAGCAGTATTATAAAAATATAACTTTAATTAAATATAATAAACAATCACATGATCACTATCTCTTATACTAGCACATAATTGTTAATAAACAAGGCAAAACTCTCCATACAGTAGTGCCACCCTGTGCTAACCAGAGTATCAATGGATGCTAGAAGGCTTATGCATAAAATCCCTATCTAGTGCCACAAGCCTTCTGGCATCCATTGATTACTCTGGTTAGTACAGGGTGGCACTACTGTATGGAGAGTTTTGCCTTGTTTATTATAATAAACAATAATTTTAAATAAACTATTTTATATTTCTCATGTGTTAATTTTTAAAATGGCTTTAAAATTTTAATGCTGAGAAATTAAATGTTATCCAAATAAAGTTTAAATAATTTAAATATATTTATCCAATAAATTTTAATTGGGATTACCAAAAATTAATATCTCTTTATTTCTTTAATATGTATTTAAATACACAAGCCACATCTTACTTTATCATATGAAAAAATACTTAAAGAAAAATGATAAAAGATGATGAATTTCAATATTTTTCTTGCTGTACCTGCAGAATTTTAAAATTTACTTTTTCACATGCAAAATATATTTAAACTAACATCCTAAAGGTTTATGAATTTCATAGTAAAAGGCCAGTCATGTGTTCGAACCCTGCAACCCCAAAATAGTGTGCTCTGAAGCCAACAATTGTAAAAGATCAAGGAGGTGTATTTTAATATCAATGATAACACAATCAATAGACGAGACACATGTTTTGCTATTTCAAGTAAATGGACAAATTAATTTACATATGCATTTGCATACATTATTATTTAATAATATTACAACAATAGTTTATAATCTATTTTGGCCATGAATATGAGGGAAAAACTTCGAAAGTACTAGGCCTAGATTAATTTAATTTAATTGTTTTTGTTACTACTGACAGCTTCTTCTTCAGCATGTTAAAGCGCTTATATATACTATTACATTTTTTGGCAGAAGTATTTTAAATTATTTTTACAAATTCAATAATATATCTCTTGTTATATCTGGATTATTTTCTTTAATATGAGCTTAATTATATAAACTGAAAACCTAAAAGTTTATCAAATTCATTATTAAATTATCATTGTTTAAATGAGAAATTAATTATGTGGTTACAAACATAAGTAAATGAATTTAAAATATATTTACAAAATTCAATTTTTCATGGCTTTGCCAAAAATTATACTTTTTTTTTTTTTTTCATGTGTCATAGCATCGGCTGGGAAGCGAATCCGATAACCAGGGACAACTGCTTGTAAGGCAGCTGTTCTTCTTTTTTGGTTTTTTATGATGACATTTAAAAACAATTGCAATAAAAAAAATTCACACATTTTTATATAGCAAATTATATTTTTTTTTACAACAATTAAAGCAAAAATTAATAGGCTATACAAAAAAAGAAAATCATGAAAAATTGATGCATTATTTATTGAATTATAAAAAGTCACAAATAAACAACAAATTAACTTCCCCATTTATATAATAATATTATAGACATGTAATAATATTTATCGATGTCTGTATTCCTTTAACTTATATACATAATTTTATATTCATATAATAAAACAACTACAATAATATAAATTCAAACTTTTAATCCATATGGAAAACACTTTCAACTATATATATTCACAATGTGAATATATATAATACTAAACAATTATTTTTAAATAGTAAATGTTGCTACAGTATATAATACACTCTCTCACCTTGTGGGAGGATATATTATTTATTGTAGCTATATTTACTATTTAAAAATAATTGTTTAAGATTATATATACTGATGACAGCCAGAAGTTAGAAACTGGTCTGGGGATAGAGATAATCAGAAAAAATTGTTAACAGCTATTAATGTGCATTATATAATATATATGAATATAAGTACACCTATTGTTACTTTTTTCATAAAATTCACAATTTTAATTGTGCATATAACATAATCTGCTATTTACATTCTTCATAAAATTCACAATTTTAATTGTGCATATAACATAATCTGCTATTTAATTAATATATTTATAATGTTACAGTGAATAAGAGCATTTAAATGCCTTCTATTAGTAATAATGGATTAATTTTGAATTGTAAACTATGAGAATTTAAAACTCACATAACCATTTCAAGGGAAATCATTTGTTCAGCCGTTCCACATCTTAACATCATTAATCACAATAGTCTTAAATTCTGTACATATTATGAAAATCTTTTTTTTAAAGTGTGAAAAACAAAATGCACTCGATTATTAATATTTTTTATAAAAATTTGATAGGGATATTTGTTCAAAAAATGTTAAGTGTACTAGAGTATTTAAGATAGTTATTTATAGTATGTGTTTATAAAAAGTCTTATACTTAACCTTCTTAAAAAATATGTGTACCATAAATAAAATACTTGAGTATATTCACTTTTAGTTTTGCTGAAGGTAGAATTTTTTGTTTGGATATAGTAAAATGTTATATATCTATAATTTATAGACTTTGAAGTGAAATTGAAATGCCAGAAAGCTCATTATTGGCTTTCATTTTAAGATGACTATTATTAATGAACCAGCGTGTGACCATAAATTCTTGCCAGATTCTACTGAGATATAAATCAGTAGACCTTCACCCAAGTCTAACAAATGTCCATAAAGAATATTAATTACATTCATGAAAGAAAAATAAAATATTGGAATGATAAGAGTATTCAATAAAACATGAAAATCAAAATGCGTAATTATGGAAGGATAAAATTAATTTCATAGCCTAAATTATGTTTATATGTAAATAAGGAACCATAATGGTGAAATGAAGATTGAAAAATAATCTTTAATGGTATAATAAAAATTTTTTGTTTAGAATGCATAACCAATAATTTTAAATATGCTTTGAAAGGTAAAAGTATATTCATTTTAGTTCAATGAAATACAGAATATTTATGGAATTACATATATTTCAAATAATTTTTCTTAATGTTCTAATGTTAAATTTTTGTGCCTTCTTAATGATGCTAACTCTTAGAAATAATATTTGGATAAATTTGGATATTTATCAAAGGGGGAGGCGGGATCTTCAATCCTATATCAATAAGAACTTAATTTTCTTTTTGAGTTTATCAAAAATATTGTACTAGTACAGTGATATAAGTAAGAAAAAGAGAACCATAGAAGATGAGCTACATGGATAACAAATCCAAATAAGACAATCATTTAACTTCAGTGTGTTTTAAGAAGTGATATATCAAATGAATTACAGTATGGAAAAAATAAAAATAAAAAGGAATAGTAAACATGAATTGAAAATTGGTTCAAAAAATGAGGTTGAGTTGAGAAAAAAAATGTATAAGAAAGTTTTTCAGAACTTGAATAACAGTAAGAAGAAAATAGATCAAATAGAATAGGAATAAATACAGTAGTCAACTGATTAAAGAAATTAATAGAATGGAGAACAAAGTCAAAGAAATCCAAAAATAATAAAAAAATTTAAAAGGCCATAGGTAATGCAAGGGCAGAAAATGTGTAAAGTTAAAAAAACAATAAGTAAATAAATTTTAGAATTTAAAGATAACTTCAAGGCAAGGATCAAGAAAGAATTAAATACAATAGAATGAGAAATATTTTAGTGAACACACAAAAAAAAACTAAACTAAGTAGAGAAAAAGAAAGAATAACATAAAACTGATTATCGCAAAGGAAAGGGCTCAATATACAAATAATAATCATAGTATTCCATAAAGAGTTATGTAAGATGAACAAGTACAGTCTTCAAAGTGTGATAAAAAGAGTTAAGGACAGGTAATTTAAATCCTACATATACATGTTTGTAAAGTAATATTTATTAAGACTATAACCTTAAGACTATGTGCCTGAAAAAACAACAGTAGGGACCTCTGCAAATCTTTAACACAAGATTTATTTAAAAGATTTGCAGAGGTCCCTACTGTCATTTTTTCAGGTGCATAGTCTCAAGGTTATAGCCTTAATAAATATTACTTTACGTAACGAGTATGTGCTTTATACATATAATTATATACATGTTTGATGTTATTGGAATTTCAAAAAATGCCCTATATTTATTGTATGGAAAGAACCAATAGAAATAAATTTTTTCCATAAGCTTTGTCTAAAAGGTATGGGAGAGTAGTGTGAGCCCCAGTGGCTGGATGTAGGGGGTGCACACTCTTAGTATACAAATAAATAATTTTAATCAAAAAAACATTTCAAAAATTAAGTAATATAGATATTTTTAAAAAAATTAATGAGAAAAAAGTGCTAAATTGGTGACTATGGAATCACTAAATTGATGATCAGAATTATGTCAATATAAAAATAAGATTAGAGAATGTTTTTTTTTAAGTAAGATATTTTATGCTTTTAAAAGTACTAAGTTCTTCAATAAATAGTAGTCCATTCTTACCAAATCCATTTTAAAAATTAATATTATTATACTTTCTTGGCCTCTGTCATATCACTTTTATTTAACACTAAAATTATCATATAAATCTCTTGGTATAATGTATTCCTGATAAATTATAAGCATAAGAAATTATTCCTTTCTTTTGATAAATCCAAATCATAAGCTGTATTAGTATCTTTTTCCTCACTATATTTCAAAAGATAACAATTATCTCCTCTTTATGGGTATAAGATATGTTTTCTGTTTACCCACTACTTATATCTTTGATATATAAAGACCTTGCAAATAAGCTCTTAACAAGCTTGTTAAATTGTCATGTGACATATGATTTGATTTCGTTGTAATTTTAGTTATATCTTTGACAGAGATAATATGCTGTTTGGTTTAGATTCAAAATGCTTTTTTAAAAATTATATAAATTTGTAATCACAATCCTTTTATTTCCAATGTACAGCACTTTTTAAGTCTTAACTAATCATAGTCAACTGCCAAAGGAATATTAGTTTTTTATTATAATTTTAACATAGGAAACAGTTACTTAACCTATTAAGTATCTATCTGCATTTTCATTGATGTTTTGATATCGACAATAATATGGCTATTATGGAGTATCATTTATGATGTTCAATATTAAAAAAAATTCTGATACACCAACAATTTTTTACTATGAGGTTTCTGTCACAGATGTAAATTTTTACCATGACACTTATCTGTTCCATATGTCTTTATGCTGATTGACATTATCATGTTTTTTTCTTCATGTTCTTGGCAAGTTTTTTTTACCTTAAAACAATTTTTTTTCTCTCTTATGATAGGTTTTAACCACATGATCTTTTTAAATTTGCAAATTAGTGACCATATTGCTACATGTGACTTGTTTTTTTTTTTCTGAAGATAAATCACTCATAGGCACATTTTCCCCCTATATGATATTCAATGGTCCTTGTTAAAAAATTATTTATACACATTAAAATTTTCTTATCACTTCCTCATATAGTACTTTAATGCAATCTTTATATATATATATCATAGCATGAAAATAATAAATTATTTGCATTAATATATATATGCCAATGTTTATATTTTTCTTAAATTATATCTATTTTAAAAAATACAATATATTTAATTAAATTAACATACCTTCATTTTATATAGGGTATATGAACAGACTTTTACACATCCCACCACTCACTACTCCCTTGAACACATATATGTCAAAAAGATAAATAATCACCAATATATGTATTTCATGCTAAACCAGCAATCATCAGTTGATCCAGATTATCATCTCTACACATATATGCAATAAGTGCTCAGATATATATTAAAATAGCCAATCTTCACACTTTAATGGACAGGCTTCAATCCACTCCACCCTTCAACTCTTCAACCATCCATCCAATTGAAAATCTAATGATGAAATTCTCAAAGACCACCCTGAGGCAGAGATTCTAGGCACACCCATGTTGACCTAAAGTCAATCTGACCCCTCATGTACAGGTCATAATCCATTTAATACACATACAAGGGAAGGGCAGACATCTCTACTATGTAATAAATGAAATACAGGCTTATTATATACCCACATCAATATATATAATACATAGGATATATGAACACAGACTTTCACACAACTCACCATTCTATCTCATATTACTGATACACTTGAACACATATATGCCTTCATTTTATATATTTCTCAATACTTAAGTCTAATTACTATACCAAGACATTATTTTTAATTACTGAAAAATTTCTATTTAAATATGGAATTAAACTTATTATTACTAATTCCATTCAATCTTGATTTTACTTTCTCTGTATTAAGACTGAAGAGAATTGTTGATATTAATAAGTTTAATTAAGTATTTAAATAGAAAGTTTTGATAATCAAAACTAATGTCTATTAAGGTATTTTAGAGTAATAAGTAGAAATAAGTATTAAGGAAGAAAATAGATATAAAATGAAGGTATGTGAACTTAATTTAATTAAATATAATATTATATATTTTTAAGATATAATTTTTCAGAAAATGCAAATATAATTTATTATTTACTTTGTTATAACTGAAACACACAGGCTTATTATATACCTGTATTTACTTAATTGTTTTTTCAGTATAGAATGAACTGTTGATAAATAACTTCATATAAATAAAGATACAATAAAAGACAAATGACTCCCATGATGCAGTTGACAAAGTCCATAAAATATGATCAAAATATAGAGAAAATTTGAAGATGTACATATATTAGTTTTTATGATCCAAAAAGTTTTATCGGGTGATAAATTGATGTATATGAAAAATAAATTGTATTAATACTTAAGAGTTTATTTCAAACCGATTTGATTTCAACCTTGATAATTTATTTATTACACGCTAATATAATTAGAAAAAATTTCCTTGTGGCTAATAGATAATATAAGTGGATAAAAACATATTGCTCCGATATGTAATAAGGGTTGATTCGTAAATTACATTTGTCTAAATACTGGTAAATACTTTTACTTTCAGTAACTTAAAAACAATATTGATCAATTATTCTTTCATTTGGAATAGCGATCGTTAGTTGATAATATAATTGGTTAAATCATTTATATATTCCGGCACTATATTAATTACATAATGATTTTTACTTGCCCTGCGTAGTTTGGTGCAGTGGTCTGGAGCTAAAAGTTCATGGATAACCCAACTCTAGTCATTTCCAGCTCTCGAATTTCTTAAGAATTCCCAAGTAATAAAGTCATTCCATTTATTTATTGATTGATTTTTATTCATAAATTTTTTCTATCCAATTTGATTTTAATAAAATATACTTCTTTGCGTTTGTTGCTCAGAAAGCAGTATATCTGTCTAAGTTGCACAATTAATACCCCTCAATTTCGGCATTCAATTTACTAGACTAAATCGTTCTTTATTGTTCCATGGTAAACTTAACTCGGCAAAAAAATAATAATAATTGTTGTGTAATCTGCGACAACCGCAGAAATTGTTTTCTTCTATGTATTAAACTTTTTTAACACGTTATTATGCAAAACTTCTTAAAAAATTTAACGCTCTAACATGAGAGTGCGGTATATCGCCGGCAAGCATAAGCTGGACGAATATTCCACGTGATTACAGACGATTATGTACTTGTAGTCTCTTTGTCTAACTCGCGACTTTTTGTAAATTGAAATTTCTGATGATGTGTGTTAATAGGCACTTGATCACAATTGGTCTTTGAAGTTCAAAAGGTCACGCCAAAATAATTTATGCAACTCCCTTAGTTTCAATCTTAATCCTACATTGTACATATAGTTTGTATTAAAAGGCACTTTACCAATTACCAATAATTAAATTTGCAACGGCATATAGAAATATATTGAGTCGTGATAAGTTTCAGTCATTTAATGGTGAAAATATAATTTATTTATAACAATTATGTATTTAGTTAATATACGGTAGTAAAATGGACATACTATACACTTTTATCCTAAACAGATTAAAATTTTTCAAACACATTATTCGCGGTCATCAATGCTCTTTGTTTATTTATTTGCCATATTTGTAAATTATAGACATTACTTAAGATTTATAAAGCTTTTTTTTTTAATAAGTGTAAATCCTTGAGGCAGAATTACATGAATAGTTATAGATACTAAAACAAAAAAAAAGGCCCTATTTAAAATTTGTAAATGGAATAATTTTCCCTACATATAAATTTGAAAAAAAAGTAATCGTTTCAAACTTACCCTATTCCAACATCCAGATCTGCATTTATTAACTGTCTCGTTGCCCAAAGAATATGTTATTATTAAAAGTACGCTTGTTAACACCAGATATACAGTATTGTACCTTTCACCCATAATGTATACGAATGTTATATTAAACCAGTAATAAAAACTCAACACAAGATCAAGAAAAAGCTGCCTTAATTATGGAAGTATTACGACTCTCGGATCAATAAATTACCAGACTTCCACCAGATCAGCGGCAGAGTATTACGGTTTTGAAAAATTAAATAGTTCGAAATGCGCAAGTGACGATATTTATAAGTTTTTGAAACTTAATTTTTGGTGGTAAACTCTCCACCTTTTCCTGACTTAAAACAATCCTTGCTTTTATTGCAATACGGAAATAAGTTATTGGACCAGTAAATACAATAGTAAGACTTTTTACCCAACATTTTTCAATTATAGCATGGGTGTGAAAAGGTTCCCCAGAAGGAAACTAAACCTTATACAATAGTAGCAATAAAAAGCATGGTGGTAAAAAAAAAAAAGGGGAGTGCTGGTATATTAATAAGGTTGAGATTTTAATTAGGAAATCATTCCCAATTACCGGAAATACTTAATTATTTAGGTTTGCTGTGAAGAATATTTGTTAAATTTATAAGTCGAACAAGAAAATTCAATGTAAACGTCACTTTTAAAGTTTTTTAGAAATATTAATGCAATTTTTAAGACAATAATAAAAGAAAAATTTCATTAGCTTTATATTTTGATTAACATTTTTTATTTATTTAGCCTGCCTATTTTAGTTTTGTCTCCATTGTGCCTCACAATTTATAAATTCTGTAAATGCTGCTTTATACAATGTTTAATCACATGTATAATAATGACTGGATTGTTTCATATTGTTTCTCTTAAAGTTTGTGATGATGATAAGGTGGTTGTAATTATACCTTAGACTACTTCCATCGTCTAATATTAATTGTTAAATGGTTTTTTTAAAATCATAACAGAATGTATCGAATGGTATTATTCTCCTCCCTTCTTTGGATGTTGCTAGCTTAATTAGTGACGGTACTAGTATCAAACAGTTGAATGTATTTGGAAAGTTTATTTTTTTCTAAAAACATTTAATAATTAATATTAGGTGATAGAAATAGTCCAAAATAATTTTTAAAAAGAGAAAAAAAATCAGAAAATTGTTAAACTTTTTGTTATCTTCTAGCCAATTTATTTCCATTTAGTTAATCTGATCGAGTTTTATTTTTAATCACTCAGCTTAAGAATTGATCTTGAAATCTCTAGTTTGAGTCCTCTTCTACTACTGTGTTAAAATCACAAAGCACTTTCTCAGTTATTAATATATTTATGAATGTAGAGGATTTGAACTCAGACTTTCAAACAGCCTTCAACTGTCCACACTATCTCACAGTACTGATACACATAACCACACACATGTAGAAAACATAAATAATTACCAATATGTGTATTTTGTGCTGAACCAGCACTCATCAGTTGGTCCAGATTATCATCTCCCACACACACACACATATATATAATCAGTGCTCAGTTTATATTAAGATAGTAAATCTTTATACTTTAATGGACAGGCTTCAATCTACTCCAACTCTTCAGCCATCCATACCATTGAAAATCTGATGATAGAAATGCACAAATCCCATGCTGATGCCAATATTGTTGTTATGCCCATGTTGACCTCAAATCAATCTGACCCCTCATGTATAGGACAATATCCATTTAAATACATAGAAGAGGGATGGAAAGATTGCAAGCTTAATGTGTAAGATTTTAAATACAGGCATTCTTATATCTGGAACTTAATTGTAAATATAGGGTATTCGAACTCAGACTTTCAAGCTGCCTTCAACTATCCACACTATCTCACACTACTGATACACATGTACATTTTTTTAAAGCAAAAAACAACACTCAAGTATTTTGCCTGTTTAATAATGTTAGTACGTTCTTTTTTTTTTTTTTTTGTGAAGTGGAAATGTTTAATTTAAATAATTGTAATTAGTTATGACAGGATTGCAAAAATGAATTCTGTACTAATTGAGCAAAGATTTTTTTCTTCATGAAGCCATAGATTTATATATTTATGATCATTCTTAGATGAGTCATTGCTTAAGTTTTTTTGATGTACGACATGGGTGTAATCATGACAAGCAATAATGAATTATAATTCTAAAATCTCAGAGCTGAAAGTCAGCAGCTAGAGATGACTCGCAGAGTACACTACAAATCATTATTGGCTTAGATTGCTATTCAAAATGGCTTTTTTTTGGATTCTGCAACTTTTAAAACATTTTCAGATAAAGAAAATTTCATAAATCAATCTTCATCTTAAGTTTTATGAGAATTTGTCTCTTCTATTCCTTTAATTACTGATGTAATTAAACAAAAAGTATGTATTTTAAAATACATTTTAAAATATTTTTTATATATACTATCTTTACTGGTCTTTCTTTTTGACTGGCGGGCCAACTTCTTCAAGGTTAAATGATACTGCAGTGTGTAAACATGTAGAATATGGGATGAGTCAAAGTAATATTTAATTATCCCATTATTTGGCAATGACCTCAATAAAGATAAATAGTGAAGAAAATATTAGTCGCAAGGCTAGCTATATGGAGAGTGTGTTGGTGTTTTTCGATTTTGGTTTTATCCAATAGGGTTGAGTATTTAAAAATAAAATATTGTTTGAAATCTGAAAATTTTTCAAATATAATCCAATCAGAGTTGGAATCATATTACATGCCTTAAATATAATACTATATATTTAAAAACTAAGTTCAAAGCTGTAAAAAATATGTAATGAAGAAATAAGTAATAAGTACAGCCAAAATGAGAGTAAAATAAATTTGTTTATAAATCTGCTGAGTTATCTTTTGACCCAGAGTGTCCAGTTCATAGCATAAATGGTAGATAATTAGCAGAGTGTGATAGTAGTTATGATTAAAGAAGATTAAACTTGGCAGTTTTCGAAAGATTTGCATAATTGCATGTATAGTAGGTAATTGCAAAGCACCATATGTTGTCAGATTAAACAACCCATGCCTACTGAGGCGAACATTATTGGCTCATATATTTATTGTATATGTGGAATTAATTATGTGGTATGCTTCTTTGATCTTGCATTTTTTGTGGTTACCCTCGAGGCAAACAATCCTGGCAGATATGGATTTAAAAATATGTACGGCAATTCTCTTGTGCTCCAAAAACACAGTTCTATGATGGGTTTGTTTTTGCTCTATTAAATAAGAAGACATGGTGATTCTTGAGTTCAAATCAGTGCAAATATCTCCATAGTATTTGCTATTGTAGGATGGACATTCTATTGCATATACTCATTGTGCCTTGTCATCACTGTGAATTTTATCTTTTGAGTTACTGATAAATGTGTTGAAGGATGGAGGGCATTTTAAGCCAATATTGAAGTCTTTAGAAAGAGTGGACTTTAATTTAGAGTGGATGTTGGCAATAAATGGCATATTGAACATGGGTTTCAGGTCTAGTGGCCTGACATATTTGTGTCTATTGTAGAATGCCCTAATTTAGTTGTTGAGCATGGAGTCAGAATAACCTGCTTGAATTAGGTCCCTTTTGTAAGTTTCTAAGTTGTCCTCGGTATCTGGCTGTAAAATTTGCCTAGTTTAAAGTTTCTAAATAAAAAAGCTTTGAAGCCAAACTATCTTATATTAGAATGGGATCTTTTATTGTGGATGTATGTAGCTTCTAACACTGATGGGTTTAACCACTATTGAATAGTCGATGCAGTGAAATTGTCTGGTTAATTTCATGTCAAGATATTTAATGCACTGTTGGTGTTCTTCATCTTCACATGCCTACTTGATTTCAGGGAATTGTTTGAAATTCTCAAACAAAGGCAATTGCTTTGTGTTATTACAAAAATTTGCTTACCTAGAGAAAATTCGGCATCAACTAGGCTTCTTAAAATTTAAGCACGTAGGCAGATTCTCAAGTGTTTAAAATACTAATTTATCTCTAACAATTTAAGAAGCAGAATAACAGAGCATTTCACACCTCAACTATATATGTATTTATCTCTCTGCTGGTATTACATCTTGGATATTCTCCAATATAAAACTCCATAAGCAGAACCACCCACTCAGGCTCATTATCTATTTTGGTGGTGCATATTACAGCATTGCCACAAAGCTAATCATAGACTGGATTCAATCTGAATTCGGTTTTGGGTCCCTAACAATTAAATCATACTTGATCAAAAATTCTATAATCCACAACAATTATAGAAGGGCATGGTTTGATGTCACCGAGTTGTACAATTCTATCAACAGAGTCTGGTCCATCAGCATTAGTCATGAAATGCTAAAGCTGAGCACAATTAGTGACAAGATCCCACTTCATCACTGACATACTGGTGAATTAATGATTAGCTATAAACTACATTTAGGGATGAAATATTCTAGCCATGAACTGGCCTATGGAGCTATCTGTCAGCAGAGTTATATGCAGTTTGGCCATGCCATTTATTGCAAAGTATGCCATCCAACCCCTGTTAACCTCTCATGGAGACATCATCTACACCAGATACATTGACAATATTTTTGTCTCCAGTTCCACCATTTTATTCTCAAAATGTTTGAGAATTTCAAACAGTTCCTGAAATCAAATGGATACATAATGACAATCAAATGGATATATAATGATGAAGATCACCAACAGTGCATTAATTAAATACCTTGATCTGAAATTAACCAGACAATCTCATTGCATTGACTATTCAATGGTGATTAAACCTGTCAGTGTTAGAGACAGCTTTATATCCACAATCAAAGATTCTATTCCAAAATAAGGTAACTGGCTTCAAAGCTTTCTTATTTAGAAAGATGCCAAGGAAAACATAGAAGCTTACAAGAGCAACCTAATTCAGGCAGGTTATTCTGCCACCATGTTTGACAACCAAATTAGGGTACTCTACAATAGAGAAGAATATGGCAGACTGTTGGACTCAAAACCCTGGATCAATATGCCATTTATTGCCAACATCCACTACAAATTAAGGTTCACTCTTTCTAAAGATTTCAATGTTGGCTTCAGATGTTCTCCATATCTCAACATATCAATAATTCGCAAGATAAATTTTGCAGTGATGACAAGGCATAAATAATATATGCTATAGACTGCACGTCTTGCAATAGCAAATACTATGGAGAGACTTGTTCCAACTTAAAATCAAGAATCTTCAAAATGCCTCTTATATAATAGGGCAAAATGAACTCATCAAACAGCAGTGATTTTGGAGCACAAGAGAGTTGCCAGCCATATTTTTAAACCCTCATCTGCCAGGATTGTTTGTCTTGAGTAACAAAAAATGCAAGATTAAAGAGGCTTGGCACATCATTAATTCCACACATGCAATAAATATATGAGCCAATAATATTCCCCCAATAGACATTGATTGTTTAATCTGACAATGTATGCAGTGTTTTGCAATTACTGGCTATATATACAACCCTATCAAGTATAATCTTTTATAGTCAGAATCACTATCACACTCTGCTAATTATTTAGCAGTTGATCTTGAAATAAATACTCTGTGTTGAAAATTAACACAGCAGATAATAAATGAATTTATTTTAACCTCATTTTGGCAGTACTTATTATTTATTTCTTTAATACTATATATTTTTATAATAGCTTATTTTTTTACAATTCATCACTTTTAACAATTATCATACCACTATAAGATAGAGCTTTCTCCATATTAATCCAGTTTCTCATATTTATAGAATACTCATTTTATCATCAGTATTTTTCAAATGTACAAGATTTCTTACAATCTCTTGAAATTCGTTTTAACATTTAGTTGTCCATTTGTTATTTTGTCTCTGAGTACACCCAGCCCTATTTTAACCTTTTAATTTTTTAATGATGTTAATATTAGTTCTCAAATACATATATTTTGGTTCACAATTTTTTTTTTATTCTCACCATTGTGAAGTATTAAAACAGGCAGAACTTTCTATACATATTGCTACTCAGTGCAAGACAGAGTAATCAATGACTGCCAGAAGGCTTATGCATAAAATCTCCATCTAGTACCTACTCATCCAATGTCCTCAGACTAGTTTCTGGCTTGTGGCCTTTGTCAATGAGGAGCCTTGAGATTGGATTGAAAATATAGTGTTTTCCAATTTAGGGCTCATAGTTTTGTAGTTAAGTAGAGATAAAAGGTGGCTGCTGGAGGGTTGCATTAGATCTTAAGATCTAGGTACAATGCTCTCAGATCCAAGGCTTCTCACTGATGAAGGCCACAAGCCAGAAACTAGTCTCTGGATATTGGATGAGTATGCACTAGATGGAGATTTTATGCACAAGCCTTCTGGAATCCATTGATTACTCTGGCTTGCACTGAGTAGCAATATGTATGAAGAGTTTTGCCTGTTTTCATAAGTTAAAAGCAAGCATAATAAATGGTGATCATGTGATGTTCATTGTGAAGTATCTGAAATGTTTTTTATTAAAGTATAAACATCTCAGATTTAAAAAGTTAACTTCTCAGACATAAGCTTATTTTTTTAAAATTAAATTCTCCATCTAAGATTAATTTTCTCAATTATGTTTCTATTTGTATTGTATTAACAATCAGATCTAGGTATGTATTATTGGTAATTTCTTGGTAATTCATTACTAGAAATCTTTATTTTCGTTTTTTTTTTTTTTTTTGCCATTGAACATAGTTTTAAGATTTTTATTATTTATGCTTAATTCTACTTTTTTGTTTTTATCTGATAGCTTTTGTAGTGTTTGCTGAAGATATGAAGCTTAAATTTTATAAAATCTAGTGACTTTTGTATTACTTCTAGTTCTTTTTATGGCTTAATTTTTATTATAATCTACAAAATAATTTCCATAAACGGCTGTAGAAAATTTTGGAGAAATGGAATTGTTTGTTATATATCCTATCACATCAATGTTTAATCTTTTAAATATTCTTGTGTAATATAGTAGCAGCTATTGCATTTTGTAAAATATTTTTTGTAGAATGTAGCAATATCTAGGTTTATGTTTTCAAATTCCATGCTTAATCGCCACAGAAAATAATTAATAGCTTGGGGACCATTTCCATTCTTGATTATGAAACTACAGGTTGAGTTATGATTTAATAACATATAGCTCTCAGATTCATCATTCTATCACTACACAGAACTATACAGGATTATAAGTCATATGTAAAATAAATCATATTTATTAGTCCTTTTGATAACTTCTTTTAAATACTTGGATGTGATTTGCCATACCATAACCACTAATGTTATCTTAAAACAGTTTGTGTAGCAAATCTTAAATGGAAATTATAAATATTTGGTATGTTCATAATTTCTAACAACTTTTTCTTTCCTCTTAAATATCATTATTGCATTATTCCAATGATCTGATCTATTTTATCATTTAGACATTTGATATAGAGCTTAACCAATAACTTGTCTCTTCTTTCATATGCTTTTTTAAAATTTCTATAATAATTTCATTATTTTTTTGCAAATTATTCAATTTCTATAAATTTGATTTAAATCACCTAATGATATCTCATACTTATCAATGCCAGAAATCTTCAATATGTTATCAAGGCAATCTCTATGAGTGAAAGGTAGATTCCATCTCACTTCTTAAATTTAAAATACTTGGCATTTGAAATATTCAAATTTTCTATTATAAATCTATATATCTATTGGATTGCTTATGTGAAGTAAATTGTTACATACTATTTATATACAAAAAAATTTGCTATCAAATTAAGCATTGTTTTTATGGGGAAAAAACAACCCCCATTTAATTTGTAAAGATTATCTTAAGGATCATTCACAAAGTACAATATGGATTGCTTTCATTGAAAGGATATGCTTATGGAAAAAGGTGTTGAAGTCTCTCCACAGTGAAAATTGTAAGATAATGCCACAAGAATATCAAATAAAAAAATTAAAGGAACAGTATAGGGTACATATGCATGTATTTGTGAAATATTTGTTAGTACAATTTGGTCAAAATTCATCTTTGTCTTTTTATACTCTTTTTTGTGAATTAGAATAGTCATATTTATTTGAGGGTGATTGCTAATCATAATGATATAATTACTAATAATGTGCAAAAATATTATCATCATCATTTTTAACTGTTATCAATTCACTGCAAGATGGTCTCTCCAAATTTAATTTAATTTCTCTGATTTCTAGTCTCTCTTTTCCACATCATATCAGAAAACTTCCTTATTTCATGCATTCATTTCACATGTAATCTCTTTCCATGCCATTTACAATGTTTTGGAATTTTGTTAAAGATTTCAACTTTTTCATCTGTTATCATCTCTTCTAGTAATTGTGTTCAAATCAGTTTCACTTTGGTATCTTAATTATTTCAATAATGTCAATAATAACTGTTTGTTCTCTCATCCATGTATTTTATTTTCAAACCTTTTTTGTTACTCCAAAAATATATCTCTTCATGTTTCACTGAGTGTTCTGAAGATTGAGTATTGCCCTTTTATTAAATATGTCAGTCTCAGATATAACCATAAGAACTAGTAAAACATATTTATTAAAAATCTTCATTTTCAAACGCATAAGTATATTTCCTTTTAATATTAAATTATTTCTACCACTCCAACCAAATTTATATTATATAACTAACTTCATTCGTTATGCTTCTTCTGTATTAATAGTCTGATCTAAGTATTTGGAGTTGTTAACATCATCTAATTCATCATTACTTATCTTTATTTTCTTCTTTTGAGAAAATCCATTACATTATTCTTTTAACATTTACCTTTATACCTACTTTCTTACTTTCATTTGATAACTCTTTCAGCATTTTCAGAAGGGCTAAAGCATTATTCACAAAAACAATCATATCACCTTCAAAATCTAGATGATTTAAATAATCTCAATTCTTTATTTAGCTTTCCATTTCAATCCACAAAATACCTCTTGTAGAACAGTCATAAAATGTTTTGAAGATATGAAATCATCATGGCATATATCCTTTTCAATGCTAATCTTACTGTTGCTATACAATCTAATCATTGCTGTTGCATTTTGATAAATATTCTTCAAAATATGTAATTTCCTATGAATACATCTTGATGGTCTAATGCTTTGATCACTAAGAAATGCTTATACAATTAAAAAAATGTAAATCTGCCAATCCAAAGCATAAGACAATTCATATTCATCAGTTCTTTGTATAACATCTCAATATTTAGATGTTATCCATTGTGCTAAAAACATTTTTAAATTCAGCTCGTTCTTTTAGTTGGTTAAAACCCAAAGTTAACTGTATCCAATTAAATTTTGAATAGAAATTTATCACTTTGCAGGCTTCTTGGTGGTTCTGCAGCATCACCTGGTGGCCACAGTATGCATAACCCAACACTACCCTTTTTTAAATATTAATATTATTATTGTATTCCTTTAATCATCTGCTACATCATTACGACATTTCATATATAACTTTGCAATCAGTTTTTCTAATTTTTTTTAAGATATTGATTACAATTCCATCATTATCTGGAGCTTTTTCCTACTTCATAGATTTAATTGCATTTTCCCATCTTTATTTAAAATGTTGAGCAATTCAGAAGATGGAGTAATTGTAGAGGATATCTTGCTTTCTTGTTCTTTATTGCTGTATAATTTATAGAATTCTTACATATATTTCATGATGTCAGCTCTTTTTTAATAATACTTCCATCTTTTTATTGCCAAAATAAATTTATTATCAATTCCAAGATGTTGTTTTACATTTATGAGACTTTTACTCCCTTTTATAACTTTTTTTGCTAATTCATAATTATATTTTAAACTTACATCGTTTTACAAAACTTTAGATATTCAATTCCACTTAATGGATTATTTTTATACATTTACATATTTGTTCTCAATAGAAATTTACTGGGAAATTACTATTTTGCAGTAAAGTATAATCATTTTCTTGTTGATTTCAATAATCTTTAAAATCCATTAATAATTTAAAACAATTTACATGTTCTAATTTAAATTCGTTGAAATATTATTAAAGATTAGGAACAAAAATTGTGAATTGTTTTCCTAAATAATTTTTGTGTCTCTAGTTTCACATCAGTACATCTCATTAATCTATATTCATTTCCTGTGTTGAATTTATTAAGAATAGTATAATCTTGAAATAGATATTTTTCATTAGTCAAAATATAACCCAATTCTGCTATACCTTCATTTGAAAGTTTCTATATACATTTCTGTTTAATTTTTTTTTCCTGCAAACTCCACAAGTATGTGTCTTCTCTCATTTCTATTACCTATGCCAAATTTATCCAAAGCTCTTTCATTTTACAACCAGTTATCAATTCTAGTATTAAAATCTCCCATGATAATTTTAAATATGTTATTTAGTCTGATCAAGTCTTTTGTATGTTCATATAAAAATCATCTACCTCTTTATCACAATGAGGATGTTGTTGTGGCATAAACCTGAATTATTTGCACTATATATCTTCCATTAAATTGAATAACTAATCTTGTCATTCTAAAATATCACCAATCTCTGTGAAAGTTATTCTACTTTTTATTTATAATGAATATTACTCCATTTGTGCATCCAATATTTATGTATTTGTAATCAGAAATCTAAATTTTTCATTGATTTTTGATTAAAATTGTTTGCCAGCTCTAAAAAAGCATTGTTATCAGCAGTACATATGATAATGGTCAGCCCACAAAGTCAGATCTGAAACTAATATCTTAAACTCAATGAAACTTAAGTTATGCCTATTTATTTGATAAATTCTCTTGATCTGGTCTTTCATTGTATCTTCCATTATTAGGAGTATTAATAAATTCAATCACACATAAATGATTTTTACTACTGATTAAATGTGTGGAACAATTAAGAATATAAATACTTCAAGGAACAATTATGTCAAATATGTTACTAGGACAAATTGCAAGCAGATTCTAAAGAACCATTTTAAATAGACTTGCAAATATATTTTCTCATTCTTATATCAATACCAATCCATTTGTTTTGATACTTCATTTTGCCAAAACCACTTTCAAATTCAGCTTAATTTTTTTAGTTGTTCAAATTTAAATTTTTCTGGCAGTGAATTAGAATTTATCATAGTAAAAATCTTGAATAGAATGATGGATGTTGAATAATTCAGTAATTTTTAATGTCTTTATCAATCACCTTTTTTAAATATTATTATTATTCCATTTTTCAATGATATGGCAGTGAATCTTTTAAGATATTAATAATAATTTCATCATTTCCTAAACCTTTTCATTTCTTCATAATTTAATTGCATGTCTTGTCTCTTCATTTAAAATGTTTACCAGTCCAGAAGATGAAGTAATTGTAGGGGTTACTTTAGTTTCTTACTGGTTTTTTTATTACTATACAATTTTTTGCAAAATTCTTCCATAAATTTCATGGTATATTTTGCAGTATTAAACCACTAAACATCACACAATTACCATTTCTTAGGCTTGCTCATAACTAGTATTAAAACAGGCAAAACTCTCCACATATCAGATATGAGCAAGCATAAGAAATAGTGATCATGTGATGTTTAGTGGTTTAAGACCAATCCTGCTGGCTATGGTTATTAAAGAACTAAAGACACCAAAATGCATGGGTACTGAACTGGGTTAAGACTTATATGGCTATATAAGCTAATGAGCTTGGATTGAAAATATTATTTTCCATTTTATTCTCATAGTTTTGTAGTTAAGTGGAGATAAAAGATGGCTGCTGAAGGTTTGCATTAGATTCTAAGATCTAGGTGCAGTGCTCTCAGATCCGAGGTTTCTCACTGACGAAAGCTACAAGCTAGAAACTAGTCTGGGGATATTGGATGAATAGGCACTAGATAAGGATTTTATGTGCAAGCCTTCTGGCATCCATTGATTACTCTGGCTTGCACTGTGTGGCACTACTGTATGGAGAGTTTTGCCTGTTTTAATCTTTTGCAATAATAATTCCATCTTTTTTTTTTTTTTGCTGAAGTAACTTTTGTTCCAAAACTAAGATATGGCTTTTACTTTTAAAACGTTTATTATGTCTTAGTTTTCATTATCAATTTACAGTCTTATTTTTATAATTATTAACTTTTTTCACATCATTTTATAGAACTATTCTTAATGGATCATACTTAAATATTTCATATTTTTTTCATTTCTTTCTATATTGCTTTTCATTTACTTTCTTATTGATTTCAGTCAGCTTTTAATTATCTCCAAAGTCTGCTAATATTTAAATTCATTGTTTATTAAGTTTTGAAACATCAATTATTAAAACTGTTTCTCTTAATAGTTTGTTTTTCTAGTTTGCTCCATCTTATAACGATTATATTTTACATTTTATTTTCACAATGAATTAATAAAGGATATTTAAATGTGCTCTTTCACAATATTTATACTTTATAAGATATTTCTTGGTTTTAACTTCAAAATTTATCAGTGCAAATAAACCAAAAGACAGAATAGCTTTCTACATATTGTTAAGAAATAAAATGTACAATCACTTTATTTAAGTAAATACTTTTAGTGAAAGGTTTTAACTTTTAGCATAATGTGCCTTGAACATTTATAATAATCAAACAATGTCTTTTTGACTATAGGGGGACCTCTCAAACCTTGACATAAGATAGCAATTGGCCATACTGCCTTTAACTTAAATTCCCACTTATATAGTCCAATCTGAGGCATCTTAATTTGGGAGCATAAAGCTGTTCATTTCTCCACTTTTTAGATCCATTATTTTTTTTACAAATTAAGCTTTGCGAAATCTTGTGATTTACAATGAGTTTATATTGCAATCTTTATACTGGAAATATATAAACTAATGTAAAGTTGTGATTAATTATTAAGTGCATAGAAAGTATGTAAATACTTTTAGAGAAAGGCTTTGGCCATTATCATATGTGTCTTGAGTTAGTCCTGATTTAGTTTGCGCTCATGGCCATTTTGAAATCTGAAAACCATTGCCAACTGATAAATGACAAATATTGAATAAAAGTACTTTCAATTTATATTTTAGAAATTATAAGCTAGTAAAAATAATATGCTTCATTTTATTAGGGATTTTTTAAAAAAAAATTTACCTTCATAAAATATATGAAATATGACAGCGCCAAGTATCGAAATTTGCAAGGAGGTGTTAGAATGATTGTGTATCAGCCAAATTTGCAAAAGTCTGATCAAACTAAGCTTATAATTCCAAATACTAAAAGATTACACTACATACCCATATGAAATAAAGCATATTATTTTTACTAGCTTATAATTTCTAAAATATGAATTTAAAGTACTTTTTATTCAATATTTGTCCTCGGTTGGATGTGTCAGCTATGGTTTTGGTTGATCTTTAGATTTCAAAATGGCTATGAGTGCGAACTAAATCGAATCGGCACCCTTGAATGCTTATAACGGTCAAACAATGTCTTCTATTTAATTATAGAGGGACCTCCAAACCTCAACACAAGATAACGATTTTACATTAGTTTATATATTTCCAATATAAATATCATAATATTAACTCATTGTAAATTGCAAGATTTCTCAAAACTTAATTTGTAAAGGAAACAGTGGATTTAAAAAGTAAAGAGACTAACAGTTTCACATTCCCAAATCAAAATGCTTCAGATTGGCCTATATAAGTGGGAATTTAGGTTAAAGATAGAACAGCCATTCTTATCTTTATAAAGTCGCTCTGTTGTGTATAGGTTTGAGAGTCTCTCTATAGTCAATAAAAGCCATCGTTTGATAAACGTTCAAAGTGCATATGATAAAAAAGCCTTTCTCTAAAAGTATTTACATATTTCTTATATGCTTAATAAATAATCACAACATTATTTAAGTAAGTATACAAATGCTCACAAGACATCTCCAAGTTATTTAAGTATCAAAGGAAATAAATTATTAGTAATCCATTTTCCAATTATTGAAATTAAAACCAATTTCTGGTCAAGAGAAGGGGATCAATTATCTTTTTTTTTTTATGCTATGACATATGGGGAAAAAATTACAATTGTATTGACTGAAGGGCGTCAATTATAGCAATCAATTTAGACAAATGAACAATCACATGACCAATATAAATAAAGATCTGATTTGAGCTTGTAATGAAAAAGATTTTAAAAAATGAATCCATCAGTTAATAGAAAAAATATTCTCCGATTTTGAGACAAAAAACAGATATCAGAAAGATTAAAAACAGTTTTGATTATAAAGAAACAATTATCTTTGTCTTAGAGTCTGAGTTAATTTGAGTTTAAAAGAGTAAAGTATTAAAATTTTAAAATATTGCTCTTAATAGCAATATGAATAAAATGTTATCTCCAGATGTGTTTAATGCTTTATATCAAAAAAAGAACAATAATCGAAAGACAATTATTTTTTGCTTCAAGAGCGGTCTTTAATAATTAATGTAAAGTATATTTACATAAATAAATTTACAAAGAAATCAAGTCATATATTACATGAGTTAATTTAACAAGCTTGTATTACAACTGTTATATAATGAGCTTTCAAATAGTTCTTAACAAGCTTTTCAGAATATCCAAAACCTCAACCTGGTCTGAGGTTGAGGATATTCTGAGAAGTTTGCTAAGGTCTGAGGTTGAGGATATTCTGAAAAGCTTGATAAGAGCTATTTGCGAGCTCATAAATTTATATAAAAATTTGTTGAATAACAATAATTATTATTTTGAACTTGGAAATTTATTGGAAGATATATACAGTATATATATAAAAAAAAACAAGATAGATTGATTATATTATGAATAAAAATATATCACAATTACAGCATTATAAAATAGAAAAAGAAATAAGTAACAGAATAGATCTCTCGAAAATGAATAAATCATATTTGGCTTCAGGTTGATTTGAAAATAGAATGATATTTTTGAGCTGGTTGATTTGAAAATAGAATGATATTTTTGAGTTAACACCAATCTCAGTTGTTTTCTTTACATCTTAATTAAGAATAAAATCACTTACAAATCAAAATCTTTTGTTTTGACAGGTTGCTTTTTGTTTGAAGCGGATGTAATTTATTAGACAGGAAGCAAAAGGTTTCATTTGCAGGACACAATTCATTTTGCTTTTATAAATGATGAGTCTTTCAGCCCAATATTTTCTTTTATTATTCAGAGAAATTAATTAGGGGGGGGGGTAACCCAGACTTTCGAGCTCCCTTCATTCATCCACTCCATCCATATATCCAACCGATACACATGACTATATAGCGAAAAAGATAAATAATTTCCAATAAACGTAATTTGTGCTGAACCAGCACTCATCAGTTGGTCCAGATCAGCATATCTCACAGAGCCCGATTGGATTTTTTTTTGCGGGGCCGTCTATATATTAAATATTTAAATAAAATGCAAATTCAATATTTCGAAAAATAACTTTTTGTTAATTTTGGTGGTGATGCGGGGCCCCTTCAAGTGCGGGGCCCGATTGGGCCCAATCGCCTTAAATCCGGCTTTGCTAATCAGTGCTCGGTTTATATTAAAATAGCAAATCTTCAAACTTTAATGGCTACGCTTCAATCTTCTCCGCTATCAAACTTTTAAGCCATCATTGAAAATCTGATGATGGGATGTTCAAAGCCCTGGTTGTCAAATTTTGTATCATGCCCATGTTGACCATAAGTCAATTTGATTCCTCATATGACTGGTGGGAGCTTGAAACTATGGGTTCAAATCCCTTCTAATTGCATTAGCTTAAAGTATAAGCATTTTGTATGTATTTAAATATTATATATTCCGAGAATGTAACAATGACCAAACTATCAAAATAAAAATATTTTTTTATTTTCTGCAAAACATTTATCAACAGTATCGTCTTTTTATTAAAATAATAAATTTCATAAACACCTTACGCTATTCAATGTTTAATAAAACTTGTTTCGTTTACCCACCACCGCCACCCACCCCCCCACCCCACCCTTTTTTTTTTTTTTACTGAATGAATAATAATTAAATGCCAATAAATATGATACTATGAATTTACAAATAAAATTGAATTTATAAGTTAACATTTTTGATTTAGGTAATTATTTCAGTGATGGGAATTTTATAACGGTTATTTAACAAAACCCATCATGATAATTTCTGTTAACTTTTCTGGCCTTGACTATATTTATTGCAATAATTAATTACTTTTATCTTTTATAAAATTAATTGTTTGTTTGATCTTGTATAATGAAACAATATCTTCTTAAGACGGCAATCCAGAAAATACATCTTTATTGAATCCATGTGCGTGGAAACACTCTGAGACACACACACGTATATATTTACTTTAAATCAGCAATTCTTAAACTTTTTTCATTCTTTCCATATGTCATAGCATCGGCCGGGAGGCGAACCCACAACCGTCTGCAACCAACTACTTGCTTGCAAGGCAGTTGCGATGACCTCTCAACTAATAATGCTTGACCCTTTTTTATCATCGAGATTTTTTTCGCGACCTCAGATATTAAATATAAAATAGATATAGAAATAAATATTCCCATAAATAGTTTATTTCTTTGGTAAACAATATACATATGAAAATAAGTAGTTTTAGGATTTGTTTTAAGTATACAAAAATTAATGAAAGAAAATTACGTTTTAATGAGACGGAAGTGCTTGTTTCTTTGCGGCATAATAAATTAAATCTTGGTGAAATATTTGATACTGTTGGATGTAAAGCATCTTCAACATTTTTCAGCGTTGAATGAGATTTGGATTGAATATACCTTAAAGCTGAAAAAGTCATTTCCCTAAGTATGTGGTGCTGAATGGCAAAAGAACATTTAATGCCATTTCAGAAATTGTGGGAAATTCAGTCCTAGCTCCGATCCAGAATTCAGTCAGGGATTTTTGTGGAAAGTCAAGTTTTAAGTTTGAGTCACTCAGCTCAGCAAATTCCTCTTGGGCTTTATATGGCAGATGATTAATCTAATTAATGTCAATCAAAAATGGTTTTTAAATCCAAGATAACTTTTTGAAATCTAAATTCAATATAAAGTATTTGCAAAACTGTGTTTCTAGAGTATTTAAGTGATATATAATAATTTTTGCAATTAAAGTTTTACAATAATTTTTTTCAATTATAAAATTGTCAATACTGTAGTTGAAAACATTTCCAATTAATCATTTTCCACCCTATTCTTCCAAATGTTGATCTTTTTAATAAAACCTTCAATTTTATCATTCGAAGTAAAGATATTGCTATTTTTCCCTTGAAGAGACAACTTAAGATCTTTAGCTTCTCAAAAATATCATACAAATAGCATAGCTTTGATAGCCATAAGTCATTTTGAAAAAGAGCAACAAGATCAGATTTTGTTCGATTAAAAATACAATAATTTCTTAAACTTCGCCCTCTTGACATCCATCTTACTTCTGCATGTAAGAATAAATTTTTGTATTCAAAGTCCATGTCTTTACAAAGATTTGAAAATAAATAGCTGATAAGGGCACAGCTTTTAATAAAATTTATAATTTTGACAGCATCCTAAAGCACATCGCTCAATTCTGTTGTTAATTTTTTTGCTGCGAGGGCATCTCATGAATCAGGCAGTGTGTAAAAGTGATATGATTATTACCAGAAGCTTTAACAAATGATGTAAAACCAATATTTTTAAAAGTCATTGCTTTTGTGCCATCTGTGCAACTCTAAAGCAATTTTTCCATTCTAAACCTTCAGTTTTAAAAAAAATTGTCTAGTTTATTATATATATGTTCTTCCAAAAAATGACAAAATAACAATTCTTCCTCAATGTTTTCTTTAATATCAATATTTATGCGCTTATAATGCTCTTAAAGAAGTTATAAATGTATCTGACATATACTAATAATAAGTTGCTCAAATTGGTCATTGCTAATTTTAGAAATTCTATTAGTGACAGTGACGTTTGTTAAAGGAATTTTCCGAATTTCATCACCATATTTAGTTCTGTGAAGTATTTCTACCATTTTAATAACAGCAGGTAATATAAGATCTTCTCCAATAGTGTATGACTTTTTATTTTTAGTAATCAGATATGAAGCTTCATATAATGCCAGTAAATATTTTTCATTAACAGTTATAAATTTCTCAAAATATTGTTTTTCTTTATTTGATGTTTTTAACAATCATTCGAAATATTCTTTTGATTTATTGACACATGAAGAATGCTTGAATTCAAAATGCCTTTTTAATTTTGATGGTTTCATACTCTCCATAGACAAAACATTATTGCAAATTAAACAAAGAGGTTGTTCATTACCATCACAATTATTGAAAGTAATGCCAAATTGGAGAAATGTCTCATCATATTTTCTTTTTCGCATTTTAGATGCCTCTTTCTGATTACAAGATCCTGCTTGAAGAAACTTTGTAGCATTGCCATCTGCATCATTACCTTTGGTACTCAAGTTCAGCCATTTATCCATGGGTAAAAAATACATTTATTCTAAAATATAAATAAAATAACAGTACTTATTAGTTAGCAGAGACACCAAGTGGCAGCCATGTTTTTGTTTAATTATACGAAGGATATTTACTCCCCTATGTTCTATTTTTTAATATCCCTGTATGTTTTATTTTTTAATATTTAAAAAATATCAATAAATCAATTATAAATTACCTGTTAAGTTTAAAAAATAGGAATATGTTTTTACTTGTTAATAAATAAATGGCAATAAGTTTCAAATAAAATTTTATAATAACTAATAGGATGATAAATTTTGAATATAAACGTGAGAAAAAAAAGTATACAAGCATTTTTATATATAAAAATAACATATTTCATAATATTTATTCAAATAAATATTAACCTTAGTCAAGTAAAACAATAAAATACAATATTGTATTGTGTTTGTGATGTGGACACTTGTTGAAATGAAACTGAAACAAATAACTTGACCGGAAATGCATTATATAATCACAGTGGTGGCAACCTTATTCTTACCACTGCAGCATATATTTTGATTCTGAAATAACTTATATGCTGAAATTGCAATGCAATGCCACTATTATGATGCATTTAGTGTTATTTTTCAATATGTAAATAGAATTTACAGCTCAACTTGGCCATCATTACGATTTTATAATTGTGCTGTACAGAAAACATAATATATTTTTAATTAAAAATAATGAAGAGATTGCAACTAATATTTCCTTAATTTCATGTATCAGAATTAAATTTTTGCACCCCCAACTTTTCGCTTTGCGACCCCATTTGGGGTCGTGATCCATACTTTAAGAAATGCTTTAAATAATCAAATTTCAATGTTAAAATTTGTCCATAATGTTGTTTTTTATATATAAACTTTAAAATAATTAATTTAAAACAAAACTGAAACAGACAATAAACTATTAAGTAAAAAATAAGTATTTAGTGTATCAATCTGACTTTCATTCCTTATTGGAACCTTGTCAAGATGTTTTCTTTTACAAAATCACATGCAATGTGCTATGGCTTCTCCTTTATCAAAGTCAGGAATCTCTTAGTCACTATGATCAAAGAAATCTGTTATCCACTTACCTTCCCTTTCCATTCCCCTACCTTCCCTTTCCATTCCCCACCCTAAGTTTTTCCCATATTTTCTATCCTGCTCCATTTTATTTCCACAACATGATCATTGTCCACTCTATAACCTTTATATCTAAGATACCTTTTATCTTTTTTCAAACCCAGCATAAAAATCAAGAACTTCTGTATAATCACTTTGTTTATATTTATTCTCCCACAACTTCATTATTTACATCCTTTCTGCTTGTAAGCATTTACATTCAATCAGCAGATATGTAATATTTTCTATGCCTTCCAATTCTTAAATGCATTAACTATACTTCTACTATTACCTACTATAATTATATCATCAACATATCTATGATATTCTATTTTTTATATACTTACCAATTATATTTTCCTCTATATAGTCAATCATACAATGACAAAATTCCACTAATGGAGCAACCCATAACCTATCTCTTTGTTACATTCCAAAATTTTTCCCTATATTTAAAATATAATCATCATTCATAAGTAATAATGTTTTTATAAACAAGGCAAAATTCTCCATATAGTAGTGCCACCCTGTGCCAACCAGAGTAATCAATAGATGCCAGAAGACTTGTGCATAAAATCCCTATCTAATGCCTACTCACAAGCCTTCTGGCATCCATTGATTACTCTGGTTGGCACAGGGTGGCACAACTATATGGAGAGTTTTGCCTTGTTTATAAACAACTATGTGCTAGTATAAGAGATGGTGGTCATGTGATGCTTAATGGTTTAATAATGTTTTTCTAATAATATATAATGTTAATACAGGCAAAACTCTCTATACGTATTGCCACTCAGTGCAAGCCATAATAATCAATGGATGCCAGAAGGCTTGTGCATAAGAAATAGTGATCATGTGATGTTTATTAATATATAATGTTTCTTCTGAAATTATGTTATTCCTTTTTATTTTATCAATAACTATTTTTTATACCATCTTCCCTAGGTATACTCTGATACATTTTTTCGATATCAAATGAAACAATCATTTTATTTCTATTTAACTTTACATTATTTAATTTATCTATAAGTTCTTCTCAATTTCTAACACAATATTTGCCAAAACATATTGCAGTGAGAATCTTTTTATATATTATATCACATAAATCTTTAAGAATATAAATAGTAAACTCTAATATTACCTTTACTGGCATGTGATCATTTGGTGCTTTAACCTTCCCAAATGTACATAGATGTTTAAGGGCTGTAGGATATAAAAATCTATATTCTTTTTCATCAATAAAATATAATATAAATCTTTATTATATAATAATAACAACTTGTAAATACATCAACATAAAAATTATAAATATAAAAAAAATTATATATATATAAAAGCCTTTTTCAGTAATTCTAAATTTTTTTACCCTTGTCAATATACCTGGTACTAATACTAACACGTATATAGCGACATCTACCGACATTTCCTATAATTCATTATTTTTATCATTTTATTTATTTCCCCTTATATTACTTTCCATTCTTTATCCATAACCCAATCATTCATTAAATCAATTGACTTTTTGTAAATGTTCATACATGTATATTATATTTTATAAAATTTGTTTCATATATTTTTCTTCTATTTATTTCCTTTATATAATTAAATGGTCTTATGTTTTTAATACAATCTATTTTATGTCTAAATTTTAAATAATGAACATACAATGTAGATCTATCATCCCTTCTTTCAATAGCACTATTATGTTCTTTTGCCCTTTGTTCTAATTGTTTTGATGTTTGTCCATAGTAAACCATTTTACATATCCCACAAGTAATTTTATATACTGTTCCCTTTATATATTTCATATCATCTTTAATCTTATAATTTCCTATTAATATATCTAGATTTTTACTATTAGTCCATCCTGTTTTTATATTTTTATCCATATAATTTTTATTTTTAGTTAATATATCATAAATTTTAGGTATATATGCAATTTTAATCCATTTTATATTATTTAATATTTTATTTCCTCTAATATTATTTTTATTATCATATAATATATTCCTAATATTTCTAGGATTATATCTATAGCCAGAATATAATTTAATAAATTGTTCTTTTTGTACTTCAGCAGTTTTTTTATCTGTATTATATCTATCATTTTTAATTTTAAAATTCTTAATTACTGCCATCTTTTGTGTCCATGCTTGCTGTGAATCCCTATAAATTATTTTTCTTATTTTATCTTCTTTAATAAAATGATTTAATACAATCATGTTATTGTTTATCTTTATTTCTATATCTAAATATTTTATTTTATTATCTATTTCTTTTATTGTAAACTTTATATTATTTTTATTATTATTAAATTCATCATATATATTTTTTATAACTCTTTTATTCCCTATTACTAAGATAACATCTACATATCGAAAATACTCTTTTATTTCTTTATTTATTATTCTATTCTTGACAATATGTAATTCCATTTCATTTATAAATATTGAAGCCATTAATCCACTTATTGCACATCCCATAACCCATCCCTTATTTATATTCCAATATTCATCTTTATATTTAAAATATAAGCTATTATTTATTAAATTTAACCCCTGTTCCATAATGTCAATTATTTTCATATCCTGTATATACATTTTTAATTTTTGTATAACTATTTTAATATTTTCATCCCTAGGTATACTTGGATACATTTTCTCTATATCCATTACAAAAATACTTTGATTTCTATTCATTTTTATTATATTTAACTTATCTATAATTTCATCAGTATTTTTAATACAAAATTCTCCATACCCCATAATATTTGCTATCCATTTATTCATATATCTACAAAATTTCTATAAAATGAAATTTGTAAAGATAAATAATAATCTTAATGGATTATCCTCTTTTTGTGTTTTTACTTTAGTAAATATATATGGATTTTCATACATTGATGGATACAAAAATCCATACTTATTTTTACCAATAATTCCTTTCCCTTCCATTTTATGTAATATCTCTATATATCTACTTTTTATACTATTAGTAGGATCTTTAAATAATTTTATATATCCTTCCTTTTTTATCTCATTTTCTATCTTATCTATATAATCTTTAGAATACATTATTACAAATTTACTACCTTTATCTTCTTTACATAACACTATATTCTCTTCTCTACATATATTTCTTATTTCTTTAGTAGTTCTTTTATATTTATATTCCCTGTGTGAACATTTAATATTTCTTAATTGTTTGTTCAATAAGTAGTTCATTTTCCTTTTATCTACTGTAGAAATATTTGCTAATTCTATGTCCGTAGTTATCTTCTTTTTAATGTCTTTATCCACAAATGGTATAAAATAAGGAGACTTATTTAATAGTTGATTTTGCTCTGTTGAGAATTTATATTTTGTTAGATTTATAAAATTATCTTTTATCCTGTTATTGTAATTAATATATCCTTTACATTCTTTTTCATTAATTAACTGTTTCATTTTTATATAATTTAATAAAATCTTATATTTTGTTTCAATTCTATTTCCTGGATCTCTATTTATCTTTTGATATGCTTACTTTTGTTATGTCTAGTTGATTTAAGAGAGCACTTCCCAGAAGGACAAATTACTACTAAACAACTAATATTTAGATAATTTGATGAACGATCCTTAGTAGACAATCATTTAACATAATAAGGCCCAAAGGGACACATTAATAATTTAGATCAATACAACCTGTAAGAGTTCTACCTGAGTGTTCTTGATTTGAAGCTGGCCTTTTTGGTCAGAAATTTGAAATATAAAAACGAGTGAAATAATATTACTAAGGTTAGTTTTTTTTTTAGTGTTGAGAAGGGAAAGAGAGATGTAGTCATTAAGATGCAGTTTTTAAAAAGCATTCAGTTTTAATAATTTTAAGAAGGAAAATCACTGAACAAAAATGCAGTTTTGAAGGCAATCACTTAACCATTTTTTAAGAATGGCAATCAGTTAATAATATTACGAATATGCAATTCTTTTAAACTAAAAGAAATGAGCAGCTAAAGTTAAAGTTTTTTTTTTAAACTCAGAAGGAATTGTTTGATTTTTTTTTTATTTCTTTCTTTAAAAATTTAAAGAAGAAAAATGACTCTTGTTTTAAAGTAAATATAGAAGATGTGCGTATATATAAAGCAGCTCAACAAGATTGGTATAAAGAAATGGAACAAAATTGAATTCCTTGGAACAAGTTATTGAAAATTTTATAAAATGGTATTAAAATATATTTTGGGCTGTGTGATACAATGAATTTGCATTGTTAAAACCCACTGTTTCTGCTCCTTAAAATTCGACATAATGGGTTAAATCACTGGTCTATCTGCGGACTTATACAAAAGTCCTTTATAACCAAAGAATGGCCAAATTTAAAACCAGCCACAGATGTCATCTGATCATCATCTTTGAAAAGAGGAGAAGAAAGAAAAAAGAATAAAAGCAATATATAGCCAAGTTTGATTAAGCTATAAATCAAGTTTTCTTCACATTTATCTAAAGTGTCTACAATAGTTTTTTTTTTAAAAATGGAAACAGGCAAGTCAACCAATTCATATTTATCAAATGTATCAACAATAAATTTTTTTTTTAAATGGTAGAAACAAGCAAGTCAACCAATTCATATTTATCTTAAAAGTATC
The DNA here is from genome assembly GCA_028023455.1 of Epiperipatus broadwayi. NCBI lineage: Eukaryota > Metazoa > Onychophora > Udeonychophora > Euonychophora > Peripatidae > Epiperipatus > Epiperipatus broadwayi. Next base: position 2,789,413 of record JAQFVV010012519.1, on the reverse strand, counting down.
TGCAATAACTTTTCTTTTTAAATGGTGGAAACAAGCAAATCAACCTGTGGAAGGTAGAAATAGGCAAGCGGTTGGAAAATTCAAACCTGGGACATTCATAAGAAGTGAAAATGATTGGGTAACTTTTGAACTTTAATTTTAAAAAAATCTTTTATTCTTATTAAAAGTAAACTTTTAATTTCTAAACTCAAAGCATTTTATTTTTTCTTTTGATACAGAAAACATTAAGAGTTTGTTTATCAATTGAGTTACTCTCAACACTACTTCACAAAATACACACAGTTTAAATTCATTAAACATAGTTTTTTTTAAATTTATGATTATATATTGTAATACTAAGATGTTTTTTTATTATTATTGTTCAACCTCTTAATATATGCTTGATAATGTGTTTTTTTTTGGTTGTTGTTTGTTGTTACTCAAGGTTGCAATAATATTTTTTTTATATATGTGATTTATGTATCCATCCCTAATATAAGGGAACACATTTTAACATAATATATATGTCCACATATCAGCAAGTGTGTGTGTGTGTGTATAATTGCTTATATCATTCAGTGAAGAATAGATTATGCATAATTAGTTTAAATATAGTAAATTGAAGAGCAGGGCTTAACATATGAATGAAAGTGAAATAAAACACACAAATTACATATGAAATTTATTTTTATGATATATAATAAGTAAGGAAAGTCTTAAGTAAGCATTCAATGAAATATTTTTTTTTCTAATGTCATTTTAAGTCAGCTTATTTTGAAATATCAAAAAAGGAAAATGATAAACTTGTATATTAAGTTTATTTGGTTATGCGTATATAAAATTTTGTATTGATTCTATATTTAATTAATATAATAAGTCAGTTATATTGAACTGGATACTTTATCCGATTCAAGGGTTCTATCATGTAAATTGGAAAAAAAAAACCAAGTTTTATATGTGCAATAACACACATACTTATTTATTTTGAAATCTTATATTTTTAATTCTAAGTTGATTTTAGTATAAAATATTTTTTTTATGACGCTTGTTTTCTTTTAAAATAATTAAAAGCAAACAAAGTTTAATTAGTGCTCTTATATGTATTTTATTTAAACTAAAAAAAAAAAATTTAATGTTGATGTATTTTAAAGCTGAGATTTGGTTTTGTATTTTTTTTTTATAAAAAAATAATAATCATTTTTGTAAGATTAAGCCCTGTAAGATATTGTTTTTCTAATTAAGATTGCGCAGGAGATAACAAAGGACATAAATAGCTGGGTAATTTTTTTTTTTTTTTTTGGATTAGAGAGGAGGATTCAAAGAGACTATTCTGTTCATTCAGTTTTTATTGCTCACTTTCTTCTTATTGAGGATCGATCCAGATTTTAGCTGTTATTGAACTGTTGCATTGTGAAAGTGACTAAATTTATTTTTTTTTGATATTGGTGCCACGGGAATCACCAAATTGAATTTCCGTTGACCGACAATAACTCTATTTGCCACGATAATAGCAGTCATTCAGACGCCATGACTGTAATATACGCCACGAAGAATCTCCACAACATGATGGGCTGAGCCTTTCCAAAGATGAACCTCCGGAGCTCCAAATTGTGACTTCCATCATGACCTAACTGTCAAGTCCAGAGTGGATCCCAATAATGCCTCCAGACTTCTGAACCTGTAGTAAATGACATCCATTGTAGAGGACTCTATAAACCGAACTTTGTGTGAACAACAGAAATTAATATTATCTCGAGGTAACTTACCTTTCCATATCAAAATCAGGGCTAAATCTCTAATTAAGTCTCTTGCAAATCTCAGCTTAATCTTAAAAAGAAATTATATTTACGATGTGTAATTGATCAATTTAAATATTAATGTATTTTTGTTTATTTTACATTACAATCTTAGTACCAAGATTTTCAATCTTAAAATGTTGCTTGTTCAAGAGTGTAGGGCGAGTGATATTTTATATGCTTAATAATTTCTAAGTTTTATGATTAACCATTGTTAAATGCTCAGACCGACCTTAGTAGTTTTCTTTTATTTTTGTTTGTTTGTTTGCTTCGGCGTTAAACTAAATCAAACTTGGCTTTGGCTAGTGATTTCTAGGATATAGGATTTATTTATTTTTGGTAGAGATTTATTTGCTATAATTCAGATTGCGTAATTCGTGTTTCTTTCTTGTGTGAGACTAATCTTGGCTCGTTTCAATGTACTTGTCCATGAGCGTTTTGCAGAATTATGACATTCTTGGTTCCAACATTTCTTTTCTGGGCTAAGAAAAGCTCATCTGCGCTGTCCTGTTATTCTCCACAAACATCCATCTTACTAAATCTCTATAGGGAAAAGGGAATTGGTTGGGTGAACTGCTAGCAAGAAGATATAAGCCATTATTGTGTTATAGATAAGAAATGAACTTGTCTGCCTGGGTATTTAATGTAGTTCTGCTCGCATACACTCAATGTTAAGATCTGCTAAGTAAATGTATATCAAGTTTCATGTTTATTTTGTTATTATGTTTAATAAATTTAAAACGTTCTTATAAGTATTTTGGCTGACGTTTGTCTCAGTGTTTTCTCAATTGTCTGAACCACATTCATTAGCTTTTGCTCTCCCTGGGTTTAGTCCAGCACATTCATGTGAGTATATCCTGCCCACCCGTAAAATAAATGTCTAGTTCCGATTTTTGGACTAGCGGCGCCCTCATGGTCAGAATATATGAAACAAAAATCTTTCATCCGGCACATAGCTATAGTAATTTTAGCGCTACCAATGCAGGCCTTCGATTTTAAATCCCACGTGAGATTTTGTTCGGACAATTGAGGAATATTTCAGTGTTGGAGGGAAGATTCAGTAGGTAGGGATCAGTTTGTGCTAAATGGTAGAAAGCAGTTTGGAGTAGGGGGTTCATCTTTTCAATATGAATAATTAATATATATAGTTAATTAAACAGCATTCTTTAGAGTTATTACTGAACGGATGGGTCAGACAAAAAGATATTAAGAAGTTATATATTTATTTTGTTTCTTTGTTTATTTAAAAAAAAAAAATTAGCTGTTACGTTCATAAAAAAAAAAAAAAAGCAAGCAAAGAGTTTAGGTTCGCGTTTAAAGAAAAAAGTAAACAGTTTAACTTTTGTGCTTTAAATATATATATATATAATAAATAGCAATTGAAGATTAAAAAAAGAAATAAATTTCATAAATAGACAGAAGTTGCATTGGGAATTTAAATAAAGTTAGAGAAGAGGCTGAAGATAGACTAGCTAGCATCATGGCCGAAATAGATTGGCAAATAAAATCTTTTATGGCTGATATTTGGGAAAGCCCATTAGAGCATTTGGAGAGCCTGCAAGAGATGTTTCGATGTCATAATTGGCAGGAGACTGAACAAGTGGCAATTGCACACCACTATTTACAAGGAATGGCTGAGGATTGGTGGCATATCTTAAAGATCAAGCCACAGACTTTTTGGGATTACAGATGCAAATTATTGCACACTCTTTGGAGTGAAGAAAAGCAGTATCATATCTTCATCAATATATCACAAGAAAGATATATTAGGGATAATGGAGAAACTTATACCCAGTTTTTCTGCAGACAAGCAGCAAGCTGAAGTCATTGATAGCTTTCTCTTTGTCTGAGAGGCTGATATGCCGAATTGTATTGGGCAATATGCCAAGGGATATATATCAGATCATGTTTTGTAGTAACAACATTCACTTTGAAGAAATTATCAAACTGTTAAATGAAATTGAACATAATCAGGCCCAAGAAGAAGTGGAGAAAAGAACAATGCAGGCCGATCAGATAATTTCAATAGAAAAAGGTCAAAAGAGTCAATTATCAACTCCAATTAAAAAAAGTAAAGAAAGCCATAGGACTGTAGCTAATGTGATGGTGGATCAAGAAGAACCAGCATGGAATGGAGCTATGCAGACTTGCCCAATTGTCAGTATAAAGACTGGAGACATCATTATAGAAGCATTGGTTGATTCAGGAAGTCAAATGTCATTGCTCTCTAGTAAGTTTTATGTGAAAATAAAGAAAGCCCAGCCACATTTGTATACACTGCCAATAAAAAGAATGCAGGTGACACTGGCCAATGGCAAGAAGGCAAATATTGAAACCAAACAGGTGTGGTTACATTTGCATCTGGGTAACATAGAGTTAGACCATGTCTTTTTGATAATGCCTGGTCTCATACAAGATGTTATAATTGGGACTGATTTTTTGTACAGGCATAAATGTGTTTTGGATTATGACAAATGTTTATTTCTTTGCCAAGAAGTTTTGATGCCATTTGAAGGGCTAAAGAGTTATAAGCCACTTCAGGTACAGTGTGTTCAGCAAGTGAGGGATACCATGGAAATGCAAAATAAAGTGTCGCAATCCATGTTAAAAGGAATGGAAGAACAACACCCTCTAATGGAACTGTTGAGGGAGTTCTATTCAGTTTTTTTGAATAGGCCTAAGATCATTGAGGGGTATGTGCATCGCATTCAAGTTAAGGATAAAAGCCATTTCCAGAGTCGTTCATATCCCATTCCGTTTCAATATAAGGCTGAAGTAGATCTTCAAATACAGCAAATGATTGAATGGGGAGTTATTGAAAAGCACACATCTCCATATGTTAACCCATTAGTAGTGGTAAAGAAAAAAGATGGATCTGTCAGAATATGTTTGGATGCCCGACGGTTAAATGCCATTACCATTCCTGAAAGAAACATTCCACCTACAATAACAGAACTTCTCTCAAAATTTCAAGGGAAAACCATTTTTTCTACATTGGACTTGACATCCAGTTATTGGCAGATCCCTCTACATCCATTTGACCGCAAATGTACTGCCTTCCGCTATGAAGGGCATACGTATGCGTTTAAGCGTATGCTTTTTGGATTAATCTATAGTGGTTCAGGACTTCTAAAGTGTTTGGATCAAGTATTATCAGACAAAATCAAGAGTCTGATTGTGATATATATGGATGACATAGTCATCGCATCTAAAAATATGGAAGAACACATGGAACACTTGAAAATGTTCTTAATGGAGTGTTACCAGAAAAACATTACCATCAATTTACAAAAAAGTTGCCTGGTCCAGGAGGAGGTTACATTTTTAGGCTTTTTAATTGGGAAAGAGGGTATTAAACCGCATCCTGAGAAACTAACAGCGATACATTTTCCCACATCCACTAATAGGCGTCAGGTACGGTCTTTTCTGAGATTATGCAATTTTTATCATAAATTCTATGAAAATTTTGCATTAGATGCTGCAAATTTGGTTCAGTTATTGACAAAAGACCAAAAATGGGTATGGGAGTACAAACAGGAGCAGGAATTTCAACACATTAAAAACAAGTTCTTGGAACAGGTGATTCTAGCCTACCCTGACTTTTCACAAACTTTTTATGTTCAGACCGACAGCAGTGGGCAAGGGCTTGGAGTCATGTTATTTCAAATTGACAAACAAAAACGTCACAGAGTGTTGTATTTTTGTAGCCACAAGCTAAAAGGGGCGGAAAATAATTACACGATGACAGAAAAGGAAGCTTTGGCCATAAACAATTCCTGCTTGGGTCAGAGATTGTTGTAATTACGGATCATAAGAGCTTGGAATTTCTTAATAGCAGTTATTTATCGAATGATCAATTGATACGCTGGAGTCTTACGCTACAGAAATTCCAATATAAAGTTCTATATTGTAAAGGAAAAGAAAATATTGTGGCGGATATTTTGAGTCGCCATCCAGTAGATCTGACACCACATCATTTGAGCCCAACAATCTAAGTATTGCAGCATTCACATTGACCATAGATGAGTCCATAGAGCAACAATTACTAAGGCTATCTGAAATACCGGAGACCAGCCCAGAGTATGCACAAATCATGACATATAAGAAAGGAATAGGAACTTCAGACCCCAGTGACACAGCAACATTGGAAAAATATGAAGCCTATAGAATAAAAGATGGGGTATTGCAATACAGAGTTGCCTCAGAACAAGACTCATGGTGAATTATTATACCCCAAACACTCAGGAACAAACTTATAGAGTATATACATTGCCTTTATGGACACTATGGACCACGTAAAGTAGAACATGTGCTCAGGGAAGTATTTTACTGGCCAAGTTTATATTCAAATGTTGTATCAGTTTTGGGAAAATGTCATGTGTGTTCACAAACTAAATATGTAAATAATAGATTTACTGGGATCTTGCAGCCTATTTTAGCACACAACCCTAATGAAATGTTGGCCATAGATTTTTATGGGCCTTTACCTGCCTATAAATGATACCAATATTTAATCGTAATGTACGACATATTTTCTAAGTATGTAACTGCATATCCGTTAAGAAAGGCGGATACACGAAGTACTATCCGGATCTTACAGGAGCATCAGTTTCCTAAGATTGGTAGGCCCCAGATGATACTTACAGATCATGGGACACCCTTTAAATCTCACCACTGGAAAAAGTGGATTCAGCAACAGGGCATTCAGCATGTATTAACATCTATTTGTAATCCTCAATCGAATCCCTGTGAGAGAGTCATGAGGGAGTTAAACTGTTTATTTTGGCTTTATGTCAGCAAAAATCACCGTGGATGGGTGAATCAGACGGGAAACATCACTAACTACATAAATTGGACACAGAATGAATCTACAGGGTTTGCCCCCATCAGATTACATTTTGGACAGAATTATCCAATGCTGATAAAGGCTCCCTTGCCTGTAGATTGGGACAAAATTGATAAAGAAATGGATAAAAGAAAGGCTCGAATAAAGTTGAAACATATGGCTGAAGTACGCATAAAGTGGGGAAATCCACGACCGTGTAGATTTGAGGTAGGGGACTTGGTCTTTGTACGAAAACCTCATGTCAGCAATCCAACCCAGCATCAATATAAGAAATTTTTCCCAGTATATGAGGGACCCTTCACTATACAAAAGAAAAATGGTCCGAATGCCTTTGTATTGGAAGATGAGCGTGGGGTTTATGGATCTTATAATGCACGAAGCCTTAGGCCAGCCACCTAAAAGATAGGAGGTACACTTAAGGAATTGATCTCAGGGCAAATGTTCAGCCAGGGGGAGGGGATTTAAAAGTTTTAAATGTTGGGGTTTAAAGTTTGAAAAAAAAAAGAAATAGCAAATAGGTGCTTTTATTTTTTTTTTGTTGGCATGAAGGGGCAGTTGAACTGGATACTTTATCCGATTCAAGGGTTCTATCATGTAAATTGTAAAAAAAAACCAAGTTTTATATGTGCAATAACACACACACTTATTTATTTTGAAATCTTATATTTTTAATTCTAAGTTGATTTTAGTATAAAATATTTTTTTTATGACGCTTGTTTTCTTTTAAAATAATTAAAAGCAAACAAAGTTTAATTAGTGCTCTTATATGTATTTTATTTAAACTAAAAAAAAAAAATTTAATGTTGATGTATTTTAAAGCTGAGATTTGGTTTTGTATTTTTTTTTTTATAAAAAAATAATAATCATTTTTGTAAGATTAAGCCCTGTAAGATATTGTTTTTCTAATTAAGATTGCGCAGGAGATAACAAAGGACATAAATAGCTGGGTAATTTTTTTTTTTTTTTTGGATTAGAGAGGAGGATTCAAAGAGACTATTCTGTTCATTCAGTTTTTATTGCTCGGCTTCTTCTTATTGAGGATCGATCCAGATTTTAGCTGTTATTGAACTGTTGCATTGTGAAAGTGACTAAATTTTTTTTTTTTTTTTGATATTGGTGCCACGGGAATCACCAAATTGAATTTCCATTGACCAACAATAACTCTATTTGCCACGATAATAGCAGTCATTCAGATGCCATGCCTGTAATATATGCCACGAAGAATCTCCACAACATGATGGGCTGAGCCTTTCCAAAGATGAACCTCTGGAGCTCCAAATTGTGACTTCCATCATGACCTAACTGTCAAGTCCAGAGTGGATCCCGATAATGCCTCCAGACTTCTGAACCTGTAGTAAATGACATCCGTTGTAGAGGACTCTATAAACCGAACTTTGTGTGAACAACAGAAATTAATATTATCTCGAGGTAACTTACCTTTCCATATCAAAATCAGGGCTAAATCTCTAATTAAGTCTCTTGCAAATCTCAGCTTAATCTTAAAAAGAAATTATATTTACGATGTGTAATTGATCAATTTAAATATTAATGTATTTTTGTTTATTTTACATTACAATCTTAGTAGCAAGATTTTCAATCTTAAAATGTTGCTTGTTCGAGAGTGTAGGGCAAGTGATATTTTATATGCTTAATAATTTCTAAGTTTTATGATTAACCATTGTTAAATGCTCAGACCAACCTTAGTAGTTTTCTTTTATTTTTGTTTGTTTGTTTGCTTTGGCATTAAACTAAATCAAACTTGGCTTTGGCTAGCGATTTCTAGGATATAGGATTTATTTATTTTTGGTAGAGATTTATTTGCTATAATTCAGATTGCGTAATTCATGTTTCTTTCTTGTGTGAGACTAACCTTGGCTCATTTCAATGTACTTGTCCATGAGTGTTTTGCAGAATTATGACATTCTTGGTTCCAACATTTCTTTTCTGGACTAAGAAAAGCTCGTCTGCGCTGTCCCATTTTTCTCCACAAACATCCATCTTACTAAATCTCTATAGGGAAAAGGGAATTGGTTGGGTGAACCGCTAGCAAGAAGATATAAGCCATTATTGTGTTATAGATAAGAAATGAACTTGTCTGCCTGGGTATTTAACGTAGTTCTGCTCGCATACACTCAATGTTAAGACCTGCTAAGTAAATGTATATCAAGTTTCATGTTTATTTTGTTATTATGTTTAATAAATTTAAAACGTTCTTATAAGTATTTTGGCTGACGTTTGTCTCAGTGTTTTCTCAATTGTCTGAACCACATTCATTAGCTTTTGCTCTCCCTGGGTTTAGTCCGGCACATTCATGTTCGTATATCCTGTCCACCCTTAAAATAAATGTCTAGTTCCGATTTTCGGACTAGTGGCGCCCTCATGGTCAGGATATACGAAACAAAAATCTTTCATCCGGCACAATATCATTAGTAAATTTGATTTAAAAAAAAAGAAGAATAGTATTAATAAATATAATTGTATCGTATTTGGTGTCCAAGTTATTATTAAAAATATTGTTGTATTTTTCTTGTCTTAATTCTATTGTTTTAATTGATCATCATCATTCGTAAATGTTTGTTTTGTAAATATTAAGCAACCACTCATAAATGTTTGTTAAGTAAATATTAAGCAAGCTAGGATGTTGATTTACATTTAAGGAACTTAACATCTAACCAAGTTTGTTTTTTTTAATAATTATAGGTTAATAATAGAAAGCTAAAATTATGTTGTGCCCATGAGTTTTGATCATCCTCATTAAAGATGGATATCATATTACTGATTAAAACACCATTTAAACATAGTACTGTACATGAGTTATGATCACCATCATCATTGAATAAATTATAATCATTAAATCTAATATTTAACATAATTAGTATGTTTAATAAATGGGGGTCTAAAAAAGTTGAATATCATGTGGTGAGATGCGTGATGATCAGTCATCACCACTGGTATTATTGAATCCTAGTTTTAACTATAAAAGTACTTGGAATAAATAACTATAAACATATATAAATGCTAGTGAGTGTTATATTTAAATCCCAGTTTAACATAAGATGATTTTGAGAAGTGCCTATAAGTTTATGAAAGATAAATTTATTGTTGTGAGTTCATTATAAAGCTATGGCTGGTATTATCATCATCATCTTTATATTATGATAAATAATTAAGTTAAGTAACTAGTTTCATGGCCATCCACTTAAGTAATGGTCTTCACTATGTTTGTTTGGAACATCTGTTCATCAATATACGTAAACTGAGCTAGTAATGTCTATAAGAGTCTGATATATAAATTTTGTGATATTGGGATCTTATGATTTTATTGACATGAGTAAAATATAAGAATGTTATTTTTTTTTCTCATTAGTCATCCAAGTCATGTGTAGTAAAAAATGTACCAAATGAGTTTGAACTCAGTACACTATGCACAGATAATATTTATCTAGATTTAGAACAATCTAGTGGCGCTTGTGGGAAAACACATGTACTTAGCTAAACTGAATAAAGAGTGATTTAATCCCTTTCCAACTTAATGATATTAACTTTATATGATATTTTTATAAGTTGTTATGAATAGCACCAGTGTGTGCGTGTGACCATGAATGGTCGTATATACATGGAAGAGGAATGAGAAGGATTCTTTGTTAAAAGGAACTTATTATTGGAGATAAGCGTAATGCACTCCAGGGATTTCACAGTAGTTTTATTCAATTGCTATATCTAATATTATTTTATTTGATAACAATGGCTGATATATTTTATTGGTCAAATGACTTCCCAATATCGAAATATTTTAAATCTTTAATGATGACCGTTTTAATTTTCATTTTGTTATTTTATGTGTTGAGAAATGAGATAATTTATTTATTTCATTATTAACGTGACAGAATTAATATTTAAGATAGTTGCAAACGGGCTATAAGGTTATATTTAATTAATTACAAACAGACACCCAAATAGAGCATGATATGTATATGTTCTTATTTATATGTTAGCGTCATCCTTATTTAATTATAAATTGTATATCAGCTAACATGGTAAATTCATTTCGCATTTAATTTTATTCGGTTACAAATGATGAACCGCTGGAGCATATCCTGTTCAGTGTTTAGTTTTTAAATTATAGCAACTATCATTTTATCACTCATCCATATATATATATATATATATTATAATCTGTTACAAAATAACAGCCTTTTTCATCATTACATTATATTTGAATACTGTTACATTATTTATATTCTGTTACAAATATTTTCTTACTGTTACAAATGGCGCAGATTCTAAACGTATTTCAATTAATTATTTTTTTTTTACTGTTACAATATATATGTAAATACATATATATATGTGGACATATTTGTGGATTCATAACTAGTTTATATAGACAGCATTATTCATTTGTAACTTTTTGTTGATTTTTTTAATCTCAATTGTTTTCTTCTTTTTCTGGAGTTAAAATGGCTATATTTATTTGTGAATGGTTACAGACCAGGATACAAATATTATGACTTAAAACAGATGATAAATATTTTTACATATAAACATGAGCATTTTTTCTACTTACATATTTAGTTATTCTTGCAATCACATTTCAGATAGCACTTACAACCCAATAATAGTTTTGCTCAGCTGTTCACAACTATTGAAAAAGTATAATGAAAATTACTGCTTTTTAATTTTTCATGATCAGATGAACAGGTTGATGCTTCAGAATTTTTCTTACCATTTCTTTTTATTATAGCACTGTAGAGTTTTATATATTGATACATCTCTAAGAATACTTAAATTATATTAGTAACTTCTTACCTCAACTTATAAATCAATAGCTTCTTTTCCAAAGATGTTGAGAATTTTTTTCTTTTTAACAGATGAATATCATGAAGTGTTTTTTGATTTCAATTCAATTGGATTGCTTTTGGGAAGGATTCAGTTATAAAAATTGATTATATATCGTAATTTATTATTATTTAATAATATATGTTTTATTCACTTTGTATCAAATTCAGGTAATAAATAACTTTAACAAATTAAATTGAGTCATGATTTTCTACTTCAAAATTTCTCTTACATGCTTTAAATTATGTTTTTTCACAATTATATCATTAACAAATTAAACTACAGCATCATCAACCATTATCAATTCACTGCAGGATAAAGGTCTCTCCAAGTTCAATACATCTTTTTTGATCTTTAGCTTCTCTTCTCCACATCACCCCTGCACACTTTCTTATTTCATCCATCCATCTCACATGTGGTCTCTTTCTGGGTTTTTTACAATCTCTTGGAATCCAGATTAAGATTTCAATTGTCCATCTATTATCATCTCTTCTGGCATTATGTCCAACTCAACTCCACTTCAGTCTTTTAATTTTTTCAATGAGGTCATGTTTTCGATCTCTTCTTGTTACTCCCAACATGCATCTCTCCATACTTCTTTGAGTGGTCTGAAGTCTATGTATTGCTCTTCTATTAAGTGTCCAAGTCTCAGATCCATAAGTAAGAACTGGTAAATGCATTTATTTCAAACACATAGGCATATTTCCTTTTAGTATCAAACTACATACAACATAATAAATCTATGTCTATACCCAAAAAAATTGAACCCCCTATCCTTATTCTTATATACTAAGCTTGTTAAATGGGCTAGTCCAGCATGCTTTGCAATAATGAATTTTTAATCATTGAATATATTAAAATTTGTTTTGTATCCAATCATTAATAGTTCCAAAAACTCATATATTTTTCCAACCTTTGTTTTACTCATAGAGCCAAAATACTCTGAATAATAATTATTAATATTAGAGCATGATTCATGTTAGCATTCATCATTAGATATTTGTTCCTACACAAATTTAAAAGAGTTGCATAGCCTATTTTATATATTAGTTTCATTTACAGTATCTTAATTTAACTTCATGAATTTGAATGCAACAATAAGAGGTTTGCAAAACTCTCCATACAGTAGTGCCACCCTGTGCCAACCAGAGTAATCAATGGATGCCAGAAGGCTTACTAGTCTGGGGATATTGGATAAGTAGGCACTGGATAGGGATTTTATGCACAAGCCTTCTGGCATCCATTGGTTACTCTGGTTGGCACAGGGTGGCACTACTGTATGGAGGGTTTTGCATTTGTTTACAAGAATTATGTGCTAATATAGAGATGGTGATCATGTGAATAAGAGGTTTCAAAACTGTCTCCTCTTTTTTTGGCTAACAATAGTAGTTTTATTTTCTACTATTCTTTAGAATTTCTCTTTAATATATTAACTATTTAGAATGTCCTATTACTGCTCTTACATTGTTCATAGCACTTATATGTGTTATTTAGACAAGCTACATTTTATTTTTAATAACTTTTGTAAAAGAACATTATATCATTGGCTTTCATGTTTATTAATTATATTCCTTATAATATTTCATGCAGATCTTTTCTACCCTATGCGACACTATGCCACTATATATAAAATATCTGATATAATAAAACACTGGAATTAATTTTATAATTTTCAGTGTTAAAAATTATAAGCTCCCTTCAGCTAATCATTTTTCTCATATAACTGATACACATGATCACACACAATGTGAAAAAGATAAATGATCTTCAATATATGTATTTCATGCTGAACCAGCACTCACCAGTTATTCCAGATCATCATCTCCATACACACATATATATAATCAGTGATCGGTTTATATTCAGATAGCAAACCAAATTTTAATGAACAGGTTTCAATCTATTCCACCCTCCAATTTTTCAGCTATCCATACCAATGAAAATCTGATGATGGTATGCCCAAATCCCTTATTGATGCTGATATTATTGTCATGCCCATGTTGACCTTAGGTTATTTGAAAGTCTGTGTTCAAATCCCCTATGTTACATTTAAACTTCAAGTATATGGATTATGAACAAGGCAAAACTCTACATACAGTAGTGCCACCCTGTGCCAACCAGAGTAATCAATGGATGCCAGAAGGCTTGTACATAAAATCCCTATCTAATGCCTACTCATCCAATAGCCCCAGACTAGTTTCTAGCTTGTTTGTTTATAAACAATTATGTGCTAGTATAAGAGATGCTGATCATGTGGTGTTATATGGATTATGCTTGTATTTCAAAAATATTAATATTAAACATTGTAAAGTTAATTCCAGCAATTTAATATATATATTGCAAACAATATGTGTGCTTAAATATTAATAAATATTAGCACTTACAGAAAAGAATAACATGGTAAATGAGAGAAACACATTTTACTTGTTATATTATTTGTTATATATTCACTTATCTAATCACTGTTTAAAGTTAGGAGTATTTTAAAATAACTACAATGTAATATACACAAAATTAGTTCCGAATGTAATATTTCAACAGAAATCCCATTTGTAATATTGCAAATTCAGTTTATGTGATTCCCGTTATAATGACATGAAAACTATTTATAAAAGTTTATAAATGATGTTAAATATATTTTGCAAGTTTAGAACTCGATTATTTAGAAAATTATTTTTCTGATTAAAAAAGTATAATATTTAAAAAAATTGATAAACACTTAACCTTTAGAATGTTATAAGATAATTATTTGTACATTTAGATTATTTAATATTATACAATTCTCACCATTAGTTTAAACTATTTGAATTAGATACCCATGAGATTTAATATTTAACTTATGTGTATGTATACATATATATATATCGTTTTCTTTTTCATTCTATACATAATGATTGATCTAACTCTTTTTCGAGATTTTTTTTTCATGTGTCAAAGCATCGGCCGGGAAACGAATCCGCAAACCCGGGACAATTGCTTGTAAGGAGGCTGTGCTGACTACTCGGCCACCTACGCGTGACCTCTTTTCCGAGATTTATATAACCTTTTTCAATTAAATCCCATATTTTAAATTTTTATTTACTCAACTTAATTGGTATTTTATACATTACTTGTCCTCTAAGGCTAAGCGATAATTGAAATTACAATGAAAATTGTAATGGTTTTAATTAAGATAAGACGGTTATTATTTGAATAGTTAATATTAAAAATGAGTCGTGCTAAATATTTTGTTTAAAACTTTATGTGAAAAAGGAGTAAAAGATTGGTAGTCTTTTGATGTGTAGGTTTGAAGTAAAATAGATAGTTAGAAAGATAAGTAATAGGGGAATTTTCAAAATAATAAATAACAAGAAATTATTTAACGAATTTAAAAGAATTACATTGGCATATGCTAAGAAATAAAGGAATTATGAAAGGTTATAAAAAGCGAAAAAAAAGAAAGGCAACAAAAATAAATTTAAGTTGATTGCTGATATAAATGTAAGCTGTATTGCCGCTCAGTGCAAGCAAGAGTAACCAATGGATGCCAGAAGACTTGTGCAGTACTCTCAGATTCAAGGCTTCTCACTGACGAAGACCACAAGCCAGAAACTAATCTGGGGATATTGGATGAGTAGGTACTAGATGGTGATTTTATGCACAAGCCTTCTGGCATCCATTGATTACTCTGGCTTGCACTGAATGGCAATACGTATAGAGAGTTTTTCCTGTTTTAATAAAAAGACATAGAGGAGGAAATTTGATTTATGTGCAAAGTTTGTCTTTTGACAGATAAATACTATTAATGATTATATAAAATTTTATAATACATTTGACATATTAAATATTGTTCAGGGATTTTTCTGTTCAAAGATACTAGAACAACAATATATTACATGAGCCCAGCTTACACAATATTTTAAAGTAGGAAATCTATTTTTATTTCAGTTCTGCCACTTAGTATAAGATTGAGTAATCAATAAATGCTAAATAGTTGTGTTTAATATTCTATTCATATCCTCAGAATAGTTTATAGCTTATGGCTTTATCAGCAAAAAGATTTGGAACTTTAGATTTTCTCCAGCAGCTATCTTTTCATTCATTATTTTATCTACCTAAATATATAAATAATGAACTGATATTAGATTAATAACTAAGTAAGTACATTGGCATAGATTCAAAATATTAAGATATTTTTGAATTTCAAGTTGGTAGCTTGAGGGTAATTTTAAAAAGATGTTAAAGATGGCTTTTGGAGGGAAAATGCAATTTGAAAACATCCAGGTATACTAGATTCAGATTTTATAACTCTTCACTAATAATAGCCATAAGCTGAAACTTAGTCTAAAGAGATAGAGAAAACAGTGGTGAATAAAAATTTATTAAGCATTTCTATCTGATTATTTATTATGTAAGCTTACATAAGATAGTAGAATAATTACAAGACAATAGGTTTAATTTGGCTAACAGAATTTCCTGGTATGTAACCACTATACAGAAATTTCTAATTTCATTTAAAGGGAAATCATCTTACATGACATCTCATCAAATTTTCTATTTAAATTCAGATAATCCTCAGACTTTTCTTTATATATTACAGTTCCATCTTAAGATTATTTTTCATGTTCAAATTCAATGCTTATGTGAAATCAACTTACATGCTTTTGAGATAGATGCAGAAACGTTTAATAGGATTTATCTACTAAATTAAGAATCTCATGGTGTAGTGGAGAAGGCATCTTTCTATGATGATTTTGTCCTAAAATTTAATAAGCCAGGGAAATTTTGAAATATTTTTTTATATTTCAAACAAGTTTGGATTTTTCACCTAGGAATATCCTATAAATTGACAAGTAGATATTCTGGGTTCAATTAATGAATATTTAGATATTATTGACTAGTCAATAGAAATCTCAAATCATAATCTGATTTAATCAGAAGAATATCAATAGATTGTCTGTAAAAACAAAAGATATAGTTATATTATGAAGCACATTACATATAGAATTATATTCTTATGCATGCTGAACTCAAGATTCCATTCACACATTAAATGATGTTTTAGAGGTTTGGTTTATGATTGAAAAGTCTCTTGGTAAAAGTTACTGTGAACAACTATAGAAAAGCAGTTGATCATCACCATATTGGAAAAAATTATTTTTCGTTTAAATTAAAGAAAAATAAAGCATCTAATGTTTCATATTTTTAATAAAATGAATCATTTTAATAGTGTAAGACACATATGTTTCAGAAATTTTAGTTAAATTTTGATGAGATTGAAAACTACAAACTTGATAAATTTTCTTTTTACATTTGTGAATTTGATAAAATTATATTTTGTTTTTACTTTAGCAACAAAACAAAAAAATGCAGCAGCAATAATAATAATAATAATAATAATAATAATAATAATAATAATAATCATAATAATTATTATTATTATTATTATTATGATGATGATGATGATGATGATGATGATGATGATGATAATTGCATGATTAGTTGACTTTTGGATCATGTGGTGGTCAAGTACCTTAACAGCTGGTTAAATGTAATAAATCTTTTCATCTGACCAAAGTATTTTTTTTTACACCTAAAAATTATAGCAGAAATATTTTAGCTTTGACTTGCTATTCTGTGGCTTGTACTAAAGTGCACAGAAACATTATTATTTTATGCTTTAAAATGTGTGCTATTTCTTGAAGCAGAATAGTAATAAGAAACAGAGTATAAATTAAACCTTATAAATATTTATATTAGATTTTCAATGGTATGGATGACTGAAATAGATTGAAGCATGTCCATTAAAGTTTGAAGATTTGCTATCTTAATATAAACCGAACATTGATTATATATGTGTGTGCGGGAGATGTTGATCTAAACCACTTCAGCACAAAATACATATTTTAGAGATCATTTATCTTTTTTCACATGTGTGTGGTCACCTATATTGGTTATATGAGATTGAGTGAATAGCTAAAGGGAGCCTGAAAGTCTGTGTTCAAACCCCTATAATTAAATATTTATATTTTAAAAATTATTTTTTTCCTCATGCGTCATAGCATCAGCCGGGAAGCGAACGCGCTAAACCGGGATAACTGCTTGTAAAGCAGCTGTGCTGACCTCTCGACCACCAATACTTGACAAAATTATCTTTTTTTTAATTATTGTTTTGTATCATTTTCATTTATTTGAAATTTAACGGGAAAATAACTTATTCCAATATTTATTGCAATACTTTTTCATTATATTTTGCGTTCTCAAAAAATTTGTTTTCTAGAAAGTAGATATTATTTGATTATAAATTAAATTAATTTTATATAATATTTTATTGACTTGATGTGTATGTTCGCTTTTATATACAGATTGATTTCAATAATTATCAGTTTTATTTACCCATTAAGATACTTTCTTTTTTATATTCGTCTACACTTACAATTTAGAAAAGAATACTCGTCTCTTTTTTTAAAAAAAGGTTTATATTGGTTAATTAAAAATCAATTTATTTTGATTTTTTCCCATGCGTCATAGCATCAGACGGGAAGCGAACCCGCTAATTCGGGACAACTGCTTGTAAAGCAGCTGTCCTGACCTCTCGACCACCAATACTTGACTATTTTGATTTTTCTCTTTTTATATTTGACTTGCTTTCAGAATAATTAGCTCTCATCCCCTTGTTTCATGACATCGTCACAATTATCTCTCATAATTTTTTTGATTGAAATTATTGCATGTTACAGATGACCTTTAATTTTATAAATCATTTTGTTAATTGTTTTTAAAAATGTATATTTATCTCTTATCACCTTTGATTTTTATAGTCTGATAAACTTATTTTGCTTAAGATGATAAAAAAAATGGCTAGTATTTTATATTTATATGATAAAAAGTTAAAATTAGCTAACAATAAGACATATAGCTATAATTATGTATCTATATAATTTATCAGGTGGCTTATTGATAAGGAAAAAGTTTTAAAAAAATTAGTTAGTACAGTATATCGACGTAAGTCTGGCTGATCAGATTTACTCATGATTTACTTACTACTATTCAGCCTATGGGCTGTCCTTTTTCCTGTATCGTTACAGCATAGAGGGTAAGAATTATGAAAATGATCCGTGTTTAATCTGATTATTCGATAGCTTTTAAAGTAATTCAGGTTTTATATTTTGAAAAATTATGTAACTATATTAGTCCTTTTAAACAAGATGCCTATTTGTTAATTCATCATGTATACAGTTAAAGAATTTTTTTGTTTTTTTTTTAATTAATTTGCATTATATAATATCTATTATACAAATGATACAGTATCTAGTAAATGGGTAAAGTTGCTATTCAAATTCTGGTCGGAAAGAAAATACAAACTACATATTATTGGCCAGTAAGGATTTAACTGATAGAATCTCTAATGCATGTGTTTGGGAAAGAGTATAACTAACATTCCAAAAGCAAAATACTTAAATTGTAATCTTTAGCTGCTACAGAATGGAATGCAGAATATCTGTTTCACGAATACACCTGTTGAAAATGAATTGTTTGAAGTGCAAAAGCAGTGCTGTAAACCTGAAATCTGTAGAAATTCTAATAATAAAGGGTCATGATTAGTGGCTCAGATCATATGATAATCAGGTTAGCACAATATTATTACACTCGACTAAGAATCAAACCAAAGTCCTATAGCTCTTGAGTACGGTATTCAATCACTCTGCTAAATCACACGGAATAATAATAATAGAATTATTTCTCTTTCAATTTAAAACAATAAATTTTTGATAATAATAATAAAAAAAAACATTAATATTTTAAAATAGGAAAAGAAAAAATTAATTCAACTTTTAAAATCTGTTTACTCTTCTGATTCTATTTTGAAATAAAAACGTTACTAAAATCAAATCTCGTGATTATAATTTACTATCATGTAGTTATTATAATTATCATTAATCTGTACTTTAACAGTTAAAACAATGTAGGGATTAACGCAATAGTTACTGAATATAAGTAGTAATGTAAATGAATGAATCATTTTCAACGCAATTATTCAAATACATTTTAATAATTTATTTTATAAGATTGGCTAACTATTGTAATTTTTCAGTCTTAAACAAAAAAATTATATCTAATTGTTGGAGTTAGAATATTCACATATATATTAAACATATTAAATTTTTTAACATAATTTTTGACTACGAGTAATGATAATAGCTTCTGCAATTCAATATATTGTCTGTTGCAAATTAAGTTAATATTTGAAAATTAATTAATTATTAAAAGTTTTAATTTAATTAGTGTTCAGAAGCAGCAGTAGTCACCAGCAAAGGAGTATGGCCATTGCAACTCTAATAAAAAAGATAAATAATATTAATAATAATAATTAAAACATGCAAAACTCTCCATACAGTGGCTGATAAAAGCCACAAGCCAGAAACTAGTCTGGGGATATTGGATGAATAGGCACGAGATAGAGATTTTATGCACAAGTCTTTGGGCATCCATTGATTACTCTGTTTTGCACTGAGTGGCACTACTGTATGGAGAGTTTTGCTTGTTTTAATAACAGTTATAAGAAAGCAGAAGAAATTGTGATCATGTAATATTTAGTGGTTTAATAATAATAATTTAGAGAAGAGTTTTGCTATGAATGTACAAACCAATCCATTTCTCATAAATATATGCATATGTATAACATGTTGGTTCTTTAGTTTATTTATATGATATTTTAGGGCTGTATTTCAACCTTTCCCGCAATAAACGTTTTTTTCCAAAAGTTCTCAAAACCATTCCTAAACATATTTCTCCATTGAATTCTATCCTTAATCATATCTTTTCAATAATATTACTGCATTTCTTTAGAATGTTTTCAAGATAATCTTTATACCATAAATGAGGTGTCCTCTTTCACAAAAGTCATGCTTAAAGTTCATCATAACATGTGGTTTTATAATAGAAGACATCTAACAAGCTGAAAAACATATTAATAATTGGTCTTACAATCTTGCCAATATATTTTTTAAAATTTTATGAAATATTTATTTAAGACAATTTTATTTATGTCTTTATAGTGTATTGATAGAAACTCCAAATCTCTTTTTCATAATAAATTGATTAAAAATAACAACTCTATATACAACTAATTTAGTTGCAGCAAATATATTACTATAATAATATACCTACACTTTGTTAAATGCAGTACTAGCATTGGAATTTATGTTGCACTTTCAAAATCAATAAAGAAACTCAAAGGTTTTAAACATTAATTAGTAAACTAAAGTCTTTATGCATTCAATGTATTAAATACTTCTGTAGATGATATTTTGAATTAGTAAGAGTGGTCAATTCGTTAGCATATTGTAAATTCAGAAATCAAAATAATAAAGGTTTTGTTTATGCTTTTAATCTTTTGATCTCTGACTCATGAAACCTATATTCCAAAAACTATGGTCATTAAAAACAGAAAATAGAATTAGAACACATCTCTTGCTTAACATTAGATTTTATTTCAAACACTTCAGATTTTTTACCAATAGTAATAATACTTTTAACACATAAAATTTATGTATTTGGTAGTCAACTAAATTGCCACAGAACTATTAAATTAATTCAATCAATAAAAGCAATACATAAATCACTCTTTTCTATTATTAACACTTCTTTAAATTTGTATAGCAATAGAAGTCATGACTCTAATGTTTTTTGATTTTTTAAAACCATCTTTATGAAAGTATTTTTGCTCTAGTGGTTAATAACAAAGCATTCTTAACATCAAGTAACAAAACAAAACAGTTATGTGCTAGCATAAGAAATGGTGATCATGTGATATCAAGTAACAACTTGTTAACTACCTTATTTTAAGACTTCTCCTAGATATCTTTCTTCTTAATGTCAGTGATACTCATGTATTTCATTTTGATTTCTCTTGACATATATCTCTCCATAAGTTTGCTGAGTAGTTTGAAGCCTGTATAGCTTTCCTGTTAAGCGTCCAAGTTTCAAATCCATAAGTAAAAACTGATAAAACACATCTACTAAAATCCTTCATTTTCAAATACACCGGCATATTTTTTTAATATTGTTATTTCTACCAAAAGCATCAAATTTTAATCTGTAATTAATATTATTCATTATGTTTCTATATGTATTACTAATTTGTCCAAAATATTTGTAATCATTAGCTTCTTAGTTAAAAGGTAACTACTGGAAGGTTGCATGAGATCCTGAGATCTAGGTACAATGCTTTCAGATCCAAAACTCATCACTGATGAAAACCACAAGCTGAGTAGGCACTACATGAGGATTTTATGTACAAACCTTCATGATTCCATTGATTATTAAGGCTTGCACTAGTGATGCTACTGGATGGAGAGTTTGCTATTGCTAATAACAGCTTGGGTAAGCATAGGATATGGTAACCATATGATGTTTTCATAGTTTTACCTTTTATATTGGATGGGTTATCAACTCAAGAATACAAAGCAGTTTAAATATTGTGGTAATTTAGATTTAGATGCTGAAGTGCAGATGGATTCCAATATGTTACTACTGTTTTTAATAAGTTAAAGATAGAATATTTGATTATAGGAAAATAATTACTGTATTGAAGTTAACTGTATGTAGATATGTTATTTTACCTAATTTATTGCATGGAAATGAAACTTGGATATTCTACCAATGCAATATAAAACATTGGAAAGTTTTCATTTAAGACTGTTCAATACTTTTTAACTATAGAATGACAATATCATAAAATCAGTCAATATGTTCTCATCTTTCTTAAAGGGTTACTGTAGAGTCCATTATAGTAAAATCACAATTGGTTTAGATATATAAAATAAATATTTGAAAACCAGGCACTCTTCACAAACCTGGAGCTTAATTGTAAGTATAGGGATTTGAACTCAGATTTTTAAGTACTTTCCATCCACACTATCTCATACAACTTATACCCTTAACCACACACATGTAGAAAAGATAAATAATCACCAATATAGTATTTTGTGCTAAACCAGCAATCACCAATTGGTCCAGATTATCATCAGATTATTATTTGGTTTAGCATGAAATATGTATATTGATTATTTATCTTTTCTACATGTGTGTGGTCATGTGTATCAGTTGTATGAGAGTATGGATAGATGGAGGGTGCTTCTGAGTTCAAATCCCATAGACTTACAATTAAGCTCCAGGTTTGGGAAGAATGCCTGGTTTTCAAATATTTACACATCAAACTTGTATCCTGATAAGGTCTTATACATGAGGGGTCAGAGTGACTTGAGGTCAACATGGGCATGGCAATAATATTGGTATCAGCATGGAATTTGGGTTTTCATCATCAGATTTTTAATGAAATGGATGGCTGGAAATTTGGAGGTTGGAGTAGAGTGAAGCCTATCCATTAAAGTATGAAGATTTGCTGTTTTAATATAAACTGAGCACTGATTATATATATGTATGGGAGTTGATAATCTGGATCAACTGATGAGTGCTGGTTTAGCATGAAATATGTATATTGGTGATTATTTATCTTTTCTACATGTATGTGGTCAGGTGTATCAGTTGTATGAGATAGTGTGAATAGATGGAGGGTGCTTGAAAATCTGAGTTCAAATCCCCTATATTATATATAGAATAAATAAATAATGCATATCTTTTTAAAAATGATATTTAATGGTAAACTTGAGAGTGGTTTTCATAGGAGAGATGAATCTTGTCATCATTATAAGGATTATTTCAAAGACATTCTAAAGAAATATAATTTGATTGCTTTCATTGAGAATATATGGGGAAAATAGAATAGATTGGAAAACTACAATTAGTCATGAAGGATTGAAGCTTTTCAAAAACAAAAGTTTTCTGCTAAAGACATTAAAAGACAGTATCATAAAATATCAAATGAACCAAAAAATGTATTAGCATAGTTATGTTTCAAGAGTACTTTACATATCAACACAAACTTCATCTCTAGAGCAGTTGTTTTCCACTTAAATTGGAATTGCCATATCTGTCTATGAGTGTTTGCTGTATGTATGTGGGTATATCTAATGACATTGCATGTTTTTTTACATATTTGTTCATCGTCCTTTCCATGTAATCCAATCAAATATAATTTTTACAAATCTATATGGAGAGTTTTGCTTTGTTTATAAATCTATTTTCAATCATAGATTAAAACTTTCCAATCAATTTTAATTAAAATTTCCCATATAATAATAAAGTCTACCTATTTTATTTTTAATAACCTCATTTAATATTTTCAAATCCTCATCCAATGTGCATGCATCTACCTACTTCTTTTTGCATTCTGTATAAAAAACTTTTACTTTTCTGAATAATACAAAGCACATCATTTCCAAATATTAAAACAGGCACTACAACCTGTTTTCAATTTATTCTACATATTTCATATAATTTGTTATATTAGAAATATGGCAGACTTTTAATTAATTCCATTCAATTTTTTGCTTCTTTTTTTCAATTCTCATCTCTAACTATATGTATTGTTCCTTGTGATTTACCTATACTTTTCCATTTTTTTAAGATAAATATCTTTCTTTTCAGTTTACCTTTCCCATTAAATATTCATTTTGTCTTCAGTGAATTTAATTTTCATATTTCTATGATCTAAATGGTTTCCTTTTTCAAAATATATTATTTCATCACACAAAAAAAGAAAGTTTTCAAGCGTTGTTAGCAGAGAGGTCATCGCAGCCATCTTGCAAGCAAGTAGTTAGTTGCAGACGGTTGTGGGTTTGCATCCCAGCCGATGCTATGACATATGAGGAAAAAAAAAGTTCTTTCAATTTCAGTTACAGGAATCTCCATACTGTGTCTAATCTTTCTATTTCAAACTCAAATTTTCTTGGAAGCCAAATAAATGGTAAAAATGATAATGAACATCCATATTATAATTTCACATTTAATTTATACTGATCCTATATTCCCAAATTGGTACTTAAAAAAATCATTCTTGCAAATACTCTTAAATCATTTAAACAAGGCAAAACTCTCCATACAGTAGTGCCACCCTGTGCCAATCAGAGTAATCAATAAATGCACAAGGTGGCACTACTGTATGGAGAGTTTTGCCTTGTTTAATAACAATTATGTGCTGATATAAGAGATGGTGTTCATGTGACTCTTAATCATTCTTAAGAACCCTAAATCTATTCTCATATTTTTGAAAGCTTTTTTCTACTCATTCACTCACAGATTTTTCTCTATCTAAAAATTAAATAAGTAATTGTTTGTTTTTCTTATAACCCTCACCTTTCCACTACTCTAGTGTCATCTTTCTTAATTGAGCTTAAATGACCATGTGTTTTATTATATCCAAAATCATAAACTATACAAAAGATACGTTGTTCTTCTACTAATGAAAAATAAACAATATGTATATATTATTTATTACTTTCAGTCATACATGATTTAAATAAAATATAAAATACTTCTAATTTTACTAAAAAGTTATCAAAAACTATTAGGCTGACAGAATATTTATAAAAAAGGAAAAACAAGTGTCAATAGGCTAGATTCAAGCTTTAAAGATAAGTTTAAAAATTAAATAGGTTAGCAAGAAAATAAACATAAAGTGAATATGGGATTAGTATTGATTTATTCTAAATACTCCGTATTCATCCTTGTAAATTACATAATTTTAAAATTACACATAGTATTACTGCATTAACGGAAATAACATTCAAACTTTTTTTTAAAATTGTAATAACTGAAACACACAGGCTTATTATATACCTGTGTCTATATGTGTAATATATAGGGTATATAAGCACCGACTTTCACATGACCCACCACTCTCCACACTATCTCATAACACTGATACACTTGAACACATATATGTTGAAAAGATAAATAATCACCAATATATGTATTTCATGCTAAAATAGCAATCATCA
Organism: Epiperipatus broadwayi; assembly: GCA_028023455.1. NCBI lineage: Eukaryota > Metazoa > Onychophora > Udeonychophora > Euonychophora > Peripatidae > Epiperipatus > Epiperipatus broadwayi. The sequence goes on along the minus strand of JAQFVV010012519.1, from coordinate 2,764,070 downwards.
GTTGGTCCAGATTACCATCTCCACACATATATAGTATAAGTGTTCAGATATATATTAAGATAGCCAAACCTCATACTTTAATGGACAGGCTTCAATCTACTCCACACTCCAACTCTTCAACCATCCATCCAATTGAAAATCTGATGATGGAATGCTCAAAGGCCACCCTGAAGCCGAGATTCTTGCATATATGTGTGGAGATGGTAATCTGGATCAACTGATGATTGCTGGTTTAGCATGAAATACATATATTGGTGATAATTTATCTTTTCAACATATATGTGTTCAAGTGTATCAGTGTTATGAGATAGTGTGGAGAGTGGTATGTCAAGTGAAAGCCTCTGCTCATATATCCTATCTTTTAAAATTATAGTAAAAGACAACAATAAAATATGATTTTATTTTTTTCTAATGTGCAATGCTATAAATAAATTGATGTTAGTGAAAGTAAATATGGAAAGTTAATGTACTTTACTTCTACAAGCTGGCAATCAAATTCCAACTACATACTTATATTCATAGATGATAGAGATAATTGTGACCTTAGCATCTTTAGTATCAAAACAGCATTATATTTATGTAAAGAGATATTCTCTGAATAAAATTGTTAGTATATCTATTTCATCAATCCAATCAGCCCTTCTATTTAATTAAAATCATAATTGCTCTTTTAAAAAAGCATATTTAAGATCCAATATTAAAAGTTTTACTTTTAGAGAAACCTCATCATTTATAAGAATAATTCAACAAATAATATATTGACATAAATCAGATATCGATTATTTTATTGAGAATATGAAAGATATTTTAGTTTTGTGAACAAGACACAAGTATATTTCTTCAACACGCATAAAATTTCTACTTAACCACACATATTTTAAAACATATAAAAATATCAATGTAAATGTCTTTATTCGTGTGTATAAAATGTATGTGGTAAAATTGATTAATGAGGCATGTGATTGTGTTTAACAACAATAAATATATAAATCTTGAATTTGAAGTTTACATCACGATGCAAAATAATATGATAATCAATAGCTTAGTAAATGCTTACTATGTAAATTAATACACACACCTGCACATATATAATGTAATATATAAGGGATTCAAACTCACACTATCACACGACCCTCAACTCTCCATGCCATTTCATATTGCTGACCCACCTGATCACACACATGTTGAAAAGATAAATAATCATCAATATATGTATTTCATGCTAAACCAGCAATCATCACTTGGTCCAGATTATTATCTCCACACATATATACAACCAGGGCTCATCTTTATATTAAGATAACCAATCTTCATACTTTAATGGACAGGTTTCAAATTACTCTAACCCACAACTCTTCAGCCATCCATTTCATTGAAAATCTGATGATGGAACGTTCAAAGCCCTCATTAATGCCAAGGTTGTCATCCTACCCATGTTGACCATTTAGTCATTCTAGCCCCTCATGAGCCTGTCCATTAAAGTATGAAGATTGGCTATCTTAATATAAACTGAGCACTGATTGTATATATGTGTGGAAATAATAATCTGTACCAACTGATGATTGTTGGTTTAGCATGAAATACGTATATTGGTGATTATTTATCTTTTCAACATGTGTATGATCAGGTGGGTTAGCAATATGAAATGGTATGGAGAGCTGAGGGTCGTGTGATAGTCTGAGTTCGAATCCCCTATATATTAAATTCTTATTAATAATCGTTAATGTGTTTATCTACGGGGGTACAATCAAATGTGTGAGTGAAAAAATGTAGTACTTACTGTTTATATCGTAATAATTTAACTATATTTCTGTATAGGTAGAAATATTTTTTTTTTGTAAATCCATCATGTGTGTATGTGAGGAGTATAAATATATATAATCAACTATGAAATTTATTTTTTATCAATTATAAATATAAAAGTTAGCATACCAATATATTATAGCCAAAAATAAAAGTAATTAATCTCTATTTTTATTTTTCGGAAATTAAATTATAATTCACCTCAAAAAAATAGAAAGTTCATTTTTATTATATATAATATGACTTTATTATATGCATTCCACAATAGAAATCTAACGCTATTTCATTGTATCCAGTTTTAATGAAACTTTTAATTCGCAATAAACAGTATACACTTCTATACTTATTTATTTTTTTTATAATGTTGATTTGATGTTAATTACATTAAGATTTATAAATTTAAACATTTGACTGAAATATTGTACAGATATTTTTTAAATAAGCTTAAACATTTTGTTTGTGATATTATTTAGTTTTCTCCATGTTGTAATGTCTAAAGAGATATATACCAATTAGCTTTTACTAAAAATTAGTTTTCAGGATTATATATTGATAGTTTGTTTATAATTTTTTAAAGATAAATTTTTATAAGTTTATTTATGTTTATCAAAGAATTCTATGTTAAAATAGTAGCACTCTCCATATAATAGTGCCAGCCAGTGCAATCCATAGTAGTCAATGGTTTCTAGAAGGTTTCCCTGTCTAGTACCTATTCATCCAATATCACCTATTAGATTCTAACTTGTGGGCTTCATCAGTGAGGAGCCATGGATCTGAGAGCTCTGCCCCTAGATATTTTGATCTAATGCAACCCTCCAGCAGCTACCTTTTACATTTTTAGTTAAAAGCTATGAACTCAAAATGTTTTTAACAAGGTCATTTACTTGTATAGTCATACAAATCTAAACCCAATCCAGTATCTGTACATTTTGGTATCTTTGGTTTATATCATAGTCACCATCAACCAGATTGTTATTAAATTGATCATCATTTTTTATGCTTATACAATCTGTTAAAACAGTAGTTTCTCCATACAGTAATGACAATCAGTGCAAGCCATAATAATCAATGAATCTAGAAGATTTATGCATCAAAATCTCTATCTAGCACCTACAGATCCAATATCTCCAGACTAGTTTTTAGCTTGTGGCTTTTATTGGTGAGGAACCTTGGATGTGAAAACACTGCACCTAAATCCACAAACTATAAACTAGTCTGAATAAATTGGATGAGTAGGAATTACATAGGTATTTTGATGGACAAACCTTCCAGCATCCATTGATTACTATGGCTTACAATGAGTGGCGCTAATATATAGAGTTGTTTTAACAGATTGTGAAAGCATAAGAAATGATGATCATGTGATGTTTTAGTGGATTCTATATTAATTATAAATAATAGTCATATTATTTAAATTCAGTGTGTTTCTTTATAATATTATAAAGAGGCAATATAATTTAGCTTTGAAATCGAAAGTATTTAAATGCAGCCAAGAAGACTTTATATAGGATATCGAATGCAGAGATTCGTCAATCATTGGCAGTGACTGTATTAAGTGTTGTAGTATTTTTAAAAATGATAATTAATTGTTCATTTATTATATATATATATTGTAACGATATATAAATATGTCGTTACATTAATTTAAAATAAAAACTTAAAAGTTCGCAAATAAAAGGAAAAAACTAAACGCTAAAATTAAAATGTTTGTTAAACATATATATATATATATTCGCACAGATGCTAAACTTTAAAAATATTTTTTTCATAAACAAAAAAAAAAGTATTTGAACGTATTTTTTTTAATAAAAAAAATACAAGATTGAAATATAAAAATATTTTAATAAAAAAATAACGTAAGTTAAAATAAAAACAGGTATTAATTAATTCCTGTAATCTGTAAATGGAAATGATTGTTTATTAATTATCTAAAAGCTGTGTAATTAAAAAGTCAGATGAAAAGTTAGATAAGAGAAGAAAGAGATTTTAGCTTGACCAGTGGAAGCAAATAAAGGCCCGGACCATAATGAAAAAACAGAACAGTGACATTTTTGTTCATGGAATCCATAGGAGGACTATAAAAAGAAAAAATATTGAGTTCCAGAGAGTTTTCCAACTTGATTTTGGTGAGTCGAGCGACAAGACGCACTTGCCGTCCTCACTCATTTATTTTAAAAATGCAAAGACTGTGATACCAGAACAGAACCAGCTAATGCTATCTCCAAAATATCAGACCGGTCTTCCAGAAAAGTCTCCGTGGGAATTGCCAACGGGAACATGGACTCTTCTACCATAAGCTATATGAAATGAACAATTATTGAAATCAATTAAGAACTTTCGTCAAGTTTTACAAATTAATAAACAAGCCAACTTAAATGTTAAAACAGACTCTTATCTGACTTTTGTAAGTTTTTAAATCAAATTAATAATGTTTAATTTTATATGTTTTCCGATTGATAAAAATCATTTCCATTTTTTTTCTTTCTTATTGTATAAATTGTTTATTGTTTAAATTTTAAATGATGAAATTTAGGTTGGGTATAGACATTGCATAGATTCGTTAGCGGTTGATAATGTTGTGGTTTTCACATTCGATTAGAATATATGTCAACGATATCACTGCAAGCATCTTACGATGAATGCTAATGGGATTTGTATATTCCCTAAGCAAGTGACGTTTATCGATGACTTTGTATTTTGATCGGTTGTGTTTAATTTGGAATGTTTTTGACCGTGGAATCTGTGCAGCTGATCTGTACTCAACATTTTAAAACAAATTTTATAAAATGCATTTGTGCGAACGTATTTAAATGTTAAATTTAAGTCGGGCGTGAATGGCTATATAGTTTTGTAAAGTTATATAAAGGGAGGGTAATCTTAGGTTATTCATTTCGTAGTTGAATTGGTTCAATGGATTGGATATATTTGTGTAATTAGTAGATGTAGTATGAGGTCCGCTACGGGCAGGATTATAGATATATGCCACACCCCCTCTGTTTGCCTATGGATGGGTTTGTAAGTCGGCAGAAGACCTCAGTCCATTCCTATGGAGTTTTTTGTTTATTGTTCTACTTGCCAAAAGATGTCACATTCCTGTTGGTGGAGAGTCAATGTCTTCTCTATTTCTACTTATTGTTCAGATGTACGTTTCCTGACAGTATAGTATTTTGTATTGTCGTATCATGCTACATTGAATACATGAATGTATCAGATGGATTGGCGCCAGTTTGGTTGCGAAATTTGTTGCCTAAGGTTAAATCAGGGAAGAATATTTTCTTTTCAAATGCAGATCTATGTAGTCTATTCATACTTGACTATCTAAATAAAATATTAAACTCATTAAAACTTAGTTAAATGTAAATTAAAAGTTAATATAAAAATCTAAAATGTTGAATTTATTCCTCAAAATTTACATGTTATTTTATATGTGCGTAAATAAATATTTTTATGTGTTAATTTCTGGCAGTGGCTTTTATTTATTGATATTTAAGATATAAATTAAGATATAGATTTTTATCTCTGCGTCTCCGCTGAGCTAGTGACTTGGGCTAATGATCGGAATATTTAAATAAAGTGGAATCTTAACAGCGCGTATCTGCCTACTTTATAAATTTTTCTAGGCTCAAATGCCTAGATGGCGCCCTGGTAGTTGCAGATATTGTTTTTGCGGTTAGATTCGATCTTCACTTTCATTTCGATCATTATAATATATATATACCTGACAAATGCTTAAATAAAACAATAGAATATTTGCAATCTTTTTGCCTTAACTACGTATAGCTGATATTCTAATGTTTTACTTAAGTATTAGTTGGAATAGTGTGATTCACATATAATAATCAAGTAGCTATTGATACTTATAGTTTAATATATGTATGTATATTATCATCATCATTGTCAGCCATTATCAATTCACTGCAGAAAGGTCATTCCAAGTTCAATCCATCTTCTTTGACCTCTAGCCTTTCTTCTCCATATCACCCCTTCATATTTCCTTATTTCATTCATCCAATTCACAAGGTCTCTTTCTAGATCTTTTACAATCTCTTGGAATCTAGTTTAAAATTTCAACTGTCCATCTATTATCATCTTTTCTAGCATTATGTCCAGCCGAACTCCACTTCAGTCTTAATTTTTTCAACAATATCAGTGACACCTCTTTGTTCCTAACCCATGTATTTCACTTTCATTCTCTTCTAGTTACTCCTAATATGCATGTGTCCATACTTCTTTGAGCAGTCTGAAATCTCTATATTGCTCTTCTGTTAAGTAGCTAAGTCTCAGATCCTTAAGAAAAAAATGATAAAATATATTTATTTAAAAACTTTCTTTCAAACACATAGAGAAATTTCTTTTTAATATTAAGTCATTTCCACCAAAAGTTCTCCAACCGAGTTTAATTTTATGATTAATTTCAATATATTTTCAACTGTAATAATAATATAACCAAGATATTTGTAATTGTTAACTTCCAACTCATTATTATCAATATTTATTTTTCAATTTTTGAGAAAATCCATTGAACATTTCTTTAGACTTTTTAATGTTTACTTTTAGTCCTACTACTAACTTTCATGTGATAACTCTTGTAACATTCCCTGAAGCTCTGAAGCATTATTTTTAAAAACAACCAAAATCTAAATGATTTAAATAATCTCCATTTATTTTTATCCCTTTAGCCTCCCATTTTAATTCACAAAATATTTTTTGCAGCACTGCTGTACAAAGTTTTGGAGATATGGAGTCATCCCATCTTATACCCTTCTCAATGTTAACGTTCCTAATATCATTATGTAATCTAATTGTTGTTTTTGAATTTTTATAAATGTTCTTTAGAATATGACAATATCCTGGGTCTACACCTTGATGATCCAATGCTTTAATCACTGAAGAAATGCTTATAGATTTAAACACCTTTTCATAATCTACAAATCCAAAGCATAATGGTAACTCATATTCATTGGTTCTTTCTATAACTTCTCTCAATACTTGAATATGATGATCCACTGTACTCCAACTTGATCCTTTGGTTAGTTTAGATCCAAAGTTCTCTGTAGACAAGTTGTAATTATCTTGGTAAAATTTTTGTACAAAACTGACAAAAGACTGGTTGGTCTATAATTTCTAATATTTTCTTTATCACTTTTTTTAAAATATTAATATTTCATTCTTCCAATCATTGGGTACATCTTTATCATTTAGACATTTGGTATACAACCTAGCCCAAAAAAATTATATTTCTTCACCGGGTTCTTTTAAAATATCAATTATAAAGTTCCATATATTGAATAAACAGTTGGATAAATAAAAAAAATAGATGATTGCATTAAAAGTACTAAAGCATTGGTGGTGGAATGGTTAGCACAGCTGCCTTACAAGCAATTGTCCCGGGTTCGCTTCCTGGCCAATGCTTGACACATAAAAATATATATATATAAATGCAGGTAATTTATTTTCTCTATTAAAATACTATTAGTCATTTAAATTAGATATCTATTAATATTTATTTTACTTCAGCCTATATTCTAAATTTTGGATGAAAACATTTTTTTGCTTATATTTCTTGATAGTAGTTGGTTAGGTGTACTGTGGCCACTATGCGTATTGAAAATTAAACATAATAATGAAAAAATATATATTTCTTATAAGTAGAAGCTTTTAAAACACATAAGTAATAAATATTTGAAATACAGGCACTCTTCACATACCTGGACTGATTATATATATATATATGTGTGTGTGTGGGGGGGGAGATGATAATCTGGACCAACTGATGAGTGCTGGTTCACATGAAATACATATATTGGTGATTATTTATCTTTTCTGCATGTATGTGGTCATGTGTATTAGTGGTATGAGATAGTATGGATAGTTGAAGGGTACTTAAAAGTCTGAGTTCAAACTCCCTATATTTACATAAATAATAAGTAGAATAAATCAGTCTCCTCTCAGGCTATGAATCAACAACATTCTGTTAACAAAGAATCAAGAATAGAATAGAACTATCTATCTATCCTTTAAGCTTTTGATATTTATAAGCTTATTCTTTCAATATTGATGAAAATTCAGTGAATTCAATATTTCAATCAGATGAACACAATTAATTATACAATAAAGGCCACAAGCCAGAAACTAGTCTGGGGATATTGGATGAGTAGGCACTAGATGGGGATTTTATGCACAAGCCTTCTGGCATCCATTGATTACTCTAGCTTGCTGGGTGTGGCAATATGTATAGTGAGTTTTGCCTGTTTTAACTTCAGAAGATAAAGAACGAATCTGGTAAATTCTTTACCTTATGTCTAGAGATGGTATTATCTGGTAAATTCACTGTAGGCTCACCCTCATGCTTAATTAAAACATAAACATTTTTATGCCAATAATAATATAGCAAAGACAATAATATATGGATTGGATATCAGAATTTCCCCTATTCTGACCTAGTTAAAAATCAAAAGTTTTTCAGATAATAAGTTTTTTTGATAATCATTAGCAGAGTGTGGAATTACTAAACTTAAGAGCTAAACGTTTCTACATTAATTACTATATAATAAAAGTTGAAAAAAGTTTTAGCTTATTCAGTTGAATAGAATTATGTTCAAACTGTCATTTTGGTTTTTGAAAATTAGATGATTTCCTGAGTAGCTAAATAACTTACTCATTTATATGAAATTATTTTATTGCTTTTTAAACTACTAAACATCACATGATTACCATCTCTTATACTAGCACATAATTGTTATTAAACAAGGACACAAGCCAGAAACTAGTATGGGGATATTGGATGAGTAGGCACTAGATAGGGATTTTATGCACAAGCCCTTCTGGCATCCATTGATTACTCTGGTTGGCACAGGGTGGCACTGCTGTATGGAGAGTTTTGCCTTGTTTTATTGCCTTTTACACATTTAAAATATAAAGAACTTTAAATATAACCTTACTACTTTTTTTTTATTGTGAATATTTGGATTTCTTCACTGAAAATATATTAAAGTTATATTTAACGTTATAGTTAACATTCTTTGGATTTTCTCTGTGCAGAAAGTAATAATATAATTGATTTTAATTAAATTAATTACACTTCAATGATGGTATTTCCCATAGTTTAAATATCTTATTATTTATTTTCATTTATGTCTTAATTTCAAATTATCTATTCCATTTTAAAATGTCATTATTTTTTAACTGTTATAAACAAAACAAGCTAGTTATATTTATATATATATAATAAAAATCAGTCACATGACCTATATAGCTTGCATTACCAATATGTAGCATTTATCATAAGAAATAAAATAAGTAAGCTTGTTTAGAGCTATTAGCAGGCTCTTTATATCTATATCAGAGAGGATTTGCACACAGACTTTCAAATTTCCTTCATCCATTCTATCTCAAACCACCAATACACATGACCAGAAACATTTGAAAAATATATATGATCATCAATTTATATATTTCATGCTGAACCATCACTCATCAATTGGTCCGGATCATCATCTTCCATAACATATATAATCAGTGCTCAGTTTATATTAAGATAGCACATCTTCAAACTTTAAGGGACAGGCTTCAATCTACTCCACCCCCCAACTCTTCAGCAAGAGTTGGAAATCTGTCCATTAAAATTTGAAGATTTGCTATCTTAATATAAACTGAGCACTGGTTATATATGCGTGTGGAAGATGATGATCCATTTCAACTGATGAGTGCTGGTTCAACTCGAAATATGTATATTGGTGATCATTTATCTTTTTCACATGTGTGTGGTGATGTGCATTGGTGGTATGAGATTGAGTGGATAGCTGAAGGGAGCTTGAAAGTCTGTGTTCAAATCTTCTATAATTACAATTAAACTCCAAGTATATCCTATATGCCATATTTTAAATAGATATATATATTGCTTTATATTTGTTGTTTTTCTAATATATCTTGTGAGTTTTTGCTATTTTGTTATATTTGTTGTTGAATCTATTTTTGAAAAGTTTTATTTAATTCATAATGTAAATTATTATTTGGCTTGTCTAATCTAAATATAAAAATAAAAATAATAATTAATAAAGCAAGTAATATATTACAAAAATGCAATACAGAGGGCGTACCAATAGCTCAAACAAGTTCTTAATTACTAAGTGCGGTATGAGAAAATATTTAAAATCTCTATCCAGAACACTCTCATCACCAGACCAACTGGTTTCGAGCTTATGGCTCACATGAGTAAAACAGTCATTGTAGTCTCTTCAACTGCTTATCAAACAACAGTGATTGGCCAATTGCTATGTTATAAGGGTATGGATGTGTTCATTTTTTTCCACTCTGCAACTAAGAATATCTAGGTAGCCAATTATCAGTCAATATTAGATACGTAATTAGATAGTCATTTATCCTTCAAAAATCCTAATTGATTGCTAGATGAAAAACATTCAAGTTATAGCCAACATAATGACAAAAGAGGCTGGCCAATGCTTTGACACATAAAAAAAAAAAAAAGAGGCAATCTATTTAATAAAAGTAGCACGTTTAAAAAAACAGTGAAAAGTGAAATAAAAGTTTAGAATTTAACCTATATTATACTATTTTATCATTAATAACAGAAATACAGACTTATTATATATCTGTATCAATATATATAATATATAGGGTATATGAGCACAGACTTTCACATGACCCACCACTCTCCACTCTATCTCATAACACTGATATACTTGAACACATATATGTTGATAAGGTAAACAATCACCAATATATGTATTTCATGCTAAACCAGCAATCATCAGTTGGTCCAGATTATCATCTCCACACATATATGCAATAAGTGCTCAGATATATATTAAGATAGCCAATCTTCATGTTTTAATGGACAGGCTTCAATCCACTCCACACTCCAACTCTTCAACCATCCATCAATTGAAAATCTGATGATGAAACACTCAAAGGCCACCCTGAGGCTGAGATTCTTGTCACACCCATGTTGACCATGTGTTCGAGTGTATCAGTGTTATGAGATAGAGTGGAGAATGCTGGGTCGTGGGAAAGTCTGTGCTCATATACTCTATATATTTTATTAGTAGTATTGAAGTATTAGTTAATTTATTATAATGTATTTAAAATCTCCCCCCCCCTAGTTTTCAGTATTTGCTAATCACTTAAATATTACAAAGGTCTTAAATAAGAATTAATAAAATTATTAAAAAAAGATAATAGCTAAACAAAGAAAAAAGATAAAGATTAAGATAATATTATGACACGTGAACGCTGATATAGGTTTATAATATTGAAGAAAGTTAAAAATTAATTACTCCAGAAATTTTATGCTCACATATTTGATTGAAGGTTTGAAGTTCTATGGTATTGTATCTCAGGACTGAGCTAAGCAGATTGGTATATTCATAGAAATTAACAGTAAATCAATCTTCAGAAAAGTTGTATATATATATTGTACGAGTCTATTCTTATTTAGATTGGATATTAAACTTAATAAAATTTAAATATATTTAAAATATTTTTTATACATATGCATGGGAATCTTCTTTTTTGTTTTTGATGTTTTATCTTTTTTCATCCTTGGGTCGTGATTTTATTTTTAATTAACATTTTTCTTTTGAAAGTCATTGTGTCCAATGTTTGCAGCTGTATATTTGAAGTGTGAGAGAGCTGTTGTAATAATACTGCAATGATTTGATTCAGCATAGTGTTTGGTTGCTATGCAACTATTAAAGGAAGGTGACTCTCTAATTGTACTGTGATAGCTTGTTTCACGTGTAACACTCAGTTGCTCTGTGCTAGCTTGCTTCATATCTGGATTATTTGTAGCAGCTTCCAGTTCTAGTGGTAAACATTCTCACTGTTTTTGTGAGATAGTGGACAATGTGTGTACTGCTGTTCAACTCTGACAGTAATTTAATGTTGTTTGATTTTACCTCCAAATGGACTGTTTATGTATAGTTAGATCCCTTTTCATAATGAAAGCAATTGTATTTATTAAGCATCATCACATATTCGTCTGTTTCTTTTCTTGGTTCGACCGTCAGATATAATCAACAGTTATGATCTAAGAATCTTCATACTACATTTAAGACTAAACAGTTTAATTTCATCTCCCACTATGATGGGGTTAATGATAATAATGTTATCTTATCTAAAAATTATCACCAGTTTTATAATAGAGAAATAATTTAATTTTGTTTATGGAGTGCCACAGTGGTATAATGCTGACTAGTGATATACGAACATGCATACACATATTGCTATATCTTAGTAATTAAACTCACTTTAAAATCATGAGATCACAGGAATAATCAAGATTTTAGAGCATGGAGAACATATAAGAAATAATATGAATTAAACAAAACAATAATTAATTAAATAACGAAAAACAATAATTGATACATAAGGGAGCGATTGCAATTTGGCTTAAATGAATATAAATATGTAAGATAATTATGCAAAGTTTTTAATTAAGAATTGGAATTGTTATCAGCATGCTAATATAAAAATGGGCATATGATGTAAATACTTAATCTTAACTAAAGATAATTTCAAAGTTTGGGTTTAAACCCCTTCTAATTATATTTAACCTTAATAAATGAGCTTTCATAATTTTATTCATAAGTTTTAATAATAACTTAAATAACCCAATAATTGCAAGGTATTTGGATATAATATTTATCATTATAATAAGTAAGTATTATTTAAGAAAATCATAATAAAATAAAATAATGATAATATATCTTAACTAGATTTCAAACAATAAGAAATTTATTAAGTATAGAAAAATTATTTAAGAGATGACTAACAAATTCAATTATTCATTAACTATATTACTAATCAAATTTCCAGGTTGTAATTTGTTTTGGGGGAATTTCATACACGTTTCTGTTTTGTTTTGTTTTTAAATAAAATTTAATACTAATATCCAATTATAAGTATGCTTACACGAGTGTGATAATTTAGAGTTTAATAGTGATTATAAGGCTTTATATAAATTTTGTTAATCCTTCAATTTAAAAATAGAGATTATTAGTTCTGTTAAGATAGTAAGTAGCAATACAGAGAGGGTAATCTTCACAAAATAGTTAGTTACATTAACCAAGCAAATTTTAAAACAAACTTCTACACTTAATTGCAGATGCCTCTGATGTATATGGCAAGAGCATAGATTTGTGGCCTGAAGGTTTGTAATGATGGTATATTATAAGATGTGATATGTTGGACTATTTCCATCATTTATGAGCGTGTGAATGTATAGAAAATTTTAAACTTTATTTAAACTTTCCAAATACAAACAACTTGTTAGTAATAACACACAAATAGACAATACAGGTTAATAATTACACAACATTTCGAATAATATTATTCTCCACTCTTCTTCAGGTGTTGCATATAGGCCATCACCACCTGAAGAAGAGTGGAGAATAATACTACTCGAAATGTTGTGTAATTACTAACCTGTATTGTCTATTTGTGTGTTATTACTAACAAGTTGTTTGCATTTGGAAAATTTAAATAAAGTTTAAAATTTGCTATACATTCAACATTCACTCATAAATGATGGAAATAGTCCAACATATCACATCATATCATAGATTTGTGGATCTTATTGCTATGAACTGATAGCATATCGATCATTCTTTTTATTGGTTTCTCTTTTTTTATCCTACTAATCTACAAACTAAAACTCAATTCTCAATCCAATTACTATACTTATATTTCAAAAATGATTTGTTTTCCTGTGCAGATGATTTTTAAAATGTTCTATAAAGTTATGAAACGTGATTATCTCTAAGAACTTCAAACCATACTTATGACTTTTGGTTATTCTATTGCAAAAATAATGAGTGCAGTATTATATTAATGCATAAAAATGATTATGTATATACATGCACACACACCTATATATATGCATGCAGAACCTATGCAAAAGATTATAATGTTATTTTATATTGTTTTAGACAACCACCAGCATGCCCATATGGTCAAAGACCTTATTATGGTGGCACAGGGATTTACTGTAAGTAAATATACTTTGTATACATATAATGTATTTTAAATTATTGTCTATATATTTATAATAATACAAAATTAAATAATTAATAGATAATTTTAAAAGTTTTATTGAAACTAAACATTGGGTTAAAAAATTATGAACTTCAATCTTCTAAAATATCACCAATTCAGTTTTGATTTGATATTACAAATGACACATTTCAACTACTGTTCAAATAATTACTTCAATTTTTTAATCGAAATGAATTCATGGATGTATTACTTTTTAAAAAATAATAATATTTACATTTTGTATGCTGCATGTTGATATTACAGATTTTTTTTAGTAATAATACCAAATTAATATAAAAAAGTTTCTTCGAGACTTATTATTATTTGATAATTAAAAATATGCAGACACAATTTATTAAATGGAAAGTGGATGTATAATATAAAATTATAGGATAATTCTTCTCTCAAAATCATAGTCATAATGTACTACCTCACTTTCAACCATAATTTTTTATACCTTATAAGATGCATATAACTAGTGGAGTAATATAACGTAAAAATTAACAGAAAGAGGAACTATATTCTCTTTCAAATATTTAATCCTTTCATCTAATTGAAATACCTGCAATTAATAAAGCACCAATTGCCAGGATAAAGTCATAGTAATACACTACCCATGATGGTATACAAAATTATATTGTAAATAAATTCGCATGAGGATGATAAGGCTAAAGCAAAATAAATGATGGCATGAACTTAAAGAAAATCACCTACATCTGAGTAATAAATGAACTAGGGCTTTATCACTAGTCATATAAATAATGATATTGAACCATTAAGAAAGAAAAATAATAATAGAATTTTTCTTAAAAAGCATTATATGATTGAATATAATATAAAGAACAATACAATTCACTGACAAATATCACAACATAAGAGAGAGATAAGCTACAATCTCTTAAATATACACTGGTAAGATAAACAATGTGTCAATCTTTTAATATATACTGACAAGATAAAATACACTCAAGCAACAGAAACTAATGCAACAATCTCTTAAAAATAGCAGCAATTAACTGATGTGTAAAACTCATAAATTAATAACTCACACTAAATGTAGTTTAATAAAATTATAGCATAAAAATAAACAAAAATATTCATCAACTTCTACCTCTTTCAACATTTGCATATACATTCAAAATAAATAGCTTCATAATAGAGAGAAATATAGCATTTAAAAAATAGTATTATCAAGAGATCAATATTATGATAACTTTTGATAAATATACTTTATAAATAATTTATAAAAATTATATCAAATAAAAATGCATAAAATAATAATAATAGAATTTTACACCATGAATATTTAAACTTAATAATGATATCTTTTTACTAAAAATAAAATAAAGAGAAAGTCCATCTTGGTTTCTAACATTTGACAGGATAGAGTTCTGAAGCATTTTCCAGATTTCTTGCTTATTGCCATATAGTATATTTAACTTACATGCACAATATTTTACAAAAATAAGACTGAGCAAACATATTTAAAGATGCTAGCACAAATATGTATGATCATTCAAACTGATGAAATATTAAAGCAGTCAATCTTAGCTTAAGATTGAGCTTCATAGTTCCATCTACTAACCTGTATTCAAACCCGATATCCCATCCTGCTCCTTTTGTCATGTATATATATTTTATGTATATATTTGACATGTGTACTTAAGTTATAAAATTTTAACATTTCAGTAACATTTTTTTAAAATTATTATTAATTCTTTTTTATTGATTATTAATTCTTTTTATTAAAGTATTATAGGTGTGGCTCAAATATATATATATATTGTAATGGGCACAGACAACATTACATTGTTTTTTTTTATTATTAAACATGAAAAATAAAAGTTCGCAAATAAAATTTTTTTTAAGAATTAAAAATTGAAAATTAATAAAATCATCTTAAACTCGTATATATATAAAATCGCACAGATAAAAAAAAATTATTAAAATAAAACTTTATTAAAAATAGAAAAACTAAATCTTTCAACAAAAAGATTTAGAGATAAAAATATATCTTTAAGTTTGGAAAACACATTAATTAATCAAAGAATGGAAATGATTATTTTAATTAGTCAAAGTGAACTAGCCTTTGGGCATTTAAATGTATAAGCATCGGTCAGATAGGAAAACAATAGAAACTAATAGCCAATGAATAAAAACAATGGAATTGGACTTCAGCGAAAGGACCATCACATTGTCGTGATGTAATGTCCACTGGATCTAAAAGGCTACTATAAAAAGGGAGTGGAATAATAAATTATGAGATGTGACAATATGTGTTAGTGTGAAGTTGAAGGAGAAGGGATTGAAAAGACGCACTTTTCAATTCCTTCAGTTATTATAAAAAAAAAAGAAATGAAACATCACTTTTCTCATACTGAGGACAACAGGATCATCGGGGGATTTAACATGGACTCCAAACGGCATGCACTGGATAAAGAGGAACATTTTAAAAATTGTAAGAACTTTAAAAACATTTTGAAACACTAAGAACTTAAAAATATAAGCTTTCTCAGTATTTAATCTATAAGAAATAGAATCCTATCTGACCAACATTCTTTATTAATTAGTTATAATTTTATTTAATGTATTATTTCTTTTGTAAAATCTTTTCCATTTATTTATTTTTTGTTCTTTTAAGTTTTTATTATGATTTCTGTTTTTCGATAAATTAAACTGTAAATATTAAACTTATGTCGGGCGTGAATGGCTATATAGATTTGTAAAGTTATATTAGGGGAGGGTAATCTTAGGTTATTCATTTCGTGGTTGAATTGGGTCAATGGATTGGATATATTGGTGTAATTAGTAGTTGTAGTATGAGATTCGCTATGGGCAAAATCACTATTATATGCCACACACACTCATTTTTCCTATGGGAGGAATTATAAGATGGAGACTGCAGTTCCTTCCTATGGAGTTTTTTTTATTGCTCTCATGGTCAGATAGATGTAATATTCCTATCTGATGAGAAGCAGTTTCTTCTCTTAACCTAATTGTGCTGCCGTATTCGTATTACATTGAACACATTGATATATCAGATGGATTGAAGTTTGGTTTGACTGCAAACCTTTGGCCTAAGGTTAAACAAGGATTGAATATTTTCTTCTCAAATGCAAATCTGTGTAGTCTATTCATACTCGACACTCTAAATAAAGATGCATTAAATTTAAGTTGGATATAGACGCTTGCATGGTTTTGTTACTGGTTGATTATGTTTTTGGTTTTCATATTTGATCAAAATATATAGACATTCAGTAAATACTGATACCTTATGGTGAGTATCTAAGATGTATTTATGTCAGATGTCTTTTAAGTTATTGGTGTCAATGTGGGCATCTTACAATGAATGCCATTGGGTTTCTTATAAATTTCCCTCTGCAATTCCACCATTGATTTTATATTTTGATCATTTATGTTTATTTTGGAATGTTTTTAACCATGTGATCTATGTAACTGATCTATACTCAACATTATAAAACAAACTTTTATAAACCCATCTGTGCGAACTTATAAAAATTAAAATGTAAACTTATAAAAATTAAATGTAAATTAAAACCTAGAATAAAAATTAAAAATGTAGTTAGATGCTAAAGTAAACATATAAAATAAAAATGCTAAATTTTATATATATATGTGTGTGTGTGTAAATAAATATTTTATGTGTTAATTACTGGCAGTAGCTTATTTTATTCTTTTTTAAAAATATTCTTAGATAAGAATTAATAAAATATATTATTATAAATATAAATCTCTGCTACTCCCTGAGCTAGTGACAATGGGCTAACGACCGGAATCAAAATATATAAAATAATTTTTTTTTGACTTACGTATCTGCCTACTTTATAAATTTTCTACATTCAAATGCCTAGTTGCGCCCTGTAGTGCAGTTTACGCTAAGCTATCTTTTGCCGGATCATTACAATATATATATATAGGAGCAAAATACTAACAAAATATTGATTTTTTTTAAATATTTTATTATATGTCATTTATACAACTTTTTCTTTTTAAAGTACTTTTTTTCCTCCTATTAATCTGTGCTTTATAAAATCCAATATGGAAGATTCAACTGTTAATTGTCCAAAAATAATTAAAGGGTTGGAAACACTACTGTTTTAATCTGGGGAAAGTATTTTTAATTAAAGTTTTTATTTAAAATAAAATGGGGACTAAGATTAAAGATTTTCTTTGTTATAAACATTTTTGTCAAATCTATTTCTAATCTGGAAATAGATTTGAATTTATTTTTGGATGTTATCTAACTGTTGCATCTTCAAAAACAATCGATAAAGAAAAATTAAGAATTTTAAGATCAAAGCTTAGATTGTGAGCTAAAACTAAGTAATTAAAAGCATTCCAAAAATACCTAAGTAGTGTATAAAATGGCCAAATTTGAAATCATCTGATAGATTAGCTACTATTGAGAGAACTGTACTATTAAGTGAATTCAAGCTGTTTTGAAATGTAAGCATAGAAAGCTCATCACCTTTCTGACCCGTGAGGATTGTTATTTGCTGCCATAATATTCTGCTTCTCTAAAATGAAGTAAAGGCCCGACTAGAGAATTGTAGAATGCTGAATAAAAGCTTGCTGTTATTTAAGAACCAATTGCCATGCATGAGCAGACTTTGAAATATGAACTCTTAAAATTGCAAGATAACTTTTCAAGCCATCACCTCAAACTAAATCTAGCCTAACTCATCTATCAAGATTTCTTCTAATATATTATTTAACTTTGTTTTTTTTAATATGTAATTTGCTCTTAAGTAATTTCTATAAATTTAATTCTCTCTCATATGCTTTTAACTTTCTTTAACTCTGGTGCGGTCATTTATTTATATGTATTGTTTTATTATTATATGCCAGTCTCAAGCAATCTGACGAGTTGAATTTCTAAAATCTTCTCTTCTTTTAAGTAAACCTTCATGAATTGAGATTATTAATGTTCCCTTAAAACATAAAGCAATATTAATTAATATTCTTGCCAGATTGCTTTATGAGCCAACATTTTATTTATGTTTTAGTATAAAAAAATATATTTGTTTAACTCTGGATTTTCTACCCGGGGTGAATCCAGAACTCAAGCTAATTAACACTTTAGTTGACCGATTATTTGTTTTCTATAACTGCTAGTTTTATTTTACATACTCTTAAAATATCAAATACAATACTTCTATATTCCAGTTTTGTAAAATCAATGAAGGTGGGATTGATTTATTTTAAATAGCAGAAAAAGGGATGGGGCTAAATCTTAATATTTCTTTTACTAAATAAAATCTTCATGTATATTTTATTAATTTTTTCTCTCTATATATATTATAGCGGCATAGCATATTATTTATATAAATTATGGCATTCAAACAAGGATCATTTATTTTAAAGCAATACATCATATTCCATGTCGTTAGGGACATTCAGTCATACTGTGTTACTGACATTTGGCATATCTTCATGAATATATATATTACGTGCTTCTAATCTTCTAATCTGGGGTTTGCAACCAGTTTGAACCCATAGATTTCTTCCCAAGCCTTGTCCTGAGAATAGTTAATCTTCCCAGGACCATCTACTTTGTATAAAATGCCTCTGGCGGTGATTACTGTAAGTTTGGTACACGCTATGCATATTTACTTCTTCATAGAAAAAGGCCTCTCATGTCGGTTCATCATCATCATCATCAACCATTATCAATCCACTGCAGGATGAATGTCTCTCCAAGTTTAATCCATCTTCTCCAATCTTTAACTTCTCTTCTCCACAACACCCCTGCACATTTTCTTATTTCATCCATCCATCTCACATGTGGTCTCTTTCTGGGTCTTTTACAATCTCTTGGAATCCAGTTTAAAATTTCAATTGTCCATCTATTATCATCTCTTCTAGAAATATGTCCAGCCCAACTCCATATCAATCTTTTAATTTTTTCAATAAGGTCAGTAACACCTGTTTGTTGTCTTAACCATACATTGCGTTTTTGATCGTTTCTTGTTACTCCCAACATACATCTCTCCGTACTCCTTTGAGTGGTCTGAAGTCTCTGTATTGCTCTTCTATTAAGTGTCCAAGTCTCAGATCCATAAGTAAGAACTGGTAAAACACATTTGTTAAAAACCATCCTTTTCAAACACATAGGCATATTTCCTTTTAGTATCAAGTTATTTCTACCAAAAGCATTCCAACCAAGTTTAATTCTATGATTAATTTCCTCCATTATGTTTCCATCTGTATTAATAATCTGACCAAGGTATTTGTAACTGTTAACTTCTTCTAATTCTTCATAATCAATCTTTATTTTCATATTTTGAGCAAATCGATTAAACATTACTTTAGTCTTTTTAACATTTATCTTTAGTCCTACTTTTCTACTTTCATCTGCTATACCAAAAGCACTCCAACCAAGTTTAATTCTATGATTAATTTCCTCCATTATGTTTCCATCTGTATTAATAATCTGACATAGGTATTTGTAACTGTTAACTTCTTCTAATTCTTCATAATCAATCTTTATTTTCATATTTTGAGCAAATCGATTAAACATTACTTTAGTCTTTTTAACATTTATCTTTAGTCCTACTTTTCTACTTTCATCTGCTAACTCCTGCAACATTTCCTGCAGCTCTGAAGCATTATTTGTAAAAACAACTACATCATCTGTGAAATCTAAACGACTTAAATACTCTCCATTTACTTTCACTCCTTTAGTTTCCCATTTTAATCCACAAAATACTTCTTGCAGCACTGCTGTAAAGAGTTTTGGAGATATGGAGTCACCTTGTCTTACACCTTTCTCAATGTTGATTTTTCCAGTATCATTATGTAATCTAATTGTTGCTGTTGCATTTTTATAAATATTCTTTAAAATATGACAATATCCTGGATCTATACCTTGATGATCCAATGCTTTAATCACTGAAGAAATGTGTATAGAATCGAATGCCTTTTCATAATCTACAAATCCAAAACATAATGACAACTCATATTCATTTGTCCTTTCTATGACTTCTCTCAATACCTGGATATGATCTATTGTACTAAAACCACTTTTAAATCCAGCTTGTTCTCTTGGTTGGTGGAAATCCAAAGTTCTCTGTAGCCTAGTTGTAATTATCTTGGTAAAAATTTTATATAAAACTGATAAAAGGCTGATAGGTCTGTAATTTCTAATATCTTCTTTATCACCTTTTTTAAATATTAATATTATTACTGCATTCTTCCAATCTTCCAGTACATCTTTATCATTTAGACATTTGGTATATAACTTTGCTAAAATTGTTTCTATTTCTTCACCTGCTTCTTTTAATATATCAATTATAATTCCATCATTTCCTGGAGCCTTTCCTTTCTTCATACACTTAATTGCATGTTTCACTTCTTCATTTAAAATTCTGGGCAATTCGGAAAATGTAATAGATATAGGAGGTACTTGTTCTTTATTACTATATAATTCTTGATAAAAATCTTCTACCAATTTCATGATGTCATCTCTCTTTTTAGTAATAATTCCATCTTTTTTTCTTATTGCAGATATAAATTTCCTACCAATACTAAAATGTTGTTTAACATTTTTGAGACTTTTATTTTCTTCTACAGCTTTCCTTGCTATTTCACTGTTATACTTTCTTATATCATTTTCAACTCTTTTCCGTACCATTTTACAAAATTTGAGATATTCAATTCTTTTTAATACATCATTTTTGTATATCTTCATATTCCTTCTTTTCTTCATAAATTCTCTAGTCTCAGTAGAAATTTTATTAGTCAATTGCTGCTTTTTTCTACCAGCTAGGTTTGTTGCAGTTTTTAAAAGTATATCAGTTATTTTCATATTAATTTCATTCAAATCTGAATCATGTTCAAAATCTCCTAACACTTGAAACCTATTTGTAAGTTCTAATTTAAATTCATTAGAATGTTTCTGAAGATTAGGAATATCAACTGTAAATATTGTTTTTCTTAATAATTTTTGTCTCTCTAGTTTTACATTAACACGTAACTTACACCTTACTAATCGATGATCACTTCCTGTGTTAAATTTATTAAGAACATTACAATCTTGAAATATGTATTTTCTGTTAGTCAAAATATAATCCAATTCTGCTGTACCTTCATTTGGATGCTTCCATGTCCATTTCCTTTTAACATTTTTCTCAAAAAATAAATTCATAATATAAAGTTTTTCTTTTTCTGCAAACTCCACAAGTCTATGTCCTCTCTCATTTCTATTACCATAACCAAAATTACCTACAGCAATTTCATCTTTCATTTGTCTACCAATTCTAGCATTAAAGTCTCCCATAACAATTTTAAAATGTTGTTTACTCTGATCAAAAGCCTTTTGTACATCCATATAAAAATCTTCTACTACTTCATCACTATGAGAACTTGTTGGGGCATAAACCTGAATTATCTGCATTTGGTATCTGCTATTAAGTTGTATAACTAATCTTGCCACTCTGTCCAATACACCATCAATCTCCACAATATTGCTCTACCACTTTTTATTTATAATGAATCCTACTCCACTTGTATTTCCAATATGTGTGCCTTTATAATAGAGTATATGTCCACTTTTTAAATCAATTGTTTCTTCTCCTTTTCTTCTAACTTCACAAAGTCCAATAATGTCCCATTTAATATAAGATAATTATTCTTCTAATTTTTGCAATCTTCCTTCACTTGAAAGTTATCTGCAGTTGTAAGTACCTAAATAAAAAATCGTCATCAAATGGCAGCCTGGGTCCGCAATCAGGGGATTTTTAGCACCCTCCGCCTTTGGCCACCAACCGCTGCCTTGGTTGGTGACTTTACAGCCTCCTGGGAAAAAGGGCCATGCTTTATTTGTGTCTGTCATAATTGTATATATGTATGGGGAAAATATTTATCATTTACACAAACATTCATTCTGCCTTATCAGGCACTGAGAAGAAAGACCATGGTGTTTCTTGATCTTAAACTCAGAGGTAAAAAGCCAATAAACTCACCACACTGGCTAATGCATGTTGGTGAGCAGCCCATCCATGTTTGTATACTATATGAATAATCACATAGTAATAACAGCTGCAACGACAAGAACATATGGAGTGGACATTAGGAATTTGCCCTGCTCGGTTCCTTTAAGGTCTCCAAGAGAAATCAAAGGGTCTCCTTTCAGTTAATAGCAAAGTCTGGGCCATGCCATGCCTATCCATTTTCTCTAAGCACTGCCCTAGAAAAGGGGGTGTTAGATTTCATTTTTTGTCCAGAAGCATGACCTTTTCCTCTTAGTTATTTGCTATTATGTCAATACCACCCAAACTTCATATTATTATTATTATTTCTTTTGCTTATGACCTAATTTCAATGCTGTAATAATATTAAAAATTGTGCTCTGTTCAAAATATATATAAATGCCAACTATTACTAGTTTTATTAATTAAATTTATTTCAATCTTATACAATCCTGCTGTCTTAACTGATTTCTGTATTTAAGAGTATGTATATGCCTTGGGGGAAAATAAAGTGTTCTTCTTATCGATGCTAATTAAAAGAATTTTCATTAAGTATTTTATCATATAATCAAATATGTTTTCAAATGTATTTTATGTATTTTCACAACCATAATGGCATGAAAATGGTTTATATTATATCTGTAATTAATCTCGGAATGCTCCCCTAAATAATGTTAGTCACCACATTTCAGAAGGGTAATCCAAAGCGTTAATGGCAATATTATGTAATTTTTTCTAATAATCGATTGGCATCTTAATATTGGACCCATCAAAGATGTGTGTTTATTTGTAATATATTATTTAGCTAATAAAGAGCATATGAGAAATAATAGCGTGAATGACACTATGTAATCATCTACCGCTTGCTCATTCACGCACATATTAATGTTTGCAATCAATTTATAAATGAATGTAAACAATTTGTCACTATATTAAACTAATTTTTATTATCCAACTTGTCTGAGTAGTTCGAATTCCTCTTTTCTCCACTTCCAAAATACAGCCATGCTTATATATATTTTAGTTTAGTCATAGTTAATAGATGTCTCATTGTTTTCTCCACTTTGCTAGTGGGCTGAATTAAAATTAATTCTCATGTGACATCACTTTATGTTATTCATTAGATGTTTGATCTGGGGCTTAGAGAGTGGGTTTGAATTCAGGCTGGTCCCTGACCTAAATCTTGGGTTTGACTGGGTTCGAAGTACATTTTGTGAGTTCCAGCTCATGTTAGATGGATAAACATGTTTTGACCGGTACAATATATTTCATAAATAAAGCACAAATAACAATGTACATTTAATATTTCAGTAAAATATCACATATTTACTTTATATATCTTTTAAAAACATGTATGTTATCAGCATTAAGGAGCAATTTTTCTAAAAGTCAATAGAATGGAGCAGAATTCTAATAACAATAATAAAAAGCACATGTTTTGGAATACCCAGAGGATAATAAGTTATAAATAAACGTATTTTAATAATTCAGGAGCAGTCATATTTTAATTATGCAATATAATTTATTCTGGCCATTGATAAAAAACAATTATTTTGGAATAAATTCAATAAAATAAATCTCCATTGATATCTCAGGAATATATCATTTAAAAGTACATATGTCAATAAGTTTAACTTCAGAGTGGTAGGAAAATATATTTCCTTGCTTTAGCTTGAAGTAGAGATAATAAAGATATTTAGTAAATAAATCATTTTCAGATCACTGGTAATAATAATAAATGTCATTTTAAAAACAATAGCTTTTAAAATAATTCACCTTTTAAATAAATGAATGTTATCCTTTAAATAAGTGTTTACAATAATAACAATAATGTATGTTATATAAATTTAGTCACTCATTCGTAATACATTTTTAAAAAAATATGTATGTGCCCAAATAATAGGTTTTGCAAAGAAAACTACTGTATTTGAAAAAACTTTGAAATAAATTAAATATTCCTTATTGATACATGTATGAATTAAGGTAAAACATTTATAAAGAATTTTATAATTATGAAACACATTATAAGTCACTCATTTAAAATAAATTAATTCCAAAAAAAACCTTTTTCTTTGTAATACATAAATAATTTAAGAAATATTCTTCAAATAAAAATTGCTTAAAGACATGTTATAATAATATAGTCTTTAACATTTTCAATGCTTTCAGTATATCTTAAAATTTAATTCTGTAATATCATCTACCTACAGTATGGAAAATAACATTAATAAATGTTTTTACATAACAGGAATGATCATGACACTTTTTTCAAAATCTCCTCAAAGTATTTAATTCTAGTGAAACCAGTGTGATGTAATTTCAATTGCTGGAAAGTTTAAAAGTTTAAAGATTGAGCCTAGATGAGATTAATTTAGACATTTCTTTTTTTCAAACTTGAGAACAAAAATAAAAGTAATTAAAATAGTTAAAACTTAACCAAAAATCATAATTAGTTGATCTTTTCTGCATGCAAATATATAGATAAATGTGTTCAGGTTTATTCACCAGCTTTATTTATAATATAAGTGATGTGTCCAATTTTTATGGCTGCAAACTGACATTTTGATAACTCCCAATTACCTATATTGATCAGAAGTCACAGACATCTAAATATTCTAGAAAAAATTGCTAAAAATAAACTAATTTGCATATTTCCAGAGCTTTCTGGAAAAAATATCTAGATAATATTTAATTATTACATTTTTTAAGTAAACATTTTTAAAATAAATTGTTTAGAAAATTAAATGTATTATAATAAATGAAAATAAAATATTACATAATAAAAGTTACATTATTTTAAATAGAATATTACTTTATAATAATTTTCTTTAAATATTTTTTTAAATAAAATCCCAGAATATTAGTTAATTGTATTTTTTTAAAAGCCAATAAACATCACATGACCACCACTTTTTATGCTAGTGTATAACTGTTATTAAAACAGGCAAAACTCTCTATGCGTATTGCCACACACAGCAAGCTAGAGTAATCAATAGATGAAAGAAGGCTTGTGCATAAAATCCCCATCTAGTGCCTACTCATTCAATATCCTCAGACTTGTTTCTGGCTTGTGGCTTTTGTCAGTGAGGAGCCTTAAATCTGAGGCCCTGCACCTAGATCTTAGGATCTAATGCAGCCCTCCAGCAGTCACCTTTTATCTCCATTTAATTACAAAACTATGAGTCTTAAACTGAAAACACCACAATGTTTTCAATCCAAGCCCATTAGCTTATATAGTCATATGGGTCTGAACCCAGTTCAGTACCCATACATTTTGGTGTCTTTGGTTCTTTAATAACCATAGCCACCACTATCCTATTAGGCAGGATTGGTTTTAAGCCAATAAACATCACATGACCACCACGTCTTATGCTTGTGTATAACTTGTTAAAACAGGCAAAACTCACTATACATATAGCCACACACATCAAGCTAGTTCTAGGTGCAGTGCTCTCAGATCCAAGGCTCCTCACTGACGAAGGCCACAAGCCAGAAACTAATCTGGGGATATTGGATGAGTATGCACTAGATGGGGATTTTATGCACAAGCCTTATTGGCATCCATTGATTACTCTAGCTTGCTGTGTGTGGCAATATGTATAGTGAGTTTTGCCTGTTTTAACAAAAGTTATACACAAGCATAAGCAGTGGTGGTCATGTGATGTTTATTGGCTTAAAATCAATCCTGCCTAATAGGATAGTGGTGGCTATGGTTATTAAAGAACCAAAGACTCAAAAATGTATGGGTACTGAACTGGGTTCAGACCCATATGACTATATAAGCTAATGGGCTTGGATTGAAAACATTAAGGTGTTTTCAGTTTAAGACTCATAGTTTTGTAGTTAAGTGGAGATAAAAGGTGGCTGCTGGAGGGTTGCATTAGATCCTAAGATCTAGGTGCAGAGCTCTCAGATCCAATGTTTCTCACTGATGAAGGCCACAAGCCAGAAGCAAGTCTGGGGATATTGGATGAGTAGGCACTAGATGGGGATTTTATGCACAAGCCTTCTGGCATCTATTGATTACTCTAGCTTGCTGTGTGTGGCAATACGTATAGTGAGGTTTGCCTGTTTTATCTTTTTAAAATAAAGATATTGAAGAATAACTATAATATTAAATTTGACAAGGAAGTTTTTTGAAGAAATTAAAGCTTTGCCATGCATGTATCCACACATATTTCATTCTTTTAATTCTTAGCTTTAAAATTATTTCTTCTTTAACCAACTAAATTTGACATTATTTAATTAAAATATTTTTACTGTAATTAAGATTAAATAAGACATTTTTACATATTAGCAACCTAGCATTAAGGATTTGAACCCATCTTTAAAATTTTACATTTAATATTACATTTTAATAAACTCTCATAACTAAATTAAAATGATTTTAACTTTAATATTTTTAAATCAAACTTACTAATATTTCAGGTCAGTAATGACTTTAAGATTATGTTTTTAAAAATTATAAAAAAGCTACTTAATAGATTTAAACATTATAAGCTGACACTTAAGATTACTATTTAAAATTATAAAAGTTCTTCTAAATTGGCTAATAATATACACAAACATTAAACTATTAATTAGTGACAAGTTTGATTATTAAAAAAATTAAACTATTGAAAAAAAAAATTTTTTTTAATGTTATGCTACTATAAAACTTGACATTCAGCTTTAAGACAAAAACTGAAGGTCACATCTGTTTTAATACTTCAACTAGAGGATTGGTTTTCATCAGAAAATACATATTATGATGGTATTTAAAAATTAAACATTAATGTTATCTTAATATCTTATAAAGTAAAAATTTTCTGCATGTTAATAAACTTTTTATAGAGATAATTGCAAATTTATTGAAATAATTTTTTTCCAAAAAAAAAAAAAACAGCCCGTAATTAATTTTTTAATCAAAACTTTATGAAAACTTTAAGACTTTTAAATAGTTAATTCATTAAATAATATAATAATAATTAGTTAATTAATAAAAAAAATGTATTTGTACAATATATATATATATATATGCATATAGATCTGTATACAAAAAATGTGTATAAAACAATTAAACACATGCAAAAAAAATGTATATTCATATTAAATCTCAAATGTAAAAAGTATATATTACTGCTTAATTAATATATTAAATAGTAAATAATTAATAAAAAAATTATCAAAAATGGTATGCAAGGAAACTAGATAATTCAAAGTTATAATAGTAAATAAATATGCTCATGTTCATTCCATGTGGATGTAAGATCATGCATTTAAGAATAAAAAACTGTTTTCTCTCTCACTTGTGAAGGAAAAGTTGTTTTGTAATATGACTACTCCTAAGTCATCATTTGAGTAATCTGCTCAATTAAAATGTTTACATACTAATCTATCTTTATTTTTATGCAAAAAGTCTTTTTTTTTTTAAAGAAAATATCTAAGATAAATATTACAATAGATTGACAGTTGTCTCTATAAAAACATTATTAACCTATAGAATTTTTTTGCTTTATCAGATGTGAATAATTCTTAATTTTTGAATAACATTTAGATGTATTTTAAGATGAAAACGAATCCTGCTCGATATATTAGAACAGTTGTGAAGAGAAGCAATTGTATTTTATAAATGATAGCTATATTAAACAACTCCTTGTAAGCTATGGATAAATAACACACAGGGAAGTTGTTTTATTTCTGTTTCAATTTCATATACATTAATCTATTCTTATTTGACATTTACACATATATATATATTAAAAGTGAAATATACATATAATCTTTATCAATATGCTAATTTTATTTTCTATAGGTTGTAATGTTATTCCCTTTTGTGACGATCAAGCTGGTTTTAAATGCCCTTCTGCGGGAAATTCTTATTGTACACAGTGCATGCATAATGTAGGTGACAGGATAGCATATAAATTATCATCTGATGGAAAAACATGTGACAGTAAGTTCAAATTTTGTTTCATATTCCTATTACTTTATATAATCTAGCTTTCTGTCAATTATAAATGCAGTCTTAAAATATATAAATAATTGATTGACTTAGTAATTGTTTGTAATTAAAAAGTAATGCATCAATTACCATTTTCTTTAAAAAAATTTATTTATTGCTTAGTAAATAAAAAAAAATCAATATTATAAAAGTCAAAGGTCATTCCAATTTTTTTCTCATGTGTCATAGCATCAAACTCGGAACAACTGCTTGTAAAGCGGCTGCCGCTGACCTCTCGACCACCAATGCTTGACATTCCAATTTTTTATATTTTTATTGTGGACTTTTTACAAAAATTTAAAAAAATATAAATATTAGTAAAAATGTACTATAAGATGCCTAAAAAAAATAAAAAATATATAATTAAATTATATTATCAACATATAAAATTTAAAAAAAAAACATTTAATTAAAAAAAAATTTCCTCCTTTCTTTCTAAGATATATTTTTGAAAGTGAATATTTTTTTCAAAAATTATTTTTATTTTCTCCAAAAGCAATTTATCTTTTTAATTTTATGTCTATCTTTAACAACTTTTAAAATTTGTTTAAAGCAATTAAATATAGAAAATAATCGTTAGAGAATAGTTTAAGTAGTATTATTTAATGTATAATAATTTTAGAAGTTTCTAATTAGTTGTCCAAAAAAATTTAATTACATTCAAAGTAAATATAGGGAATTTGAACTCAGACTTTCAAGTACCTTTCAACTATCCACCCTATCTCATATCACTGATACATATGATTACACACATGTAGATTTACAATTAGGCTCCAGGTATGTGAAGAGTGCCTGTGTTTTAAATATTACATTCAAACTATAGTTTTTTAAATCAATATACAAATCAAAAATCAAGTTTTCTATTTTATTAATCTTATAATTAAATTAACCTTCTCAAAAAAATAATTAGAAGTTTTTGTAAAAAAAAAAAAGTACTTTATTTATATGAGGAAATTATATATTTTTGTCTTTAATTGATTTTTTAAAAATATTAAAGTTAGACAAATAAATGGGAGGGGGGGTAATGCATTTGATTTCCAGATTGTAGCTTAAAAAGAAAGACAAGGAAAAAATTTTCATGTTGATAATATGCATTTTTTCCTCTATTTTTTCATACAGTTTTGAATGAAATGATAATTGAAGCCTTATCTTTTTTATTATAGAAACTGAGTCAGGTTTAATAAAAAAGTATGTTCTAACTAAAGATTTTTTTTATATCTAAATTTTAATAGTTGCAGGACATATTATTTATAATTAATTATTTATAATATTTAATAAAATGATTCTACTGCGAAAATGCTGAAATTATATTTACAATATATAAATTTAATTAGAAGGGATTTGAACTCAGTCTTTCAAGCTCCCTACAGTTATCCACTCCATCTTACACAACTTATACACATGACCACATATATGTGAAAAAGATAAATGATCTCCAATATACGTATTTCATGTTGACTCATCAGTTGATCCAGATTATCATCTCCCACACATATATATAATCACTGCGCTCTGTTTATATTAAGATAGCAAATTTTCAAACTTTAATAGACAGGCTCCAATCTTCTCCAACCTCCAACTCTTCAGCCATCCATATCACTGAAAATCTGTTGATGGAATGGTCAAAGCCCTTCTTGATGCCAATATTATTGTCATACACATGTTGATTTTAAGTCACTCTGACCCCTCACATATAGGACCTTAATGTGTCCATTTAAATTTATGTGAGGGATCAGAGTGACTTAAAGTCAACTGTATGATAATAATGTTGGTCTCAAGAAGGGCTTTGAGCATTCCATCAACAGATTTTAAATGATATGGATAGCTGAAGAGTTGGAGGATGGAGAAGATTGTAGTCTGTCCATTAAAGTTTGAAGATTTGCTGTCTTAATATAAATTGAGCCCTGCTTACATGTGTGGGAGATGATAATCTGGACTGACTTATGAGTGCTGGTTCAGCATGAAATACACATATTGGAGATCATTTATCTTTTTCACATGTATGTGGTCATGTATATCAGTTGCTTAAGATGGAGTGGATGGCTGTAGGAAGCTTGAAAGTTAGAGTTTAAATCCCTTCTAATTACATTAAGTTCAGTATAGACAATATACTTGTATTTAAATATTAAATATATAGATTTATAAATAAGTAGTAACTCCTCAAAGCATATGCTTTAAAATCTCTTTGCATTCTCCCATAAGTATCAACTTAAAAAACCTAAGAGTATACTTATTCTTAGAGTTAATATCTAGATAAACTAGTCTTTGTTTATGGAAGAGTGCAAAGTTATTTTAAAACACATGCACTGAGGAGTTTCTCCTTATTTATCATATTACATATGTGTGTGTGCACTATATAAGTAACAGATTATATTGCAATATATAGATTTATCATTTTTTAAAACTGGTGAGAGAAAAGAAAACAATCTTTTAAATATATACAAAAGACAGAAATATATAGGGTATATGAGCACAGACTTTCACACGATCATCACTCTCCACACTATCTCATAACACTGATACACTTGAAGACAGTGTTATGAGATAGTGTGGAGAGTGGTGGTCTTGTGAAAGTCTGTGCTCATATACTCTACATATTACATATATAGACACAGGTATATAATAAGCCTATGTGTTTCAGTTATTAAAAGACAGAAATATTATTTCAATACAATATTAAAATATCTCTTTTACTTTCACTCAATTCTTTTTGAATATCAAGATTATTTGATCAATAAATATTTTTTAAATAATCCTCACAGGTATATAATTATTACACTTTGATTTAAATGCATCAAACTTTCTACGTTTACAATTATGACACCAACCAATTCAGGTAAACATATTAGTAATTACTTCTAATCATTTATAAACTGCAGATTATCCCTAGTCTATCTTCAATCTTCATTAAAAATTAATGTGTTTGTAATTATTCATAAACATATGAAATAACGCTATCTTTTTTCTCTATCTTTTTTTTCCGATGTATATATTTTTAAAAAGATATAATTAAAGTTTTCATTCAACCACACATTTTTGAAACATTTGTCTTTATTCATATATTTTAAGAATGTGTATTAGAGTATAAATTTTTACTATACTTTAGAAAGATATTACACATGGAAAAATAGAAAGAAATAGCAGTTGAAGTTAGGAGATATAAAAGTTCTGAAGAAGATTGCTGGGGCAATCGAAACTGTAAACTGTAAAAGAGGGTGGTAAATAAAGCATTGCATAACAGTAATAAAGTGCATGGATGATTTAATATTATATGATATAGATTTGGCAATGCAATAAGAAATATTAATTATTATACTTCTTGAAAGAAATAGAGCTATTTTATGTGTTTATGAGTAATTGATAATATATATACTAATTTTTAACAGATTAAAAGTTTATATCTGAGATAGGGATAATCTCTAGTTTAACAAATGAATAGTAATAATCATTAATATATTTATTTGAAGTGGATGGTGTCAAAGTTGGGAGAACAAACAATTTGGCACTTTTAAATCAAAATTAATAATTTGATATTGATAAATACTGAACAAATGTTGAAGATATGTGCAAGAGATTGGAACCTGAGCTAATTGTTGAGTGTTATTCAGCGTGAAATATGCATCTTGGGATCATTTATCTTTTTCAGATGTCTTTACTCATATTTTTAAAGAATGTTTGGTGAAGTGAAAGTTTTAAGTACCATTTGGTTATTTTACTGCACAATTTGATGTATCATAATAATAAAATGATAGCATTGTCAATAATAGCATTGCCAATATTTAAAAATCAGTAAACAAACATTATTTTTAATAACCAAATATCACTAAATTTCCATTACATTAAATTGCCATATATGCACTTTATACGTGTGTGTGTATATATATATAAGATGTACTTACATCTACTTATATGTGTCATAGTATTAATAAATGTTTTTTTAAAAAAAAACACAAATTCTTTTATTTAAAGTTAGCAGAAATATATATCTGTAATTAAAAAAAAATAGGTGTTTGTTTTTGTCTATTTCACATACAAATTATTGTTTTAGATATATACATTTTTTAAAAATTTATATTGATGGATAAAAATATTTTGTAATTCTATATTTTTTTCAATTTCCAAAAGTTCTCTGCCAACAATAAGTTTTTCATTTTTAAAATTTTTCCATCTCTTGCTCTATTCTTCAATATTTGTACTAATTTCCTCTTTAAATCACCAATCTATTATTCTCACACAAATTTTTTCAGCATATATTTTATAATACTTTTGCATGCATTACATTTATTTCCTTTTCATCTTTCTAATTTCTCAATAAGTAATTTTTTTAAAAGTTATTTCTTTTACATTGCTAATCGTATCTTTCCATTCTCTTCTAAATATCATCTTTGAAATCTCCATTTTTTTCTCTGAATTATAAATGTTCAAAATCAGTTATTAAAAACAACTTATTCCATTTCGTCTTAATAATGATATATATTTTATAATATCAGTTTTTAATTTCATTTCATGTTTAATTTTTTAGAATTGACGAGCAATTCAAATTGTGATTAATAAATAATATTTTTAATATGTGATCGCGATTTTAGAATAACCTATTTTGTGGAATGTGTTGACTTTGGTTGAGGAAATTTAGCAAAGATATGTATCTATAATACAAATTTTATATACATTAAATAATATTAAACTTAGTTAATCTCATTTTAATATGGAGATTTCTGTTCCATATCACATTTTAAATGTACATCATATGTTTGATCATAATTTCTGAATATATCTAATTAGGTAATAATTATTAACTCCAATGGGGAGAGGGTACTACTTGGGGGGGAGGGGGGAAAATATTTGCAATTTTTATTTTTAAAATTTTCTATTGTAATTAGTTGTATGTAACCTTTTTTGAACAATTTTGTGTGATTTATTGTATCTTTTATTTTTTTTAATTTTCAGGAATGTGCTCCTGGAGAGAAGACAGCATTTGTTTTCCAGGACATTGTGAAGATGGATCGCATTCTACTTGTGTCTGTAATCCTGGATTTACTAATCCAGAGAAAAGTTGCTTGGAAAGTAATAATAATTTGAATCTTTATTATTAATATTTGATATAAATTTAATGTTGTTTTATGTGATTATGGCGTCTGTAAGCACAAAGTTCTTTGTTTTTTTTTAAAGAAAGTCGCACTTTTTGTAGGTGGGAGATTGAAAGAGAGGTTAAAAACAAATTTTTTGACCATTGTTATATTTAGTATTAAATTTTTTTATAAGTAAAGATTCTTATTAAATAACTCATTATTAAAAAACAGGCTTTCATTTATTTTGAAAATAATAAAAACTGGTTAAATAACTGGAATATTTTTTTAAAATTAATATTTGCCTTTAGAAAATAAATGGGCATGTAGTCATCATCATCAACCATTATCAATCCACTGCCGAATGAAGGTCTCTCTAAGTTCAATCCATCTTCTCCGATCTTTAGCTTCTCTTCTCCACATCACATCTACACACTTTCTTATTTCATCCATCCATATCACATGTGATCTCTTTTTGTGTCTTTTACAATCTCTTGGAATCCAGTTTAAGATTTCAATTGTCCATTTATTATCATCTCTTCTAGCAATATGTCCATCCCAACTTCACTTTAGTCTTTTAATTTTTTCAATGAGACCTGTTTGTTCTCTTACTCATATATTGTGTATAGTAAGTGAAAGAAAGTCAAGCTTTCTGACTAGTGGTAGCCATTAATATTTTTGTTATCTTTAAAATGAGAGAAGTAATTTTTATGTTGATATTAGGTTTTGTTTATTATTTTTATTGCTCCAATGAGGTTGTTCTATTCTAATGTCTTCAGGATCATTTGCTTAAAAGACAATAGAAATAGCAAGTCATATATATAATTTTTGTATTGTGTGTATAGTGTACTGGTGAATGGGGAGAGGGTGCTTGAAGATTGATTCCTACCTGGAGCAAAGTAAAAAAAAATCAGTTTGGTTAAGTAAATAAACTGTTGAGTTCAATACGATATTTTGATGTTCAAATACTACCTGACTGCCAAACAACTATATGATCATTTATATGTTTATTATTAGTTATTATCATTAGTTACCTCATTAGTTTAGGAACTAAATCAGCAACAACGTTGGACCTAGACTATAGAGTTTAGCACCAATCTTGAACACTAAGGAAGCTGTTGTTAATCAAAAGATTCATTATTGCATCAAAGTAATATAGCTTGTAATAGAAAAAATACATTGGCAGGAATGTTGAAAATATAGGAATATACTTGGGTTTCTAAAAATGATATAGGAACACAAAAGAAAAAAATATATAATTGTCAATTGGGGGTATAGACTCAGTGAAAGTTAAATGTGGAATTGGTTGAAGCAGAAATGACTTCTATTATTATTTATTTTGTTTTAAAAGAATTGTATATTGAAATAGAAAAATTGGGAAAAGGGTGATGTATGGATTTTCATAGTGGAGAGTTGCCTCTCTCTCTTTTGTGAAAAACTTTGCATTTTATTACAATACTATAATATAAAGCATATGAAACTATTATTAAAGAAATCTGCAAAGATTACAAAAATATCTGAAAATTAATTTAGTCTGGAAAAATCTATTAGTACTTAACTGGAAGGAGAAAACTAAAGGAAAAATGTGTTTGAATACAGATATATATATATATATTAAAATAAAGCAAAATTCACCTAAATTATAGTTATTTTATTAGAAGTACTTTTGACTATACATCTTGTAGTCTTTATCAACTTTATAACATTGAACAATCAAACGAGACATCCTTTCACAATACCCATACTTCAATTTAGTTTAGTTCTCCCACAATTCTGTTATTTTAACATTTGATGATTGCCGATTCATTAACACTTGACAATCTCTTGAAATCAACATAGCCTCTTTTATTTTGGAAAGAATACAGACATCAAACTTAATTTATTACAAATATGTGTGTGTGTGTGTGATTGGAAAGCAGAGATGAAACAAAAAGAAAAAAGTAGAATGAAATTGATTTGAAATATGTCATTTCCATATAATAAATATGAAATATTAGATGGTAAATTATGAATAGAAATGAGATTTTTTTTCAAGAAAAAATGGGAATCAATTTTTCTAATGAATGAAATTTTAAAAAAATTTAAAATGATTGGAAGATTACAATTTATGAATAAAAGTAGATTAATTTGATAATATTTACTGAATTATATGAAGAGATTAAAAAACATAGTGAATTAGAAAATAGTTTTTATTTATAAATGTATAAAGAATATATTAGAAATGCATCAGTATAAGAGATGTGAAAAGAGGATAGATATCAGTTGATGATGGGGAAAAAATATTAAAATGGCACATGAAAGTAAATGTTTTTTATTGTGGTAGATATTATTTTCAAAGAATAGGAATATTTAATATGTATTATTTTTATATCTTCTCCTTTACTTTTTTTGCATTCCTTCATATATATTTATTACTTATAATCAATCTCCACATATAATACTAAAGCAAATTTTTTTTAACAGTTTCGACTGTCCTGCAGTCTTCATCAGAGCACTTGCATAACCTGCAAGTGCTCTGATGAAGACTGCAGGACAGTCGAAACTGTTAAAAAAAATTTGCATTAGTGTTATATGTGGAGATTGATTATAAGTAATATACATATGGATATTTAATATGGCTAACAAGACCTCTATTAATATCAACTATGTCCAAGAACTTCTGATTTCATTTAAGGAAAAGTCATTTTACATCACATTGTAGCACTATTTATCAAATGTACCATTATTAATCTATTATCTAAATAAGTATACATTACTCTCTTTTTTAGTAGGCTCAAAAACTTTATAAATATGTCTGCTATTATAATTATTACTAATTAAAATATTTTTAAATAATATAATTTTAATTTGACAATTTTTGCAGTGCTTCCTGGAGATTTCCTCACAAGATTTTATGTCAAACTTCAAAGGCTTGATGGAGACAGAGTAGTAGAGACAGCAGAAGGACACTTGAGAACTAATGAGAAGTATCACAAAATTCCTATTACCATGCAAGCAGATAACGTTGAAGTTAGTTTAAAATCCAAGTTTACAATTGAAACTGAAGATTACGTGAAGCCTTATTATGTTATGGATTATAAAATAGGAATTACAGAAATTGGTGCAGAATTCTATTCTCGTAAAGGTATGATAAACAAAATATTATTTAAAAAAAAAAATATCAAAGTTTAGTAAAAAGTTTTAATTAGTATTCTACAACATAATATTTATTTTTGATTAAGAATATTAAAAACCATGGCATTCTATTCATTCCAAAACAAACTTACTTTTTTTACCTAATTATTATTCTCTTTCACTTTCTTTGCATTTCTTCATATAATCATATATATATTTCTTATAACACTTTTTTCCTATACACATCAATGCAAACAAATTTTCTTAACCTTCTTTATTTTCTTTACAGTTTCGACTGTCCAGCAGTCTTCATCAGAGCTCTAATCTTCTTCACTGCAAGATTAGAGCTCTGATGAAGACTGCTGGACAGTCAAAACTAAGGAAAATAAAGAAGATTACGAAAATTTGTTTGCATTGATGTGTATAGGGAAAAAGTGTTATAAGAAATATATATATTTATCTAATTATTACAATTAGTTATGTATTCTAATTAGCATTTTAAATAAATTGTAGATTAAAAAATAAGTTTGTAACATTACAATCAAAAAATTAAAGCCATTTTTTACAGATACCATTACATATTAGTATAGCCACTTTCTGAATTGAAAATTATAGAGATGTAATATTCATTCTTCCTCAGTTCTTGATTTGAACCAACTGATGAATGCTGATTCAGCATGAAACATGTATATTGGAGATCATTTATCTTTTTAACATGTATGTGGTCATATGCATCAGTCATATAAGATGGAATGGATGATTGAAAAAAACTTGCAAATCTATGTTCAAATCTCCAATTACATCTAAAACTTAACTATGTATACTATACTTGTATTCAAATATTACACATTCAGCCTGTAATCTGCCCATCCCTCTTCTGTGTATTTAAATGGACATATTTAAGTTCTATATGTGAGGGGTCAGAGTAATGTTATGTCAACATGGATATAACAATAATATTGGCATCAACAATGGCTTTGAGCATTCCATCATCAGATTTTCAATGATATGGATTACTGAAGAATTAGAGAGTGGAGAAGACTGAAGCCTGTCCATTCAAGTTTGAAGATTTGTTATCTTAATATAAACTGGGTACTGATTTTATATATATATATAAACAAAAAAAGACTTATAAATCCAATAAATAATATTATATTTCAACCAGAGGACTGGTTTTCATCAGAAAGAAAAAAATGCACAGTAAAATGGCGATAATCAAAAATTACAGATTTGGTAAAAGATTAAAAATTTAAAAATTTTAACAAAACCCCCCTGATTGGTCACAAAATCTAACACAGAATATCTACCTAATCAATGACAAAATTCAAACAAAAAAAGAAAAAAAACTACATTCCCTCCTAATCAAGCTTAAATTCTATTTAAATTAAAATAAATATAAAAATAAAAACTCCAAAATTAAAATATACATATGTGCATACATACAAAAATTAGACTATGCTCACATACAAAAAATAGCTGTGCTCACATTAATATTCATTAAAAACTAAAATACTTATACATTTTAATCAAAAATTATAGTAAGTGCAAAGTACAATAATTTATAATAACTAATTATTTATCTATATACCAATTAAACACAGATATTAAAGATCCATATAACCAATCTTTACATAAAAAACCTCATATAAAAAAATTTTCACATAAAAAACTCACATATAGAAATCATTTAGGAGACCAGGTAACCCAGAGATGTAATAGTTCCAGTGTTTAAATTCAATCCATGTGGTTCTAAGGTCTTGAATGTTTAGCGGACAGTTTTAAATATATAATGTCATTGATGGGATGTAACAGAGTTTATAATGTAAATTCAATGTTGAGTGGGAGGGAATATAGTTTTGCTAATGTTGGAACTCAAATGGAAGCTGTGTTGACATGTGAAATGGGATGCAGACTGAGATATGTAATTGTCAGGAATCGCAAATTATTATACCGCGTGATACTAATGGGATCCTAGTAGATGTTGAACAATCTTGCTTGCCAGGGAATGTTTTGGAGGAATCATTACGGGATAGATCTCCAAAAGTTTTTAAAGAAGATCATACTCAACATAAAGATGATTCTTTAGACCTTTCATTGTATGATATAAAATTGTAACATTTCCAAACAGGAGAACTTTTAAGAATGACTATTTCTGATGTTCAACAGATTGATGGTTTTGCTGCTTCAGATCAACATATAGATGGTGGTAAAGGAGATCTGGGTAATTTAGAGGTGGGTGTAGTTAACCAAATAGATAATGGATTGATAATTGGCACTGATTTTAATACAATATCTAGCGTAGATACAGAGTTTGATATTAATAGGGATTATTCTAGTAAACAACATTTACAGGGTCTAACATTAATTAATACAGGGGGAATCCCTAAATGTTTTTCTAGACGTCTAAATAATAAGCAGGTTATAAGTAATTGACAAACATTACATAGTACATCGTTTCTTAAACTTAGGAAATTATATGATAAATTAGTTAGATATAGACAACATATTAGTAATTTTGCATATTTTATTAACAATAACATAATTCCTAAAGGCCTCAGAATAAAAATTATTGCTAACATAGACCAATTTCCTAGGGAACTTGCAATTAAATGGGATAATACAATAAGAGAAGCATCTGTTGCATTAATACATATTTTGAAAGATGCATTTTTGGTAAGACTTAAATTAATTGAAAAAGAAATTATACATTTTGGTAGTTGTAATTTAATGAATATAGATGAACAGAAGGAATTACAGGAATGGGTTTTTTTGAGAGAGAAGTTATTGGTGAAGAAATTTCATAATAAAATGTATCATTGGTTCAAAGTTATGGGTAATGAGCCAAGATTTGAATTAGTTACTAATCAGTCACAAACACTAATTAATTGTATGACTTCTGATAATCATACTGTGTCGGATATTTCTACATCGGATATGATTCCAATTGATACTGATCAATCATTTATATCATCTTCACATTCATTAGATTGTGCTGAAATGTTACCATCTGTTCTTAATAGTGATGCTGGTTTAGCATTGGTTCATAGAGTTACAGATTCTTCTGAATGCACTAACAATATTTTAGTTTCTGGAAATACAAATACTAATAAATCTAACTCAAATATTTATAGCAATGACTTTTTATGTTTAGCTAATAAGGAAAACAATGTGATTAATCTAACTAACATTAATCTTAGTGAGGCAGAATGTTCACTGTTAAATAAAGGTTTATCTTTTTGCCCTACAGTTCAGTCATTTTATCAAAAAAATGAATTTAAAATTCATCAGGATTTAGATAATTTTTCAAGAAGACTTAGATTAAGAGAATTTTTTGGAAACCAAGAATGTGATACTATTGGGAAATTACGATCTGATTGGACACCACCACATCAAAGGAATGTGTTATTAGATACGTACATTGATAATGTATATCAGGATATTATTAATGAAATTAGACTTAAACAACATAGTAAGTATAAGAGTAATTTAACATTGAGAGAGATGAATGCATTACGCAATTTAGTGAAAAGACAGGATATTATTATAAAACCAGCTGACAAAGGTGGATCAATAGTAATTATGAATAAAGATGATTATGTTAAAAAAGCTCTGGAGCTTTTAGATGATAAAATTTTTTATGAGCCTATTTCACTAACCACTATTAATTCATTATTCAAGGGTATACTTTTTAGTTTAAAAGATATGAGAGCTAGGGGTCTTATAAATAATAATGTATATAACTTTTTAGTACCAACCAAAATTCATCCTAGTAGTTTTTATATTTTGCCAAAGATTCATAAACCTGGTTGTCCAGGCAGACCTATTGTAGCTAGTATTGGTAGTCCTACAGAAAATATTTCAGCATATGTTGATAATATTATTAAATTTATTCCACCATCATTTAATTCTTATGTTAAAGATACTACTCATTTTCTTTGTGTGTTAGAAAATATTAAATCTGAATTACCAGTTGATTGTTTTTTGGTTACTTTGGATATTGTATCATTATACACAAATATACCTCATGATGATGGAGTTGAGGCTATTAAATGTGCTTTACAAGATAGAGAGTATGATCATGGTCTTATTACTACTATGGTTGAATTAATATATTTGGTTTTAAGAAATAATTTTTTTACTTTTGATTCTAGATACTATTTACAGAAACAAGGTACTGCAATGGGTACAAAGATGGCACCAAGTTATGCGAATATTTTTATGTCAAAACTAGAATCCTCTATACTTGATAATGCTAGGCTGAAACCTCACACTTGGCTTAGATATATAGATGACATTTTCATGATATGGCCACATAGTGAAGTTGAACTTCATAATTTTTTAAGTTATTTAAATAATTTTAATAAAAATATTAATTTCACAATGAATTTTTCAAAATCAATTGCTCATTTTCTTGATGTTGAAGTTATTTACACTAATAGAGTTCTTACTACTACTGTATATAGGAAACCAACTGATAATAACCGCTATCTACATTTTTATAGTAACCATCCTAAACATTTAAAGGCTAATATTCCTTATAGTCAATTTTTAAGGATGAAGAGGATTTGTAATGATGAGAAATTTCTTCAACAAAATAATAGTATTTTATATAATAGATTGCTCAATATGAGGTATCCTAAGACATTGTTGGATAATGCAGTAAGGAGATCTTCTTTAATTGATAGAAAGAAACTTCTTTTATCTGAAAAGAGTAAAAAACAATTAGATGTTCCACCATTGGTTCTTACTTTTAATAGAGATTTACCTAATATTAACCGGATATTGGCGAAACATTTTAACATATTACAGTCCACAGATTATTTAAAATCTATTTTTTCTGATCCACCTAAGGTTGTATATCGAAAACATAGATCACTTAGAGATATACTTGTCAAAACAAATTTTATTAGTAGTTCTGTACAGGTAAAAGGGTGTTCTCCATGTGAGGATAAAAGATGTTTTACATGTAAACATATTGTTGTGACAAAAGTGGTCTTTAGTACTAAGAATCGTAATTTTAAATGGTATATTCCTAATTATGTTACATGTAAAAGTGTTAATTTGATATATTTGATAGAGTGTAGTAGATGTTTAAACCAGTATATAGGTGAGTCAGCAAATAGTTTACATGTCAGAATGACTAATCATAGATTTGACATTTTGCATAAGAATAAAGATAGACCGGTTTCAAAACATTTTAACTTACCGAATCATTCAATTGATGATTTAAAAGTAGTGATTCTTCAGGAAGGTTTTTCTTCTACAAGGGAGAGGAAACAAAAGGAGAGTTTTTTTATTTTTAAATTCAAGACCTTAGAACCACATGGATTGAATTTAAACACTGGAACTATTACATCTCTGGGTTACCTGGTCTCCTAAATGATTTCTATATGTGAGTTTTTTATGTGAAAATTTTCTTATATGAGGTTTTTTATGTAAAGATTGGTTATATGGATGTTTAATATCTGTGTTTAATTGGTATATAGATAAATAATTAGTTATTATAAATTATTGTACTTTGCACTAACTATAATTTTTGATTAAAATGTATAAGTATTTTAGTTTTTAATGAATATTAATGTGAGCACAGCTATTTTTTGTATGTGAGCATAGTCTAATTTTTGTATGTATGCACATATGTATATTTTAATTTTTAATTTTGGATTTTTTATTTTTATATTTATTTTAATTTAAATAGAATTTAAGCTTGATTAGGAGGGAATGTAGTTTTTTTCTTTTTTTGTTTGAATTTTGTCATTGATTGGGTAGATATTCTGTGTTAGATTTTGTGACCAATCAGGGGGGTTTTGTTAAAATTTTTAAATTTTTAATCTTTTACCAAATCTGTAATTTTTGATTATCGCCATTTTACTGTGTATTTTTTTTCTTTCTGATGAAAACCAGTCCTCTGGTTGAAATATAATATTATTTATTGGATTTATAAGTCTTTTTTTGTTTTTATATGTATTTCCTTTGGTTAGTTTGTTATATATTAATATTTTGATATATATATAACTGGACCAACTGATTAGTGCTGGTTTAGCATAAAATACAGATATTGGAGATTATTTGGCTTTTTTCATATGTATGTGGTCATATGTATCAGTTATATAGGATTGAGTAGATGATTGAAGGGAGCTTGAAAATCTGGGTTCAAATCCCCTCTAATTAAGCATTAGTGCTAATCACAAATAAGAATCATCTAGAATCTTATATATATAAACATTATTTTTATTTATTTGAAAATGTGAAGGATTAAATACACATAATTATTAAAAATTAAATACTGCCTACACAATTATTAAATATGATATTTTTATAATCAATAATTCACAACTGCAATTTATATTTTAGTACAAGTAGAAATTGTAATCAATTTATTTTTTTATATATAAACTAAATAATAATAATATATAAAATCAGATGTCACATGACTTACATATATAGTTTTTGTTTACAAATATGTAAAATTAAGAGCATGCTAATAAGTTCTAAACAAGCTTTTTAAATTTTTTTTTATGGTAAATGCTTCTACAAGAGAAGGCATTCAAATCATCTTTATCTATGATTGTCTCCATCCCTGGATTGTTTTTGAGCTATGACTCTCTTCAGTGAGGAGCTAGAACACCAGATTCAAAAAACCAACTCAAGCTAAGCATTTAGACATCTACATGTCTTTAAAGTCAGCTTTCCAACTGAAAAAATCATATGGGCCTAAACTTAAATCAGATACTTCATATTATAACCGTTGACAGAACCTCCCTAACCTAATATGCCATACCAGGGCGCCACTAGGCTATCAAAACGTAGAAAATTTAGAAAATTTATATAATAGGCAAATCCGCATGAGAAAGGTTACTCTTTTATCGAACCAAAAGCCCGTCATTAGCTCATGGAGAAGCTGAGCTTAAAATATCACTCTGAATGTTAAAATTTCTAATTCTTAATTTTAAATATTAATAAAATATATAAAATGAGTTACTGCCAAAATTAATTCAACAAAAGATTTTATTATAACACACACACACACATTAAAAGTAAATATTCTGAAAATTAAATTAACAAGTGAATTATATTTGATTTGAATTATATGCACAGATGGAAGCATTTAATACAATTTTAATACTTTACCAAGTGTGAATACGCTACATAGATTATGCATATAATAAATCCGATACTTTTAACCTTAGGCCAAAATCCCACACTTAAACCAATGCTAGCTTACTGATATACTGATGTAACCAATGCAAAATGAGACTATTAGCATAACACAATCATGCTAACAGGAATTTACATCTAGCATGATGTCATTAGAGAAATAATGAATCCATGGTGGGAAGGAATGAGCATATTCCCCATGATCATTAATAAATTTCACCAACAGACGGAAATGATCCACTGCCCAATTGGTGATACAAACAACATTATTTGAAATATATATACAAGATGCTCTGTAAATGGGGATGGCAGTCTTTGCCAGCTTACTGTCCCAAGCAGAGAGTGAGAAAATCAATGGTGTAGGAAATACGTTTACGACCATTGACAATGTGATGGTTACACTTTTGAGTCATACGTTCAGATGGGTATTATGCCTTATATACTAATGCGGTACAAGGGAAGGAGTATCCAATGCACCTACTCAGATTACATTGACATAAATCATCTGTACATCTATCCACCAGCACTGATTTAACTGCAAAA
This sequence comes from Epiperipatus broadwayi, assembly GCA_028023455.1. NCBI lineage: Eukaryota > Metazoa > Onychophora > Udeonychophora > Euonychophora > Peripatidae > Epiperipatus > Epiperipatus broadwayi. The sequence goes on along the minus strand of JAQFVV010012519.1, from coordinate 2,719,359 downwards.
CCATTAGCCCAAAATTAACACACTTAAATTAACATAATCTTATGAATCTATGCAGCCATTTACATTTATTTTTAAATTATTAATTTAAAAGAAATTTACGAGAATGGAAATATATTAAGCACGTACATAAAAAAAAAATATAAATAATTTAAAATTTTAGTCAGATAAGAAAGAGATTTCTTTTAAAAGTTAAGTGACACTTAAAATGCTTGAAAAGTTTGTATTATATAATTAATGTTCATATTTCATTTAAAACAAAAGTTTATACTTTCCAATGCTGTAGATAAAGTCCATCTTTGCAGACCTTTATGCATCACACAATTCAAAGTTCTTTCCATTTCATAATGTTCTAGGTGGAGACAAGACCATTGCTGGCCAGTTTCCGGGAACCATCATACTCTGGAGACCGCCTCAGCTGATGAAAAATGCAGGAAATCTAATTTATTGCATGACACCTACATTTTGGAGATCCGCAATACACTTATAAATATATTTAAATAAGACACAATTAGAAAGAGCAATCCCAATCTAAATCTCAACTTCAAAGTTTTCTTTTTATATCTTTGTGAATTCTTATCATCAAATTTCAGGATCGATCTTGCCTGGCTTGGCACTGTTCTTATTGGCAATGATGACTTTTCCCTGAGGGTCATGTGTCTATTTCCACCGCCATTGCCCAGTTTCCTTTAGAACAGGAACTCACACTTTTATCACTAGTATTTTTTTTTAATTTATCTCTTATCTGACTTTATGCCCAAGGGCCTGTTTGTTATTATGACAATATAGAAAATCATTTCCATTCTAAAATTAAAAATAACTAATTAACAGCTTTTTTTTTAATTATTCTTTTATATTAAAATAATCTTGTTTTTAGATTTTAAACTTTAAATTATATAATTAGTTTGCCATCTGTGCATTATATATATTAATTTAAATAAAATTATTAAATTCTCTTTCTATATATATATTTCTATTTGAGGGTGATTTTATATTTTTTCCACTTTTATCTCAAAGTAATGTAATGGCGTAGGCTTAGCCATTTAATTTAGCAAAGCCCCCAACAGCAAAAATAATAATAATATATAAAGTCAGATGTCACACAACTTATATATATATATATATATATATATATAAGTGTGACATATATATTTGTAAATATAAGATATATATATATATATATATATATATATCTTATATTTACAAATATATAAAATTAAGAGCATGCTAATAAGCTCTAAACAAGCTGATTTTTTAATTTTTATAGTAAATGCTTCTACATGAGAAGGCATTCATATCATCTTTATCTATGATTGTCCTCATCTCCAGACCAGTTTCAAGCTATGGCTCTCTTCAGTGAGGAGCTAGAACACCAGATTCACAAAACCAACTCAAGCTAAGAATTTAGACATCTATGTATCTTTAAAATCAGCTCTCCAACTGAAAAAACCATATGGGTCTGAACTTAATTCATATACTCCATATATTAATAGGCTTGACCATTTAATTTAGCCAAAGCACCCAACAGCAAAATAATAGTAATATATAAAGTCAGATATCACATGACATATATATATAATTGTATTTACAAATATGTAAAATTAAGTGCATGCTAATAAGCTCTAAACGAGCTTTTTTCAGTTGGAGAGCTGACCTTAAAGATATGTCGATGTCTAAATGTTTAGCTTGAGTTAGTTTTTTGAATCTGGTGTTCTAGATCATCCTGAAGAGAGCCATAGCTCAAAACTAGTCTGAGGATGGGGACAATCAAAGATAAAGATGATTTGAATGCCCTCTCTTGTAGAAGCATTCAACATAAAATTTTAAAAAAAAGCTTGCCTGCTCTTAATAAACTAAATCATATATATATATATATATGATCTAATATCTTATTTTACAATGAGCTTCTTGCTATAATTCATATAAGCAAAAATTCTTTAATATAAATTATATAATCGATTATATATATAAATATAATATACATGTTAAATTCTCATTAGTTACCATGACCAAGCAGTAGTAGTTTGTAAATAGTTTATTTTAATATATGTATGAGTGTGTTTGTGTATATAAATGTACTTCCTTGGGTTTTTTCACCTACACAATTATTTTGCACCATCTCTCCATAAAAATTTTGAATTATCCAAAACTATAATAATGGGTAATGTTACATTGTGTTTCACTGCATTTCAAGAAGGTTAAGATTAAAAGCACATACACAAAATATTCATATTTTGGAATTACGCTACTTTCTTCCATTAAAAACAATTCTCTTATAATGGTTTCTAAATTATTGCATATTTCATTTTTAATATTTATTATGGATAAATTTCTCATTCATTCTTATGACATAGTTTATCATAAATGCTTTTTTTATTAATTTTAATTTTGAAAAGAATATTTCTCAGAATCAATTTAATGGTAGTTTTACCCGAGGTTCTCGATGGCAGCGCCACATAGTGGGCTAGAATCTTGGTAGTTGCTGGTAGCAGAGACAAGCTAGATGTGTTTATGGCAATCAGTGCCACCTAGGTTCTTGGTAGTTGCTGGTAGCAGATGATGTAAGCTACACGGGCTTATGCATGGCAACCAGTGCTATCAGGCGAGCAGCTTTGCTGCCGCTAGTTTGTGGGTTTCTGTGATGTGATGTGATGTATTATGGCTTCTCCTTAAACGAAGTCAAGAATATCTCAGCAATTATGCCCAGATAAACCTGTTAGCCACTTTCTTTTACATTCCCCACTCTAAATTTACCCATAATCTGCTCTATCCCATTTCCACAACATAATTTTTGTCAACTCTATAACATTTATATCTAAATCCCCCTTATCTTTTCCCAAACCCAGCATAAAACCAATAATTCACTTTCTGTATAATCACTCTTTTCATATTTATTTTTCCACAACTTCATTATATGTACCCTTTCTTTTTTCAAACATTTACATTCAATTAACAAATGCCTAATATTTTCAATTCCTTCCTTACATAATTTACAAAATAAATCACCCATATTTTTCCATTTACATGTATATTCTTTTGTAGATAAAGATCCCGTTCGAGCCTTAAACAATAAATTACTTTCCTTACTATTATCATATATTAACTCACACCTAATATTCTGTTTATGTGATGTGATGTGATGTATTATGGCTTCTCCTTAAACGAAGTCAAGAATATCTCAGCAATTATGCTCAGATAAACCTGTTAGCCACTTTCTTTTACATATGCATATGCATGGTGAACAGTGCCACCTAGCGGCTGGAAGAAGCATTTCTGCTTTCAGGGGCCCCTACCCTGTATGTTCTGTGTGCTAACACAGAAACAGTGCCTCTAGCAGCCATCGAGCACCTCGGGTGAAGCTCCCAATTTAATAATGGTAAAGTTAACAAAAATACATAAAGCTATTGCCAAATTTAGAAACAATGCAATTATATTATTTTCAAAAATAAAGATATTTTTTATTATTATAAACATATGATATAGGTTAAAACCTGTCTCTAAAGTATTTAAATAACCATTAAAGTAAATAATGATTTCTGGATAATGTAAATAGCTGCATATACAGGTTAAATAAATTAAGAAAGATTGTTTTTCATAGTTATAAAAGTTTCCAGTTTTAAGCAAAATACCCTTACAGATTTGGGATATGCAGGCATTGGAAAGGATATTTATGTGTATTCAATTTTCTTGGTTATTTAGGCTGTTTTGTATATATAAAGTTTTTATTATTTAGAAACGAGTGTAATGCAGATGCTTTTCCTGCCACTAATGCTCGGCCATTTACTTTGAGCTGTATTTGTTCAGTAGATGCACATTCCTACCGTACATCATATGTTTTGTATATTCTTTGATTGTTCATAAATAGTGTAATGCAGATATTGTTCCTGCCATTTAACTTCTTATTATTATCATTATTTACAAGGTAGATGCTCATTCCTACCAATTAGTTTGTAAGTTTCAGTCACTAATGCCAGGTAGATACATGATTTCTACCTGAGCATTTGGTGATATTATTTGATTAGAATTAAACCGATATTAAAGTATGTCTGGCACATGTGATATCTAATTTCCCTTATTTGAGTAGTTTAGTATTCATTTTCCAAGTACTACAGCTTGAAAGATTTATGTTAATCTAGTTCTTTTAATATTATAGTTTACTAAATGATTCGCATATCCTAAAGCTTGTAAGATCAATAAGTCTTAAAACTGTTATCGTAACAAAGATTAGTAATTACAGTTAGTCTGTGCAGCAATTCTGGATTTACCCACAAACTATTAAAATGCTAGGGTCATACATTGTCTGTACATAATAAAGCAATGAATTTCTAGTCATATGAATTTTGCATCAAACTAGCCAGGTTAGATCATTAGGTGTTGTATTCTAAATTCAATCCTAGGTAAAAGACCAATAGGGATTTCTGTCACTTATGTTATTATTTGTTTTGTCATTATCTATATACATAAATGAATCATAATTCCTCATTATTCTAGCATTTATCATTTATTGCAATCAATAATGGTAATTAAAATATGATAAGAATCTCTTGCATCTAACTGAGTCTCGTATGATATAAAAAGAAAAAGTTTGTGATAAAGTGATGTCAGAATGTAGATCTGCATACAAATTGACCTTGGGTGATTGTCATGTCAGCTGTGCATTTTTGACATTAGATTTTGGATTTAGTTTCTCCATACTTTTTTTTTTCTCATGTGTCATAGCATCAGCCGGGAAGTGAACCCGCCAACCCGGGGCAACTGCTTATAAAGCAGTTGTCGCTGACCTCTCGACCACCAATGCTTGACAGTTTCTCCATACTTTTAAATTATTTATTTTGTCAAATTGTAACTTATTTATTTTTACTGAACTTTGACTGGAGATAAAAATGGAAAACTTTTAAATTAAAAGGACTGAGTGCCCCTAAAAATAAATGTCTTTTTTTTCACTACTTCTGTAAATGTATACATCTACAGACACATATGTACATGTATATGAAATAATATATTCTATTAAATATAGTAGTGCTAATTAAAACATAAATTATCCAGTATTATATTCAACTCAATATATATACAAATTAGATTTTCTGATGTTTAATAAACATCATTTACATTTGTAAATTGTGAAAATCTTTGTTTTAACATAATAATTATCCACAAGAACTATATATTTAAACAACTCAGAATGTTTAAAAAAACGTAATATAATAGTACTGTGACTCTTATATGAATGAATTTAGATAATGTAATTTAAATATAAGATATAATATTATCTCTTCATCCACTGCACAAATCAATATTAAAGTCTCACAGAAACTAGTATGTCTAATTGTCAATCAAATGAGTTTCACTTTGCCTAAACTCCCAATATCTTTGAGGAGGTGTCATCTAAATTTATCTCTTATTTAAAATCTTGGGACTTTGGACAAAGTGGAACTCATTTTGTCTGTTTGACATTTTAGACATATCAGTTCTTGTTTGACATTTTAGACATATGAGTTTCTATGAGATTTTAATGTTATTTGTGCAGCTGATGAGAAGATTATTGCTCTCAATGTATTTATATATTCTGTAATGAAACAAACTATAATTGGAGAGAAGGGCTAATAAAAAATAAGATCATAAATGTATTAAATTGTACTCTGATTTCAAAGTAATAGAATGGATATATCTTCTATCATCATGTAATAATATGATGTCAAGTAGATGAAGTAAAGTATCACATTGAGGCAGTCAAATGGTTTGCAAACTAAAAGATGAATATGTCAATAATTTAAGGTGTCTTACTTATTATATGTTTTTAAATATATTTTAATATGTTTAAATAAAAATGCATGTTCCTGGTAGCTAAATTATTACACCATTTCTTTAATACTCAGTCCAAAGAATAATGTGATCATAGTGGCTTGAATTTATTACAAATGATGATGCCATGTGAATATCTTGGTTATTGAATTATAATCATCACATAACTAGCCACTTCATTATATATCCATTATTTCCTATAATTTTATCTTTATTAAATATGGTATTTAATTACTATTCATTGAGTATAGAAATTGATATCTGATTATTACACATATTTATTAATATTGTATATCCAGACCTAGAATGGAATGAAGAATAAAGAACTACAATAGTTTAAAAAATTACTAAATGAGAGTTTGGGTAAGATATAAATATGCATTTTTTCCAAATTAAATGATTAATAAAATATTGTTGAAACAGTATCAGTCATATCGGAAATTATACTATTAAACGTAAATTACATTATTATTACTTCTATATTTTTACTTTACATGTCTCAATTCACATATATACACAGAAACTTTTTATATTTCCTCAAGAGATCACATATATTTTTATATATAAATAAATATTGTAATAAACAATGGGATGGAGCAAATCAATTTTTTTTTATCTCTTATGATCAAAATACAAATTCATAATACCACTAAATGCAAATTAAGTGTTAATAAAAATAAATAAATAAGTTAATTCATAGCTTATATAAAAACATTTTGTATTATTAAAATATAAAATAATTAAATACACCATATAATAAAACATACATTTTAAAATATAACCAGGGTTAGTCGATATTAAAGTTAGTTAGAAAAATAAATATTTTCATGTCGGATTCTATTGTTTCAGTTTTTGTAATTTGATCTGTATAAGTTTACATATAATTTATTCTTATAAGGGTGTAAACATAGGAAACTATTTCTTGAGTTAAATTCTTTATAACCTTTGTTTTGTTATGGACACTTTATTTCTTAAATAAATTTCTTTCTATAATTGATTTCAGATTAAGTTGTCACCATTTTGCACAACGATTTTGCAAGCGTCTTTTATTCAGATCATTTGCAGCAGAAGGTGAAAAAAATATGCTTCAGAGCTCTGGAGGCAAATCAACTAATATTAGATAGGCTGCATTTTGACTGTATATATTTAGGCTGTTTGACTTTTCATTTTGATATCTTTCTTTATGAATATTTTTCTTGCTGCTGCTGGACAAATGCAGCTTTTATATGGATTATCAAGCTTTTCTTGATTCATGATAATTATTTCTTTGAAATGCAAATTAGACACTTACTTGCTGCTAAATTTAGTGAAAAGTGTGAATTTAATATTTTTTATAGAGAGGCAAAACTCTCCAAACAGTAGCGTCACTCAGTGCAAGTCAGAGTAATCAATGAAGACAGGTGCATAAAATCCCTATCTAGTGCCTACTCATCCAATATCCCCAGACTAGTTTTTAATTTCTTCCTGCATCCATTGATTACTTTGGCTTGCACTGAGTGGCGCTACTATATGGAGAGTTTTGCCTGTGTAAACATCTTGTGTAAGCATAAAAAAATGTTGATCATGTGATGTTTAGTGGTTTAATATTTTTTCTGGAACACTAACTATATTTAACATTTGAATCAAACTTTATACACCCTCTCAAATTCATGATACAATTTAAATCCTTTATTCTTTAATCCCGTGTTATTTCTTAAATTAAAATTTTATTAATTATTTAACTACGTTTCTATTTGAAATCGAAACATATTATCTATTTCAGACTTATCTTCTGAGCTCTTTATTGATTAACAAACTTTAATTAAGCTGCTTATGACTTAGCTAACTTTGAAATTATTTAAGTTTGACATTTTTTGTTAATTAAATTAATATGGTTATAACAAACTTTCATTTTTATTCAAATAATTATGAATATAATTTTAATATATTTTAAATAAACTATTTATCCTAACAAGATTTTATAAATATCATAGTGTGTTTTTAAAATCATTCTTTTTAATACTTTTATATTTAAATAAATGAGTATAAATCTTAGTAAATATTACTTTGTTACCTTATATTATTTCTCTTTTTGATAGGACAGTTGAAGATTAGTAAATCAATTTTCACTCTTGTTTATTTCTGAATTCTTCATTTGAAAAAAAAAACAACTCATTCTCAAAAAGCGTTGGTGGCTTAGTGATTAGCATAGTTGCCTTCCAAGCAGCTGGCCCAGGTTCACTTCCCTGTCAAGGCTTTGACATATGAAAAAAAAAAAAGAAGCCTTCTTTAGTATTGCTCAAAAGGAAATTAAATACAGTAAATTAATCAATTATTTTACCATCTCTCTATTGTACTTCATTTAAGAATCTTTATTTTTTATTTTATGGATTTTATCAAATTAACATTATATATATATTGTACCGGTATAAATCCACCATGCTTACTCATACACAGTACCCGAGTTCAAACCCAGTCCACGTTTAAGAATAAATTCCAAAACGCCAACGAAATTCAAACCCAAACCCCGGCATGACCAACCGATGATGACTTTATAACAGCACGGGGTTATCCCTTTACTAGCTCAACTCAGAACACAGACTAAATTACTTACAGTTATATATATAGATCTATTATACTCTGGGTATCGGTACGGTCATTAATGTAATGAATATATTTAAGTTGTCAATACAGACAGTAGGTGACTAAATAGACTTCGAGAGTAATGAGGTGGAAGACACAAAATTAGAGTAAATAAATTGTTTAATAACAAATAGAGAGCATAAAAATATAGTATTCAAAAGTACGGTAAGATTTCCATAAATATTCTATTATAATTAGCTACTAGTCTTTAGTAATCATTTTACCTGGTAAACAAACTCATACCAATATTTGTGTAGTGAAATGATTGACGGGTGGCTAAGGGAATCAGAGCATTTGAGCATTGAAAATATTTATCTACGATTTTTATTAAGTTATTTTATTCGAATAGATTCGAACCGTTGCGTGTACGAATAGTTGGAGGGTGGTTTCGTATAACTATGATATCTAAGATTGATGTACTAGCAGTTGCCTAGATTGAAGAGCCCTACAGTAATCACTTGCGGTGCATTAACGGAATACCGGACGGCTTGTACTTTGACAAGGCTTAATGCCCCCAAGTAGCTCCGGGACACTACAACCAGCCGGGATCATTTCGAAACCCGGTGATCCAAGAGATAACCTGGGAAAGAATTGCTTTCTTCCCCATATGGTAGTATGGCGAGACGCTAACTTCGGCGAAGGGAAGGCATTGCCACAGTCATCGAGGACGAGTGCTTGAAGTGGATTTGAAAAGGAATTATACCAAACCTGGGTAATCAATTCGTCTATTTCTGCGCAACAGGCTGATATAACTATTCCAATAAAACATGGCGGAATCAAACTGACCGTGAAAGCAATAATTAATTAAGTTTACTCTGAAACCCCTAACTCCCCCAGGTCGTTCAGGCGGTAGCGATGATAACAAATTATACACTGAGAACTATTTCTCATTTCATGTAGGAAACTAAGATAATAAACTTAAAACCCTTTACATTTTTAAGATTGAAGTATCGGTTACAATAGTATGACAACAAAAAAAACATAATAAAGTGATTTAATATCTGCCAACTCAATATATGAAATAATCTTTACTTTAACAATGAACTTCCTTTTAAAATAACTATAATCAATATTATAAACTAGCTTTAAACAGAGTTGGGAAATATTTCTATTGGCATCGTTTGTTTATAGCATAAGTAAATAGGAAAAAAAAATATAAATGTCTTCATTTGAATTATTATTAGTAGATACAATATTTACAAACTATTTTCTAAAGACTAGAGCAGAGGAAAAGGAGAAAAGAAAATTTACTGACAGGTTTGAAACAATAGCGTTATAAACGAAACAAAAAAACTTACATGTGATTCATTTGATTGACAGATTAACTTATAACATTAAGCTCGGGAGAAAGTTAAAAGTTCAGGTAACACAGTTACCCTTCCTTCTTCATCCGGCTTGGCTTCTCACGATGTTATTTCTGATGAACGTAGGCGTGCATTTGAAATCTACTTGGAAGGCATAGTCAATTTGGAGATTGGAAGCTGGAAATTGTGAAGCACATAAAACATGATCAGTCAGCGGCACAAGGATTCAAATTGGCGGGACAGAGATCAGCTCCTGGCACTTAGCCCATCGACATTAAGGTTTACTGGTGGACTTCTTAACAAAAGTTGGAGAGATTTCTCTAGCAACTGCTTTGCTGTTTTTGAGACGATCTACTCTCAGCCACGTCAAAAGTTAGAATGTTAGTTTTCTCTACGATGGCCACGGTTGACCTTTCTGTCTGGTTTTTGTTTTAGGCTCCGCCTACTTTTCTCTAGCCTTCAGCAATCCAGCTTGACCATACAATATCAATTATCCATTTCCATTGTTCCGTTTTCAGCTATCTTTAACTTTAATACGCAATTTTAAATTGACAAAGTAATTACAAATATAAATTCCTTATCTAATTTCGAATACAACTCAATTACTCTATACATTTGTACAATACAGATTTTAATTAAAACCACTGATCAAAGGAATGTGACTTTTGATCAGTATTTTTAAACGACTTTGTATAATTCTAAAAGGCTCAAATTTAAGCAAATACACCCGCAATGAAACTTTTAAATTAAGCTGATATAAATTCACAAACCACGCACACACGAATATTATTTCATGATTTGTGACATTTATGCACGGAATCTTTACATATTTATTTACAAAACATAAAATATATATAGCTCAATTTTTGTGACTTGAAATGGAAAAATCCCATTGCGGGTGAATAGTAGTTCAAATTATGTACTTAAACACATGAAACTAAGATCGGTTCTTCGATCTGTCTGTTTCAATATATAGTGCAACATTGTTCCAAGGAACACACATATATATAACACAATTACTTGTCTTTAGTTTTTTTTTTTGAAGTGAGCCATTTGGATTTATTTTCTGATGAAAATCAGTCCTCTGGATGAAATATTGAAAGCCGCAGTAGATAAATAACTGTGTTTGTTTTTATTTATTTATATATTTCTTTTAAGTAGTTTATATATTTTTTTATTATTTTCACACACGCATATACACACACGTATATATATATAAGTGTAATAATGTTCATGGCTAAATTAGTTTATAAATAACCATTAGAAACCAGTCAACACTTAGACAATCCCAATATAGATAACAATCATCAAACTTAAACTGTTGTCAAGGCAACCTCCTTTTAACAGTAAAGAATCACCTTTACTGTTAAAAGGAAGTTGCCTTGACAACAGTTTAAGTTTGATGATTGTTATCTATATTGGGATTGTCTAAGTGTTGACTGGTTTCTAATGGTAATATAGATATAAAACAGAGAGGGCAAGAGAGAAAAGGATTAATAAAATCCATAATAATTTCAATTAAAAAAACTTGCATCTTTATAATTATATCTTTTACCAGGTGGTGGTGCATCAACTTTTATGAAAGCCAACTATTGCCCCATTACTGGGGATCCCGTAAAATCTATGCCATGCAAACTTACATCTCGGCTTAATTTTAAACCAATGGCTCATGGAGATAGGTAAGTTTAAGTTTCATATTTTTTACTTCAAGTCTTTGAATGAATTTAATTTTTTTTATTATTGCTTTTTTTTTTGTAAACTCCTGAAATTTTTTTTAATTATCTAAAAATATCATATATTACTAAATTTTGCACATATGATTACTTAAATATTCGCAAGAATTATAATTTTTACAAATTTTATTTATCAAGATAATATACAAACTCTTCTTCAAAGAAAGCTATTGATTAACAACTTAATTATATATATATATATAATTATAATTGAAATAATATTTTTAAACAGTTTATAAACAATTCAAACAATCTTTAAATCCGCAGAAGTACTTTCGGTTACTTTCAAACCTGCCTCAACTGCTATTAAATTCAAAAACTAAAAGCGGAAGCAAACGTCATCAATTCAATACGAGATTCGTGGAATTTGAATTGATGACGTTTGCTTCCGCTTTTAGTTTTTGAATTTAATAGCAGTTGAGGCAGGTTTGAAAGTAACCGAAAGTACTTCTGCGGATTTAAAGATTGTTTGAATTGTTTATAAACCGTTTAAAAATATTATTTCAATTATAATTACAATATTATTTTTAATTAACGGATATTTTTATTTATTTTACATATATATATATATATATATTCTCATAAAAATGTGTACATTATTACAATGGTGAAAGCAATACAGTTGCAATACAGTTAACGACAAAGCCGGGATGAGGATCACACAACTAATCTTAGAGTCAGGAACAACTAAATGTACAGCCCAAGCATCATAAATGAAAATCTGCAATGGAAAGACGGTCCCATGTGTTTTAAAAATAAAGAAGCTAATTTTTTGTCTCTATCATGGATTGACCGAAGTTTTGATATGAATAATTGATGGGAATTATCAATGGTATGATTAAAGATAAGCATACATCTAATGGATCAATATGCAAAGAATAAGAAAATGGAAATCCTAATGGACCGAAACATACCATTGCCAATACTATTAATCAGGGTAGTGAAAGTAGGCTTCTGGCTTATATAGATGGAGGCTATAATGTCTTTATAACACTGACGTGAGGTACAATGACAGAAAACATGCAATGGTCTCATCATCTCTATGACATAAAGGGCAGATCTGGTCAATGTGTGAGAAACCCCTATGGGTGACCAGAAAATGGTTTGTAAAAAGAGCATTTAGGTTTTAGGTTCCAGATGTCGTCACCGCTTGAATTTTTTAATAATGGTATGAAAGGATAAAATTGAAGGATAAGGAGGAGTATCATCATTAATAAGATGATATGCCTCCCAAAAGTTAATTTTTTGAGAATTTGGTTGAATAGGTATACAGTAATGGTAAATTTTAAGATGTGCTCTAATAGGAATGACAACCAGCTCTTCTCAGGAGGAGGGGGAGTGTTAATGTCATGAAATCTTACACATTAGTTTTTCTATAACTAATAGTTTTTTAAAAATAAAATTCATTTTGAAGCAAGAAAATTGTAATCAATCAAACATCAATAGTATTTTTAAACAATTTCTTATAAAAACTAATAAATAAATAAATATGCAATATTATTGTTTCTCATTATAGATCATTAAATATAAGAAACAGTGATGAATATGATGTCAAGAGTTATAGAAAAATGGTGGTTACATAAAAATTTAAATAAGGAAAGTGTATTGATAAAGCTAAAGAATTAAATTGTAAATTTTAGTGATCAAAGTATTATTGAATTACAGAAAAATTAGACTTATATCAACCAAATTACATGATTTCCATTGAACATTAAAAAAATTTTCAAATTTCTTAGTTCATTTTGTATTATTTTCCAGTTGTGTTTTATTATTTTTAATTCTTTTAAAATGACTGGTAAAACATTTTATTTCATTATTATTGTTATTATGGTTGTTGTTATTGGGTATAATATTTACTATATAATGCAAAAAAAAAAAGCAAGAAAAAGACCACATATGAGATGGATAGATGAAATAAGGAAACTTGCTAGTAAACAAGGCAAAACTCTCTCCATACAGTAGTGACACCCTGTGTCAACTAGAGTAATCAATGGATGCCAGAAGAAAAGAGATTGTGGGTCAGAGAAATAAATTTGGAGAGATGATTTTGAAAATGGTGATGATAATATTATTCCATTTTTCTAATATTTTACTTTATATAAATAGATGTGATTGAATCTATTAAAAATGAGGTTATCATATATATATATCTAAGCTTATGGAAATGTCAAAAGCTAAGCTGGGTGCAAAAAGAATGATTTTTTTATTATGTGCGAAAATCATTTTATTTAATAACAAATTAGTAAAGTGAAACCAAAGAAATTTGTAAGATTATCAAAAACCATTAAAACATCACATAACTACCATTTCTTTTCTTCACCCAAGATAGTAAAACGGTAACAATTCTCTCTACATCATAGTGCCATCTAGTGCAAACTTTAGTAATCAATAGATGTGGATAGTTTATGCACTTAAACATTAGATAGGGATTTAAATGCATCAACATTCAGACATCTCTTGATTACTATAGCTTGCTCTAGATGGCACTATGATATGGAGATATTTGCTATTAGGATTAACAACAAAGTATAAGCAATAAGGAAATTTTTTAAAAATATTTTTCGTGTTTAACAAATTAAATAGTTTTGAAAGGCCTAATTTGATTTTTTATATATATATTAGATATATTAATTCTCTTTCTTGAAAGTTAGGCCAAGAGTCTTAGACCACTATAGGTAGATTTTAATTCACTGGATAAAAAATAATTTTATAGACAATAAATTATATATTGTTCCTATAGAGCACCATTATGAAAAAAGTCAATGATAGAAATGTTACCCAGTAAAGAATTCTGGCTGATTTATTGGATAAATGAATCTATTCCTTCCTGTCTTCACAATAATGTGTCTTCAGACAATGATGGATGTAGTTCTTAACATAAAAATATTAATAATGAATAATTCATAAGAGAAATTTGCTTCTTTCAGTTAGTAAAATAAACCATGTTACCAGTGTGATATCCATCATAGATTGCTTCACATATAATACTAGGATTGTCACACATTTGCATATATAGACAGAAAGAAGTCCTATGTCTAAAAAGCCATGTTTATGATTTTATATATGCAAAAAAAAGTAGATTCTATAAGTGCTGGTATTTGGAATGGAAGTTCTCATTCATTTAAAATGGGCAGTGTTCAGATCACTGAATAGAAATTAAAAATAGTATTAACTTCTTTGGTCTAAAAAAAAACTAATATTAAAGTCATAAATAGATTGTGTGAATAAATTAAACTATTTAATAGATTAAAGGAGGAAAGTAATACGAAAAGGTTGCTCATATCAAGTGTAAAAAAAAATCATCAGAAAAATGTTTTGTTTATAATGCAACTCAAAAAGAAATAGTTAACTATAATGGCTTTATTACACATATATAATATTGATTTCTGTAGTTATATGTAGGTTTTGAGTTATTTATTCTTTGTGGATCTTGACCTTCTTTAGTTATAGGAAATTATTGTGAATGAGTTGATTTGTATAACTACATAAACAAGTTGGTTTGTTTCAAAATCTTAAGGTTTTTTGACTTGGGAAGTTCACATGATCACCATCTCTTATACTAGCACATAATTGTTTATAACAAGGCAAAACCCTCCATACCATAGTGCCACCCTGTGCCAACTAGAGTAATCAATGGATGTCAGAAGGCTTGTGAATAAAATCCCTATCTAATGCCTACTCATCCATTGATGAAGGCCACAAGCCAGAAACTAGTCTGGGGATATTGGATGAGTAGGCATTAGATAGGGATTTTATGCACAAGCCTTCTGGCATCCATTGATCACTCTGGTTGGCATAGGATGGCACTACTGTATGGAAAGTTTTGCCTTGTTTACTTGGGAAGTTCATTAGTTATAAAGATGGCTGCCAAATGGGTGAATATAAATATTGATTCTCCTTGAAAATGGCTAATAGTAGTAAACTACTTTGGAAGTGTTGATGTAGCATTGTTATTCACTATTCATTTATTTTCAAGCTTATAGTAGATGGCACTGAAATAGAACAAATAAGGTAAAATTATGTTCCTATTCAGATGTTAAAAGTGAACTGAGAAAGTCATGTGATACTTTCCTTGGTGTAAAAAGGTTGTAGCAGTAATTAAATCAAACTCCATTTAGATTATAAATGACTATTTAAATCAGTTTTATAGTTGAATACAATTTATTTAATCATCACAAGCACTTCTAACTAATATTTTACCAATATAAAAAAAAATCTTAGAAGTGAATAAATTTTTATAAAATGTTCTATTTGTGTACGCTTTTATTTAAATTGAGACTGGTTTGTTGCTGAAACAAATAAGTGAATGGTCCATTCATTGCACATTTCACATTAACCATTTTCCTTAAAAGATAACAAACTTCTCCATTATCAAAATCAGGTATCTTTAACTTAACAAGCCTAAAGGAACTTTCTAACTATTATGTATGTCTTCTAAAGTTTTGTATCCTTCCTGGTCTCTAAAATTTCAGATTTAATTTATTTTCTACCCTGCATTTGTTTTTATCATTTAACAATTTCAGTTTTAAAATTATCTTCATTATTATTCAATTATAGAATTTTTTTTATTTAAAAAGTACTTTTCTTATATTCATTTCATTTTATTTTATCCTTTTCAATTACATTTGTGTTTTCCTGAAGATTTGTGCTGATGTCATTCTAACTGTAATTATATATTGAACTATTTCCATATTTATTTAAATTGTCAAATGTTTTTAAAAAAATTCAAACTTTATTTATATTTTTTCAAGTACCCTCAACTATTAATAATGGGACACTGGTTAATATACTTAAGGCAACAATTTGAGTACTCTTACTCCCCTCTTTTCTTCAAAAATTGCTGCTTGGCCAGTGACAATCTAGTCCTAGAATTGAATCAGTGACCTTTAGCTTTGTGAATACTAAATTTAAAATGATGGCTTATCAACTAGGATTGTTCTGGGAAAAACAACAGTCACTTTCCTATTTGTTATTTTTAAAGGCAAAGAGTTATTACTAAAGATGGTGAATTTCTACCCAAGTTAACTTGTGGAATAATTTACCATTGTCTTGCGAACAGTATATATATATATATATATATATACTATATCACATTTTTGTTATATATATATATATATATATATAACAAAAATGTGAGTGAGAGTGGAAAGTAATATTACGATGATGTATGAGAGACTCTTAATATCATGAAAGATGAATAATGCATTGGGATAAGTTATTTTTCACTTTCCAAAATGTAAGCTTGTGGTTAAAACCTATAGAGGTCCCTACTATTGCATTTTTATGCATACATTCTTGAGGTTACAGGCATAGTAAATATTATATCTATTAAAATAAAAGGTAATTTCAAAGCAATAATAATATGCATAATTATAAATTAGGAAGAGGAAAAAAATACTTCCCTCATCCCTATATAGTACTTTCAAAATCACACATTTCCCTTCATCAAAATATATTCTCCGAGCAATAAATATTTTGCACTTTGAGTAATATCTAATAAGAGTCTTTATGACTTTTGTTTAATATCTGGTATAGCAAATATCTATCACCAAATAATTATTTATTGACATGATCTGATCTACTCTACTCTTGTAGAGTGAAATGTAATGTACCTTTCTAACAGTACAATAAACAATAATGAATTTCTTTTGCCACCACCTTAATTATGACACAAATGAATTGATTAATGATTAATAATATAATAAATAATGATCTCAGAGTTCTTCTGTTAATTTTGGGAAAGTATACTGTTGTATTGTGTTGCCAAATAAATGACTGGCATCCTAGTAGACTATAGAAGACATACACTTCTCTTATAACTAATATATCCTAATATATATTATAATAACAATAATAATTACCTACAGAAGTGTTTAATCTGCTTAACAATTGCATAAACAAAATATATAAAATTTAGAAACATTATAGCCTTTTACCCAAGATGTCACTGGAAATAATAGAAAGGATATATTTTATATTTTTTTACTACCCTATCAACAACACAATAAAATAATTAAGTTTGATTACTGTACTTTTATTAGTAGATTAAATAAATAATGTGCAGTCTGAAAAATGGATCAAGTAATCCAAAGCAAGATTAAATAAATATTCATTTCTTTTGATTACAATCCCATCTTGGAACTGAAGCATTTATGGAATAATTGCATTTTTGGTAATACCGAGATATTGGATCTGCATAAAAATCGATCATCTGATTTATCAAGATTTCTATTATAAATAAGAATTCTGGACACAAGATAAATTGCATATAGAAAAACAAAAACTAAGTTTAAATAATCAACAAATACATTTATTAACATTCTAGATACATATAAGTAAAATGTATTTACAATGTTATTGAAAGTTATTTGCCAAACATAGGTGCTGTTAAAATATTTAATAGGATATTACAATGGATAATACTGAATTGCCTTATTAATGAACTATCTATTGGTATTAAAACATTTTGGATGAATTAAAAAAATACATTTAGTTGAGGTAAATAGTTTCAATATTTTACTAATTTATTTTAAGCTGCTCTAGCTAAATCATCCTATTAAAGAAATGTTTAACGAGAAACAAAAATAAGATAGCTTAAATTACAAGATAAGCCATATGATTTATGAAATATATATCCCTCTATCAGGTAACAAGTCATAATACCTTTATTTGCAAAATTAACATATTACAGATTAAAATAACTTAATCTGAACTATTCTGTGACTGAGTTTGAACTAGAAAACTTGTACGATAATGACGATTATCATATCCAACAAATAAGATAATCATTGACTAGCATTATTATTGAATAATGTAGCAATAAAAATGGAACATGCATCAGAAGTCATGTACACACATATAATGTATTTGATTTATGTTCACAAAATAATGAAATATTTAATATTAAATGACTTACTAATCCATCGGTGAATTACTTCCCAGTTGGTGATGAAAAAACAACATTGTGTATGTGCATTTCTTATTATGCTGTGTAGCAAAATTAAACATTTTAAATTACTAATACTTTGTTGCTTTACTTGTGAATTACTGACAAGGCACAGCAGGACAATACAGACACTGTTACACTTAACAATAGCATTACAAATAACCAAGTACACCTTGAAGAACTAAGTACTTCAATATTTATCCTATCATTGCCATGTCATTTCTAATGAGCACAAACAACTTCATCTTCCACAGTGGTAAAACATTTAATAACATCATAAGGGATAGATTTCTAAAGATAGGCTCTTCAGAGCAGAACAACATACACAATAGTATGGTGAATTCTAACACTTATATCTTAGGTAAAAACGTATGTATGGATGCAGTCTCACCACATAAGAAAATGGAATACACACCATATAATGATACTTTCATGGGACCTTGGTACCTTAACAACATATGAAAGTAATCTTAGAATATAAAGAACATTATCCTCTCATGGAATACAAAAATAATATGTGAACAATGGGGAGAGCACATCCATCCCACAAATCACACTGAGCAAAGCAACATCTCATAAAGTCTAATGCTTGAAGGCATAAATCCTAGACTAAATGATGGCAAGATAACAAAATTATCACATAGCTTAATATTTTCACTAAAAATTACAGACATTAAGCAATGTCTGAATCCAACAAGACTATGGTCAGTCAAACGACTGTAAAATATTTAAAATATCACAATAAAAATTCTGCATTGTGTATGAACAGAATAAAAATTTATAAAGGTAAAATGGACATAATAGCAAAGTAAATATTGATAAAAATGACTAATAAACATTCAGTTGCATTAAAATTTAACCATAAAATTATTATACCATAATAATTATGAAATATTGAACTTCTGATAAACATACATTGGCTGTTTACTTCTGGGTAAATGAAACACTAATAAACATTATTTTTAAAAAAACATAAGAGATAAATATCTCTACTTGAATAAGAGGCATAATAAAATTTAACTTAAATCAGCAAATATAAAATACTAAATTTTACTTTGCATGTGTAGGAATACTTATGCATTCTATAATAAAACCATTAAAGAACATCATGATAATAAAATACCTTGACATACAATTTACTATAATATATATATGAAAAACAAAAAACAAGTTAAACTTGCTAATGCTTGTATTAATGATCAATAGATGGCGTTTTACCAGAAACACCGTCAAAGCGTATGTTTGTTTACATAAATGTCAGAGTAAGCATTCACTATCTCTTTCATTAGTTCCACCTTCAGATCATAAATGTACCTTTGAAGTTTTCTTGCAATGATATATATTGCAGAGGCTTCTACTATGTGGTGAAACTGAACTGATATCAGACCCATATAGCTATCTGGCTTGCTATGCTGAGTTTGAAGACATTACGTGTCTAAAAGATTCACGCTTGCAAGCTGAATAGAAATTGTTTCATAAACGCTCAGAGTTAGTGTTTAGATCTAGTTTCTTATTCCTATTCTTCACTGATGATAGCAAATCAGATTGAAATCATGATCTGAAGGTGGAACTAATGAAAGAGATAGTGAATACTTACTCTGACGTTTATGTAAACAAACATGCTTTGACAGTGTTTTTGGTAAAATGCCATCTATTGATCATATATATATTACAACACCTTAGTTCTTTAGCAGAATTCCTTCCATAGTCAGTGACTTGTCAAGGGCACAATGTCCTTCCCCGGTGAGTTATCTATAGAATGAAGCAGCCATACTAAACAAGACATTTTTTTCCATAGAAAATTAAAGCAAATATAACTTTCCAAAAGTAAGCATAAATAATAAAATATTAATAGTTCTTATTCTAAATAAATAAAAGTTTTGGATCCATTTTTAAAGAAATTGGTTAACCATAAGATATCTGAAAATTTTCATTTAAGAGCACATCATCATCATCATCATAATAATAATAATCATCATCATCATCAAGTTGTCTGTTAAATTTTGGCATCCATAGTTCCATTGAAAATAAGCAATACTTTCCTTTTACTTCTCTTTGAAAAGCACATTTAAAAGCATGTTTTAATTTTTTTTAAATGTACTTAAAGATATTATTTTTAGCAATTTTTTTTTAAATTATAAGTAAGTTTAACAGTTTGCAATTTAACAACACATTTATTAAATATCCAATATTGTTATATCTGCAAACTATATTTCCTTCATAATGTCTTTTCATTAATTTCCTTGGTTAAAATTTACTCAAATGAAATACTGAGAAAAATGAAGTATATTAAAAATTCTCATGCTTTTCTTTTACAATCACTTTAGTTTACATTTCTCATAAATACTCTCTTTTCTAGTAAAATTTGGAGAAAGCAAAGCCCAATTTAAAGAGTCCTCTACCAAAGATAACAGGTTATTTGAGAATTATAAATTTTATATTCAGTATTTTGAACTATTCATTAAGATTAATGTAAATTCAGCATTTAAACATTTATAATAGGTAATAATTGATTAATATAATTGTTTATCTTTAACTCAGAGTTTTAACAGACTTTTTTAATTTTTGTTTCTTCCTCTTAAAGGTGAAACATAATAGCACAAAGTAAATTAGTACAATGTCTAGCATGATTTTATAATTTAATATAAAAGAATACATCACTCAGTCTCTTTCATAATTTACTTTTAAACATAATTGATAAAATTGAATCATTATAAATGAATTATTCTTCTGAAGCATGATATTAATAGTTAAGAGAATTCTAATTGAATTATGCCAATATAAACAAGAATACCTTATAAGTTGGCTTAACACTGCATTATAGGTTAACAAATATAATTTTTTTTAATAAACTTAACACTTAGATAAAAAAATAAAAACAATTAAAGAAAATTATTACTGTTTTTTAAGATTGCAGTGCACAGCAGTGTGCCGGTCAGGAGATGGAGAAAACAAAAAAACCAACTTTGCAAACTGACAATCTTTATCTTTTTATACCCCCATTGACAGGTGTCAAAATTAATATCTTCCTATTAAAATAGTGACCTCTGTTAAAAGAAATGTCAATTACAAAGAGGAACTAATTAGTAAAATTATGTAATTTTGATCTAGTTCTTTCGAATTCATGTAGTTGAAGAAAATGTCAATTTAACTGTCTTCTATTAATTAATAAAACTTAATAAAAATAAAATTAGATAAATTATATTTCATTCTTTTTAAAACAAAATATCTTTTCCTCCACTTAAGTTTATCAGAAATTCTAATTTAAATCTTTAACTCTTTATTTACTAAGTCTAACAAAATATTTATTTTTAAATGTTTAATAATTAAAATCAAATATCTTGACAATTAAAACCAAGAAACAAAAAAACACATATGCGCAAATGGATATACACACACGTGTATATAGGAAATAAGGTTTTCTGAATTAAATTTATTTTAATAACTAACTTATACTTTAAGCAATTTAATGTTATTAAAACAAATCAATTAACTTTAATCTGAGATACTTTTTTTAAAACTTATTAAATAAGAATTAGATCTAGATAATTAATTATTCTGAATACAATTAAATAATTGCATTTTAATACTCTAAAACTATCTATTAATATTTTTAAACTTTAATTATAAAATTATCTCTGTTTAGATTTCTTTTCAGAAGTATATGTAAATTAAATATTAACTTTTAACCTAAAGCATACATTTTCCTAATAGCAAAATTATATCTTTGTTTCAGCTTTTAATTTATCAACTATTATGCATTTTATATTCTTAATGGACTAAATAAAGTAAATCTATTAATGCATAAGAGTTAGATAACACAATTTACACAAGATAAAGTTATCTTCTTTCTCACTATTTATTATTTCCATTTTTTTATAATATAGTAGCTTAAATTCTTAAGTTAAAGCAGTCAATAAAGACAATGTGCAAAAGCATAGGGTCACAATATATATATATATATAAGCTTTTTTATTGCCCAATATTTTGTGTTTATAATTAGACATATTTCCAGTGAATATGCACAGTCTATTATTTTGGTTATATCTCTTTTTTTCTTCTAATGATTGTTTTATTTTGTTTTAATGGCTTTTTGATTTAGCAAATAATTTCATCTTGATATTTCTACATTTACAAATATATTCTCTTGTTGTCAGAATCCTTATTTATGCTTTTAAAGAATAAACTGCTTTTTTTTAATCATAAAATGTCTCTACCACAATAAGCTCTTTATTTTTATACATAATTAAAACTTAATTTTTAAATTTGTCATTCATCTCTCTAATACTGCCATTGATTGAATAATAATAATATTATCTTATTACAACTTTTACTATTGCTTCGATTAATAATTTCCATAACAGTATTCATCACACTTATATGAATATACTCACCATAAAATCTTTGTCTAATTCTTTACTATATTTTACTATTTTTCTTACCCACTTTATTCTATTACTCCCAAAACATTTTCAATTGGCTTTTATCATCTCCCATATAAAAATGTGATCACGCCATCTCACTCTAACATTTGCTGTACAATTATTCACATTAAAATAATCCCCCCAATATCTATAGACACAAACACTGTATTTCCATATGTTACCCAAAACTGCACTTCCTTTTTGAACTATTTTTTCTACATTATTCCTATTACGTGAAATATGTGATTATTTTTTTATCATTCCCTCTCTCTTTTTTTGATTAGTTTTATTTTCTAATTATTCAAACAAACTTTTTGGTTAGGCAAAATGATTTTTAAAAATTATACTTAATATTTTTTTTTCCAAAAAAAACTTTTTTGTGCACAAAATTATAACATTACCCTCCCCCAAAATATCTAGTAAAATATGTAATCCCTTATGTATTAAAATTAATTTAAAATTTCATGTAAATTCTTCTCACGTTGTCTGTTGTCATTTCTATTTCTTTTAAATATAACAAAAACAATAATAGGATATATAATAACATCTAAACTATTATTAACTTTAATTGAATCTATATTTTTTAATTGAAAAGTATAGCAGATGGATTTATAATTTTCTAAGTACTCTCTACTCTTCTGCAATCTATAGGAAATTTGAGTAATTAGTAAGAACCAAATGCATTTAAATTTCTTGCCCAATCAGTTTCTAGGTTTTATCTTTATCATTGAGGCTTGGAAGTGAAAGTGGAAAGCAATGCAACCTTGAATCTTAAGTCTTATTAATAAAAGCAAAAATCAGTCTGGGGGGGGGGGATTTAAATTCATCTAGTAATAATTAATTATACTTGGAAATATTATTTGTTTTTATTTGTATTATACTCTGTACTAAACAATTGACGAATTGTTATTTTATATAATTATACTTTCATAAATAATAAAAGAGTAGGCGGATGATCTTGTTTAATCCTATTTAACATTCATAATATTTATTATTTCAATTAAAAATTACATTAATTTTATAATAATGTTTTATTTATATATGGCTATACTAGTCATATTAAAACACTGAAATTTTTATTACAATTTTATAAGTTTAACCACCGTGTTTTTTAAACATTTGACATTCTTCTCTTTTATTAATAATTACACTTGCAAGGTAATCTGTTATCCAATTGAAGATGTGACAATCAAGTTTGTGACTATTAGCAGTTGACTTTGACTTTTCTGCACAATATTTTATTAAATTTATCAGGCTCCTTTTTTTTCTATCTTTTTCAGAAGAAATCTTCATCTGTCTAGTCAGATACTCTTATAATTGAATCATCTCTGCATATCTTTACACTTTAATAAAAACGGGGAAATTTCATCATTGATATTTCGAAGCAATGTTAGGTCAATCTTTTATGATAGAAGTCAAATCTATAATAAATATATAATTGTTAATTATTTAGTTTGGTCAAAATTAGTATATTTCTAAATCATCTATCACAATTTGATTAATAAAGATGCTTTTTATTCGTAGTTTTTGTTAACATCATACTTAATTTATGTGAGATTCTAGAAAAATGATTATATTTTACTTAGTTTTTCTAATTAATCTCATGAATGATTCCTGCAAATATTGTAGTCTAAAGGACTTCTAATTTTCAACTTTTACATTTATAAAACAATATAATCATCTTATTAACTTTGCTTTATTAATATGAAAATAATCCATTTTTCTCTTTTTTTTACATTATTGTTTGCTAAACTTTTTTTTTCATATGTCATAGCATCGGCTGGGACGCGAACCCACAACTGTCTGCAACCAACTACTTGCTTGCAAGGCGGCTGATTTATTATAATTCTTATCATTAATCATGGCCATATTATAATTTTTTTAATTGGAATAATTTTGTCATTATTTTATCTCTTTTATTTTAAATTTTATATTTCAGTTTTAACGTAACTGCTAGAGTCAGCACGGGAGGCACGATTAAGGTTAAAGACTTTGAGTTACACGGTGAAACACGATCTGATCAAATCGAAGCAAATATTAATTTTTACACTTTAGAGTTTATATATGATTTTTATCCGCCAGTTCATTGTTCTACTCAGACACCGAAATGTGATAAACCTTTAATAGATATAGGACCTCCGGCTACTAAAAAAGTAAGTATTTTGTTTATTTTGACATTAATTATCATCTATTAATTAATTCATTAAAAAAAGAGTACTTGAGATATTGTGAATTCAGAAACAAAATAATAAATGTAGAATTACAATTATGTCATTAAAGATTTTGCTTGCCGTTTGAATGTCGGAAGTGCTAAAATTGGGTTCAAACTGAGAATTAAACGCTCTAGACTCTAACATGTTAGCACTGGGAAGAAAAGGAAATGATAAATGGTAATGAGTTTCGTCAATCAAACTATCAATACGTATAAAATTTAGTAAATAAGATTTCTATCTTAAAATTAATATCCGGTATAAAGTTTAGAATAATGGTAGAGTTTATACCCTAAAGCTCAAATTTCATGGATTACTAATTTTATCCTTTTCTGAGTTCAAATTTTACATGATTACATGAATTTTTCTGTATGAACTTCCCAAACTAATCTATTATTTTATATTTATTCAATAATAAAACTATTCCATATTCTTAATTTTAATCAATTGTGTGTCCAAAATTAAAATAGAGTGTTAAGATAACCTAATTTTCAAAGACTTGAGGTAAAATGATAAACTAATTCTCACAGACTGCTATCGTTCAATTCCCATTTAGGTCATCTCAAAACTAACTCTTACTCGTTAAGATAATAAAGATGGAATTATTTTTTAATTAAGATTATAATCTGAAACAGATATCTTAAATTCATATTTTGTCTTATAAACTTTTGTTTCACAATTTAAAAAAAAATTAAAACAAATTAACTCAGAAATTTTTAGTGCTGTAGCAAACTTCAACTTATCTTCTTAGTAATTAACCAACCATTTAATTATTGGTGCTAATTATTGGTTGCTATATAAGTGCCTAAATAATTATAGTTAAAGAATAAAAGGGAAAAAGGAAACCATGCTTATCATCATACAGGCAAAACTCACTATATGTATTGCCACACACAGCAAGCTAGAGTAATCAATGGATGCCAGAAGGCTTGTGCTGGAGGGTTGCATTAGATCCTAAGATCTATGTGCAGTGCTCTCAGATCCAAGGCTCTTCACTGATGAAGGACTCAAGCCGGAAACTAGTCTGGGGATATTGGATGAGTAGGCATTAGATGAGTAGGTATTAGATGGGCATTTTATGCACAAGCCTTCTGGCATCCATTGATTACTCTAGCTTGCTGTGTGTGGCTATAAGTATAGTGAGTTTTGCCTGTTTTAACAACAGTTATACACAAGCATAAGAAGTGGTGCTCATGTGATATTTATTATCATCATACAGTTTAAAAACCTGGAGTTAATACATTTTCTGTCAGTTAGATATGGTCTGAACAATATTCAGTTGCTTTTGATAATTAATTTAAGTGCTTTGAGTATATATGATAATAGTATAACATATATAAGAATACTAATGTATGAAATTAAAATATGTTAAATTTTTATTTTTATAAGATTATGCAATTTTATTTTTTTTTTTATTAAAAAAAAGGTATATGTCAATTTGCTCATAATTTTATTTTAAAATAAAGCTATTACAATTCTGAGATTAATTGTTCAAATGAATGATATCTTATTCATTTCACTGTCAGCCATGAAACCTTCTACATGATAGTATGCTAGTTTTCTTGTGTGAGGATGCTAATAAATATAGCATTCAAAAGTTTTAAAGAAATGTATATAAAATAGAATAAATAGTTTAAAATATAGTATTAAATGTAATAATAATAGATAATGTTCAAATTTTGGAATAAATTTTTAAAAATTAAATATTTTAAAAAATAATAAATCATATAATAGGTTTGTTAAAAGTGTTTAAATTTAAGAGAAATTAAGAAACGAATAAATATATTGGTGTTAAAAGAAATAGATTTTAAATAATTAGATTAAAAATAAGTTAATAAAAAAATTAAGCTTGTTTTGAGATAAGAGATTTGAAGCTAGAGAAAAATTCAAGCAATTTGATAATTATGGATATAATAAACACCTCCATACTTCTCCATTCTTTTTAAATTCATATAAATAAAAATATAATAAAAGACAAATGACACCCAAGATGCATTTCATGCTGAACCAGCACTCATCAGTTGGCCCAGGTCACTATCTCTCATATATATCTCTATTATATGCAAAGTATTTATCTAGAGTAAATTGTTACATTTTCATTTACCACTGTCAAACTCCCTCCACTCACAGCTTTGTCGCCATCCATTTCAGATAAATACACTCATGATTATTACTAATCATTTTCGAAACTAGAGATTATGACACTATGTAATCATCTACTGCTTACTCATTCAAGCACATACTAATGTACTTAATTTATAAATGTATATCACTAATTTTCTATTATATTAAACTATATTTTATTGTCTAACTTATTTGAGTAGTTCGAATTCCTTTTCCTCCACTTCCACATATTACAGCCATACTTATGTATTTTAATATAGTCATAGTAATAGATGTCTCATTGTTTTGCTCAGCTTTGCTAGTTGGCCGGATTAAAATTAATTCTCATGTGCCATCACTATTATGTTATTCATTAGGTGTTTGATCTGGGGCTTAGAAGGTGGGTTCGAATCCAGGCTGGTCCCTGACCTAAATCTTGGGCTTGACTGGGTTTGAAGTACATTTTGTGAGTTCCAGCTCATGTTAGATGGATAAACATATTTTGACCGGTACAGAGTAGGATCTTTTTTTTCTCAGGCTTCACATAGAGACTCAAAATAATAAAAGGGTTTATATAAACTTTAAACCTTAGTTAAAGATTAATATATCTGATTTTTTAAATTTACACACACAGAGTTATTTACCTTTCTCTGTCCCATATGTAATATCTTTATAGATATAATAAACACCTCCATACTGCTCCATTCTTTATTAAATTTATATAAATAAAAATATAATAAAAGACAAATGACCCCCAAGATGCATTTCGTGCTGAACCAGCACTCATCAATTGGCCCAGGTCACTATCTCTCATATATATCTCTATTATGATGTTTTGAAAATTCAAGTCTGCATATAATAACAATATAATTGTTACATTTAAGCAGTGTATCAATTATTTTAGAATATTCTAGTCAGCTTTTATTTTCACTAAATAAAATAGGAATATACAGTTCCATGTATATGGAAACTTCATTTTCTCACTAATTGCACTAGGAAGTCAAACCTTATTCTTCTATAGTAATCATATTTATATATATGAAACACCCCATAACTATATTGTTTCAGCCACATTCCTTCTGTAAAAAAAAAAATCATTTTTTTTAAGGGAGAATGAAACTAAATTAATATAGATATAGAATGTTTCAAATATTTTATTTAGATTTCAGCTATTATTGTGCATTGTTTATATATATAACTAAACTGGAAATACTGAAGCTTCCAATGAGTTATATAATGTAAATAAACTCTTCAAAAGACAGATGATACAATCTGTCTCTTAGCATTTGTTCTTATACATGCCTAGTTTTTTAAAAATAATTTTAAATAAGGGAATCTTTAGCTACTTCCTGTTCAATTACATATAATCTGAGTTATTTATTATTTGCAGATATAAAAACTGAGTTTTCATTTCATGTTTAGGGGATGTTTAAAACTAAAGCTCTGCCTTGATCCTGTAAATATTTAAATTGTGATTCTTATTATTTACTCTCTATATATAAATCAGTAGATTGAATTCACTCCCTCGTTTATATTATGTAAATAAACTAAGCATAGAAGTACCAATGCTAAGAGACAGATGATAGCATCTGTCTTTTGAGAGTTTATATACATTATATAATTCATTGGAAGCTTCAGTTTATTTCCTGTTCAATTATATATAATCTGAGTTAGTTATTATTTACATATATATATATTAATTATTAATAATTTTTAACAGATGCTTGTTCTATTTTATTTAAGAAAAATCACAGTCAGATGATATATACAGTGGCCATTGAAAACTGTAAACACTTTTTGTGATTTTTTAAAAAATAAAATGGAATAGATATTCCCACTTTCCTTAAAAATATTGCAACATATTATAATGGTCAGGGTGATTTGGTGGAGTCTTACCGTATCTGCCATACAAGGGTGCCACCAGGCCATTGGCACCTGGAAAATTTATGTTGTAGGCAGATATGTACTGTTAAGATCCAATTTTATGTTTTATTATGACCATTAGCCCTTGCCACTAGCTGAAGGAGATGCAGAAATTTATAATAAATACTTATTAAAAATATATTTTTAATATTAATAAAATAAAATAAGCCACTTCCAGAAATAACACACACAAAAGAATTTATTGATGCATATATAAATATTTTAAAATTGAGGAATAAAGATGATTTTAAATTTGTTATTATTTTTATATTTAAAATTTAAATTTTAGAAATTCCCACAGATGGATATTTATATATTTTTATTTTAGAATGTTGGGTATGGATAGGCTACATAGATTTCTCAGTTAAAAACTTTTCAAATCAATCATTCAATCTCAGACTAAAAGTTCGTAGCTAAACCAACGTTTGCTTCCTGATATACAGATGCAACCAATGTAATATGAAGATTCTAGCATAAAACCACGCTGACAGGAATGTGCATCTGACAGCGAGATATTATTTGAAGGGCATGATCCTCATCCAGTACAGGAATGTGCATCTGTCTGGCGAAGGAATCATGTATATAAAATAATTAAAGAGAAATGCTACATATGGGGGAGAGTGGTCTATCTGCCAACTTATAGTCCTTATCCATAGAGCTAAAAGGGGTCAATCTCACAGGAAATACATCTGCCCAATGACTACACCTTTGGGTCATGCATTCAGTTGGACTTTGCCCTGTATCCTAAACATGCTTCACATTACCTTGATATAAACACCCATATATCCCTCCACCAGCACCGACCTAACCATGAAACAATATCCTGAAATTAAAACCTTCAAAATAAACATAAATGATCAAAATATAAAGTTATTGATGGAATTGCAGAGGGAAATTTACAATAAACCCAATGGCACTCATCATAAGGTGCCACATTGACACCAATAACTTAAAAGATATATGAATAAATACATTTGGACACTCAGCATGAGGTGTCATATTTCATCATCATCAACTATTATCAATCCACTGCAGGATGAAGGTCTCTCCAAGTTTAATCCATCTTCTCTGATCTTTAGCTTCTCTTCTCCACAACACCCCTACACATTTTCTTATTTCATCCATCCATCTCACATGTGGTCTCTTTCTGGGTCTTTTACAATCTCTTGGAATCCAGTTTAAAATTTCAATTGTCCATCTATTATCATCTCTTCTAGCAATATGTCCAGCCCAACTCCATTTCAGTCTTTTAATTTTTTCAATAAGGTCAGTAACACCTGTTTGTTGTCTTACCCATACATTGCGTTTTCGATCTCTTCTTGTTACTCCCAACCTACATCTCTCCATACTCCTTTGAGTAGTCTGAAATCTCTGTATTGCTCTTCTATTAAGTGTCCAAGTCTCAGATCCATAAGTAAGAACTGGTAAAACACATTTGTTAAAAACCATCCTTTTCAAACACATAGGCATATTTCCTTTTAGTATCAAGTTATTTCTACCAAAAGCACTCCAACCAAGTTTAATTCTATGATTAATTTCCTCCATTATGTTTCCATCTGTATTAATAATCTGACCAAGGTATTTGTAACTGTTAACTTCTTCTAATTCTTCATAATCAATCTTTATTTTCATATTTTGAGCAAATCGATTAAACATTACTTTAGTCTTTTTAACATTTATCTTTAGTCCTACTTTTCTACTTTCATCTGCTAACTTCTGCAACATTTCCTGCAGCCCTGAAGAATTATTTGGAAAAACAACTACATCATCTGTGGAATCTAAATGACTTAAATACTCTCCATTTACTTTCACTCCTTTAGTTTCCCATTTTAATCCACAAAATACTTCTTGCAGCACTGCTGTAAAAAGTTTTGGAGATATGGAGTCACCTTGTCTTACACCTTTCTCAATGTTGATTTTTCCAGTATCATTATATAATCTAATTGTTGCTGTTGCATTTTTATAAATATTCTTTAAAATATGACAATATCCTGGTTCTATACCTTGATGATCCAATGCTTTAATCACTGAAGATATGTGTATAGAATCGAATGCCTTTTCATAATCTACAAATCCAAAACATAATGACAACTCATATTAATTTGTCCTTTCTATGACTTCCCTCAATACCTGGATATGATCTATTGTACTAAAACCACTTTTAAATCCAGCTTGTTCTCTTGGTTGGTGGAAATCCAAAGTTCTCTGTAGACGAGTTGTAATTATCTTGGTAAAATTTTTTATATAAAACTGATA
The DNA here is from genome assembly GCA_028023455.1 of Epiperipatus broadwayi. Classification (NCBI taxonomy): domain Eukaryota; kingdom Metazoa; phylum Onychophora; class Udeonychophora; order Euonychophora; family Peripatidae; genus Epiperipatus; species Epiperipatus broadwayi. Next base: position 2,688,039 of record JAQFVV010012519.1, on the reverse strand, counting down.
AAAGGCTGATAGGTCTGTAATTTCTAATATCTTCTTTATCACCTTTTTTAAATATTAATATTATTGCTGCATTCTTCCAATCTTCTGGTACATCTTTATCATTTAGACATTTGGTATATAACTTTGCTAAAATTGTTTCTATTTCTTCACCTGCTTCTTTTAATATATCAATTATAATTCCATCATTTCCTGGAGCCTTTCCTTTCTTCATACATTTAATTGCATGTCTCACTTCTTCATTTAAAATTCTGGGCAATTCGGAAGATGTAATAGATATAGGAGGTACTTGTTCTTTATTACTATATAATTCTTGATAAAAATCTTCCACCAATTTCATGATGTCATCTCTCTTTTTAGTAATAATTCCATCTTTTTTTCTTATTGCAGATATAAATTTCCTACCAATACTAAAATGTTGTTTAACATTCTTGAGACTTTTATTTTCTTCTACAGCTTTCCTTGCTATTTCACAGTTATAGTTTCTTATATCATTTTCAACTCTTTTCCGTACCATTTTACAAAATTCGAGATATTCAATTCTTTTTAATACATCATTTTTGTGTATCTTCATATTTCTTCTTTTCTTCATAAATTCTCTAGTCTCAGTAGAAATTTTATTAGTCAATTGCTGCTTTTTTCTACCAGCTATCTTTGTTGCAGTTTTTAAAAGTGTATGAGTTATTTTCATATTAATTTCATTCAAATCTGAATCATGTTCAAAATCTCCTAACACTTGAAACCTATTTGTAAGTTCTAATTTAAATTCATTAGAATGTTTCTGAATATTAGGAAACATTTTTACTGATATATATATATATCTTTTAATCATATGAAAAAAAAAAATAAAAAAAAATAACTAAACGTTAATGAATTTATACAGCTATCTACACCCAACTTAAATTTAATACATTTAAATAATTTACTCAATAAATATTAATAAAGAAAATGGAAATTATTTAATTAAATTAGCAAACTCAAATATATAAAATTAAACATTAATAACTGATTTTGAAATCTTAATAAGTCAGATAAAAGTTTGTTTTAAAAGTTATGTTTACAAGTTATTAAAAGCTTGTTAAATATTGACGAAAGTTCTTAATTACTTTAAAAAATTTTATAGTTCATACTTTATAGTAGAAGAGCTCCCGGTTCCTTATGCCAATTCCCATGAAGTCTTTATCAGTCATACTTTTATGGAAGACTGGTCTGTTGTTCATACCATAGTTATCTATCCGGAGGCTGTCTTAGCTGGTTTGGTACTGGAACTATTTTATTTTAGGGCCCATATGATTTGGGTCTACAATAGTGCCATTCATAATCCAATAGTCACTTTGTTTAAAATAAATAAGAGTGAAAAGTGCATCTTTTCACCCTCCTCAAAAATCAAGCTGGAACGCTTCTTAATTAGAATTTTCTCTTTTTATATTCCTCCTTTGGATTCACTGAGCATGTTTTCCTGTTCTGGTGGTTTTCATTAGGGTCTGAGTGTTGGTTTCTCTTCCACAAGCTGGTAACACAAAATTTTTATATCTCTTATCTGACCTTTAATTATAAATTTGCCCCAAGGGTTCATTTCTTTGGATTAATTAAAACCAACAATCATTTCCATTTTGAGTTTTAACAAAATAGACAGTTATTTAATTATTGTACATTTTTTTATCTTTAAATCTGGTAGTTGAGGAGGGACTGTACTCCACCATCAGATGGCACTGCGACACCATCAACAATGGGCCTGAAACCTGCAAGTGATAAATTTATTTACGAAAGTGGCTCAAAATTGACAAATAAAAAAAACCCAACCAAATGCTATGAAATTCAAATAAAAAAATTAAAAAAACGATGAAAGTGACTGAAAATTGACAGATAAAAAAGAAAACAACAAAATGATATGAAATTCAAATAAAAAAAAATAAAAAAACCATGAAAATACAAGAAAGAGCTATTCCCCCCTAAAATCAAAATTTCTTCATTTAAATCGAAAAATAAAAATGTCTGAGGATATATATACACAAGAAATACATTGAAAGTAAAAATTATTAAAAAAAAAAAAAACAAGAAAATGGTATCAAATCCTATAATAATTCAAATTTAAAAAATAAATAAGTCCATGATTAATACAAAAACAAGCATGGCGAACAAAAAGCGAGAAATCCAAATTCATCTAATTATTTACCTTTCAACATTTCCAACTATGAATGGGCAAATTAAGTAGCTGTCAATATTTGCAAACGATCAGATTTAAAAGCAAAGGTTATATAAACTAAAAAGAATATTACTGGTTTGAAATTATGGCATCTCAACAAATGTACCCCCCCCCCCCAATAAAGAATTTCTATCCAAAAATAACCGAAATGCACAAATTAAATACTAAAATACAAATAAAAAAAATTCGATCAAAAATATAAACTAAAGAGAATACTACACGAGAGAATCTATTTCTCAAATTGCATCAAGAATACGATCAAAAATAATTAAAATGCAAATACAGAATTTGGTGTATTATTAAGAGATAAACTCTCCCCCCCTCCCGCATGAAGAATTACTGAGTAACTTTTCAAAAATATACATTTAATATCTAAAAATAAAAAGACTATTTGCAAATAATAAGTCACAACACTTAAATACAGAGTAATAAATAGTAAGTAATTAAATATAATTATAGCAAGTTATTCGTTATTTATTAATTAATAATTATATAGAGTTTAAAATAATCATTGATTACAGTTACAAGAAAAGGTATTATATTTATTGTCAAGAACATTACAAGATTTTATTTTAACAAGAATTTAAATAAATAAGAATATTAAAATAGAGTTTTAAATATATATTTGTAGAAATTTTACCAACTTTTTGTTCGAAGTTCAGTTCACCACTATTTACACAATGATCAGTTGATCGATCTCCTTGTTTACAACTCTTCTTTAATTAAAATTTACCTTTCTATTCTTCAATTTCTTAAGTTAGCATTTTTATCAAAGGTGATTGATCTCCATGTGAATAATAGCAGAATAAAAAAATACTTTAACGGAAGACATTGACAAAACAGTAGCAAAGTTATTTAAAGTCGCGTCCCGGCCGATGCTATGACATATGAAAAAAGAAGTTGCTGCTTGAAATATAGCATATATAATATCCCAGTGCAGTTTCAAATAACAAATAATTCTTCAGCATTTTGAAAAGAAAAAAATATTTTCTTTAAAATTTACTTTAGTACCATATTCTGTGCCCACTGGTAATTATATATAAAATGCATATTTCATTACGTTTTACTTAATTAAACAAAGTTGCAGATTGAAATGTGATGCAATAGCTCTTTCTTACATTAGAAAATATAGGTGCAAACAATATCCTTCCACAAAAATATAACACCACCAATGCAATTATTTATTCAACAAATTATCCCCTATAATTTTATAAAATATACTCCTTGATTTTTCTTTTTCTCATATCACCTTCTATGTGCAAGATAAAAACATTGTCAAAACAAAAGCTTCCAGTATAAATAATTGAATTCTTTATAAGTCCAGATTTTATTCTCTTCTTAATATCTATATTTGAGATATTTTAACTGCAAATATTACTGTAGATTTTGTAACAATTGTTTATTTATATATTGATTTATTGAATTTTATAGAATTAATTTTAGTGTTTCAGTATATATTATTATATCTATTCTTTTTGTTCTTGTTGTTGTTGTTACTTTTGTTATTATTATTGTTGTTGTTGTTATTATTACTTTTGTTATTATTATTAGACTGAATGAATGAATATTGGTAAATGAAAAGTAAAATTATTTGCAAGTTTATTAAAATATCTCGTTATGAATCTGCCTGCAAAAATAATTCTGAATATCATTTTTGGAACGAGAATGTTCTGTGATAGGATTATAATCTAATATTATGTATGTGTGTATATGTAAAAAAACCTTGTTATTTTCTAAGGTGCACAGGTAATGAAGCTATTCAATGTACGTAAAATTATCAAAAGTTAACGCCAAGCGCTTTCAGGACAGTTTATAGTCCCATATTCATGGTGACTTGTATTTGGTTAGGAACTGTAATATTAATGCAAATTTATGCAAATTCATATGAAGATGCTACATAGACCATTTTCGAGACAGAAAAAAGCAGGCCTCTCTTCTATTGATTGCTGCTGGGTCACTTACAATGTAGTAAGCTTCCCTGACTTTGCGTTTAATATCGTTTACTTCAGAGCAAATGACACTGGCTGGGGTAGAAATAGAAAAGCATGGCCAGTGGCTCTCTCATGCTCAACGTACATTTTACATACATTGAATAGCTTCATTATTTGTGTGCAGAGCACATATATATATATTTATTAATTTCAAATGCTAATGAAGTAAAGCCTTAACTACTTCTAAGATAGAAAGATTTTGTGTCCACAACTATTTAAAATACTGTTTGCCGTGCATTATAAGTTTACAATAGTTGTAGTTCTGCTTAAGTGAGAATTTTCTTATTTACGTCATAATTCTTAATATATAAGCAATCAAAATTAAAATCGCAAAATTTTTATTCTAGTCATCTATTGATAAGTTAAAAGTGCCGACTATTAAATTTAGACTTAAAATAAAGGTTATAAACTTAGAAAAAAAGAGTATAAAAAATTAAATAATACTGCAAATATAAAATTAATGAAATGAATAATAGTTTAAAAGAATATTTACTAAAAAAAAAGAAAGTGAAATTTAGGTAGTGGTGGAGCGACCGTACTTGCAAGCTTCGGGCCGGTTGTTGATGGTGTCACAGTGCCATCTGCTGGTGGTAGTACGGTCCCTCCACCACTACTGAAATTTAATTGATCATGAACTTAGATCATAGAGGTTAGACGTTATCTGCTCAACTAAAATATATCTCAAATGATTATGCAGCATAAATTTAATAAATAAAAACATGTTTGTCATAACAAAGAAACTTTGAAAGAATAGTAAAAGTCAATCTATTGAAGAAAATATATATACACATTCTGCCTACTAAAAGATATGTTTGTAATGGTGATTCTATCATGTTAATTTACTTTTAGAAATATAAAATTGTATGCACACTGTATTTGCTTATTTGTATAAATGTGGTATATTGTCCTTTACTAAATTCACTTTTATTTCTAAAATATTTATTTTACTTTTTATGTTGTTGTTTTAATATATTACTTTAAAATATATTTTTTTACTTGTTACTACTATTTTTTCTTCACGCAACAGCCAAGACTTCAAATCAAATGGGATGGATGGTTTGATAACTCCGATATAGAAGAATACGAATATGAAGTTTACAAAATGCAACCATATGGAAATAAACTGGGATATGCAGATAAAGATCTTGTTAAAAAAAGTGTCCAATCTGCTGATTATTCACATTTCCCTGTTGTGATCTTGCAACACCCAGGTAATATTTTCAGTGATTTATATATTTCATATTTTGAAAAAATTAAAATAGAAATAAAACACTCTCACTCCATATATGTGTGTGTGCACACATACATATTTTTATAGAAAGGCCAGTGTTTTTATTTACCATACTTATAATTTGGGGTTTGATATGCATAATATTTGGGATTCCTTTTTTTCTCTTTTCAGATGGTTTGCTTTTGCCAACTTTCTCATAGATAGGCATTTAATTGTTTATCTATAGATGGGTAATTATCTATTAAATGTTAGAAGGTAAAACAAAAAAAGGGAAAAGGCAGTAATCTTTTCAATGAATAGGTTTGGGGGAGGTGTCCTGACAGAGATATTTTAAATGCTTTCTCTAATTAAGCATTTATCACAAATCTTGTTGAGGAATTGGCAATCCTCATTGTTTTTAACTTACAAGCTTAAGAGAATATGGTCATGTGATCTATGACTCTTATTTTGACTATATATAAAGAGGTTTTTTTTTCATATGTCAAAGATATATAAAGAGTTGTCTATAAGTTAAGTATTAGTTTACATTTTTCAAACTTTCTATTTAGTTAACTTTTGAGAGACTAAAATGAGGCACGATACACGTTTGTGGTTTGGAAAGACCCATCTCTATATTATCAGTTAGACTGATACAATTATTCCATTCATGTACCAGATACCCTGGATGGTTTGACACAATTGATAATGCATCCAACTTAGGATTGCAAGGTCCCAGAATTGATTCTGACACTTCAGTTATGGTGCTCAAGTTTCTTATGAACCCTGATGAATAAAATTACATTGGACTATTTCCGTCATCTAATATGCGTATTGAATGTCTTTAGTGAAATTTAACTTTATTTAAATATTCCAAATACATTCAACTGTTAGTAATAGCACACAGTATATACACAACATTTCCAGAGATATTATTCTCCTCTCTTCTTCGGGTGTTGCTGGCCTGACCAGTGACAGTACTAGCATGGGATTCGAACCTGGACCCTTAGATTCTTGAGTATTGAATTTTAAGGTAACACTCTAACCAACTGAGCCATGCTGTCAAAGGCAATAGTCTGTAGAAATTTTATATACTTATCTACGAGGCTCCTCCTGCTTTCTTTACTTTTTCCTAAGAGCAAAGTTGATTATTGGTTTCCATACATTATATATAGTCACACTAGGTTGGCTTGCCATTGTCATGTGATCAGGATGGCTCAGTTGGTTAAAGTGTTACTTTAAAATTCAATACTCAAGAATCTAAGAGTCCATGTTCGAATCCCATGCTAGCACTGTCACTGGTCAGGCCAGCAACACCTGAAGAAGAGGGGAGAATAATACTTCTCAAAACATTGTGCATATACTAACCTGTTTGCTGTGCTATTACTAACAATTGAATGTATTGGGAATATTTAAATAAAGTTAAATTTTTCTAAAGACATTCAATACATATTAGATGATGGAAATAATCCAATATAAAAATACAACTAGACCACCATCGTCACAAACCTTCTGGAAAACAATAAAGCTATTAGTTTTTTATTATTATACTGGATCACACTTTTTATATGTAGATGGAAAATATTAAAATCCATCTTTAATGACTTTGTATATTATTAACTCAGTTTAATATTCAGCATTCACATTAAATGTAAAATACTTCCTTATAATGTCATGTGTTAATACTCTCGACTGCTATTCTTGTAAAAACAAAAATTCACTGTATGGGAAACAGACTCACATTCTCTAATACATTCTTAAAGATAATATACATTTTTAAATTGAAATATTTTTTTACAATACTTTATTCAATATCACACATCCTTTGTCATAGGGTATGGGTTTGAATAAGCGTGACAATAGCATAAACTAGTGAATTCTAAAGAAATACTGCAAAACATTATCATTTTCTCTAATCAAAATAGTTAAATGTTTAAGCTTATAGTTTATCACTTAGTTTATAGAAAAATTATTGCCTTTAACCTCTGAGCTAAACTTGTCTTCAACTTTCAGTCTTCTCCAAGAAGATTAAAGAATTCTCAGTAATTTGTTAATATGAGCTGTGAAGATAATTTTGAGATTTAATTTATTTGCCATTTGAAATTTCTTTGGAGAAAGATTGACCTTAGGTCAACATGGGTGTGACAAGAATCTCGGCCTCAGGGTGGCCTTTGAGCATTCCATCATCAGATTTTCAATTGGATGGACGGTTGAAGAGTTGGAGTGTGGAGTGGATTGAAGCCTGTCTATTAAGCTATGAGGATAGTCTATCTTAATATATATCTGAGCACTTATAGCATATATGTGTAGAGATGGTAATCTGGACCAACTGATGATTGCTGGTTTAGCATGAAATATGTATATTGGTGATTATTTATCTTTTCAACATATATGTGTTCAAGTGTATCAGTGTTATGAGATAGTGTGGAGAATGGTGGGTCATGTAAAACTCTGTGCTCATATACCCTATATATTGTATTAGACCTAGTAAAACATCTCTTCAGTTTTTATTTAATTTATATTTCTGAATGATTGGTTAAACTTTTATTTATTAAAAAAGTGAATGATGTAATATGCATATTGTGCCAGGCATTATCAAATGTCCATGCACAAAATCTGCTGTAAAGAATATTACAGCAGATACATTTATGAATTTGTAGATATTAAGCACAACAAATATATAAATGTGCTATATTAATAATGGAGTGCTCTGAGCATTAAAATACCCCCACACACCAATTTAAATAATATGAAATTGACATAGAAAATATTGTAGAGTAAACTCATGTATTTTTTTGTTTGTTTGTTTTATATTTCCTTTTTGTATATGTTTTATGATATGTTATTTTATGTATTTGGCTTTTCTCTGAAAAATTCAAATAGAGAAAAGCAATTGTTCCAATGTAATTGTACATATTTTTTTTTTAATTACTTTTCTAAAAACTAATTTTATTCTGTAAACTAAGAATGTTAATTGCTTTGCAAAAATCTGATCAAAAGCAAAATGTTTGATAATGCTATAATTAAACTGTTATCTTTTTAAAAATTCTTTTGAAATGATTTTGTAAGCAGGTGGTCTGAGTAATCAATATGGAAACTAGTCATTGTATCGAACTTAAAATGTAGAGTTTAATCGGAAAAATTGTAAGGAATGTTATAATCTAAATGATAAGATAAATTGAAAGGATTGGCTGATTCATGACTCTCAGAGGGCCAGTGGGATTGATATAGTTTAGTCATTGCAGTGAGATTCATTCTTTCTTTGGCAGTCGTTCTGGGCAAGTCATGCACTTGTTTTGCTCCAGAATTCTCCAAGCAACCAACTACTTAGAGATTAATTTATGAACAGGACCACTGCTGACATTTTCTAAGAAATCCATTATACAGTTCTTTTAAGAACTAATGATTTCTTAAAGATTTAATGAACCAGTCAAATAGCAAGTGAACATTTAATAAAAAAATTATTATCATATACAAACAGAGGAAAATATGGGGCAATCTACCAGAGAGTCCAGTGAAATGACTGTGGGGTAAACAACCAGCTGGTGCACCGCCCTTTCTCTGTCCCAAGCCGCCAAGATGTGCCCACGCCAGTTCCAGCCGTCCAATATGAAGACAAACGCCGCCCTGCCCACGCCAAAATAGACGAAACCCTCACCGCACAGCCAGTTGACCTGAAACCCACTCTTAGCCCGCAGGAGAGGAATGAAGATGCAGACATAAGTTTATTTTAAGATGTTTTATTGATATTGAAATAATTAACGTTGATACTTCCGATTAAATATAACATTATTTTTTTATTATTATTAATCATTTAAAAAAAGAGAGAGAGAGTTGTCTCTCTCATATGTATATTGAATTTACGGTTATGCGGGCATAAATGATAAAGCTTTATTTAAATCTTTTAAGTCAATTTTTCTATTTCAAATTCTAGTATTTTCAACAAAGGTTGCAATGAGATTTTTTTGTTGTTGTTGCTATTCGTTTTGCTCTTGTTGTTATTCCTGAAATTCATCATATACATGTATAGGAATTTATCTTTGGCAAAACGGAAATAGATACAGTACCTTATGGTGAGTACGATATAGTATCTGAGCCAATGCAAACTATTGACTTGCTGAAAATATGAAATTAGTGAAATATTTCATTGTGCAAATATACGTATGCATAGTTTTTTTTATATTTGCTATCAATAAAAGGATTTTAAAGTTATCAGTAAAAGCATATGCCCGTATGACCGAAAATCTCATATCTGTATATCAAATCACACAAATTAAAATTTATTTCTATTGGGTAAAAAGAGCTCAGACCACTTCCATTACTTATAAACATTGTAAATAGCTTTAGGGATTTATTATTTTTGTTATTTAAAATTGTATTTTATCTATTTCAACGCCTCAAATATATATAGTTTGGGATAATTAATTATTTAGTATTTTGTTATTATATTATCATTAGTATGAAACGGTGGTGGGTATTTGGGATTAAATAAATATTTAATCATAATATTAAACTTTTTTCGTTTTCGTATCATTATTCATACTGATAAAAATGTGTTCTTTCCGTATCAACCACATACCTGTAATAATCATTTAACTTACCCATTTGAAGACCCTAGATGTAGAGTGACTTGAGCTAGCCACACGGGATATCGCTCTACCGGGGTGTTAAATCTTATTCTTATGCTCCGCTGAACATATGGTATTGCACACCCTTCTAGGAGGGTGAAAAATTCTTTTTTTTTTTTATTCTTTTCTAGAAGTGGCGCGCAAAAGTCTATTTTGTAAATAGATTTTTCAAAGGTGTGTACTTGCCATTGTTCTAAATATTCGGGCATTAAAATAAGATATCAACTAAAGGGTGTTTTGACTGGAAGAGTCCTGTCAATCCACTCTTTCTATCAGTTTAGCTGGAAGTACTAATATATATGAGTATAGAAATCGGCTAAATTGATATCCATTTCTTTACCTGTTAAATCTTGGTCACTTCATGCTCAGTGCAAGATTAGGAAAAGAATTCCGCAGGGAATATGGTCCGGTACAGTAAAACTGGCGCACAACGTGTTTTAAATGTAAAAATGGTACGATTAAGGAATGAACAAGTTAAAATTATATAAATGTATAAATTACGGTAAAAATAATTTACGTGCCGTATGTATATATAAACTTTATGTAGGTGAAATAACTAAATTAAATGTTGACTATATATGAGAAGTTATATAAAGTTTGATCGTTGGTTGTTGTTGTTGTTTTTTAAAATATATAGTATAATTAACAGGCCGTAACACGCTTGGTTTGTTCTTTTTTTTTTTAAACATATTCTTAGATAAGGTAAAATATTTTACTCAGTAATTTGCGTTCCAAAATGATAGTGTTATTTTTTGTAGCGACGAATATTTAAATTAAGATATATTTATGATTCAAATTGTTAGCAATAAATCAAATGCTCATACTGTATTCTATAAATATACCGGATAAATAAAATAGACTTCGAAGTTATTTTAAATAAGTATACATGTAATATATTGACGGTTGATATTTTGTTATATAGAGTATAGATTCTTTCATCTTAATAATTGCTTAACAATTTTCACTTTAAACAGAGTCGCTAACATTTTATTGGATAAATAAAGTTGCCGTTTTAAACTGAGTAAAAAACTGACATCTCATGTGTAATTAAAATAGAAATAAAGTATATAAAAATTATTAAACAAATGAGTGGGGGGAAAGTAGGTCACACGCTGTATATATGCGTATATAAATGGTCGGAGGTTTTACAAATAAAAGTAATAGGTTATTATAGCGTAATATTTTTGGAATAACTTAAGTTGAATTTGTTGTTTTCTTGTTTTGTTTTGAAAAAGAGAGAAAATATACATTTTAGATATACATATAAGACCCGTTTTTCAAAATTGCGTAATATTTAAAATAACTTATACTTGAAGATGTTTTTGTTTTGTTTTTTTTAAAAAAAAAAGAATGGGTATAATAAAATGCGTTTTATACTAGCATAACGAAATAAAGTTTCGTATGTTAAACTTGAGTTTCTGTTTTGGGCGATAAATCGAATTAAATAGACATAGGTAAAATGGGCACAATAACTGGAACAGGGCATAGAAAAAAACAAATAATTGGCGAGTGGAATAAGGCAGAGTTAGGTGCGCGGTGTACTGCGTGTTTAAAAATAAAACATAATGGAAGAAACGTTAGTGTATATAAAACAAGAAATGGCCAGAATATCACAAAAGATAAATGAACTGACTCAACAACTTTCGGAAAACACTGCATACACGAACCAAAGAATGGAGGAGTTCAAACGTGAAATGTCAAAGGAAATCGAAACAAGATTTTATAGCTTTAAAAATGAGATACACGAAAGAGAAAAGGGACAATCTTACTCTTGCAATATAAACCAATTTTTAAAAATAAAGATATTTGAGGGACAAACAGATGAAGCCCCTATCAAGCATATTAGAAGCTTAGAAACATATTTCCAAGTGAATCAAATTAATGACTTTGGTAAACTGGCAATTGCCTACAATCATCTCTATGGTGATGCTCTAACATGGTGGCAGTCCTTGTTCCACCATCCCAAAACATTTGAGGATTATAAAAAGGTATTGTTAAAAAGTTTTTGGAGTGAGCAATGCCAAGATATGATCCTGCAACAAGTCATGCAGGAAAAATATAAAGAGAATACTGGCGAAAATTATTTAAAATTTTTCAGAAGACAAGCAGCAATACTTCAGACACTGAAAGCATGCCACATATCAGAGGGGCGAATAGTCAGGATAATCCGCCGTAATTTGCCACTTCATGTTGAACAAATGGTGCTCACCGCAAGCACAAATTCAGTGCAACAAATGGATGAATTATTAAATGAGATAGACATGAGCCAACAATATAGGCTATCAGCAAATGTTTGGGAAGATAACATACCAATCACACAAACAGAAACAAAAATGAGTTCTGTGGCCACATCATAAAACCATGGACTAATATGGACAAAGAAATATCAAACTTGATATGTTCATGGGAAGATAGAGTGCCTGAATATGCTCCTCAAAGTTGTCCCGAGATCAGTCTGACAATGGAGGGACTTGAAGTCACGGCCATGCTGGATTCAGGCAGTCAAATATCTGTAATATCAGAAGATCTATACCACCGCATTGTAGCAAAAAACCCAAGCATAGAAATCTTACCTTTGAAGACAGCACAAATAACATTAGCAAACAACCGGAAAGCAAAACTTCTGCCTAAGCAAATTTGGGTGCAGATGCACATACAGCATAAGATGGTATACCAAGTGTTCTTAATAATGACCAGTCTTATCCATGAAGTTGTGTTGGGTTCAGATTTCCTACACAAAAACAGATGCATTTTGGATTATGAACATCAGCTGGTAGTGTGCAATGACAAACAAATTGAAATGCTAACACCCCACTTACACGATGATACTGATGCATGTTGTATGACCCAACTGGACATGGAGCTGATGGAAGAAAAGGCAAATGGAGCAAAACTGACTTCTGCCACTGAGACAGAAAAACTCAAATCTATGCTTTATACTTATAAAAACATATTTTCTGATAGTCCTGGGCTCATTAAAGGATATAAACAAAGAATCAGATTGAAACCAGGAGAACCGTTCCAAGCACGATCCTACCCCATACCACACAAAGTTAAGGAGGAGGTGAAGAAACAGCTGGAACAGATGTTGAAATGGGGCATCATTGATAAATGCTTTTCCCCATACTGTAACCCCCTAGTGGTGGTCAGAAAGAAAAATGGATCCGTGCGGTTATGCCTTGATGCATGTCAACTTAACAGGGCGACAATACCAGATTGTACTATTCCACCTCGTATGCAAGAATTACTCATGAAATTTAAAGACAAAATAATATTTTCCACATTTGACTTAACTGCTAGCTACTGGCAGATAGAATTACATCACACAGATCGCAAATACACAGCTTTTAGATATGGAGGCCACACATATCAATTTAATCGAATGTCTTTTGGCATAGTTAATAGTGGTGCAGGTTTATTACGATGTCTGGACCAAGTTTTGTCTCAGGAAATCAAGAAAATTTTAACAATATATGTGGACAACGTTGTAGTAGCATCCACATCTCCATCTCTGGAAGAACACTTCCAACACTTACAAATATTTTTTGCAGAATGCGAAGCTAAAGGAATCAAAATCAATCTGAAAAAAAGTATATTGATCTCTGAGGAAATAGAATTTTTGGGTCATTTGGTGGGACAAACAGGAATCAAACCTCACCCTGATAAAATCAGTGCAATAAATGACTTCCCTGTACCTAAAACTCGAAAGCACATTAGGTCCTTTTTAGGACTATGCAACTTTTACAATAGATTCTGTAAAAAATTTGCTGACCAAATGGAACCTTTGTTAAGATTACTCAGGAAAGATACCCATTGGAACTGGACCAGTGAACAAGAGGAAGCATTCGCTGAGATTAAGAGGGGTTTCATAAAACAAGTAGTGCTGGCATACCCAGACTTCGACAAACCCTTTATACTCCAAACTGATAGCAGTGCATATGGATTGGGTGTGACACTATCCCAAGTTCAGCAAGATGGACAGATAGGGGTCCTGTACTTCATAAGCAGGTTGTTGAAAGGACCTGAACGTAATTACACAGTTACAGAAAAAGAAGCCCTTGCAATCGTATGGGCATTTGAGAAATTTCGCCCTATGCTACTAGGCTCTGAAGTGATAGTAATTACGGACCACAAGAGTCTTCAATTTCTAAATCACAGCTATCTCACTAATAGCCGACTAGTTCGCTGGAGTTTGTTTCTCCAAGAGTTTAATTATACAGTGAAACATTGCAAAGGAACTGAGAATGTGGTGGCTGACATCCTCAGTCGTCATCCCATTCAAACTCAACAACAACAACACCTGAAGATAGATCATGCATACATGATGAGCATATCATGTAAGGACAAAGACATAGAGGAACATCTAAAACAAATGTCAAAGAGACAGCATGAAGATAAGGACTTAAACCGGATCATAACACGGTATACACAATCTCCTCAGAAGGATGACAGTACGCTAGGTAAGAAGTGCCGATACAAGATAGAAAAGGAGGTTTTATATTACCAAATTCAAGAAGACATTGATGAATGGAGAGTGATGGTACCACCAGCCATTCAGGGCCTTCTCACTGATTACATTCACCGATTATATGGACATTATGGGACTCCAAAAACTGAATATTGCCTCAAGCGCTGGTTCTATTGGCCTGGGATGCACCGAGACATAATAAAGATTTTGAACAAATGTGAAATATGCCAACGTGCAAAACCACTGAATAGAGCATACACAACTCCAATGAAATCAATCATCCCTAGCAACTCAAAGGAAATAATGGCCATGGATTTTTATGGTCCTCTGCCACCCTTCAATAGAAAAAGATATTTACTCGTTGTATATGACTTTTTCTCCAAATTTGTGGCAGCCTACCCTTTAGCAAGAACTATAACACGTGAAACTATAAAAGTTCTAGAGTCCTCACATTTTAACACAGTTGGGAAACCAGAAACGATTCTGACAGACCATGGAACCCCTTTTGTATCAGAAGAATGGAACAAATGGGTTACTAAGTGGCAAGTTAAACACGTACTTACATCGATCCGTAACCCCCAAAGTAATCCTTGTGAAAGAGTTATGCGAGAGTTGGGAAGGCTGTTTCGTACATACTTACTGACAAACCATAAGGGATGGGTAAAACAGCTACCTCAGATACTAAATTATATAAACTGGTCTGTACATGAATCCACTGGATTCCCTCCAACACAGCTACATTTTGGAAAATTCGTACCAAAACTCTTCAAGGCAAATTTCCCAGGGAGCAGAGACAAAACAATTGACATGGAATTAGATAAAAAAAAGGCTCAAGCCCAGGTGCATAAGATGAGTCTCACAAGAAACAAAAGGAAACACAGCACGCAAAACTACCAATTCAAGGTAGGGGATAGAGTGATGGTCAGAACGCCTCATGTGAGCATTCCAGAAAAGTTCCAGTGTAAAAATTTTTTTAACCTTTATGAAGGCCCTTTCGAAATTGTGGACTGCAGTGGGAATAATGCTTTTTGGATTAAAACAGAACAGGGAATAAAGGGCACATACAATGCTCGGGCACTAAAACCCATACCATAGCATCCAGGATGCTCTAGAGATCATCTCACATGTATAGTTCATAATAAAATCTTAAGACTTTAAATGGTCATACCCATTTAAAAGTCTCATTGCAGAGGGGGGTATTGTGCCAGGCATTATCAAATGTCCATGCACAAAATCTGTAAAGAATATTACAGCAGATACATTTATGAATTTGTAGATATTAAGCACAACAAATATATAAATGTGCTATATTAATAATGGAGTGGTCTGAGCATTCAAATACCCCCACACACCAATTTAAATAATATGAAATTGACAGAGAAAATATTGTAGAGTAAACTCATGTATTTTTTTTTTGTTTTATATTTCCTTTTTGTATATCTTTTATGATATGTTATTTTATGTATTTGGCTTTTCTCTGAAAAATTCAAATAGAGAAAAGCAATTGTTCCAATGTAATTGTACATATTTTTTTTTAATTACTTTTCTAAAAACTAATTTTATTCTGTAAACTAAGAATGTTAATTGCTTTGCAAAAATCTGATCAAAAGCAAAATGTTTGATAATGCTATAATTAAACTGTTATCTTTTTAAAAATTCTTTTGAAATGATTTTGTAAGCAGGTGGTCTGAGTAATCAATATGGAAACTAGTCATTGTATCAAACTTAAAATGTAGAGTTTAATCGGAAAAATTGTAAGGAATGTTATAATCTAAATGATAAGATAAATTGAAAGGATTGGCTGATTCATGCCTCTCAGAGGGCCAGTGGGATTGATATAGTTTAGTCATTGCAGTGAGATTCATTCTTTCTTTGGCAGTCGTTCTGGGAAAGTCATGCACTTGTTTTGCTCCAGAATTCTCCAAGCAACCAACTACTTAGAGATTAATTTATGAACAGGACCACTGCTGACATTTTCTAAGAAATCCATTATACAGTTCTTTTAAGAACTAATGATTTCTTAAAGATTTAATGAACCAGTCAAATAGCAAGTGAACATTTAATAAAAAAATTATTATCATATACAAACAGAGGAAAATATGGGGCAATCTACCAGAGAGTCCAGTGAAATGACCGTGGGGTAAACAACCAGCCGGTGCACCACCCTTTCTCTGTCCCAAGCTACCAAGATGTGCCCACGCCAGTTCCAGCCGTCCAATATGAAGACAAACGCCGCCCTGCCCACGCCAAAATAGATGAAACCCTCACCGCACAGCCAGTTGACCTGAAACCCACTCTTAGCCCGCAGGAGAGGAATGAAGATGCAGACATAAGTTTATTTTAAGATGTTTTATTGATATTGAAATAATTAACGTTGATACTTCCGATTAAATATAACATTATTTTTTTATTATTATTAATCATTTAAAAAAAAAGAGAGAGAGAGTTGTCTCTCTCATATGTATATTGAATTTACGGTTATGCGGGCATAAATGATAAAGCTTTATTTAAATCTTTTAAGTCAATTTTTCTATTTCAAATTCTAGTATTTTCAACAAAGGTTGCAATGAGATTTTTTTGTTGTTGTTGCTATTCGTTTTGCTCTTGTTGTTATTCCTGAAATTCATCATATACATGTATAGGAATTTATCTTTGGCAAAACGGAAATAGATACAGTACCTTATGGTGAGTACGATATAGTATCTGAGCCAATGCAAACTATTGACTTGCTGAAAATATGAAATTAGTGAAATATTTCATTGTGCAAATATACGTATGCATAGTTTTTTTTATATTTGCTATCAATAAAAAGATTTTAAAGTTATCAGTAAAAGCATATGCCCGTATGACCGAAAATCTCATATCTGTATATCAAATCACACAAATTAAAATTTATTTCTATTGGGTAAAAAGAGCTCAGACCACTTCCATTACTTATAAACATTGTAAATAGCTTTAGGGATTTATTATTTTTGTTATTTAAAATTGTATTTTATCTATTTCAACGCCTCAAATATTTTGGGATAATTAATTATTTAGTATTGTTATTATATTTTCATTAGTATGAAACGGTGGTGGGTATTTGGGATTAAATAAATATTTAATCATAATATTAAACTTTTTTCGTTTTCATATCATTATTCATACTGATAAAAATGTGTTCTTTCCGTATCAACCACATACCTGTAATAATCATTTAACTTACCCATTTGAAGACCCTAGATGTAGAGTGACTTGAGCTAGCCACACGGGATATCGCTCTACCGGGGTGTTAAATCTTATTCTTATGCTCCGCTGAACATATGGTATTGCACACCCTTCTAGGAGGGTGAAAAATTCTTTTTTTTTTTTATTCTTTTCTAGAAGTGGCGCGCAAAAGTCTATTTTGTAAATAGATTTTTCAAAGGTGTGTACTTGCCATTGTTCTAAATATTCGGGCATTAAAATAAGATATCAACTAAAGGGTGTTTTGACTGGAAGAGTCCTGTCAATCCACTCTTTCTATCAGTTTAGCTGGAAGTACTAATATATATGAGTATAGAAATCGGCTAAATTGATATCCATTTCTTTACCTGTTAAATCTTGGTCACTTCATGCTCAGTGCAAGATTAGGAAAAGAATTCCGCAGGGAGTATGGTCCGGTACAATATATAATGTATACTTATTTTTCAAATACTTTTTATTAATAAGAAGCAAAATAATCTTTTTTGTCTTAATAAAGCAAATAATTATCTTACATATTTTAAGAATATCTTGAAATTCATATTAGGTTAATTATTTCCAAAATTGAAGAAGATTACAAAGATTTTTGTCGAATTCTGTTTTTAATAAAAGTAAATTTCAAAAATAGATCAATGTTACACAGTTGCGATTGTAAAGGAGTTTCAGTCTTAATTAATTATAAATTTCTTTAATATTTAATGAAACTTTTTCTTTACAAAGATGGGATGATGTTAGCATCACAGGATATACAGTGCAAACATCTTTAATCAGAACTTTTCACTGAAGTTGACTTTCTACATCGCCATAGGAGTGTTTAAGCCAGAAAGTGATTAATGGTCATTATGTGATGTTTATTGGCTTAAAGTGATTAAGACTTTTTTTAATGTATCAGTTAGCAATAAAATACATTTAGTTACAATATATTTATTAATAAATTATATTTTAATGCTATAAATCAGGGGTCCCCAACCCTATGCTCACGGGCACCATGGTGCCCGCAGATCATTTTACATGTGCCCGCTGCTACCTGAACACGATAAAAAATTATTTATCTGATACAAATAAATTTAATTTTTAATTTTTTTTATAAATTATTGTATTATATTGTAATCAAATTGTAGGGCACAATATATTTTTACAGCGTAAAAATATAAACATTAATTATATGTTAGAATTTTATTTTTGAAATAAATATTTTTCTACATTATGTGTGTTATTAACAATACCCAACTATAAATTTACATTGAAAAAATAAATGGGGCCCACCACCTGCCTGGTATTATAGAATGTGCTCTTAAGTGCAAAAAGGTTGAGGACTCCTGCTATAAATTATCTTACATTGTAATGTCAGTCAACAAGAGTCCCTTTCTTCACTTACCTATATGAATTTGTGCTTATATATATATATTTTATGTCAACACTTTGACCGGGAAGTGAACCCGGGCCAGCTGCTTGGAAGGCAGCTATGCTAACCACTAGGCTCCCAACACTTGACATTTGTGCTTATATTATCAGTTATTTACTGTTGATGGCAATGAAAACTTAAATAATATTTGTAAAAATGACTTTTCTTTTTCAATATTTTGAGAAATATCGGATACTTAGCTATTACTTTAAGATACAATGTTAAGCGTATTTATTATCATAAGAAAATATATGTTTCTAATGTCTTCTAAAGATTGACAGGCAGAAATGAATAGAAATTGATATATTTAATATTGTTTAAGTAACACACTGTACATTAATGCAATTAGCTTAATAATGCTTAATTGTTTGGAAAGCATGGGACATTATGAATTTGTACAAATTATGAACATTTTATCATTAAATGCACAAAAATTTGTCTACAGATCTTTGCATTAAATCTATCTTAATAACACTATGTTGTATAACAATACGGCTATAAATAAACATAGTCTTGAAGTCACTAACATTTTTTGGTTTCATAAATTATCATTGGAAAAAGCAGTCATTATATTTATTTCTGTCAAAAGATATAAAGTTGAAACACTACTTTACTCTGTTATATCTATATACTTAATATACTCTTTATATTTATAAAAGATCTAAATAGAATATTTAAGAAAGAGAAATAATTAAATGTTTTGTATCTGAGCTAACTTTGAAAAATTAACATTAAGTGGTAGGATTGTTGTAGCATAAGTATGGTTTCATTTTTTGTGACAACATCCTACATCAAAATGAAGCTAAAATACCCAGGATAAAAAGTAATGGTTGCATTTGTAAATAAATAATTTTTGATGAATTGACTGTGAGAAAGACTCTGGAGTTGAACTGAATGTAAGGTAGAAGAATATTTTTTAATATATCTCGGAAAAGTTTTTAATTATGGTAATAATAAAAAAAATGTTAACTAACATATTGCTCAGAAAGAAACTGTATATGAAATTTAAACATTTTTTTTAATAAACCAATAGAATTGAATATGAAAACCAACAGGTACTATTTGTAAAGCAATCGATTACTGTAATCAAATCTCAAAAGATTTAGCTATTTACACTTTAGAGTAAATACAAGAGAAATCAATAACAGCATAAAATTAGGTCAATAAAGTTTCAATGAATACATATAAATATAGTATGCAACCCATATATATAGAGAAATCAAAAGTTGTATTAGATCAATAACATAGTTTCAAGAGCTATATAGGAAAATTATGATAGGCAAATTAATGCAAGTATGAAAGAAAAAAATAAATAAATAAAAACAAAATCAAAGGTTACACTAAGTCCTTAAGGCAGTGCATCATATGTATAATTTGCTAGGAATATAAAGGAAGTCAAAGCTATATATAAGGTTAAGAAATTATTGATTAATGACTTTTCCCAAAGGCCAACGAGGACCATAACAATATTTAATACTTGATATATAAAAGAAGCTGTTGAGAATCGCTAATTAGGATACACAGGTGAATTAATTACACGGTATGGAACTAATGCAAAGTTATAGGGTATATGAAAGATCTAAATAGTTAAAGTTTAAATCATTAGTAAGTGAAGATGGAATATACTATCCATTCTGTAGGTTGGAGAAGGTTCAGGTCTTAGGCCTAAGAATTACATGAATCAAGTTTATAGCCTCATCTGTCTCCAGATCTGGTCAGTCAGCCAAAGCTGACAAGTTCATTTATCATCTTTTTTCTTGTAGAGGGATTTGTGAAAAATCGATTAACCATTGAGTCATCATTGATCAAATATCATGCTACATCTGGCAGTTCAAATTGAGGAGTTAATGAAAGTGGCCTTATTGTTCCGAATTGACCCTTTTTAATTGCGTCCTTAAGAGAAATGTTAGCTGTATCATTGCCATTTATTCGGTCTAAGGTTATATTCCGGAGGTAAGCCCACGAACCACATTGATTCAGAATGTGGTCATTGGACTCCTCCTGTTTGTTGCATAGGGAGAAAAGTGGATTAATATTGTAACCCCTTTGGTAGTGGAGAAAGGCCCCAGTGAGGAATGCACCAAGGATGATTTTTATTAAAAAATCAACAACATTTTGGATTCAGCTTAATGGATTTTGTTAATTTGGAAAATTGACAGATTCATATAGGGAGTATATTAACAGATTTAGTTTTTCCGGGAAACATTAATTGATAAACTTCCCCAATATGATAATTTCCCCTGGAAAAGGGAACCCAACGACTGGAAATTTTGAGTAATCACAGTAACTTGCTTTTGTAACCAAATGCTTTTTCATGTAGGTGGAGGTTGATCAGTAGGCTCGACCTTTTCCATGGGGAAGGGACACTCCACATTGGGATTATCCTTAAAAATCTTGAATAGTATGTTATGAGTTCATTGCAGGTAAAAAATCTTCAGCGAGTAAAGACTAAGACCATTAAGAAGCTTGGGTTTTTGTAGTAGGTTGAGGCTGATGTTGGGAGTCCTGCATCCCCAGCAAAGTTTTCTGCATAAGGTTTCAATATTTTGGGTAAACCTGCATATGGGAGGAAATCCTGTGAGATAGTATATTATTTTGAGCTATACTACAGCCTTGAGTAGTGCTACCTTCCCCAACAAGGACAGGTAGACCTTAGATAATGCTGTTACAGTTAAGTTGACCTTAGCTAATAAGGAAGCTTTGAGTTCCCTCCTTATAATAGATGGGGGGAGGCTAGGGAAAAGCTGAGAAATTTTCTGAGAGGGAGGATTCAAACCCATCTGGGATTTGCTTGCCTGATAGAATCGTTCAAATGGAAAATTTTGCTGTGTTTACTCTGAGAAGAAATTTGCGAGAAAAATGGTCTAGGAGTTCATCAAGCCTAGTGAACTCATCCTGAGATAAGAGGAACACCACCACATGATCCATATAGGAGATATGGTGAATGTTCTCCCCCAGCATAGGGATGTCTATCCAGGAAAGGTAGCCTCAATGCTTAGTAGCAGTGGGTTCACATAGGCTGTGAAGAGGAGAGTACTTAGTGGTGAGCCCTGCGGGATGGAAATACAGGGCCAAAATCCTGGAGCCACTCTGCCATCCAGAGAGAGAAACATCTCAGGTAATCTAAATATTACTTTGTAATCCACAGTAATTAAAGCATCCTTGGCAAATCAATTTCTCATCATGTTCATAATTATTACACAATTATTGTCATTTCATGTGATATTATCAATACAGGTAAACACCACTAATGAAGGTCATCAATAAGGTTAAAAATATAATATGCTACTCATGTAAACACAGAATAAACTTTATATGTTTTAATAGTAACCTTCTCTCAGAGTACAGTTTGAATGCCATCATTAATTGACCATAAATCAATAGTTATTCACTGTAATGAGCTTGTATACCATCATATGTATTACTTTAATATTTACTTCAATCTTGAACTATATTGCTTTTATGTTACTTCCCAACACAACTAATTTTGTCATATAATAATTTTTCATAAAATAATAATAATAATAATAATCAAATATTTATTAAAAGTTTGCATTTTGCTTTACTTTTTAAATACCCATAACTATCTCTTAAATTGAATCTTCTTTTAACTTCATTTTTTAACCACTTTTTTTTTTCATTCTCTACTATCACCATCAATGTGACACCTGCTTTGATATTTCTAAAAAATGGAACCCTAACTCATTTGCATTTAATTTGCATATATTCTAATACAAACAATACCACAGTTTTCAATATAGCTATGATTATGAGACCTTGAAAGTGTTCGGCCTTAACTGTGTGATTAATGTTTTTTAGGCGTATAGCTTCTGCAACTTCCACAGTATATGTGCTTTGTAGATTATTAATTTCTGATTTTTATATACATATTTTAATCAAATTTTAGTCTATTTCTAAATTTCCTCAGAATATAGTATTTTTCCCTTTATTCTTTTCAAAATACTTACATTTTTGTAAAGAATAATAATTATATTAGGCAATATATATAACTTCTTAATCAAAACATGCATTATGTATATATTTTAGGTGCATATTGTATTCAGATTTTAGTAAAAGCTTTTGATGGAAGATACACAAGGGCAAGAAGATTTATGATATTTGACAATCAATCACAGGTCACCATTAATCCTTCTTCAAATAAAATCAATGTACTGAGTGCAACTTCTACTATTAGTTATAACACCTATTGGCAAAGAGATACAACAAAGGTAAGATTTCCAGATTTATTTAAAATTAGTAACAGATATCAAATTTTTTACTGTACTTTATAATATATTGAAGCAGTCTATGTGTATGTACACACAGAGCTTCATGATTTTTATTTCGATGTAATAAAATCAACCTAGGATGATAGATCTAATAGGAAATTTTCCATTCTCATTATTAAAACAAAAAAACAATATGTATATGCAGATGTGCATATAGTTAAATTATAGCATGCATATATATATATATATATATTGTTTTTGTCAAGCATTGGTGGTCGAGAGGTCAGCGACCATTGCTTTACAAGCAGTTGTCCCAGGTTAGTGGGTTCCCTTCCCGGCTGATGCTATGACACATGAGAAAAAATTTATATATTGTTGACATTGAAATGCATTTTTGTTTGTATATTTGGAAAAGGAAACATATTTTTTTATATATTTAAAATAGAAAAATAAGGTGAGTAATTTGGTAATTAAAATATATATTCACAATATTGCTAAACATTTAGCTAAAATCTGGAATTCAGTAAGTCTTTGGCAGAACTTTGTAAAAACACATTTTCATAAAGATGCAAGTGACTTCTTTTTTTTTTTTTTTTCATATGTCATAGCATCTGCCGGGACGCGAACTCATACCCGTCTGCAACCAACTACTTGCTTGCATGGCGGCTGCGATACCTCTCGGCTAACAACGCAAGACACTTCTTGTCTTGAAAAGGAGTTAAGTCTTCTGACATGATCATGATAATATGGTTTGTTAGAAGAGTGTGAATTAGTCAACCAAAGTTTTCCGACAAAGGTAACTTCTAAACAAAAAAAAAAACAATCTGGGAAATTAAAAATACCTAAAAGCTTGTAAATTAATGTAATATTTGGTTTGCGGGGAAAAGTTGGTTTTGACAGGCATATAAATACTGATTTTGTATTTTTTTTTCTGAACTGCTGAATGTAAAAAATTTCACGCTAGTTTCACATATTAAAATGGCTTGTGAGTGGTAGCAAAGTTAGCCTTCCCTGCTGGATGATCTCCGGGGAAAGAGAGTGCATCTTCGGTGTGGAGAGAACCTGTCAATTCCGTGATGCTGCTGCACAAGAATGGGAGAATGTACCAGCTTCAAACCCAATTCTTTCCTGAGGTCCAGTAAATTGAGAGCCTTCCCAGAACTAAGTCCCAACCTGTAAGAAGATAGTTTCCCATCCTGCCTCATCGAAGTCATCATCCATAAGTTGTCGCCAATGCAAGCATGAACTCTTAACTTAGGTAAATATTTAAAATGCGTTTTATAGAGCTCTATAATATATAAATTTAAACCCCCCAAACTGTAACTACTCTGTAATAAAACTTTCATTCCAAAGAAAAATGTAATTTAGAAACATTAATCCATATATAATTGTCATAACTGTCTGTTAACAAATATATCTATATCAGAATTTAATTTTAATTGTAAAAGGTCAAAATTCTGTAAACTTTATAGCATCAATTTTTTATAATTTCTTTTTGAAGTATGCCACATCACTTTTCTTTAGTTATGAATATATATATTTTATTGGTTTTAATATCTATATTGTGATTGATATGCCAAACTCAGCAAGTATTGGAAGAATGATATTTTAATATTTAATCAATTAAGGCATAAATTGTGTTTGTCTGTCTCCAATCTTAAAGAGAAAAATTATTTTAAAATTTTAAATAACTAGCGCCAGCTCGATTTCATGAAATCATTCGTTCAAATCCTTGCTAGCTAAAATTTGTCATTTGTTTGTTTAATAAAAATAATAACAGGGAAAACAGATAATTTAATAGAACTTGAAATCTTCTTATATATGTAGTAATTAAATAAGTCTACATCTACTGAAATACTATATGTGTGCGTTTATTCTTGTTTTAAAGAAATATCCATATTTTTAAAATGTAAATGGGCAATGTTACATATTATGAAAGCGTATCCATCCTGTTATATATAGATATCTCATAACGCATACAGCCAGAGGAAAGCACTCTGTCTTGGCAGGCATATCTTATTGCCTCCTTAGCAATTTCATATAATTTATAATTAAGCTTTATATTTAAGCGCATGGGCATTTTATAGCCTATGGAATATGGTTATCCTGATTTTCATATAATAGCTTGTTTTATTTAATTTTAAATACAGGCTTAAATATATATCCAAGTATGAGAAGTATGAGTTAGTGTCTTTTGGAAAGTATAGCAGTGTTTCTTGGTAGAATTATCTGGGCCTACATACTTTCAATAAATGAATATGTTGAATAATGTTTATGTGAGCTGCCAGACAAATATTTGACCGGTACTGGAGAGAGCCATATATTTGGAGAGATAGGGTACCCTATGACAATAGGGATTCATAACCCAAGCCTCCAGTTTCCTGCACATACTATGCCAAGGGTGGATATATCTTCATAGGAATGTATATATATATTTCTTATTACGTGATAATGGAGATTGGCCTATACATCCTCTGCCTATAATGATGTAGCCTGCTGCACAGAATTCAACTCCAGATACCGCTGTCTTCTGTATTTAAGTTTATTAATCATGCCTAATAGTAATGTTGTGTGGGATGTTTACAATGTAAAGGGTAATAATAAAGGGAGTTAGAATTACGCTTTGTTCCATAACTCTTTCGTGATGTGTGTGTAAATGCACACCAATTTGTTTTATATATTTTGGAAATAAATGTAATAATAAGAATACTTAATCAAGTTGTTTCATATAATTTTGAAAATAAATATAATACTTAACTTTCTCTATGTATGTAAACACACCCATCAAAGTGTTGTATATATTTCTGACTAAGAACCTAATCTGTTATATAACCTGTATCTAATCTATCCTTAGTAATTGGCATATTCATTTATAGTGGCATATTTTATGGTGAGATTGTTAACATACAATTCATTTATAATGTTCTTATACATGTTATACTGATATCCAAATATTGTTATTGGTATCCAAATATTGTTTTGGATATCCAAGTATTGTTATTGTTAACATTTAGTTCATTTGTAACGTATCATACTGAGATCCAAAGCTTATTGTCAGTGTCAACATATCATTCATGTATAATGTATCATACTGATATCCAGGTATTATTGTCATGGATTGAAATATCATATCAAATATTGTTATGATTGTTAACATATATAGTTCACCTGTAATGCTTTTATAGTGTCATACTGATATCCAAATATTGTTATCATTGTTAAACTTTATTTTATTGAATTTGTTATTAATAAATTATATATATTTGTGTTTGTATATTCGTCCATGTCTTTCCATGATTCACCACATCCACCCAACTATATCCATACCTAATTAAATGATCTATGAGTCTTCTCATAACCCCTGAAGTATATTACAATGGTATTATGGGCATTCTCAAAGTATTAGATTCTTATGAAAGCTAGTTATTATATGATCAAATTGATTCAGTAACTAATTTATGATTGAGGCCAAGATCGAATCCTTAGAGTCCTTGTTCCATCCTGACCACCAGCACTGAAGAGAATTGATTACTATTAGTAGCATCATGAGTGTTGATCTGGTAGTGAAGATTTTGGAGCATTGGCAAATAGGTTAAAGCCTAGTACTGTTCCTTGACTACCATATCACGAACATGCTGGGTTTGATGTACTTTTGCTGGGTCTCTGAATCTTGTTGGCTGAACACACAATTCTGACCATTACAATATGAGTATCAAAATCATTTAAAATAAGTGTAGAGTAGAGCAGGGATTTCCTAAATAACTGAACAACATCTCAGTAAAGTCTAAATTTTTCAAATAGTCCGCTCATACTTATCCTAGCTAATAATTTAATATTGAATCAGTACAAAGGGGTCAAGAAGCTTCACAGTAAATAAAGTAATCTCAAATGATTTGGTCACATGATGCAATTAAAATACTTTACAAATTTGAAATTCACATTAGAAAGAAGAAAGTAAATAATTTTGGTTTAAAAGAAAGTTGTTTCCCTGATTATTTGAAGTATATTTGCACATAACAATAGATAAGCATCAGCTTGCTATTGGCCGACCTATTGAGCAATGCTTTTTCTTCAGTATAAGGGATCTTTGCTCTGGATGAGTCAGAGCAGTGCTAGTGTATCAAGCCCTGGAGCATAAGGTCTTTAGATTGTTTCAGTTCTCTCATTTCCTGCACTCAAACTTCTTATAAATATTTATGTCACAAAGCCAGTTGCCATGCAGTAGACTATTTAAAATCTTAAATCTTTTTGCATATGTAAGGATACAAATTCTTTATAAATATTTTAGATTTATTTAATTGTTTTAATAAATTATAGAAAAACTATCAATTAATTATAAATATTTATGCTTGATTAAATAAACATATCACCTTTTCTTACTTACCATCTTATTCCATTCATGAACAATATTTATTTTTTTCTTTGCTTAATTCTTTTTTACATATAATACCATTTCCAACTTTCTTATACACTATTGTTAAGTGTATTTTTTACACCAAAACTTGATACTCTTACAATAAGTATTTAATAATGTAATAAAAAGGTAATTTATAATGTAAAAAAGTTCATAGTTAAATACAATATATAATAAAAATAAAGAAAGTTTAGAAATAATTAAAAAAATATAATTAAAAAGGTAATAATAAAATGATTAAATAGTAGAGTTTAAGATTAAAGTTTTAAAATTATAATAAAATTGTTTTAAAATAATTTAATAGTAAAATACTATAAATAAGAAATAAAATTAGTTAAGAGTAGAATAATAAAATGGAAAATGATTATTTATAATAGTCAGACTAAGATGTATGTTATTGATTATGTATATAAATATAATGTATTATTTGTATGATTATATGTTTGGATATTGTAGCTCTGATGATGACTGCAGGACAGTCGAAACTGTAAAAGTAAAGTTTTGGTGTAAAAAGTAGTTTTATTAAATGTATAAGAAAGTTGGAAATGGTATCATATGTAAATATAGAAATCAATACATAAAGAAAGGAGGAAGAAGAAGAAAATTGTATTAATTCTTTTTGTTATTGTTTAAAAATCATTGAATAATATTTATGAAAATTTTTGAAAGATGGCTAGTCTGTAGTAATGTATAATTAAGATTATAGAAAAAAATAAACAAAAATGTTAAACAAGATAAAAAACTAATAAAAAACAGTAAGAAAGACATTTTAGTGAAAATTATTTTTAGGCAAGTATTTAAGAACATATAAATATCACATGATCACATTTCCTATACTAGCACATTAATTGTTGATACTGTATGGAGAGTTTTGCTCTGTTTTAACATATAAATAAGTGTTAAACTGAGTTTGATTATTATTTTTTAATGCAATATGTATATATGTGATAATAATTAATTATAATTTTGTTTAAATATCTATAATTGAAACATCCTCTATATACATTAATGGTGATTTCAGTATATTTAGTCTGTTTATAAATTAAAACAATAGACAAAAATCACTCTTATAATTTCAAAATTAGTCAAAAATTAAGCTTATATAACAATAGCTTAAAAGGTGAGTGGTTCCACTTTCTCTTTCACTGTTTTTGACATCTTTGATGTTACATAATTCAATGGAAGATAGTTAAAAGAAGATTGCCTTGACAACAGTTTGAGATTATTGATTATTATCTATATTGGGATTGTCTAAGTGATATATACATGAAATATGTATATTGGAGATCATTTATCTTTGTATTAGTCATGTATATTGGTTGTATGAGATAGATTGGATAGCTGGAGAGAGCTTGAAAGTCTGGGTTCAAATCGCCTCTAATTATATATATATATATATGTAATAAAATAAAAAAAAACAGTACTAATGTGCATATTATTTTAAGAGAATGAAGAACAGCTTTGGGATTATACAGATTAGAGTTTTTAACATAATTAGATAACAGAATCTTGAACATTATTAACAGTTTATAAAAGAATGATAACCTGAGTTATATTAAGCATATATACATCTGAAATAAATGAAACATATCACCAAGCACTTCTTGTATAGAACACAAAAATCAAAATTAAAAGTTCTAGAAAAGAAGTATTGTTTATCAAAAAACCTTGAAGTAAATTGAATAAGAATTTTAATGAAGTTTGTGATATGCAAAGATTTGGAATTTTTAAAATTATTATAAAAGATTTGGGGGGAAATCTTTATTATAACAGAAGTTTTGATTTTGATTAATATAAATCACATAATTAAGAAGCAAAATATGATAATTTTTTTCTTTTAATATAATATTGAAGATTGTTATTATTGTAATGTCTTCGTCCCTAACGGCATCAAAGAGAGGGGAGAAAAACATACAATCCGTTATATAACCTCCAAACGTGAAGAAACGTTACATATATATGAGACTTGGATAAACGGCTAACAACAAATTATTTAAAGGTTGTGACGAATCAGTTCTAATTGTTTCATTCACTTGTTTAACAGTCTACAATAAATTATTAAGCCGTTTTTTGATGAAAACAGTTCTAAAAACTTGATTCACATATCTAACACTGCTGGTGTACATAAAACAAGTGCGCAGTTTATTTTCCACTCGGCAGTTTCTATAATTCCCCTGTGTTTTTTCCCCATATTAGCTATATATATATCTCCAAAGTCTTTTAATTAATTTAACCTTTCTTGTTATCTTAATCCTTGGACAGATTCATCTAAACCAGCTGTAGTCAACCTGTGGGTCGCAACCCCTTTGAGGGTCGAACAACTCTTTCAGAAGGATCTCCTGACCATTTGGAAAACACATATTTTCGATTCACAACAGTAGCAAAATTACTGGTTGGGGGTCACCACAAACATAAGGAACTGTATTAAAGGGCCGCGGCATTAGGAAAGTTGAGAGCCACAGATCTAAACGAACTCGATAAGATAGTTTAGTTTTTTAATTAATACAATTTAATCTCTGCAGTTTTTGTTTTTAATTATAATTATTTCCATTATAATTATTTAACTTAAAATATTTCCTTTCTCTCATTCTTATTTTTTAAAAAGAACTTCTGGAGTAATTTTGTCCCTTGAGTTCGCTATTTATTTTTAAACAAACACAATTATCAAATCACTAATTTCCCCAATATTGAACAATATAATTTTAAAAAGTTTTTAGAACTTTACTGTAAAAATAAAAACCATTATTTAATAATAATAATCATAAGATAATTAATTATTATTGAGCAATTAATTGTTCGATTAAATTAATCTTAATTAAGTTTTCTTTAAAATTTTGACTTAACGTTGATCAGTTAAAAATTGATCCTAGAATTTTTACCTTCCAATCTGTCTCTTTACTCTGCATGGGTAAAATAATTGAATAGTTGCTCAAAAAGTCTTTTTAAATGTTAAGTATTAAAAGTTTCAGATTGAGTTTCAAAATGATACTAAACTTGGAGAGCACTTAATATAAATTGATCTATCGTTTTAAATAATATAAATCTCATTTTAAACATGTACATACACAAAAATATGTGTGTTGCAGATTTATAACTAAACACTCTCACACAAAATAAAGTCTAAAAAAATAGCTATTTAAAATATATCAGTTTTAATGCAAATGTTTAAACTATGTGATATAAATTAAAGCAATGGAAATAAAATAAATGTGATGCAACATGAAATCATTTAGCACTCAATAAATTGGATCAAGAATATTATCGGTCCATGATATATTTGATATCTATTTATTATTTCTTCTTTAACAAATCAAATTATTAATGTTATGGGAACAGAATATTATATCGAGAAAAAAAACATTTTGATTTTCAGAGAGAAAAAAGTGCAAGAGATGTTATTGATGTTGTTAGAACAATTACTGGGAGATATATTGAATAGGATAAGAAATTGGTATATGTTTTATGGATTTTGAAAAAATATTTGATAGAGTAATCTGGAATAAACTTATGCCCATCTTTAAAAAATAAAAGATTTTGTAAAGAGAGAAGATTGATTTAAAATATATATATATATTGGGCAAAGAATAAGAATTGGACAGGAGAATAATGAGACTGAAGAAATAAGTACAGAAAGAGGAGTTATACAAGGATGCTAGAGTCAGTTTGTTTAAATATTGGTTTGAAAGACATGTTAGATAAATATTTGGAATGTAGAGAAGTTAATATTGGAGAGAATACAATAAAATACATAAAATTTGCAGATAGTTGAAGATGAAAGAAGTTTTCAGAATATATTGAATAAATTGAAGGAAGGATGTATGGATTACGAAATGAAGGTTAATGTTGAGAAGACTGGGTAATTATGGAGAGGGAGGATTACAAAGAGTCTAAATATTGAAATCAATGACAATATAGTTTAACAGTTAAATGGATTTAGATATTTGGGGGTAGTTGATTGGGTGAGGATGGAAGAATTGAAGATGAAGTTAAAAGATTAAATTTGTTGAATGATATGGGAAATGAAAAGAGATATGTGGAATTGAAAATCAGGGCAATGAAAAGAACAGACAGGAGAAATGGATGAATTTGCTATGTGATTGCTATCTGGATCCATCTGTAGGGCAGAATGTTTTTGACCATGATGATATTATTTTGCTTCTTGCCTCATTTTTCTAATATAATATTTATGATTTCTAATATTTTGTCCCTCATATCCTTTCCATCTCAAATCCTAATAAACCTCTCAATAAATTATTCTTCCAAAATCTTTATTTTTACTAATATATTGTCCCATTTCTTTTTTTAAATAACCAAATACCAACTATCTCACATTTGTTTCACAATTTCTAATTTATCTAATTACATTTTTATTTCTTCATATCAGTCCTTTTCCTAGTTTTTTGTTTTAGACATCAAACACCTTTCCCATCCATTATCACATATTTCTTTATTTCTGGTAAGTTTTTTTGTTTTATTTATCCACAATGCACATTTACATTATACTTTTTCCATATTTCTTAATTTTTTACTGACTATAATCCTATTTGTTCTTCTACCCCAGTTTATGTAATGATCTACTCTGAGATCCTCATAATAATATATTCCAATAATTTTCTTTGCTTCTTCTCATATCAGTTTTTAAATATAAAGTTAGTAATAAAACCCTATCAAACGGTCAGAAAACTGTATTTGTTTAATCCATTTTTTATTGGCTTATCTTTACTCATAAGTATTAAATTACTCTTAGTCTCTTTTACATATAAGTTTTATCATATCATCTCTCCTCAAATAACTCTGCTGCCATCAGTATTTTTGTTCCAAGATGCATATTTCTTTTTTTAAGTCTTTCCTTAAGGTCCATTACCTAATACTGTAATTCATCTTTCATCTGAATATTCAAAATACTCCTATATTAAAAACAGAGAAGCAATTTATTTAGCAATGATGGGAATAAAAATAATCATGTAATAACAAAATTCTGGTATTAATCACATTATTTAAGAGGATAATGCAATCATAACTCCACTTATTATTAAAAATTGCCTCTCTTTATAATAATATGAAAATACAGCCATTATTTGCTGTAAAAGTATATCTTTTTCAATCAGCTTGCAAGTTTCAATTCTTTATGAGTGGTTTGAATCTTAGTGATAATTGAATTGGTGATTCTCCCCCAGCCAAATGTATATTAGTCATATTTTATCAGAGTTTTAACCTAGTAATTAATAGAAGAATCATAGACACTTTGTGGGATTAAATGGTTTTTGTTTATACTAATATGTTGAAATTGGAAGAAATAGTTTTAATTTTAGAATAATATTGAAATCTAGAAAAAATCAAAGATAATATATTATGACCCTGAATACACTTCTATGTGCCATTCATATCATGGTAGATCTTCTGGTTGTTTTAAATACTACTATCTAGGGCACATGATTATTAAATTTACAATTGATAAATGTCTAACTTAGTCATTTCAAAAGCTGTCCCATATTAGTCTCCTCTTCAAAGAATTATCTGATCTTATATTATATCATGCAGTGAATACAGAAATCTTGATAATAATAACGCTTACTGATGTTTATGAATTATTTACTTTATCTATATTCATGATCCATAGTAAGTTCATTTTACTATTTCGTGATTAGATCAGGATTTTTTAAAATTGGAAAATGAAATTTTGGGTAGATTATTATTTAAATTTTCTTTCTGTATAAAAACTTTTTTGACTACTTTTTAAAGATGTCTATGGGTTGAGTAACCCATACTTGTCTTGCATGGTTTACTGCAGTAGTAGATCTCAAGCTATCATTTCTGAGATTCAAACTTTTATGAATTTCCAGACAATAAATCATTCAATTATTTATTTATTCATATTTTATAATGAAAAAATATAGCTCTTTTTCCCCCCAGCATTTGAGTCAAATTTATTTTTTGGATGAGAATGTATTCACTCAGCACGATTTTACCATTATTGATATATTAAAAGGAAAACATTTAGAGATTTTTAAAAATTGAAGGGACATTTTCTGACAGAGATGTTACATAGATAATTTTTTGCATATTTATTATCAAATTGGTGTTAATTTTAAATTGGCTTGCCATTTTATGACTGTGTTTTATGTGGGCTATATATACATTGCCAAAAATGATATTATGTTTAAGATCATGTTGAGATTATGCTATTATGTACCAATCTGAACTTCTAGTTAAACTATCAATTATTTGACAATTAATAATGATAATTCTTATCAATATTGAAATTTAGCACTATAACTGATATATTTATATATAGAGTTTGAAAATAAGCTCTTAACAAGCTTTGCAGAATATCCCCAATCCCAGACTGGTTTCTTCTACTAGGTTCCTCAGTGAGGTGCTAGGATATTCAAGCATTGGATTAAAAATACTAGGACAAGCCCAGCACTTTATCTAATGGATAACTATTAAGTAGAAAATCTGAATTTTTCAGACATTCACGTCTTCCAATCCAGCTATCTAACTTAAATAGCCTTATGGGACTGAACTAAGTTAAGAGTTTATTTGCAAGCTCTATATATAACATTTGTAATACAAGCTTGTTAAATTAGGTCATGTGACATATGACTTGATTTCTTTGTAATATATATATATATATAGTGACATGTTTATTTCATGTTTAAAGAGGTTTATTTAAACTTCATTGTAATAATATTTCATACTCTGTAGTCAAGTTGCAATCTTTAAGTGTCCATATATATTCAATGGACCATTAGTAAGAATGGATTTCCATTCTTGCTATTAAAAGGTGTGAAGGTTGCCTTGGGACAGCAGTTAGAAATATTGGTTGCTATGTTTACTGTGAATGTTTAGGTGGTTACTGGTTGGAAACTAATTATATATATATATGTAATAATATTATGATTCGATGTCTGTATTTTTAAAGCAATATACGTAATTATATAACTGAATATTTGTAAATACAGTAACTTAATAATTAAAAAAATATATATTTTATCCACTTAGGAGCGCTTTCGATTATCCCAGTAATCTGTTTCAACTAAAGCTTTGAAATGCAAGTGTTCTTTAGTTCTTTTTTCCAACGTACATCTAGATTCACCTATATATCCATCACCACATCTACATATCCATTTATAAATGACACAATTTTTATTTATAAACGAGGTTTTATCTTTGGAGTTATTTATTAATTTGTTTAATGTAAGAGGTATGTAAAATGCAACGTCAAATTGAAAAAAATAACAATAAAAGAAAAATAAAGGAAGCTATGCTAATATACAAATATAAACATGACTTGATTAACAGGCAAGCAACAAACGTTAAGATCACGGAATTGTGGGAAAGTTAGCATTTCAAAGCTTTAGTTGAAACAGATTACTGGGATAATCGAAAGCGCTCCTAAGTGGATAAAAAATTTTTTTTTAATTATTAAGTTACTGTATTTACAAATATTCAGTTATACAATTACACACATATATATATATATGCACATGCACACTTCCACAAATGTGAATTTGTATGTGTATATATTGTAAGGCTATGTAATAGAAGTGATCATGGGGTATATTACAGAAGTGCTAGAAATCATCATCATCCCAAACATCCATGTCAATGAACATGCTGAAAGTAAATAGTAATAAGTAATATGTGATAAACATGAGTTGTCTTAGACTAATCATCATCTAGCAAATGTCAAACTTAGAATCTAATATAAAATGTCATTAAAATTTAATCTATATGCATTCTATATGAAAATACTGGAATCACTCTATTAATGCTGATCATCATCAGTGCTCTGAGACATTAGATATCATGAATGTATTGACCATCAATAAGTTAATTATAAAATCTATAAAGTAAATAAACATTAAAGGTGATCTTTACTTTTGTATCATCCAAATAATCCTACAAAGAATATCTGGATGTCTACACAATATAAATCCACACACACATGCACACACATATATAAATACATGAAAGCAGTCCACACCAAATAATATTAAAAATTTCAATCTGATGTCAAGGCAACCTTTTATATATGTGTGTGTGTGTGAAATATTGTCCTAAGATGTGACAAGGATTCTAGTGATTGTAATTGTAAACAAGAAAAAATACATACAGTATACGTAAAACTTAATCTATTCTAGTATTAAGTAACCTCATGTGAATAACCCAAAATAATGATTAACCTTTTTGAATTCTGACATTTTCTATTGTTACACCTAGTGGAAGTTTTGAAAATGTATAACATAATTGTTTTCTATTGAGTTCAATAAATTAAACTGGATTTTTTTAAAATTTAATTTTGTAAATGAATAATATTCTAAAAAGTCATATTTGAACTTTATAAATATTGAAAAATTGACTTGTAAATAAAAACAAAGAGTGTAAACATCATTAATGATATTAATGTAAACACTCAAAAAATGAACCAATTGTTTCTTTCTTTTGTTAATGTGGATTTGTGATAAATATATCAAATTCTGCTTTAAAATCTGATATTTGTTGCATAATTATTTAAATATTTGAAAAAATTCCAACACCACATCAATTTTGACAGGTATGATATTATGTGATGAGTTCCACATAAAGCATGTTCAAGAAGGAAGGAATACTCTTTCCTTTGAGAACAATAAAGTCTGTTGATATTTGTAGACTATCCATAAGATACTGAGCCCTTAAGATTTTTTTTTTTCAATTGAAAACTTAAGAATAAAAATAGTACAGAAAGGTCCACATTATTAAAAAAATTACATCACATGATCACTATCTCTTATACTAGCACATAATTGTTTGACACAGGGTGGCACTACTGTATGGAGAGTTTTGCCATGTTTATTAAAAAAATTCTATGCTGATATGAGTTATGATAATAGAAAAATATCAATCTAAAAGAACAGGACTATCTCTTTTTCTAAAGGAAACACTCAATGACTCTTAATAAAGATAACAGTGAGAAAATTAATAAATTTATTAATTAGAAATAATAATGATAAAAATTAAAGGTCTAAGAAGTATTTTATAATACAAATTATTCTGATTTTGACCTATAACTAAAGATATTATCCCCCATAGATTGTCAAACAAAACTATGCATGCAACTAAATTTTAGTTTTTACATATATAAATTGTGGATAATATTAATTAAATACATATGCCTAGGTATGTATATCTAATAATATAAAATATCCCAATCATTAATAAACCAATTCTATTTTAATACATAAATAATAATTGATTTTAGACATATGTGTGTGTAGATATGTGCATACATCGCACATTATAATATCCCAATAATATTTCATTTATCAATAATAAATTCAATCTATATATCTTATTCTATGTTAAAGGATTAAACAATAAACTTACTTATCTTTATAATATGTGCAAGCACACATGCTTGTTTTTAATAAGAAAATAAAATATTTACAGTTATTAAATCTTAATTTGCATCTAAAATTACCTTTAACATTATCTTGTTTTCTTAAAATCTAAAATTTTATTTATCATTAAAAAAGTACAGTGGTCTTCCATTATAACTTTTTTAAGTCTATAACAAGACTTTTTGAAATAAAAATTCAGAGAAGATGCTCTAGAGACAAACTGGGTACTTATTTTTATTTATGCCAGAATATTTTTTAGTTAGCAGAATAATTTATTCAGGACTTTAAAATGATTTATTATTAAAGCAAGTCAATATAGAGAGAAAAGTAGATTTTCATTACTTCAAAGTTGATACTTGAAAGAATATAAACATTAAAAGCATAAAGCTAAACTAATCAATAAATAATAAAAATTAGTTAAATTCACAACTCAACTAGGCTAGCCAAAAAAATAAATGATAAACACTACTAATGGTTTCACTGCTAAAGCAGAATTCTACAAAATAACATTTAAACTAAACATTACCCATAATCCCACTTACCTCCCATACACCCTTAATATTAAAAGAACTTTTAAATAAGTTAATTGCTTCAAAATTATAAATTTTTAATAATAAAGATTTTTTAATTCTTCTTTTTATTTCATTTCCCTCAAAGAAGACATCCATAGCTTCATCAAAATTAATAGTTTCACCTGTATGTTTCTTTGGAAGAAATGAAATAGAATTAAAGAAGCTTTATTAAAAAAATTTAATTCTGAAGTAATTAACTTATTTAAAAGTTATTTTAATATTAAGGCTGTATGTGAGGTAAATGGAATTGTGTGTAATGTTTAGTTTAAATATGTTGTTATTTTGTAGTTCTTTATATTTGAGAAGTCTATTTGTAGCAGTCAAACCATTGGTAGTGTTTCAGAGTTTATTTTTTTGGCAATCTGGTTGAGTTATGAATTTGAGGTAATTTTGAAAGAATTTGCCAATATATTTTATTTACTGATCAATTTTTTCATTTGTATTCCTTACATTGATAAAGCAGATTTCACACACATATAGTATATATACAACTAACAGTTAGATTTGTTTTATCTGTACTTCATGCATACATAAAGTAGCATATACACATGAGTCTCTCAGTAAACTAGTTTCCTGTATTATTGAAACTTTCAGAAAATTGGCTTTTTATTGTCATGTCCAGGATAGCACATATATCAGATAAAAACTGTCAGTTCTTAACTTTTAATTTTCAAGCTTAACCAATGACAGGTGCTCTGCTTCTCACTTATCGGATTGTGAAACATACTAAGAAGTTATCGTTACTACTATGGAAGTTCAAACTCAAACAACATGGAGGTCAGCAGTAATTATATTTCTTTAAAATGAGTTTGCACTTTCTCTACAACTGTATTTTTTGTAACTTAATAATAAATCAGTTTATTTAAACCCACTATTTATAGTATATGCAAAGAAATCTAAAAACAGGATAATTAAGTAAACCATTTTCCATTTTGATTAATAATTTAATTACATCATCCTATGTAGAAAAATTCTTAATCTTTCACTGACAACAGATTATAGATTCAAATCTATTATCCAACAATATTTTTCTTACTTTGTTACATTTTAAAATATCTTATATTTCTGTCAGAGAAAAGTCTAATAAATTTAATATAAATACTTTCATTCAAAAAACCTACCTTATATATTTTTTTCTCCATATGTCATAGCATTGGCCGGGAGGCAAACTCACAACAACCATCTGCAAACAACTGCTTGCTTGCAAGGCCGATGTGCTGACCTCTCGGCTAACAATGCTTGACAAGACCTAATTTGATTTAATAATATACAGAATTTCCAAAAATATCCATTAACATTATTAATCAATCAAATTTTTTTTTGTTATTCCAGGTTTTGTAAATAATTATATATATAATTTTGTCTGTATTTATTTCTTTTCTTTTTTTTTAAGTTTTAAATGTATAAAAGCATACACATCGTTGTCTGCCATGAAACCAATTTCATCTTAATATATATAGGCCATAGTAATTTTAAAAATTCTAATTTTATAATCTATGTTTTTTATTATTTTTATTAGGTAAAACTAAACTTTCATAACAGATTCATCAATAGGGATCATCTTAGCCATAAATATTTAGTTGCAATTAAACCAAGTAATCTTAAGTTTGATAAAGGATATGAAGAATTAACAGGTCAACCTCCTCTCTTGCGTTCTATGGAAGCTGTGAATAATGTAAATGGAATTGTGGAGTATGAGATTGGCTACAATAAAGATAGGAAAATGGGCACCACAGTTACACAACCACTGAAATGGGTCAATGTAGGTCTACAGGTAATTTCAGTTTTTATTTTTATTAAATAATTTTTCAGAATTAGTTTTTAATTAATATAGATCTGAAATGATATTTGAAAATTTTTTTTTAATAGAATTGTAATAATGCTGGATTGTCTTATTGGAAAAATATTGTAGTTGCTTAGATGTCAGAAATACTTTTAAAGATAATCCCAAATTAATTTTTTCATGGAATTAAATGGAATAACTTTATAAATTCTTGTCAGATTTCAGGATGAGAATTAGTTCAAAAAATCCCAACAATAAGGGAAAAATTGCCTTTATTCCATGTAAAATATATATATTTTTTAAAGACTAAATATTCCAATCAAGCATAATGTTGGATAAAGTAGGATAAAAAATGAGCAAAATAATGCATATCGAAAGAACAATATAGAGAGATTGAAAAAAATGCAGGGAAATTAAAATATAGATCTAAAGAAGGAATGGCCATGTTCTTCTTCACTCTGAAAATTTGAGAACAATATTTTCAATAAATAATGATATCAAGTTATATTTCTGTACATTTTGTGAAAATTAACATTCCATGAAAAAGCCAAAGAAAGAAGCTCTTTGAATTAGACAGAAAATAATGCTTTTTGATTAAATTTTTAATTTTAATATATTATGTTATTATTTAGAAAAAAATATTAACATTAATTAAATAAGAGATCATTTATACGAGTACATAGAAACAACTATGATGGTATTATCATTAATTCGGTTGTTGTACCATATATCCATAGTTGAAAAAAAGACATAACAAATGGAAAGTTTACTAAAAAGTATTTTATGACAAAGATAATCAAAAATCTTGGAAATATTCAAAGCATTTTACCAAATTTTTCAATGGATTAGATATACGGTTATTTTCCCCCGCTTATTGAAAGTTTGATTTTTTAAAGTGATACTGCATTTAAACATAGCTTTTTAAATCTAAGGTTTGAATCTGGTATTTAATAAAATTATTGTATTAGGGTAAATGTCTATATATCTTATAAATATAATTTTAATAATAAAACAGCATATTTATATGAATCTCTAGTTTGAAACAGATGTATATAAGAGCAAAAATCAAAAATCATGAATACCACTACAATTAATTAAAATTAATTGCATTGCTAAGAATTGTAGAAGAGAAATAATAAAACTTTAATGAAGATAATGAACTGAATGACAATGAGGAACATCACTTTCAGAAAAGGGTAATAACTAGAAGAATGAAACTCTATAACAGGCATGTTGATAGATGTAAAAATAAGTTTGGTTAAATTTTGAAAAATATCAAATGAAAGTTTCTTGGACCACATAACATTGTAAACAGAAAATAATCAAAAGTATAATTTAGTTTTCAAGAAATTTATTAATACAAATAAGTTTACAACATAGAAAAAAGGCTAGATATTTACAAGAATATTGCAGCATTGTTATGTGTTGAAGTTGACAAAATATTTTCAGAGAAATTACACAATGACCATGTTTCATGATGTAAATGTTCTTGAGTAAAAAGTCTATCTCTATTTTTCATATTATTAATAATAGAGATGAAAATATTTTGAATTTGACTTCCATTATTATGAAAAATAATCTTACATCTCATAAGCCAAACTGCATATAACAAAAATATTGCCATCCTAATGACAGAGAAGGTATATTATTTATAATACTTCACTCATATACACTTTAATGCAATTAATTTTCTTAAAAACTTCTTTATTTTCTTACAGTTTCGACTGTCCAGCAGTCTTCTTCAGAGCTACAAGATTTGAACAATACAAATACAGTTGAAACTGTAAGAAAATAAAGAAGTTTTTAAGAAAATTAATTGCATTAAAGTGTATATGAGTGAAGTATTATAAATAATATATGATTACATGAAGATATGCAAAAAAAAAAAAAAGTGAAGGAGAAAAATAAGAGAATATACTTCTGACAGAGAAGGTTCCATTTTCTATTGCTTTTTTAATAGAGAGTACAATTTTATTATCATCCGTTATGGACTTAATCACACTCAGTTGTGCCAAGAAAGAGCACTCGAAAAAAATATGTTGCAAAGTCTCATCATTAAAACAAAGCCGACAATGAGGACCAATTTTTCTGAATCCTCTTTTCCAGACTAAAAAATAACTTGTAGGCAGGGATAAAAGATTAAACTTTAAAATGAAGTCCATATACTTTGATTCAAGATTCCATCGTTTACATTTATTAATCAGTAATTTATTATTCATATTCAAAAATGTTTTAGAAATAGTTTGATTGTTGTTGATTAATTTGTAAATTTCCCAAAAAGTCTTTTTATTTTCTAATGTTTGTGCAGAGAAAGCAAATAAACTTGAAATATAATCTTTAATTTTCAAAATCCACTCTCCAAAAAACGGAGAAGTGTCAGTTGGTTCAAATGGAAAACTTTTATTTGTTTCCAATAAACTAATGTGAATTGATCTTAAGACAGCAAGGGCTCTTTGTACATAAAAAGCAGAAACGGAATGAAGACTGAGACCATTTAGTTCTTTTGGATTTTGTAATTGTTTTAAACTAAAGGCAACACATTTGCCTCTCCATAGAATCTTTGAACATATAGAATTAATGCTATTTTGAAAAGTCTTAGTAGGTTGAATAGTAGGTAAAAAGTATAAAATTTTGGGAAAAATTAACATGTTAAGAAGTGAAACTTTCCCAGGAAGTGATAAAAAAATGGAAGATAATGATTTTGTTAGATCTTTCAATTTCTCTAAAATTGAATTTTGAATCTCTCTCCTCATAGCAGTTTTCGACAAAACAATTGGAAAATCTAGTAACTTTTGAGATTTTGATGTAAATTGAGAAGGATATATAGTTCCATTATTAATTTTCCATGTTGATGATTTGGAGAGATTTAAATGAAGGTTGAATTTAAGTGAATAATTATCTAAAATTTCTTGCAGAGATGAAAGATATTTTGCAGATGGAAGAAAAACAGTAATGTCATCTACATATGATATATGACGTATTTCTTCATTA
Organism: Epiperipatus broadwayi; assembly: GCA_028023455.1. NCBI lineage: Eukaryota > Metazoa > Onychophora > Udeonychophora > Euonychophora > Peripatidae > Epiperipatus > Epiperipatus broadwayi. Next base: position 2,645,543 of record JAQFVV010012519.1, on the reverse strand, counting down.
AGAGCAGGCACAAAAATACCAGGTAATTTTCTTTCAATTTCAATCAAAAGTGGATTAATATATGTGATGAAGCAGAGAGTGCTAAGTGGTGAACCTTGAGGAATAGACAGATGAGGTCTAAAACCAGGACCAAATCTACTATCTAAAGAAGTAAACATGCATCTATTTAAAAATAAATTGGCAATGATTTTAATATAAACTATTGGGACAGAATATTCCAAAAGTAAATTGAATAATGTAGAAGGAACAACTGAGTCAAATGCTGATGCAAAGTCAATTTGTACAGCAATAGGTAGAGATTTTCTGTGTTCTAACATGTTCTACCAGGAGAATAGCACGACGTATAGCTTCAATTGTTGAAGAACCTTTTTTTGCATATTGATGTATTGAAATGTGGGAGTACAACTGATCTTGAATTTTATCTTTAACAATTGATTCTATAGATTTGATAAGCAGAGGCATCATTGAAATTGGACGAATATTGTTGAGAGTTGATGGAATAATCTTTTTTTTTTATGAAGGGAACCAAAGCAATTGGATATAAATCCGGAATAAATTGAAAATCTCCTGCTAAAACATCTATTAGTTTGTGAAGTATAGGAGCAGTAAAATAACTAAGATGCATGAGAACAAATTTAGGAATCCCATGTAGACCAGGATGAATACTTTCAGGGTATATAGCCAAGTATTGAATAGTAGTATTTTCTGTAATGTTATGTTGCTTTGAAGAAACACATGCATTCCAGAAGTTGCCAATTTTGAAGTTTATTTTTAAAAAATTCATCAATTTTGTTAAGCATAAAAGGACCACCATAATTAACATCATTAAGTGAAATCATGGTAGGAGTTGGCCACTTTGATCCACCAATGGCCCATCTGATATAACTTCAAGTCCAGTTATGTTGACCAATGATGAAAATTTTAGTTTTCTTTGTCACAATATATTGTGCAAGCACTCTCTGCTTATCATGATATTGAGTTTTAAGATCTAGAATATCTTTAATATCACCATGCGTCAAAGAAAGAGGACTAACTTTAATGGCAATATCATAACATCAAACCTCCACTCTTTTTTACACTTTTAGCAAAATATATTTATTAATTTGATAACAGTTTCGACAGTTCCCAGCATTCTTCGTCAGCTCTACAAATTTAAACATTACATAAATACAATCATATTTTATAAATTTATACATATAATTTTACAATTTAACTATTTTTACATTATATTATATTCAATAATTTAATCCTTTTAACCTTAATATTATTTTATTTTACCATTATTTTTTTTTTATTACTTATTTATTATTATTACTAGAATTTTTATTTTTATACCCTTTCTATATTTTATATTAATAAATCACTTACCACCCTTTACTATTATATTAACTCCTATCCAATATATATTTTTTATTTTATAATCTTACAATTTAATGCACTAATTATTTTACCTTACCCAACCCATTAAATTTTTTTTTTCTACATAATCTTACTGTAACATTTTTTAACTTTTATAAATCAAAACATAATTAAATATATAATTACTTTCATATTCCTATCAAATCTCTTTATATCATAATTTATTTCAATTCTTCCATTTCTTATTTTACTTTTAAATTTTTATATTTCTATAAATATCTCCAACCTTCATTAACTTTTACCCAATTATAATATCTTATTTTTTATCTAATCTTATCTCTACCTTCTCCTTCACTCCTTATTTATATATCTTTTAATTCTATTTTTCTCCTATTTTTTATCTAACCCTACCTATTTATAATTTTTATTTTAAATTCTTATCTTATTTCTCACTCCTTTACTTCCACCATTTTTCTATCCCATAATTCTTTCTACTTCCTTACTCTTTTTATAATAATATAGCTCCCTCTATTGTACATCAAACACACTAACTATCCATAACTTTATTTCTCTTCATCTTTATACTAAAATTGTCCTTAAACCATTTTCTCTATTAATATTTGGCTTTATCTCTTTTATTAAAATTGCCTCCCTTATCTTTCTATCTCTTCTACTATTTGCAAAACTTATTATTCTAACATCCTCTCTTTCCAACTCATGGCCTGTCTCCAAAGAATGCAAATATACTGATGATCCTCTATCATATCTATGTTGCTTTAACCTTGTATATATCAAATTCTTCATCTCACATACATACTTACTTACAATTCCTTTATCCTTACATTTCCTACAATTTATTTCATAAACTCCATTAATATATTTCTTTTCCCCACCTATATACCTACCATCTGATATATCCATTACATTTTTCTTTCTTTTATTTACGACTTTATAATTAATATTCTTCTTATAAACTTTACTAATTCTTTTAATAATATTATTAATTCCCTTCACTATACTACCATCATTAACCTGTATCCCTATATAATCCTTCCTCTCCCTATCCTTTGATTTCTTCTTTCCTTCTCCCTCTTTTTTATATCTCTCTTCTACTTTTTTTATATTTTTATATTCTTTTTTACCTCTTCTGGATACCCACTTTCCTTAAAATCTTCTTTATCCTATCAATTTCTCTATCATACTCATCTCCTTCATCACAATAATACTTTGCTCTTAGTTCTTTTAATGATTGTATTAATTAAAGAACTAAGGATACCCACAAAGGCAGACCATGTATGAAGAGGAGATAAAGAAAGAATATTTATTTGTTGAAATAGAATGTACACTTCTGAAAAGATCCATTCCGGTGTGTCTGCTTTATTAAGTAAGCGAATGGTCTTGACTGAATGAGATAATGAAAATCTTGAAGTGTTAATATTCAATGAAATTAATAAAGCAAGATGATCTGAAAATGAAACTAATTGTAATCTAGCTTCTAAATCATGATGTAAGTCAGGAGTATAATATAATAAATCAATAAGAGATTTATATTGACGATTGTAGAAAGAAAAGGAATTTTGAGGAAAGAATCCTTCACCACACAAAAACAATCTATTAAGTAAAGGAAGGTATTTATAATTGAATTTATTATAATCCATATTAAAATCTCCAAAACATATGGCTGGAGATGAAACATTAGCAAGTAATGCATTAATTTTATTAATGTTAGATAAAACAATATTGTTGTCATTAGGAAGTTACATATAAATTATGATGATTTGCATATTTTCAATTTCAATATCTAAAATTAAAAGTTTTTTATTTAGGTAAAGAGTTTTACAATGATTAAATGCAAATTTTTGTTTATCAAAAAAGCTACACCTGCTGATGGAGAAGTAGAAAATGAAAATTGAAAAATACCATATTGTTCCATAACTTGCTCAATTCTATAATCAGATTTAAGATGAAGTTTTGTCTCAGACAGACACACCAGATGAAAATTACTTCTATCAATCCATCTTTTAATTGCAAAAACTTTTCCAAGAGAATTGAGACCCTTGACATTTATGCCTGCAATATTAAAAATCATATTTTTAAAATCAAAAACTATAAAAGAAAATTCTTAAAAGAAAACCTATTGTTCAAAGATAATTTCATTGACCAATTCCACTTCTTCAGCCCAGTTTAGTGAATCTGACAATTGATTATCTGTCCATTTAGTGATAATAGTTGAATGCTCTGATTGAGTGGGCAATGCTACAGATGTTTTAGAATCATTAACATTACTTTTAGCTGGACTAACAGCATCTATATTAAAATGAGTTGAATCAGAAACAAATTCTAAATTTTGCTCAGATAAACGAGACCGTTTATTCTCTTTTTAAGTTATAAGATGGCACAATTGTAATTTAATTAGAAGACAATGTTAAAGCATCATCAGATGAAGAATTCTCTTCATCTTTCTGTAAATTTGAAGAGTCTATTGTTTTCCTTTTAATTTTACCTGTACTTAATTTCTCATGTTTTAAGTTAATAGAATTATCCGATTGCTTTGAAATTTTATCAAAAATATCAGCATTAACTGATGATTGAATAAGTTTATTTTGAGTACATAAAGGAAAAGTAACCATTGGGTCAATATTTGAAGTAGAACTATTTTGCTGTATATTATCTTCAATTTGTTTTTGAAGCAAAATATTATCTTGAATATGTTTATTGTGAATAAGTAGATTATCATTACAAACTAGATTGCTATTATTACATTGAGTTGATTCTCTTACTTCTGTATTATTACTTTGAAGCAGAGAATTTGAAACAGATAATAAAGAATTACATTTATGATATCTAGTGTTCTTTTGATTACAGTGATGGCATATTTTTTTCGGATATGTTTTTACTAGCTGAGATCTGTTCTTGCAAATAAAACACTGGGGTTTAACACCACGGAATGACAAGAATAAAGTGCACCTTTTTTCTTCCAAAAAGGAAGGGATATCAGTTAAAGAGATGCCATCATTCAATTTTAATGTAAAAGATGCAGTGTTTGACATAAGTTCTATTCCTACATGTTTTTCAGGAATAAATCTATGTAATTGTACCATATTTATTGAACATTTTCTGCAAATCAGATTGACAAAAATTGAGATAACAATTATGTACTAAACCTTGTGCATTTTTAGGACGATTCATATCAACTTTAATTAAAAATTTATTATTGAGAAAAAACTGATTCCTTTTAAAGATTTCTTTTTGTATGATGTTATGAAACTCTACTATTAGATAGCGTCTGTTTGGATGGTGATAAATACACTTGATGGCTAATTCTAATTTTAGTTCCTTGATAAGTTTGAAAAATTCTTCTGTGAAAAAAGAGAAGAGGTTACAATTCTTATTTGTAGTTATAAGTATAAGTGTATACTCATTATTATAATTAAAAAAGGAATTGTAAAGAACAGTTGGAATTCTCATATTAAAATTTAGACTAGTTATGTTATAATCATCAGAATCAAGATTAGAAATATCTTCAGTTGAATTAATCTAATCTGTATTTGAATTAATATTATCTAAATTAGACCTATCATTTATTTCTTGATCAATAAAGCAGAAATAATAGTACTGCTATCTTTATGAATCTCAATTGCGTTTCTTTTAACTACTGTTGCATAAGATTGTTTGTCTGACACTTGTGAATTTGTATATATAAAATTGGGTTCATTGTGCATATTCATATTAGCATTAGACTTAGAAACTATATTAGGAAAATTTAAATCAGAATAACTTTGTCTTCCTTGTAATTTCTTTGTATCCAAAGTTTCAATATCATCTTTAAAATTAATAGTATTTATAGAATCAACTTCAGATTGAGATATTTTCTTTATATCTTGAGATATTGAAGAAACGGACATTAAATTACTATTAGAGATACTTTTATTATTAAAACTTATAATATTAGATGTTTGCGACGTGCTTTGTGTATTTTTTGCTTCAATATTAACATCAATGCATGTAGAAACAATATTTTTCGGTAATGCGCCCTCTATTATATTTAAATTTTTTAAGGAATCGATTTCCAAAGTTTTAAAATTATTTTCCGTTTGTAATAAATGACTAACTTCATTTTTATTATGACCATTTTGATTTATTGACTGTAGATTACCAAGTGTTGTTAAAGATAAATCTTTTACTTTTAAAGAATTAGATGTTTTTTCCTTTGCTTTTATAAGACACGTTAAAATCTAAACAATCTCTCTTCTCAACAGTTATAGTATTATCAGTGGGAGATTTCTTTGGAGTAAAATTTAAACTATAATTATCTTCTTTTGTAGATTCTTTAATATTCTTAATAGTATCATTAATTTTTTTATCATGGGAAGTAAGTATATTTAAATCTGCTTTGGTATTAATAAAAGGAATTGTTGAATTTTCTAAAACGCTGCTCTGTTTATTATTAACGTTAAAAGTTTTTACACAAGAACTTTTTTTAGAATTAGATTTTGAAGTGTTAGGAGATAAAATCAAACTGTCTTTGTTATTTTTAATCAAGAATTGTTCATCAAGATCATTATCACTGTCTCTATTTTTATTTGCTTTTAAACTCGATTTACTTGATGCATGCAAATCTTCATTAAAATCAGAATTCATAACTTGTATTCTATCCTCCAGATAGTGAAAACTACTGGACAAATTAAAATAAAAAACGATGTAAATGTTAATAAACACTTACCTTAATTTTTGATATACTTTTTAGCAAAAAATTTTTTTTTGAAAGTACAGAATTTAAATTGAATAAAACAAACGATGTGCTAGAAAACCCGTACAGTTGCGCCATCTACTGGCTAAAAATGAAAAAGTATAATTTAGTGCTTGGATAATTAAGTAAAATTAAAAATAACTAAGTAATTGCAAACATTGAGATATTAATATAGAAATCACATAGAGATGAAGTCTTGAGCAGAAGAAACACTCAAGACAGTATTTTTGAAGTTAATAATTCAGAAAGAGAAAATACAGTAATTGGAGAAGAGAAGGAAAGAAAATAATTGAGAAGTAGAAAATACACAATTTGAATTTGAAATAAAGAGTGTATATTTCAAGAGAAGTTTGAAAAATCATCAGCATTTAAATATTTTTACTGATATATATAATTTTAATTTTATTTATAGGAAATTTTACTTACTAAAATAAATAAAAAATGAAAGTATTTATCATATATTACTTATATCAATAAACTTGACAATATAAATTAGAACAATATTGCTAAGAATGGAAAGACTTATTACTGTAGATAAAACTCAAGTTATTTATTAAAAAAAAGCAAACCTTCTTTTATTATTACTAATGCTACTACTACTATTACTATTGCTATTATTCTTCAGCTTTTTATTGACAGATATAGAGCCATAACAATTATTTTGCAACTCATTCTTCTGCTATCATTTTTAATTTATCTTCTATTTTTTCAAGTTTCTGGACTTACTATCTATAGTTTTCAATAAATCACTCTAGGTCTGATTGTTAAAGCCAGAATTAGCCTAGAGTCTACCATTATGACTGTTTTTGATCTTCATAGTTCTCAGCCTATCTTCAATGCCTAACTGACAGTTGGATGAATTTCTTCATAATATTTTTTTTGATAAAAAAATCATTTTATGTGTGACTGTTAAAAAAATGGCTAATAAGTAAAAACTTTCTGGATTTTTAAAACCAGAATGTAGCTTGTCAACCCAGAAGTTGCCCTCTATTTCTTCAATACAATGGTTCTCAGATATCACAGCCAGTCAATTATATTAGTAAATAATGATTTGAATCAGTTACTTTACAAATCAAAAATTTGTTTCCGTAGAATGTTGAAAATATGCATGTGTATAATGTATATTACTTAAATAAAATGACTTTGATGTTAGTAAAATGTTAGAAAGAAAACTTGTGAATCATGCATAATCATAATAGTAAATGGAATTGTTTTCAGAACTCATCATCATCATCATCAACCATTATCAATCCACTGCAGGATGAAGGTCACTCCAAGTTCAATCCATTTTCTCCAAACTTTAACTTCTCTTCTCCACATCACCCCTGCACACTTTCTTATTTTATCCATCCATCTCACATGTGGTCTCTTTCTGGGTCTTTTACAATGTCTTGGAATACAGTTTAAGATTTCAATTGTCTATCTATTATCATCTCTTCTAGCAATATGTCCAGCCCAACTCCACTTCAGTCTTTTAATTTTTTCAATGAGCAATCCATGCATTAGATCTTTTTATATATGAATGGTCTCTTGAATGCTTTTACACTATAGAAATTTTAAATGCCTGTAGTTGTATAGTTAATAGAGAATTCATGAACTTTAATAAGATAATTTGTAATTTTCCATTTGATGATTTTAAATCTAAAACTGATGTCATTATTTAAAAGAGTTAAAAATATGAACTGATGATGCCACAAATAAGTATTAAAAAATACCTTAAAAGGGTATGCATCAATAAGCATGATATAACTAAGATAAACGTTTTAAAAAATGATGGAATTAATAATTTTTATTTGTATAGTCATATGGGGATAGAATAGATTATTTGTAATAATGTTTTATGTTTAAATACATGTATATTGTCTATGCTGAACTTAATGTAATTAGAAGGTATTTGAACTCAGGCATTCAAATTTCCTATAGCTATCCACTCCATCTTATACAACTGATACACATGGCCACATATATGTGGGGAAAAAAATAGATCTCCATTATATGTATTTCATGCTGAACCAGCACTCACAATTAATCCAGATCATTATTTTCCAGACATATATATAATCAGTGCTCAGTTTATATTAAGATAGCAAATCTTCAAACTTTAATGGACAGGCTTCAATCTTCTCTATCCCCCAACTCTTCAGCAATCCATATCATGGAAAATCAGATGATGGAACACTCAAAGCCCCTGTTGATGCCAATATTATTATCATACCCATATTGATATTTAAGTCACTCTGACCCCTCAAGTATATGACCTTAATATATCCATTTAAATACACAGAACAAGGTCTTTGAGCATTCCATCATCAAATTTTCAATGATATGGATGGCTAAAGAGTTGGAGCGTGGAGAAGATTGAAGTATGTCTATTAAAGTATGAAGATTTGCTATCTTAATATAAGCATTTGTTATCTTAATGTAAACTGAGCAATGATTATATATATGTGTGTGTGTGAGGGTGTGGAGGAGATAATTGTCTGATTTAACTGATGAGTGCTGATTCAGCATGAAATACTTATAATGAAGATTATTTATCTTTTTCATAGTATGTGGTCATTTGTATCAGTTATATAAAATGGAGTGGATAGTTGTGGGGAATTTGAATGTTTGAATTCTAATCCCTAATAAGGTTTTTGTATTTGTCTGTGCATCAATATATTTTTACCTCCTAATAATTTACCTTTCAAGGTTTATTATTATTATATTTTAAGATAAAATATATGGACTACGGAAAGAAAGAATTAACTATTATATAGTTGCATTAGGATGTGATAAATGATAAAGTTTTGCTAACTTATAATTTTTATTCTCTTAGCATGAAGTCTTTATGCTAAGAGAATAAAAATTATAAGTACAGTCTTAGGAAAATGTCTGATAATAATTTAACGAGTAAACAATTTGTAAATCATATTAATATACATTGTTTGAATTAATAAATAAAAATGTTATCAAAAATAAAATGTTAGTTATAGTTATGTATAACATAAGCAGATACGAATGTTATTATTGTATTCAAATGTAGGAAGAACCCGAACTACCTATTGAAAGTACAGATGGTGATGCTGTAAAGATTTGGGTTCGTGGGAAAGATATTGTTGGCAATACAAAAGAAGATTCAGTTGTCATTTTTATGGATGCTACTGGTCCAGAAATCAGTGAGTTTTCTTTTCGCAAAGGTAGCGATGATACCATAGCCATCCATGGATCATCAGATTTACATGGCATAACGTAAGAAACTTTTAAAAATTAAATTTTTATTAACTAAATGGTAAAATATTTGAATAAAAAATGAATTAAATGTTTTTGTAATTTAAAGTAATATTATATAAGCAATCAAATAATTTACCTATATTTTTTCTTTATTTCTTGATCTTTTATACAATGATTGAATATATTCATATTGCAGTATCCTCAGCTGTAGCTGAACGATCGCAAATATTAATGCTTAATTATAATTAAGAATCACCGACTAATTTACACTAAATCTTTATTGGTACACAGTAATTCACACTAACAACAGTTATGATAATTGGTTAACATATATATATATACATAATCTGACTGCATTAAAGTTTTAAAGTTCAAATCTCCTTCTCTGCCTACAGTAATATAAAACGCACAGTACCTTGCCTAGGTGATGCAAATAACCCTCATAAGAGCCACTTAGGGCGTTTAAAATAATATTAAGACCGGTGCGGTCTGCTTTTACTCTAATTGGCCAGATTAACCAACAGGCGCCGAGAACCTGGGATCACAGTCCGTACAACAGCAGCACTCATGATGAACAAAAGCACAAGGCGCGATATCTCTTTTTTTCCCCGCTCTTTTTTATATTGCCACAATTTGAAATCCCACTCTCGTCACTTCTTTTCTGGAGTATTAATACATTTTCTCGCGTGTGTGTAAATGGCTTCACTTGTTATTAATTCCCTTGATAATCCGATCTATTAAACAACGCCTCTGTAATTACTTTATTTAGTTAATGCAGCCCGATCTAATTACTTTTATTTTCACTTAATTAATTGTGTGCCTTTATTGGCTCTATTTACATATGTATACAACACCTCCCCTTACTCCAGAAAAGATAGTTGCATACTGGCACTATATATAGTCTTTTAGTTTGACCGGTCGGATTTTCTGTTTCGGTCTGGCTGTATTGCTTTGTGTTTCCTCTGGCTTTGAGTTCGATGCTGTAATTCTCATTATTCGTTGGTGCTGTCTGTATCTCCATTGGTCGCTGTCGTTTCATTTCTGTGGTTTGCTGCTCATTCCACAATAAGTCGCTTGCAATGTCAGGTAACGTTTGTATTTCCTCTACAACTCACTGACAGACGTGGTTTACGTGTCTTCTATAGCTAGTACCATCCTGTAGCTGCACGAGTACTATTTGTTGAGACAGCAGTTTCATAATTATTCCCTCTACCCATTTCTTTTGCAACACATCCCGGACCCAAACTTTATTCCCGATTACGAACTTGTTTACATTTTTGTCACTGTAGTCATTTTCGGCAGGATCTGGTAGTAATAAGTCTAATTTAATACGCAGTTTCCTGCCCATTAACAGTTCTGCGGGTGATTTCCCGGTGGCCGTTGATGGCATTGCGTGTTGCCACAGCATCGCGTTATCAATTGCTTGTTGTAAATCCCTATCACTTGATTTCTTTAACGCCTTTTTGATTATTTGGACTGCCTTCTCTGCCAGACCATTCGACTCCGGGTGATACAGTGGTGTGCATATGTGTCTGATGCCATTATCATGAAAATAGCTTTCTATTTCCCTAGCTATGAACGCAGTTCCGTTATCAGACATGATGGTTTCCAGTAAACCGTGACACGCAAACACAGCATTTAACATCTTAACTGTTTCAGTAGCCATTAAATCTTTTACAATTCGGCACTCTGTCCACTTTGAGAAAGCATCTATGACTATGAGCAAGAGTTTTCCATTCACCGGTCCAGCATGGTCTATGTGGACCCTTTGCCATGCTTTTGTGGCGGCTGGCCACGAATTGTATATCTTAGCTCTCATGTTCATTTCTGTTTGACATGACGAACATTTTTTAATATTTCGCTCTATGTCAACTGTAATTCTTGGCCACCAGATGTAGCTGCAAGCCAGTGCTTTAGCTCGCACGACTCCAGGGTGGCCCTCGTGCAGTAAGTTCAATACTTGCTGTCAGCCTTCTATTGGTATCACGACTTGATCGCCCATTAATATGCATCCTTTGCATATAGATAGTTTATTACGATTTGTCCAGAACCCTGGGTCAACATATTGAGGCTTTGAAGATGGCCATCCGTTTTTGATCCATCCCATAAGTATCTGATAGCCCTGATCGGAGCTCGTCCAATTGGCTATGCATTTGCTATTCAGTATTTCTGAGTTTAGGGTGTCAATATAATTTATTTCTGCCTCCGTCATTGATTGTTCTTGCTTGTCCGGCATTCTTGATAATGCATCAGCGTGTGCAATCTCTTTTCCTTTTTTGTATTCTAATATGTAGTCATATGCTGACATTATGTTTCTCCAGCGCATCATATGTGGTCTTAAATGTTCGGGAGCGAAACGATCGTGGCCCAAAATACCCAATAGTGGCTTGTGGTCTGTAATTATGTGGAAATTCTTACCGAACAGGAATTGATGGATTTTTTTCAGGCCGAACATTATAGCCAAAGCCTCCTTGTCAATTTGGCTATAGTTTTTCTCTGATTTTGAGAGAGTTCTCGATGCATAAGGAATAGGGCATTCCCCATTGTGACATGGGTGAGATAGCACCACCCCCACTCCCCACTCTGATGCGTCCGTTGTTAAGCGTACTTCTAAACTATTATTGTAATGCACCAATAGTTTCTCGGACGACAATAAAGTTTTTGTCCGACAGAACGCTTCTTTGTGAATTCTAGACCAATGCCACTTCTGATCTTTTTTTAATAGTTCGTATAATGGCTTAGCTATGTGAGCTTTACCTTCCAAGAAGGGCTCAAAAAAATTTATGAGACCTAAGAAAGCCTGTAACTGTTTAATGTTAGTAGGTGGCGATGCATTTTTCACTGTGTTTACTTTTTCCAGGGATGGTCTCTTCCCTTTATCAGAAATCAAATGGCCTAGAAACGTCAATTCTTTTGACATCCATACGCTCTTGCTGGCGTTTAATTTAACCCCAGATTTATTAAATTTTTCACATACGATAAATAGTCTGTTGCACAACGTTTCTTGTGACGTAGCCGTGATAAGTATGTCATCGTAATAGGGAATGACCCCTTCCAGACCCTGTAGTAAAACATTGATCCTTGACTGAAATATATTTGGGGCTGTGGATATGCCAAAGGGTTACCGATTGCACCTAAATAGACCCATATGGGTCGTCAAAGCCAATATTTCCGCTGATTTTTCGGTAACCTGAATCTGGTGGAAAGCGGAATTAAGGTCTAACTTCGCAAAATAGGAAGCGTTTTGCAGACTGGCCAAAACTTCCCTTACATTTGGGACAGGATAAACTCCCCTGTTTAAAAATTTATTTACCGTTATTCGGTAATCTCCGCACAATCTAATATCCCCGTTAGGCTTTGTTATTACTACTAAAGGCGTGGCCCAATCAGATGTTTCGATGGGCGTTAACACTCCTTTATCCACTAATGACTTTAATTTGTCTTCGACTTTACTTTTTTGCGCAAACGGATTCTTACGCGGTTTACAAACCAGCGGTCGCACATTTTCCAATAATTCTATTTCTACTGGTTTTGATGTGATCAATCCCAGTTTTTCATTGAACAGATCTGGATATTTATTCACTAGTTCATCTTCCAAAGAGATTTTCTTTATATTAATTTGTATTCCAATCTCGCGAAACCATTCCCTTCCTACAATGGGGCTAATTTTACCATTAACAATATATAGGGGTAGATTCGCTTTTTTGCCGTTGTATTTAATTGGTGCTTTAACCTGTCCAATATTTTGAGGGCGTTACCATTTACATCTCTCGCTTTAATATTTGTTTTTTCTAAAACAATGTTTGCCTTATCATATAATTTTTTCCAATCTGACCATGAGATTATGGAAATTGCCAAACCGCTATCAATTTCCATTTCTATTTCTTTACTGTAAATTTTAAGTTTAATCATAAACTGATGTATATTTTTAACGTCTAGATTTTTAATCATATGGGTGGTTGCAAATTTCCCTCCCCTATCATGAGGCATGTGGGAGTGTTCTTTTATTTTCCCTTTGTTGTCTTGTCTACAGACGCGTGACAAATGACCTTTTTTGCCGCATTTAAAGCACGCTTCTTTCTGCCATTTGCATTCTCTTGAAATATGGCCCGTTTTGCCACAACAGAAACATATTATTTTAGCGTTACTAGTATTTGACTTCATGGGGTTTTGATTTCCTCCGTACATTTTGAATACTCCCATTTTTGTGGTTTCATCCGATTTACATCTAAAAGCTTGTGACTGCTCCAATATTAGCTCATATGCTATACCCTTTTTGATGGCCATTTCATAAGTTAACTCCGTCTCTACTAGCAATTGCTGTCTGAGCCTATCATCGGCCATGCCCCAAAGTAGCTGATCTATTAAATTTTCGGCAACGAAATCACCGTAGTTACAATCTTTAGCCAATTCTCTTAAAGCTAGATTATAATCATTAATTTTCTCACCGCTAAATTTTTTCCTATTTCGGAGAGTTAATCTGGCTATGTGGCGAGAGGGATGGAGGCTAAACTGATCATCTAACTTCTTGATCACTTCCTCATACTTGACCTTCTCAGGCAAAGGCACTTCAAAATTTTTATGAATAATTTCAATTACTCTTTTCCCACCATAACATATTAGGGCCGCTATTTTTCTCTTGTTATCCTCAATGGCGTTCAAAGTAAAGAAATTCTCGATCTGTGTTCTATATAACGGCCATTCAGACGCGTTACTGGCATCGAATTTGCCTATACTATTCTGCCCTAATGACATAATTTAAGGTTGTTTGAGACTGTGCCAGAAATTTGCAGTATCCTCAGCTGTAGCTGAACGATCGCAAATATTAATACTTAATTATAAATAAGAATCACCGACTAATTTACACTAAATCTTTATTGGTACACACTAATTCACACTAACAACAGTTATGATAATTGGTTAACATATATATATATATAATCTGACTGCATTAAAGTTTTAAAGTTTAAATCTCCTTCTCAGCCTACAGTAATATAAAACGCACAGTACCTTGCCTAGGTGATGCAAATAACCCTCGTAAGAGCCACATAGGGCATTTAAAATAATATTAAGACTGGTGCGGTCTGCTTTTACTCTAATCGGCCGGATTAACCAACAGGCGCCGAGAACCTGGGATCACAGTTCGTACAACAGCAGCACTCATGATGAACAAAAGCACAAGGCGCGATATCTCTTTTTTTCCCCGCTCTTTTTTATATTGCCACAATTTGAAATCCCACTCTCGTCACTTCTTTTCTGGAGTATTAATACATTTTCTCGCGTGTGTGTAAACGGCTTCACTTGTTATTAATTCCCTTGATAATCCGATCTATTAAACAACGCCTCTCTAATTACTTTATTTAGTTAATGCAGCCCGATCTAATTACTTTTATTTTCACTTAATTAATTGTGTGCCTTTATTGGCTCTATTTACATATGTATACAACACATATAACAGCATTTAATATACTTTTCTTTGTTCATTTTTTACAATCCCGTAAATTCAGTGTGTGAATATTGCAGTTCTGATGAAGACAGCTGGTCAGTTAAAACTGTAAGAAAATATTATCAAGGAGTAAATAAAATTTACTGTATTGTAAAAAGTGAATAAAAAAGTTGTATTAAATGTTATTATGCAAATAATTATATCAAAACAATAATAGATGCATTTTTTAAAAACAACGTAGTTCATAACATAATTACGAAACCAAAAATAAGTAATGCCATCATAAAAAAAAACAAATATCTCGAGACCAAAGATTCATAAGTGATTCCCAAATAAGAAAAATTAGAAATTTGTCACATGATTTTTCCAAGCAGTAAAGTATTGATTTTTCTCTCTTCAAAATTAAGGTAGATTAGTATTTTTATTACTATGACATAACTCACTTAACATGTTTTTTGCCGGTAAGATTTCATCGAAGATTAGATAAACGATGTCATGGCAACAAAGACACTGGCAAGACTAATCCATGGGAATACTGATTTTTTGTTCGTGGTGTCCTGCGAGATTTAAAAAGTCGAGAGGCCTATGGGAAATTTTGTCATTTCTCTGTCTTTTGTGGTTTTGATATCGGCGTGAGCATAGTGATCTTTTTGATTATATTGAGAATATTTTCATATATTTCAATTTTTTTTGTTTCTCACCGAATACTACTTTTTCTTTTCTCGGCTTTTTGTATTTGTAATCCCCCCTTCCTGTTTGCTTTCAAAATTAAAAAAAACTCTTCTTTCTATTCTAATCTTTTTCTCAGAAGTTTTATAATCATTTATTCATGTTTTCAAATATTTAAAAATACTAACTTGAGCAGTCAGTTTTATGTGTTGTGTGTTTAATTTTTATGCATTTATTTTCATCTCAGATTTATTACAGAATTCAGAAATACATGTTACGTTTTTCTAAATTTGGAACTCAATGATTCTTAATAGAGGTTAACCAAGGAATTTAAGAAGAGAGTCAGGTGGGCTTTAAAAAGGCAACAGAGAATGTTCAAAGAATTTAAATGAATATTGGCTCCACAAATATAACAGGAGTATAAACAGAGCAAAACTCTCCATACAGTATTGCCACCTGTGCTAAACAGAGTAATCAGTGGATGCCAGAAGGCTTGTGCATAAAATCCCTATCTAATGCCTACTCATCCAATATCCCCAGACTAGTTTCTGGCTTGTGGCCTTCGTCAGTGAGGAGCTTTGGATCTGAGAGCACTGCATCTAGATCTTAGAATCTAATGCAACCCTCTAGCAACCACCTTTTATCTCTACTTAACTACAAAACTATGAGAATGAAATTGAAAACAAAAAATATTTTCAATCTAAGCTCAATAAAAGGTGGTTGCTAGAGGGTTGCATTAGATCCTAAGATCTAGATGCAGTGCTCTCAGATCCAAAGCTCCTCACTGACGATGGCCACAAGCCAGAAACTAGTCTGGGGATAGTGGATGAGTAGGCATTAGATAGGGATTTTATGCACAAGCCTTCTGGCATCCATTGATTACTCTGTTTAGCACAGGTGACAATACTGTATGGATAGTTTTGCTCTGTTTATCAACAATTAATGTGCTAGTATAGGAGATGTGATCATGTGATGCTTAATGGTATGACAGGAGTATATTGCATGTAATGAGACCTCAAAATAATATTTTAAATATATGATTGTGTATAATTCTTTTGCAATATTATATTGTTATATGTTTTTTTTTGTAGAAAATATATTAGGCTTTAGTAACCCAAGAGCTATATGTTATAAAGCTAAGTTTTACTTCAGAGAAAAAATAGTAATTAAATGTAAATACATATCTAGTTTAAAAATCAATAAAATGATCGCTAATAATTAATGTAAATAGTTATGTAAGTTTTAAAAAAAGTAATGAAAAATAAATTTTGTAAAATAAAGGAAACTTTATTTTGATAATGAGTTTAGTCTAATTCAATGAAGAAAGATTGTTTTTTTTTTTTTTTCAAGTTTTATAAATAGTTTTATTAAGGCAATAACAATGTACATAAATTACAAATTTTTCTCCGTTTGTATTCAGTGTGCTACATTCTAAAAATAATTGTTTTACATTTAGTAATGAGTTAGTATAAGAAAATTACTTTTTACTGTTTACTGTGAAATTTGAAAAAGTTTCCATGTTTCGTCAAACTTGAATTTTGTTGACATGGTTTTGTCCCTTTTTTTCATTTTTTTAATCATTTGAATTAAGAATTGATCTTCATTTGGGTAGGGAACTGTAAATATTTTCTTGCACTTTACCAGCCAGATGGAATATATAAAATATCGAGAGTCTTATGTTTGGGATGTTGCTTGTTTGGATACAGTCTTTTAGCGATATGATTTGGTAGAAGCCCACCTTAGAGTTTTTATATATTATTCCTTTGGTGTTTCCTAATCCCATACATGTATATATTATATAATCATAAGTTTCCTTGTGCCTCTCACAGTTGGGGCATGTTGGATCAACCCTGTTTAACTGTCTTTTGTAGTGGAGAAACCAATTAGTAGGCATTGCTTCCAAGTTTATCTTCACCAGAAAGTCTAGGTATTTTGGCTCAAGAGCCCAGTATTTGCAAATAAATTAGACTTAAACAGATAAACATTGTAGGTTAAAAGCATTCTATAAAAGATTGCTGAAAGACAATGCAAATGATTGATTACTAAGGAATATGAACAGACATAATTAGAAGCCAGATCCTTATCGTCATTGTAAAGATGCATTAGTCAAATAGATTTACAGTACATTGGAATGATAAGAATGATTTAAATGATATCAAGCAAGGAGAAAACAGTGTAAATAGTGCACGCAAAAAAGAGCATGGTGTCATCAGTTTTTCTCCACTCAGTGCATGCTGCTGTTGTTGCTATCACAAGGAATTTTGAGAAAAGCTGAGGAAAAAGTTTCCTAGACTTTTCTGCAACGATGGAAGTGTCCCAGAGCCCGTGCTTCTGAAGATGAAAGATAGTCGGCTAGGGAAAATGTTTATAGACCTCATCAGTCTTTTTATTATTTGTGTATGCCTGAGAAGGCCCAATAAGGATTGTGTTTTAAGTACTGTGAGTATAAACTTTTAGTATCATTTTGGCCCACCACTATTGCCGTGGCAATATTTGTTTGCTTGGTGGCGATTATAGCAATTGAATATTTAGAACTTTAAATCAAAGACTAATTGTTAATGTGTATATAAAGGAACTAATCAACGCTATTTAATTACATCTTAATTGATGTGTGTATATATAATATGTAAATAAATATATTTATTCTTATTTAATAACGTTTTGGGTAATTAATAATTTTGTGATAATTGTTGGTAGTAGGCTTCATAGCTGAATACACAGGAGTTCATTGCATGTAATGAGACCTCAAAACTAATATTTTAAATATATGATTGTATATAATTCTTATGCAATATTATATTGTTATAAATGAATCATAGACAATTTTCTAACACAATCTGACAATTTTGCATGTGTGTGCATTTGAATAACAGCATCACAGTTGTCATTTCTATAAAAGAGATTAAGTCATTATAAACAAAATAGACTCGTATCAATCCGAAATTAAAATAGTTTTATTTGATAAAACCCATCAATTTCTCATGACAAATTTTTCAGAAATTTTACAGGACGTTCAAACATTAGAACAGTAAATACATTTATTTTAAACTATAATTTACTTTATTATTGTTATTATGTTTTTAGAAAAAATAATGGCGGTTTTTTGGTGTGGAATATTTCAAATATGATTTTATGCAAGCATCAAAAAACGATTTTTATTATTAATGTGTCTCATTTGTAAGAAAATATTTTTCAATATGACCATGCTTATTGTGATATTATAAAAGATTTATCTGGATAACATGAATTAGTCTTTACATTTAAAAACTTTACTACAAACGTAAACAATGATCAAGTTGTCAAATATTTTTTAGTACATTGCACAAGAAAATAATGGTGGTTTGTGAGTCTCCTACAATATTTCACTTTTAATTGCCAAATATGGAAAATTCCACATAAGTAGTAAAGATTGAAATTTGCTGAAATTTTTCTGAAATAATTAATATAGTTTTACACACAGTATTACAAATTAATTTCATTTAATAAAGATGTAATTCAAAAGTGAATACATGGAAAAATTAAAACACATTCAAAATACATTGTAGGCTTATAAATAATGTAATTTGCATTACAGCTAGAAGAGTCAACACTATCAGGCAGTAAAACTTTACCAAATTATTGTCTGCAGAATATTTGGCAATGGATACAAAAGACAATCTTTATTTCATAATTTAACTACCAAATGTAATCACTTGTACAACTGACACAGCTCTCCAAAGATAAGTCACTGTAGAGGCTTTAAAACTTATTTAATAAAGTTGTGCCTTATATTATTACTGTCCAGTATATCATTCACTGACAACATTTACTTTTGAAGAGATTTGATGGTCAATATGCTTACAAACAATGATCATTACTATAAACAAAAATCACATCCTTTCAGGGATCTTTTTTTTAAAAAAGTTTGTGTTGAAAATGATGAAGATTTCAAAAGATTATTACTCCATAAAAGTTCATTGGCTATCAAATCGCAAATGCCATTGTAGAAATACATAGAATGGTTTCAGTAATAATTTGAATAACAATGAAATGGATTTAGAATTATGAAGACAAAACTTATATTAAAGTATCAAGAATCAATATTTGTGTCAAAATTAATATTTTTTAAATGCAACATAGAATGATGGGAATTATATCAGTTTCCAAATTTAAAAATAAAATAGAATATCAGATGATATACATCTGATTTTTATATATCATTCATCAAAACTGCATGAAGACATGGTGGAAAGGTTTGAAAAATTTTAATTTGAAAGTTCCAGATTGGATACCAAGTTCCAATATAATACTGAAAATCTTAGTGAACATTTTGTAGAGGAAGATGTTAATGAGTACAAAATAATATTGAATTGAACCAAATTTTAATAATACTTATCGAGAGTTTTAGATTACAATGTTTTACGACATTATCCTGCATTTTAGGTTATCGCTTAAAAAATTCTAATATATTTTTTAACATCATGTTTAATCAAATATAATTTTGGTGTTACATCACAAATTTTAATAAAACAAAAAAATCTTAATTTTATCCTTATGGGTATTAAAACTGACATTATATAGTAAAAATATTAATAATACTTTGAGAAAAACAATGGGTTAATGACTTGAAAAAAGTTAGAAATCTCTGGTCTAAATGCCTATAACATAATCCGTTACTTATAAAACATTCTGATTTTATCCATTTATTATGACATCAAGAGAATGCTTGACAACCAAATTTCTAAACAAATACTTTTGCTAAATTGAATAAGAAAAACAGATGGATTAATACAACAAAAATGAGTTACAGGAGCATCTTGGAGAAGTTTTCGATACTTCTATTAACTGAAAAAAATTAGGGAACAATAGTTCTTTTTATTTTTTACAAAACATATGAAAAAAATACTTTATTTTAGAGACTATAAATTAATTGTTAATCTCTGTTTTTGGATTAGTATACATCTTAAGTTGAAGAATTACTTAAACTCTTTATGTATTTGTAAGACATACATATAATTAGAAGAATAAAAATGGCATACAGAAAAATGATCAACTAATCAATCTTATTATTAAATTTTTTTAAGTAAATTAATAATAATCTTGTGTTTTAAAAAAGAAATATTTATACTGCTTTAATGTAGTTTTGATTTCTGTGCTGGAAGATAGTTGTGGTATGGTGAAGTTGAGTTTGTAGAAGCATTAGTAAAAAATTTTAAAAATAATTTGTAATGGTCTGTGCATCATGGTGATTTTTCATCCTTCCCTTATATATTAAAAGTCAATCTCAATCTTTGACAAAATGGTATATAAATAGTATCATACTATCAACATGAATATAAACATTTAGATGTTAGAATCTCTATCTCACCTAATGTGTGAAAGTTATTATTAAAATTTATATATAATGAGAAATATCAATTTGTATTTCAATCCTGATGGATGCTTGTGGTATGATAATACTTTGATGATGAGTGCACTATTAAAAAATAAAACAATAATAAACGCTGGTTTTATTTTTGGAAAAAAAAAAATCTAAACTTTTCTTATAAAATTTAAATAATAAAAATAATACCTTAGAAAATTTACAAATATCTTTAATTAATACTTTGTACAGGCTTAACACCTGCATTTATATATGTAATATATGCGGGATTCGAACTCAGACTTTCACATGACCCACAACTCTCAGTGCTATCTTATATTGTGGACCCACCTGATCATACACATGTTGAAAAGATTATTCTAACTCAGACTTTCACATGACCCACAATTCTCAGTGCCATCTTTTCAACGTGTGTGATCAGGTGGGTCGGCAATATATGATGGCACTGAGAGTTGTGGGTCGTGTGAAAGTCTGAGTTCGAATCCCGAATATAAATATCCTTCATATTTTTTCACCATCTCTATGCTACTCACTATAAGTTTAAGTAAATAATAATAAATGCCAGTTAATATTGCTTAAGAAATCCCTACCCAATGCTGATGTAACTGATATCCCCTGACTACTTATAGCTTTCATCATTGAGGAGCTTTGGATCTTAAAAGAATGCATCTGAACCTTTAAAACATGATGCACTTATCTTTTAACAGCCATTATTCATCTCTCTGCTACAATAAGTAGTGCGGAGGCAATAAAACAAAAATGCTACTAAAACAGCAATATGTAAGTTGAAGTCATGTGATATCTCTAATATTTTAGATTTTGAATACAATCTATTAACTGTTTAATTATGCAAAAAGTTATATGACATTCAAGTATAATAAATGAATATTTCTGTAAATTAAAAGATTGTTTGATATTTCTACTAATATGATTTTAATGAATTAATCTTTTCATATTATTAAACAGGTCTTAAATTCTACCAACAGAAGGAGAGCATATTCTTTGTGCAATGTTTGAAATCTAATATGAATAGCTTTACTTTAAATAATTTTATTTAATTTCTTTTCTTTTATTTATATAGCTTTGAATTTACAGCATTTGATTCTGGTAGTGGACTGACAGAATTAGGTTGGGAACTAATAGATATATTTCACCAGCGAAAACGTTTAGGAGGCTCACCATTACCAGTTAAAAAAGTAGTAAGTTGTTAGTACATTTTTATTCATACTTTTAACCATCCCTTTAAGAACTCAGTAACTATTGAACTGAGTGTGATGTTATTAAAACATTGGCACACTAATAGTTACAATAATGATCAATTTATTTGTCAGAATCATCCATTAGCTAACTAATCTTTTTTTTTCACGAATGGTCTCCTACTTGTCTTTATACATTGGTAAACAAATAAATATTTGACACTATTTAGTCACAAAAATATTTGTAATAATATATACACTGTATATAATAATTTTTTTTTCATGTGTCATAGCATCAGGGAAGCGAACCCGCTAACCCGGGACAACTGCTTGTAAGGCAGCTGTGCTGACCACTCGACCACTAACGCTTGACAATAAATTATATTTTATGTTGTTAATTCATTGTTTTTCATATTTATTTTAAATTATATCGACTGCAAAAAAAAAAAAAATTATATTTCATACTAGTTTGAAAAAAATACTAAAATCACAGATAATTGGAAATTTTTTGCAGGTTCGAAGCAAACAGATTTTTTTTAGATTTATGAAAATTATAGTTAACCTATTAAACTATGTAATTATTGGTCAGTCAATGGGGTATTTACTTATTCGTAGTTATAATATAAAGCTTAGAGATTTAATTAAACTTTTCTCAAAAGAATGTAATTCGATATAAATAATATATACAACGTTTACTAAGAAACGCTTGCTAAATACTTTAAAATGAATTTGCTATATATATCAAAGTAGTATGCTGAGTACGCTTTCCACTAACTAATAGTTATAATCATAGCTATTATTATCCAAGAGGATTGTGAGATTTATAGGATTATGAAAGTAGTGAATTACATAACAAGAAAAAATCATGTATCTCACTGTCAAAAAAGTAGTTCATGTATATAAATTCTTTACATGTTATAATCAAATTAAAATAGGCAAAACTCTCTCCATACAGTAGTGCCACTCATGGCAAGCCAGAGTAATCAATGGTTGCCAGAAGGCTTGTCCATAAAATCCCTATCTAGTGCCTACTCATTCAATATCCCCAAACTAGTTTCTGGCTTGTGGCCTTCATCGGTGAGGAGCTTCGGATATGAGAGCACTGCACCTAGATCTTAGGATCTAATGCAACCCTCCAGCAACCACCTTTTATCTCCATTTAACTACAAAACTATGAGAATAAAATTGAAAACACACAAATATTTTCAGTCAAAGCTCAATAGCTTATATAGTCATATGGGTCTGAACTCAGTTCAGCACTCATACATTTTGGTGTCTTTGGTTCTTTTATAACCATAGTCACCACCTTCCTATTAGGAAGGATTGGTTTTAAACCTTTAAACATTTCATGTGATGTGTAAAGGTTATAATCAAATTTTATGTAAATCACCATTTTTCTTCTATAAATTTCGCAATCCTCTTGGATAATAATAGCTATAGTTATGACTATTAGTTAAACAAAAGCATGCTCCTACTACTTTGATGTATTTATAAAAGATGTGCAACTTTCCTTAGGCGAGCGTAATATAAATATATGCACTAAAACACAATGTAGCATATTTATTTTAAAGTATTAAACAAGCTTTTCTTAGTATACATATTGTTTGTATTATTTATATTGAATTATTGTTAACTAGTGGGCAAAACAAGATATGAAAGCTGTAAACTTTAACCAATAATATATATCTAACCAATTCATAATGTCTTCTCTTTCATTGATTATTTGCATATAAGATTATTGGAAAGACCTTTACCTTACAATGGATTATTTAAAGATTTTTGTCTCACCTATAAATAATCCAAGATCATTTTCAATTAAAGATAGTTGCAATGGAACAAATTACAAGTTGAAGAAAATACACATAAATTAATCAAATAATTGAATATCCTTATTGCTCAGGAATTCGTAAGGAATTTGAGCATCAGAAATATCAGGACGGGAATAATCATAAAAATTTAATATTAGATCTTTTTTCTCTTAAATATTTATCTTATTTAGGCATTTTCTGTTATAGAGAACTGTATCATACTGCTTCATATTATTACAAGTGAAAAAATAATAGCTGTCAAACGTTGATGGCCGAGTGGTCAGCACAACTGCTTTACAAGCAGTTGTCACGGGTTCGCTTCCCAGCGGATGCTTTGACACATGAAAAAAATATAATAGCTGTAATAGAGAAGAGTCAAAAAATCCAAGTTTTACATTTAAAAATTGATGAGTTTTATTCTGTTAAAGTTATAAATTATTACAGTAAACATAAAATGTTTTGTCAAGCGTTGTTAGCCGAGAGGTCAGCGCATCGGCCTTGCAAGCAAGCAGTTGGTTGCAGACGGTTGTTGCGGGTTCGCCTCCCGGCCGATGCTATGACATATGAAAAAAAAAACATAAACGTTTTAGGTATGTGATGGGATAATCAAGGTAAAGAAAGTATATTATAAAGAGATTCACATAAAACTAAAAAGAATATAGACATGTTAAATATTGAGAATTATCCGTAGCACTCAATTTCATTTTGTTAAAGTTTATGATTGAATTAAATGTACGTTGAAAATATGACCATTGCAATTATTATAAAACTTTATATTATTGACTTTTACTTAGTCTGAAATATATGTATATTTTCAGGATAAACACAACTGTCCCAAAGATCAGTGTGCATGTGTTGAGATCATAAATGAATGCTATATTTTACATAATGACGTGACAATTGATGCCGGCAAGCTAACAGTATCTGCAGGGGCACATGATTTTGACTACCATATTGTAATAACAGCAACAAATCATGCTGGGTTGAAAACGGAAGTATCTTTTAAAGTAAGATTTTTAATTACTATTAATAGCATTAGTATTTTTATTAGTAGTATTATAGTTTTTAAGATTTATTAGTAATATTAATAATAAATATAATTTCTTGGTAATTAGATAATAATAAAATATTATCAATCAATTGAAAGTAGAAAATGTACAAAAGATATCTAAAGAAGGCTTTTAAACAATTGAAAGTTTTATAATAAAGAAAATATTGTTTTAAAAATGCAAAAGTAATCACGATTTAAAATTTGATTTAGATTAAAGCAATAAAAAGAGAGAAAATGAATTAAATAGAGTTTTGATATAAATACTATATGTACTACACTTTTAATATTATTCTTTGTTTTTCATTATTTTGCAATTTTATTTATAAAATACAATAAAATATATTTGTCAAGCGTTGGTGGCCTAGCGGTTAGCATAGCTGCTTTCCAAGCAGCTGGCCCGGGTTCGCTTCCCGGTCAACGCTTTGACATATGAATATATATATATTACTGATTAGTTTAAGTCGTAATTATGTGGCGACATTAGATTAAAAAAAAAATCATAAATTCTGAAAATAATTTCTATCTATTTATAATATCCCTCTCCGTCATTTTCCGCATCTTTTTTTTTTTACCTTAATTTTAAAAAGTTTCATTTTTAACTCTCTTTACATTTCTTTTTCCAGTACCCCTACTCCCGTTTGTTATAATTTATGTAAATAGTTTAGTAAAATAAAATATTTTTTTAGTCTTATGAAAATTAATTTTTTTAATATCTAAGAGTATAATTTAGTATTATAAATGTCTTTTACAGAATTTATAATATGTGAACACATAATGTATACACCAAACTTTAGATATAATTAGAGGGGATTTGAATACAGATTTTCAAGCTCCCTTCTGCTATCCATTCCATCTTAATCTAACTGATACACATTACCACATACATATGAAAAAGGTAAATGATCTCCGATATACCTATTTCATGTTGAATCAGCACTCATTAGTTGGTCAAGATTGTCATCTACCACACATATATGTAGTCGGAGCTCTGTTTATATTAAGATAGCAAATTTTCAAATTTTAATGGACAGGCATCAATCTGTTCCCCACTCCAACTCCTCTGCCATACCATTGAAAATCTGATGATGGAATGCCCAAATCCCTTATTGGTGCTAATATTATTATTTAGCCACAAACTAGAAACTAGTCTAGGGATATTGGATGAGTAGGCACTAAATAGGGATTTTATGCACAAACGTTCTTTCATCAATTGATTACTCTGCCCTGCATTGGTGGTGCTAAACTGTATGGAGAGTTTACCCTCTACGTAAACAGTTTATGTAAGCATAAGAAATGGTGATCATGCAATGTTTAGTGGCTTAAAATCAATCCTGCCCAGTATGATTATAGTGACTGGTTATTAAAATACCAAAGACACCAGAAAATAGGGATGCTGAGCTGAGTTCAGATCTATACAATTACACAAGCTAATGAGCTTGAATTGAAAACATTACTGTGTTTTCATTTTGCACTCAAAAGTTTTATAATTAGCTAATAAGTATAGTTTTACTTCTCACTATTATGTAACAAAAAACACTTATTTATAATTGTTAGTAGAGAAGAAGATATAAATTAATATTAAAGTTTATCGGCTTAACGTTTTCGAGGATCCATGCCTCATATTCATAGCCTTCATAAAATGTATAGTAAAATATATGCATATAAAATATATGAATATTTGTATATATTTTACTATACATTTTATGAAGGTTATGAATATGAGGCATGGATCCTCGAAAATGTTAAGCCGATAAACTTTAATATTAATTTATATCTTCTTCTCTACTAACAATTATAAGTTAGCTAATAAGATAAAAGGTAGCTGCTGGAGGTTTGCATTAGATCCTAAGATGTAGGTACAGTGCTCTCAGATTCAAGGCTCCTCACTGATGAAAGCCACAAGGTAGAAATTAGTCTGGTAATATTGGATGAGTAGATACTAGATAGGGATTTTATGCACAAACCTTCTGGCTGGCATTGGTGGCGCTACTGTATGGAGAGTTTAGCTTCTGGGTAAACAGCTTGTGTAAGCATAAGAAATGGTGATCATGTGATATTTAATGAATTAAAAGTAAGGTGGGGTGAGATTGTCAACAGAATACAGCTAATCAAATCTAGGAGTAAAAAAATAATAATTTTTTTTTGTTAAAAAAATATTTGCAAATTTAAGAATTTAGTATTAACCAGCAATTCTAATTAGGATAAAATAATTAAGATTTAGATGCGAAAAGACAAATCATTCATGAAATATGGATAGATCATTTGAATTGGCTTATTACTGTATAAACACCGATTACTTTCTTCCTACTTCTAAGCCTAAGTAATCACTAGTTTTACCAGATAATAGTGCAATCTAATTCCCATTCTTAAATTGTTTTCTGTCTTTTGCTTTTAACTCAAGTCAACAATAGATAGTGATTGAGTAATATACAGAAAATGCTACTTTAGTTTACATTCAGTAACTTCAAAACAAAATGTGATAATAAAAAGTCAATGTGTTTGTGAACAAATTTGTTTTCAAAAGTATTTAACAAAGAAAATGACAAAATGATTTTGCTCCATTAACCCTTTTGCATGTAATTTAAACCTGAAAAACAGAAAAAGCACATTATGAGCAAGAAAATAATATTTTCTTAATTTCAAAATATTACAAATATTCTAGCATTCTTTTGTTTTAGTTTTTGGAACTTTAATGGTTTTAATTTGTTGATTCTCTGGATCTCCGAACATATATACTTACCATATATCTTTGAGAGATAGATGTTGAGGTGGAATTTTTCCACCCCATAATAGAATATTATATATAATTTTTTATATTTAACTTATAATGTAGCATATATCATATTTGTTAATAAAGTAGATATATAATTACTAAATAAATTGAAAGTACATTCATAATGCTAAATATAGGATAATCAAGATCTGTTTTTTAAAAAAAGAATTTTAATTATACTTTGGTATGCTAATGGTTGGGGTGGGGAATGATAAACTTCATTGTAGAAATAAATTAAAGGGTACTTTGGTATAAGACCCACAACATGGAGCATGTATTAGACCTACTGTGCCTTTTCACATTCGTACCAATGCACTGATAATTTTGTAATTTTGTGATCTGACCAAAATAATGTGGAGATGTATCCTGTACATGATATTTTCCGCAAAGTTTACAAAAAAAAAGTAACTGTGTGCACGGATCTTGTACATGATATTTTGGCTAGATTTACAAAGTTATCAGGAGGTTGATATGAATGTGAAAAGGCATAATAAGTCTAATATATGATCTATATTGCAGGACTAAAAATAACTGAAAAGAAAAAAATAATAAACATATTTATCATTTTCAACAAGAAATGCGATTTTGAACAAGAAATTGAAATATGTACGACTTTTTCACACTAACAACTTTTTAAGAACAACATTTGAAATATAAAAAAAGTGATTTGCGATCTTAATGAAATGACACCATTACTTTAAACACACACTAAACACAGTAAATGATTTAGGTTTTTAAATAGTATTTATAAAAACACATTAATAACTGAAACGCAGGCTTATTATATACCTGGGTCTATATACATAATATATAGGGTATATGAGCACAGACTTTCACACAACCCACCACTCTCCACTCTATCTAATAATAATGATACACTCAAGCACATATATGCTGAAAAGATAAATAATCACCAATATACGTATTTCATGCTAAACCAGCAATCATCAGTTGGTCCAGATTATCATCTTCCACACATATATACTATAAGTGCTCAGATATATATTAAGATAGACAATCTTCATACTTTAATGGACAGGCTCCAATCTACTACACACTCCAACTCTTCAACCGTCCATCCAATTGAAAATCTGATGATGGAATGCTCGAAGGCCATCCTGAGGCCGACATGGGTGTGACAAGAATCTCAGCCTCAGGGTGGCCTTCAAGCATTCCATCATCAGATTTTCAAGTGGATGGACGGTTGAAGAGTTGGAGTGTGTAGTAGATTGGAGTCTGTCCATTAAAGTATAAAGATTGTCTATCTTAATATATATCTGAGCACTTATAGTATATATGTGTGGGAGATGATCATCTGGACCAACTGATGATTGCTGATTTAGCATGAAATACGTATATTGGTGATTATTTATCTTTTCAGCATATATGTGCTTGAGTGTATCAGTATTATTAGATAGAGTGGAGAGTGGTGGGTTGTGTGAAAGTCTGTGCTCATATACCCTATATATTAAAAACACATTAAGTATATGCATACGATACTTACCATGTAATATATAACTGGAATTGTCACCTTGAAGCAAAATATTTCAGATATACTATTCCCACAGAAAATGGAGATCTCTACTAAAAATTTCCCCTCTGAAAATGTAGCACATGGTTGCAGAGTATGCTGGGATTTTCAAAAGAAATGCTAATAAATATATATATTTTTATAAGCAAATTAAACCAAAAAAAAGGAACAAAAACCACAAAAAAATACATATTAATTATGAGATTTTTATTAGGTTTTTATCCTGTTGGAATCATTTTTTTTATATTATTAAGTATGGCAGAAAGAAATCGGACAATAACTGAAAATGTCAACGTATTACAAAAAAAACATCGTGTTTATAAAGTAAAACATGTTTCCTCATATATACTTGCAGAGTTTATTTCCTTTCAACTTGACATCATCATGCTTTTACACATTTATTGTGAGTGTGAAAAAACCTCCTATCTTCCCTGTGTTGCAGGTCTAATACCAAAGTACAGTTAAAGAAATAATGAAAAATAAATTCTGTAAATCAAATGAGATTTAATTGAACATAAAAATTTGTTATCAATAATTTGATAAAACACAGACAAGTAAATTATATCAGGAACCAAAATAATAAAAGAAAATATTTGCTTGCTACTTGGCTATTATGAATGTCACTAAAATTAAAAGTAGCGTTAAATTTTTAATAAAAAAAATTCTAAGTAAAAGAAGGAGGGGATATCTGTAAATGATATAAAAAGAAATGTTGGTTTCAAAGAGGACTCTCTGTACATTGTTTTTAAGAAGGTAAGCTATGTTGTCCATCTTGATACAACTGTGATTCCTCCCGATGAATTCCTTTCCCATGGTCATCTCTACATCTGGTAGACTGTGAAATCATATCCATTGCCCAAAGGACGAGGAACAAGCAGCGAGCTAGCCAAGGACATACTTCAATTTTTAGTGTGGACTTTTAACAATAGTATATTGCGAGTAACAACAGATTGTAGTTAATAGCAAAACCCCATTCCAGTTGAATGATTTGCTAGCTGGCCGATTATATACATGAGCTTATGTCATCCAATGCTTGTCTTGTTTGTCAAACTTTGCCAAAGGAACAGTGTCTCAATTTTGAACTGGGTAAATACGATGTACATTACAAAGTGCAATGAGACTTATTGAGATCAAAATTATTAATCAATTTCATTTAAAATTATTTCATTGAAACTAGAACTGTTAGTGAAATAAACTAGCGCTGTTAGTAAAATTAAATAGAAGCAAGGAAGTGTATCAAGTATAAGTAAGTTCAACCCCCCATGTACTGTGTAATTCTCTCTTATATATATAATTATTTTGTTTTTATCATGTATTTATTAAAATTATTATTTAATCATTATATAATTTAATGAAATTAATGTCATGGTATACATTGACATGTGCGATAATAATATGACCATTGCTTGGTACCACCAGGTCATAATGTGGAACGAGATTAGAAATCCATAAAGTGAGTTGGTCATAATTTTTTTTAGCACTCATATTCATACCAATAGACTCATTGTTGAGGTACATTAACACCCACCAGAGATAAATATCTCTCTATTACTACCTTAAATGGACTAAAATTTGATAATAAGAAGGTAATGTCATGGAAGTAATAAAATTTATTTCTTAATACACTAACAAGTTAAAACTCATAATATGAAATCTTTTTATTATTAATTCGATGTTTTAATATGATCTAATAAATTTTTTGGATCCATAATTTTAAATTTCTATGCAACTAATTTCCTGTCTCCTTGCTAAAATCTTTTACAACCAGTATTTAATGAAACTGAATCCTATTTTAAATAACTATTAATTAAAAAGCGAATAAACAACATACCCAAGAGGTATATGCAAAATGCCTTAAAACAATTGATACAGTAATTTAAAAAGGAACAATGGGATATACCACTCAATCAAAGACAACACCAGGACACAAGTGAGCATATTTGACTAATCTAAATGTAGAGATTACCAGACACATTATTGCAAGCAAAATCCATTCCTGTTTTAAAGAAAAAATGCCTGGGTGCACATATCAAAGTTGGAAAACAATAATCAAAATCTCTCTCAATCTGAATTACTTAAAATAAAAATGAAACCCTAGAATCACATCAGTAAAAGCCAACTTTTGCTTATAACTTCTGTAGAATCAACCCCAAGGGATAGACTGAACACAAATTCATTAGATGATATTATAAATAATAGCAGAAGTATATATGAAATCATAAAACAAAATTAATATATGAAAAACTCATCACATATTACAAGTAAATAAAATTAACTTATATTTACAATATGATCTCCTGCTTCTAATGTTATTTCCCTATCAGTTCAAGTTTTAAGCAAATAATGAGTCTAATTGTATCTTTACAAAATTAGTTCATAATCATTCAGTTTGAAACTTGTTGTAAGATTCTGCAGTGAAATCTAATGTACACTAATAGAGTTTATCAATATCAATGTGAGAGTAAAGTTGGTTGGCTTACAAACATTGTTGGGAGGAATTCTGCCATTAACTGTAATTTTTCAACTTTAGTAAAAGTCCGCCTTATCATAAATGTACTTCTTCAGCTTCAGCTAGCTAGCTAGCTAATAATTCCTTGTTCTTTGGCAACAGCTCTGCTTTCATAACTTAGCATATGTAGATATGATTGGGGGAGGGGAGAATTCCCAAGAGAAATTATGTTTTTCTCTAGCCAGAATACATTGATGAAGCTTGCAACGAGATAAACAAACAAAAAAATGCTTAATTTAAAAATAAATTTATTTTTATAGTCTTTGCAGACACCCCCCCCCTTTTACTTAACATTTTTTTCTTAGATTTTTGCCTTTGATTTCTACTTTTGCTGATATTTACAAAGAAAATGCAGCACACCTATTTTTTTTTTATTACTCAAATTTTGTGTCTTATCTTTTTGACTGGGTTTATAAGATCCTTGATCATTAATCTTTCAATGCAATTAATGAATCATTCAATACAACAAAATCTATAATTAATTTGCTTTAATATTTTCTATAATGGAGCATATTCTCCACCACCCTCCCACCCACTCACTACTACTGTTTACATACCAATAAATAAATAAAAAAACTTAAATTAGATTTGTGATTAATTAATAGATTAATATTAGCCATCTATTTTATTCTATGTATTTGTATAAAAACAATAAATTGTATATGAAAATCTAATATCTATATTCTTCTAAATTAGATATAAATAAAATAACTAATATTCGATTATGAGGTGGAAAAATAGCACCTCATTAGATTTGATCTATCTCTTAGAGCTGATTAAAGATTAGTTATTTTATGTGAGCATTAGAATTAGAGATCTCTTACAAATTTAATTTGTTTTTTTAATAAACATAGATTGAGGGAGATTTGATATTATTACTGAATGCCATTTAGTTGTGTGTGCCTAGGCCATGTTCTTTTTGAAATAGGGGTGAACTCATTAGCAATGTTGAGATGTTTTAATCTCTACATCTAGATTAATAAATTTTGCTTACTTGTGTCTTGGTGTTGGCCTATCTTAATTGGTATCTATTATTTCCCTTTTAATATTTCCCATTCAGTGTTATTCTGACAGTCTGCATATACTTCTCAGGAATGTCTTTATATTTTGCTCCATATTTATTTAGTGTAAGGTTTCTGTTGAGTAATGATTGATTGTTATTGACCTTAACTAGAAGAAGAATTAAGTGTGAGGGATTTAAATTTATGGATCAAATCACTTCATTTTATTTTACTAAGATATGGAATTAATAAAAGGCATTTAAAACTAATTCTTGCATTCTTATTTAATAAATTTAAACTATTAAATTTCAATACTACATACCATTATCCATTTAGTTAGATTGACTAATGCAAATTGTACCTGTGGTGGGTGTTTGTGTACCTAAACATCTAGTTTATTGTGCAATGTATGATTGCTATTAAAATAAATTATGATTAGCTTTCTAAATATGGGAATGAGGTTATCTCGTGTGAGTCTGGTTCCAGGCTTTGGTATGATGGCACCTGCTAATGATCATGCATGTTACATACTCATCAAGTAGTAAATATGAGAGATTAAAATAGAAAATAGCACTCCAACGTAAGAGCTTTCAATCATGAAACATTCTGAGAGAAAGGAGCAGAAGAGTAGTAATTGGGCCTTTGTAGGTCAGTTGTAGGCATTAGAAAGGATCTGGATGAGAATTTGTAGTACTTTAAAAATTCATTATTAAGAAAAAACATAAATATAGAAGATCTGATCAAAATTAAGATGTTTAGAAGGGGTATGGAGGATAGTTCTCTTGAGCACATAGAAAGTTTAAAAGATTGCTTTTGGTTTTATGAATTAACATAAAAGATAATTATTGCAAGTAATTAGTTACAGGACACAACACAAGACTGGTGGAAGGCATTATACCACAGTCTGAAAACTTTTAAGAGTATAGGACGTGTATTTTACATACATTCTGAAGTACACCAAAACAAGAAGGTGGGGATGATTGTGAACAGTTTTTTTGAGACAGGCGGTACATTAAAAAGTCTTGTAGATTATCATCGAATCTCAGATAATTTGGATAATTAGGAGAAATTTATGTAAAACAATACAAAATAGTTTAGTAGGTTGTATAAATAAATGAATAGAGGAGGTAGTACAAATACTGAGATTTATAGAGTCAATAGAAGAGCTAGTGGGGGGGGGGGGTCAGAATAAAATAGGGCAGAGAAAAAAAGAGTATATTGAAAAACAAAGAACATGAGGTGAAGTCTATAATGTAGTCTTAGAAGAGGATGTAAATACTCTGATACTCAAAAGACAAAAGTCAAATTATACTTATAAGAATTCAGGATCTAGATGTAAAAACAATATATATCACATTTCAGCTTACCATACTTTTTTTGTATTTTGCATACAACAAAATTATAATGCTTCTTGAAGCTCTAAAATTATACTAAGTTAATGGCAATCACTCCATCTATAATTGGAAACAATCTATAAAAGTTTCAAATTTAAAATGTGTTTAATAAATGACATATCATCATAGTCTATGTCAGCTTAAACAAACCTAAGCAGTTTCCTGGAGTTGCTGATTGAAATAGATTAATTAAAATACAAAAAATAAATACAAACATTTTCACTACTAACAACTAAGTAATATTAGGTTATTAAAAGCATGTACAAGATCGACTATTGTAGCTGCATTTAATTATGATGACGACTCCATTATTTGATGTAATAAATTTAGAATAGTACTAATAATGTTTATATTGCACTGAAAATGCAGAAAACATGAAGCTATAATAATAAACAAAATATAAAGGCTAAGTGCTTTCAGGAATGTCTAGTTCCCATATTCATAGAATATAATGGAAGTGTTGTTAAAACATCATGTCTAAACTTAATGTATGCAAATTTATGCAATGTATTTAAATGGCCATTTTTTAGAAATGGAAAAGCAGGATTCCTTCCGATTGATGGCATTGGCATCATCTGCTATAAAGCATGCCTCTTTTACCTTATGTTTTATATTGTTCCACTCCATGCAAAGTATTTAAAGAGGCATGCTTTATAGCAGATGATGCCAACGCCACCAATCGGAAGGAATCCTGCTTTTCCATTTCTAAAAAATGGGTCATTTAAATACATTGCAGAAATTTGCATACACTAAGTTTAGACATAACGTTTTACCAACACTTCCACTATGAATATGGGAACAAGACGTTCCTGAAAGCGCTTAACATTTCTATTTTGTTTATTATTACAGCTTCAAGTTTTCTACATGTTCAGCACAATATAAACATTACTTTGTTAGATGTGAAGTATAATTAATTATTCAATAGTCAGTTGAACCAAAAGTCCTTAGCAGCAAAATTGTATCAAAAGCTGTATTTAATGTTTAAATATTTTCTCTATTTTTAAAGTAGTATTAGTATTATGTAATTTATAACATGTTTTTGACAGATCTAACTTTTTTCTTAAATCACATTGTGACATAAATAATAGCGATAAAACAATCTTTTCATTTCAATGTATTTCGTTAGGATCAGCTCTTTTACATAAGAAAATCATAAAATCAAAAATTTTTTAAACCAATGAATATTTAGACCAATCATTGTGATAATTCATTTCATCTTGTAAACTCAATTTTGAAAAAAATTGTTAATGGAATGTTTAAAATGTCATTAATAATTAATTATATATATTTTTTACATTTTGGTTTCTACTTCCTAATACATATATATTCACAATTTGATATAATTAATAAGTATTGAAATCAAATATTAACATTGTATTTTCCTCAGTTTATTAATAAGTTGATTTATTAAAACTAATTTTATTTTAAATAGTGACTACTGTGATATAATGAGTGCTTTAGATGAGAAAAAAACGCAAACTATAATTTTATATAAATTTTGTGCTGTAGATAAATACATAATTTATAATAATGAGTACTTCTTCTCTTTCTCCCTTCCTTCCATCCTATTTCACCTTATTCTATTCTAATATTGCCCATTGCAAACTTTACTTTTCAATAGTTACCAGATACTTTTTTTTAATGTGTCAAAGCATCAGCCAGGAAGTGAACCCACGACAACTGCTTGTAAGGCAGCCATGCTGACCACTCGACTACCAACACTTGACTACCAGATACTATTGCAATTTAATTCTCATCTATAGACCAGTTTTTTCCTATGTCTTTGGAATTTAAAACTGCACCTAATGTGGTTATATATTTGACAGCTATCTTTACGTCCCTTTATAATATATTATGCCAACTTGCCTGTATAGATATATAAATCTAATATCAAGACAAAAACTGTATATTTGAATAATTTCAGTTTAATTTCAATTAAATACCACATTTGTTTCTTTCAGTAGTAAACAAAATTAATTCTTCTCTTAAGACTAGAGATCTCTACTGTGAACTTAAATAATAGGCCATAAATTAAATTATGATTACTCAAGCTTACAATACATAATACTAAAGAGAATTGGTTTTGTATAAACTAAAGTAGTATGTGATGTTGTGTTGGTATTTATTTGAAATAAGTATTTATATTCCTGTTAAATATTTTTATACACTAAGTTACATAAAATAAAATAGAAAATCATGTAACATTTTAATACTAGCCAAAAAAAAAAAAAACAACAACAAAATAATTCTTTCATGACCATGTATCATCTATTAACAGATAGATCTTTTCAGATGAAATTCAACAAGATACATAGATTGTTTGTATCTTGTTTAATTTTCTTTGAAAATGTCTATTTGTTAATAAATGAAATCATGTTCATATATTGTATCTTATTGAATTTCTCTTGAAAAAGTCTATTTGTTGATAGATGTAACCATGGATGTGGAAGAATTTTTGTAAAATTTTGTTTCATCTTTTGGCTATTATTGTAATGTTATATGATTTTTTATTTTATTTATCATTACTAATATAGTGATAGGCAGTATTTAATATTTTTAAAACTAACATCACATGATCACCATTTCTCAGATCCAAGGCTCCTCCCTGATGAAAGCCTCAAGCTAGAAACCAGTCTGGAATATTGGATGAGTAGGCACTAGATAGGGATTTTATGCACAAGCCTTCTGGCATCCATTGATTACTCTGGCTTGCACTGAGTGGCACTACTGTATGGAGAGCTTTGCCTGCTTTTTTTAACTAAGTTACATATATTACAGGAATGACTGACATAAAATAAAACAAATCTAAATATTATTCATCCATTTGAAATATCATTGTCAAATGAAAGAATAATATTTACAGGCTTATAGAGTAATGATGTGATTTTTTTATTCATTCATTTTAGTCTAATAGCCAACTTTTAAGATGTTTGTTTTTAAAATAAATTTCCATTCTTAAATTTACAAAATAAGGAACTAGCTGAGAATTATTAAAATAATTAATAATAACTAAATTAAATTTGATAATAGTAATTTATATTATGGCATATTGATTTATTATATAAACAAGGTTCTACAATTTGATATTTTATCATTATTTACAATGATTATTACCATTGTTTTTAGTTCACTATTGACACGACTCCTCCTGAACCTGGTATTGTTTTGGATGCTGCACCTGATGGCTCAGAAATTGATTTTCAACAAGGTTTTACTCTACAAGCATCGTGGGATGGTTTCATTGATCGTGAAAGTGGAATATTGTTTTATAGATATATGGTTTTAGATAGATGTGCTACCCGCAATGATTTCTTAGCTAGTAATGAAGAGGTAAAATTTATTGATTATACATCTATATGTGTGTTTATGTGCATAAATAATTTTTATACATCTTTATTTAACTTACTCTCTTCTTTTATCTGTTTGTTTGATAAAATTTTATAATTCAATTTTCACCTCTTTCCTAATTTGTAATCTAGTTGAAACTTTGCATACACATGTATTCCTGACAACAATACATTTTTCAAAGTTTAAAACAATTTTAGCAAACAAAATTAGTGAAAAAATAAAAAATTTAATTTTATATAGGATTCAATATCCTTTATGGTACTACCATTTATCAGTATTAAATTGCATTTAAACTTAACTTCTTGGAATTATATAAATAAAAATAGAAAATATTTTTAAAAAATAAAGAAATATTTTTATTCAGACAAATGCATTAAAAAAATTTAAAAAGTTTTCAACTTTAATAGTATTCTTGACATTCATCATCATCATCATCAATCATTATCAATCCACTGCAGGATGAAAGTCTCTTCAAGTTTCAATCCATCTTCTCCGATCTTTAGCTTCTCTTCTCCACATCATCCCTTGCACACTTTCTTATTTCATCCATCAATCTTGCAAAATGAAGCTTCATCATCATCATCAACCATTATCAATCCATTGCAGGATGAAGGTCTCTCCAAGTTCAATCCATCTTCTCTGATCTTCAGCTAGTCTCTCCAAGTTTCAATCCATCTTTCCGATCTTTAGCTTCTCTTCTCCACATCACCCCTGCATACTTTATTATTTCATCCATCCATCCCCATTTGCAGGATGAAGGTCTCTCCAAGTTCAATCCATCTTCTCTGATCTTCAGCTAGTCTCTCCAAGTTTCAATCCATCTTCTCCGATCTTTAGCTTCTCTTCTCCACATCACCCCTTGCACACTTTCTTATTTCATCCATCCATCTTGCAAAATGAAGCTTCATCATCATCATCAACCATTATCAATCCATTTCAGGATGAAGTTCTCTCCAAGTTTCAATCCATCTTCTCCGATCTTTAGCTTCTCTTCTCCACATCACCCCTTGCACACTTTCTTATTTCATCCATCCATCTTGCAAAATGAAGCTTCATCATCATCATCAACCATTATCAATCCATTTCAGGATGAAGGTCTCTCCAAGTTTCAATCCATCTTCTCCGATCTTTAGCTTCTCTTCTCCCCTATCACCCCTGCATACTTTCTTATTTCATCCATCCATCTCACAAAATGAAGCTTCATCATCATCATAAACCATTATCAATCCATTGCAGGATGAAGGTCTCTCCAAGTTCAATCCATCTTCTCTGATCTTCAGCTTCTTTTCTTGACATGTGATGATATAAAAGTGTTCAATGCTCATTGCTCAAAAATAGTTTGATTTCTGAATATGAGTGCTGAACACCTTTGTTTTGGTCACATTATATTAAAAATACTGTGTAATCTGAAGAAAATTAATTTTTTACTTATACGAATTATTAATCAAAATATACAGACCATATTTTCATAATAGAATTCTTTAGCAATACTTATAGTAAAATATTACCTTCATATGAAAAGAGAAAAAATATTTAAAAAAAATTGACTTTTGATATTTCGTTGTCAATTCATTCTCATTTTTTTTGTTGATAAGATAATGATATGGCTCACCAGTCTCTTTGCTTCGCTCCCTCTCTATCATACACCTTTAGAATCATATATATCTTTGAGATTTACTATTTAAAAATCTTATTTGTTAAAGATTTTAATTTGTGACTTCCACCGAATCATAGAGTCTTATCTATATTCAGTACCTTTTAAATCTAAACAGACATTCATATTCTTTTAGGCATTTGATAAAAATGGTTGCATTTGTAAACATCACATATAGTGACAAGCGTTATGCTTTACCTGTATAACAGTGCCATTTCAAGTATTTCAATAATATATAAAAATTTATTTTAAAATTATTAAATTTTTTTCAAAAATTGAAAAAT
Organism: Epiperipatus broadwayi; assembly: GCA_028023455.1. Classification (NCBI taxonomy): domain Eukaryota; kingdom Metazoa; phylum Onychophora; class Udeonychophora; order Euonychophora; family Peripatidae; genus Epiperipatus; species Epiperipatus broadwayi. Next base: position 2,606,195 of record JAQFVV010012519.1, on the reverse strand, counting down.
TGTGTATTTTCTGATTTATTGTAAGGGTTAAAACTCAATAAAACATTAACTACAGAAACTTCATTCCAGATATATGTAAAATTCTATATTTTGTGTTAATATATACACACTAAACAATAAGATGATTAAATGTTTCTCTATTTACAAACACTGATAAACAATTACCATATCTACAAATGATAATTCTATAATACTCTAAGCGCTTTCAAAGGTCTGAGCCTTCATTTTCAAAGAAGTAGCTGGAAATCTGAAGATGTAAATTATGTAAATTAGGGTGGACTAGATTTTCGTTGACCTAGATTTGCCACTTTCTAGTGATGGTGTAAAATGTTTCTGTTTTATTCATGGCATGGACATAAGAGATGATAAAATATGCCTCTCTGATCTTCATTCGTAACTTGTGCCATTCTCTGCATACTATGTGAGGGTTACTCGGCATACACTGGTGCCCTGTAGTAGCCACATGCTGTGCAAAAATAGATGGGTGGGATGGATCAGCCAGAGCCTTGTTGTATGCATATATATGTTGTGTGAGTCTTGTGTGGATAGATGCCCTAGTCTTGCCATAATATGATGCCAGGCAATTATTGTTACTGCACGCAATCTTGTAAATGGCCTGCTGGCCGTACATTGGGAGGATGCGGTCTTTGGTGTTGTTGATGCATCTGTTGAAATTAGGGGGAGGGTGGTAACATGTGCTAAAATCATCACAAAAGATTGTGTATAAATCTTTGTGTATATTTTTGATATATGGCAGCAAAATTTGAGGTTTATTCTGTTTGTTTTTCGAATGGGGTTGAACGTTAAATATTATATTCCAGATATATTTTTTTTAAAGATCACATTGAATGATATGAGAAAATTAATGTATTATTATTCTAAAGAGAAGAAAGCATCAACTTGATTATTTTTCTTAAGTGCCTAGGAAACTTAACTTGTGTCTAATACTAGAGGCTGATGAGTGATTATGAAATGATTATCCAATCTGCTGAAACTTTTTTGATCCCCAGTGTAACTCTACATTGCATAGAGTGCATAGGAATGGAGTGCAATGTGGTACAATCCATCAAAAAGGGGTGAGATGCATAACCCACTGAAATTTGCAACATCTCATATTATTCTTAAGTACTTGTTGATTTTATGATAAAAAGGTACAGTAAACCTAATTAAATGCACTGAGCCAGCTTTTTGGCCAAACACTGCCTGAATCATAGTGCTGAGTAAAGTCATGCTGTACAGGTGTGCTTATATAAGCGATGTTATGTAATATGTAAATGAGGCACAATATTCAAATAACAATTAGATATTCCTTTTTTTTTGGTTAATGGATTATTTGCAATTGTCCAAGTCTCAAATAACAAATATAAGTGATGTTATGTAATATGTAAATGAGGCACAATATTCAAATAACAATTAGATATTCCTTTTTTTTTTTTTGGTTAATGGATTATTTGCAATTGTCCAAGCCTCAAATAACAATTAGATATTCCTTTTTTTGGTTAATGGATTATTTGCAATTACCCAAGCCTCTTTGTAATTTCTTTTCTTATCGTCCCTTTCAGGGAAAATTGTTCTAACATTGGATGACATATTCATGAAACAAGAAGGATTGATCTGTATTCATCTTTTGTTTTGCTCTACTGTACAAATATGCATGTTGGACAATTCTCATGGCTCTATTTGCACGAGATTCATCGTAATACATGGGAACTACAGGAAGGGTTACTACATACATCACCTGATGAGTAGGCTCTATCGGTATCTGTCTTCAGTATTGTTCAACAAATTATTAAGAGAAGGTGGTGATCTAAAGCTTACCCTATCCATGTTAGCATAAATGTTCCTAAAGTTATTTGCAATATGAGGGATGTAAGAAAAGGCTTATCCATGCTCTAGGCATAGTATTAATGTTTTTAACTTTATTTATATTGGTGTAAAATTCCCCCACTATTTTATTAAACATATTATGCTTATAACCAAGCTCTATTCGATTGTTAATGTATGCATTGCTGTTATTTTTTCTATCTGCCTCATACTTGCATAGATTTTGGTTTTTATACAAGAACCATTTAAAGCCAGCCAGTTTGTGTTCTGTTGGGAGTTTTGACAAATGATGAACGCCCACCCCCCTTATTTCTATTGTATAGGTTTTACCTTCATTTTAAAGTTGAGATTTTTTTATTTTTCTGGATATACATGTCCAGAAAATTGATCCCATGATTATTATCTTCTACTCCAGTAGTCCATTCAAGAAGTGATGTGTTTTCGAACTCCAGCCATATGTTGTAGATTTGATCCTCTGACACACATATAAACATGTCATCTATGTATCTCATGTGGATGTTGCTAAATAAAAGGGTCAAATATTTAAGCAAGTCATTATTCTCAAATATTGCTAAAAATAATACCAATTAGTAGAAACCCATTGGCTATCCATTCTCCATTTTATAAAACACACTCTTGGCTACTGCTACAATTTCCCCATCAATCCATTTTAAGACTTCTATTATAAACTCTTTTTATATGGATTGTAGTTAATTTGTTGCAAGGTGTCTTGAATGATGTTAATGGAAAGATCATTAGGCACTGAACCATACAGTTCCTTTATATCTAATAAGACTAGCTTATCATTCTTATTATTTTTTACTTTTTTAATTTTATCCATACACTCAAAAGATGATTTGACTGTAAATGTGCCAAATTTGATGTCTTCCATCAGCCAGTCAGCTATTTTCTTTACTGCTTTGCAGTAATATGCTCTATTGAAATCTATCATGTCTGTGCAGCTAGCTTTCTTTGTGCAGCTTGATATTAGAAAAAATGAACAATGGTAAAGCTGCTGAGGGTACATTGCTAAATACCCTGAATGTGTATATCTTTATTACAAAATTTCCTCAATATTGTAGACACAAATTTAATCATTAAAATATTTTGTACTATACATGTTTATCTTTTTAAATTGCAATTTTGTAATTTGTGTATTCATATTTTGAATATGATCATTGTAATCTAATAACACCAGCCTATTGCCCTTGTCTTCTTTGAGGCATGCTATGTTGTTGTTTTTGAGGAACAGTTTAGTTTCATTAATCTTCTGAGACTATTCTCTGTTTCTTTAGCCAAATCAATCATATGAAGCAATCTTTTGTTTCTCTTTATAACTTTCTCTTTGTCTGTTAAATTTTCAAATTTTGCCTCTATGTTGGTGATAATTTCCATTTGAGGCCACTTCCAGATTTTACCAATGTATTTCAAGTCAAGCTTTAACACATTGCTTGATTGGCTCAAAGTATGTAAGTGTTGTTATATTTACCCAATGGTTCACCTTATTTTGTTCAAGCACAATACCTTGTTTTTCCACAAGAAAATTTAATTGTTATTGTATTTACTTTTTACCTTTAATGCCACAATTCTGCAATTTTCACAATATCAGATGGAGTTACTTAATTTCTCTCATTTTTGCCATTGTATTTTTTGTTTAAGATCATGCCAATTCTATAATCACACTTGGACTGCATAACTTTACTCAGCACTATTATTGTGGCAGTGTTTTGCCAAAGCTGGCTCAATGCATTTAATTTGTTTATGTTCATTGTACCTTTTCATTATAACTCAAAGACAACGAATGCTTAAGAATTACATAGTTTTATGAAACGTTAATACGTTTGAGAACAGCTAATGTTATATACTGTATATTAAAGTTACACCATGTCTCCAGCACTGTAGTTGGTATACATTATGATGGTTAGATTATCACTAGCAAATAAATAATGTTGAAAAAGTTAATTTGTTGACTCGGTAATCTTATACAATTTGATAAAATTTGTTGACAGAATAATTAGTAATTGTACTACTTGTGGATATTAAATTACATCATGGTATTTATGTTTTTGATTTTTTTGTCATGGATGAATGTCATCAAGCTGTCATGCTTACATAATAACAAACTATTAAGTAGCTATAGTAAGGTTGTGACTACATTGCTGTATGAATCAAATGGCATAATTCATGTTACATTAATATGCACACTAATATTTATAATTGGAAGTGTTTATGATAAGCATAACATACTTAAAATATGCATATCGAGTTATTATGCCAGAATGTGTAATTGTTTTTATGTCTAGTTTTCACATAACCCGTGATTTTAAAGTGATTCATTAATATTCATTTTTTAATTATAAATCAATTTTTTGTCAGGGATCTTATATTATTAAAACTGGCAAAACCCTCTATACATATTGCCATTCAGAGCAAACCAGAGTAATCAATGGATGCCAGAAGGCTTGTGCATAAAATCCCATCTAGTGCCTACTCATTTCTGGCTTGTGGCCTTTGTCAATGAGGAGTCTTGGATCTGAGCATAATGCATATAGTTTTGCCTGTTTTAATAAGTTATATGCAAGCATAAGAAATGGTAATCATGTGATGTTTATTGGATCCTATATTGCATAATTTTAATAATTTCTTAATAGTGCAGACATAATTCCATATTATTTTTCATATCATGCAAGGAAATAACTGTTTTTAATAATAAAATTTATAGTTTTTATTACAGATATTGTGTTTATAAGAAAAACTTTGAAACGAGTATAGCATGGATTATTAATACATCTTAGTGTTAATTTAGAGTTATTTGAAAATATTTTTATTACTGTTGTTTAAATGAAATGTTAAATAGGGCAATAAAATTAATCCTTTTTTTTTTTTTAGAGCTATAAAACAAATAATAGATTTGCATCTTACAATGTGACACAGACTGGCAAATATTTTTTTAGTGTTGTTGCTTATAACAAAGTTCGTTCTCTTTCTGAGCCAGCTTGTTCAGATGGTGTTGTCATAGATACAACACCAGCGGAAGTCAAACATGTTATTATAGAAACTGCGTTAGTAAAACCTGGCATTATTGAACATGAGGGTCATGTATGGTTTATTAATAAACATCGCTTAAAAGTTCCTATACCAGATTCTTTAGAAAATTGTCGGTAAGATAATTTAATTTTAATGCTTTTATTTCTTTTTTTTCTTTTATCTATTGCCAATGATTTTTGAAATTCTTATCACTTCTACATTTTATATATTTATATTTTTGTAGTAGGTATTAGCTTAAAATAATTATATATATATTATTACATTCTCCATTCCATACTTTACTACGATTTCTTCTTCAAATATTTTTGAAGTAAATTTTTAATAACTTATTTTTAAAGTAGTCTTTTTAATTATATGTTTAAATATTAAATTATTGATTGAAAGATGAGTTTTTGATCCTAGCATGGATAATGAGAAAGTGAGATGTTAAACTTATTTTCTTATCATTTTCTATTTCCAAAATTTTTCATGAGCAACAACAAAATATAGATACATTTTTATTTATCTGGTTAATTTTAAGTAATTCTCATTCCTTACACACACACACACACAAATTTGCTTTTGCTTGTGACAGAAAGAGAAAAAATATAGATTGTCAACTTAATACCAACTTTTTTAAAATAAATATCAAACTAAGATTGACTTCATCAAAATTAATAGTGAAGCCTGTATCCTTTACGTGGCTATATAAGGCAGAACTAAGAAATGTATTTCTACCCCTACTTTTATGTACTTTTATTCTTTCATTTAAGCTCAAATTACTCTGTCCTATAAATATTTTTTTACAAAAACAAGGGATAATATATACTATTCCAGGAATAGTCTTTCTATCAAAACTTTTTGGTAATACAGCATCGATTGATCCACGCCATAAGATGGCGCTGTTGCTACGCTAAAGCACATAAATATGCTGTTTACAAGGCTACTCATAGATCTTATGGCCTGTAAACTGTTCAACCGCTAAAGATGTTGAAGTAGCACCCATTACCCCAACATCTCTAGTATGTCGAACATTATTAGCGACGAGTATGCAAGACTCTCTATAGACATTACTCTTAACTATTGTACAGCGTATGATGTGAAGGTGTGTTTTTTTTGAATGACCAAAAGTATATTATAAGGTTGTTTTTTTTTTGGCTTGGGTGTTTTTTTTATTTATTTTCGAGATCAAAACATTTCAATGGCAGACGATTGTCCAGCGTTTAGAATTGTAGATTTGCCTACTACAGAAGCAGATGCGGTGGCCTTTCTTCAACAGAGAAATATTCTCCTCACCCAGAAGAACTGCTTTTGTGGTAGTTTAATGAGAGTAAGGCGTAGTAAACCCTGTAACAAATGGAATGTGAATCGCAGCAATGTCGACGAAGGTGTTCCATCCGTCATGGAACGTGGTTTGAGGGCTGCCGAATGTCTTTTTTGAAAGCGTTACGACTAATATATTACTGGAGCCGGGATGAGCTCTCAGTAAAGCGTATGGCAGCTGAATTACAAATGTGTGAGAATGCAATTTTTATGGAGACGTCAGAAAAAAAATCAAGACGTGTTCTGTGCCATCTTAGATGAAATGCATTTCCTCTAGTTACCAAATTATCATTTTTTTTTTTTGGTTCTTGTTTGTTTTTAAAAGACATCAAAAATATGTAAAGACCCATCATTAATTTTTCAAAATATATAAATTAATTTTTGATGTAATTGTTGTTTTTACGAATAAAAACACGTTAAATGACCCCCCCCCCCCAAAAAAAAAATATATATATATGAAAGTTGTTTTAAAAAGCACAAAAAAAAAGAACAAAAAAGTTACTTTAAAAAAAAAAGACCGTAATCAAAAGCGAAAAAAAAAAAAGTTATTTTATAAAAAAAAAAGACCGTAATCCAATTTTGTTAAACAAGTTTTTTTTTAAAAAAAAATGTTTTAAAAAACGTATTAAAAAAAATAAATTTTAAATCAATTTATTTATTTACAAAAAAAGAAAATATGGTCCAAAAAAAAGAAATCCAAACCCCAACAAAAAAAAACACGATAACATTACAAAATAATAATAATCAAATCAGCCCGGTAACGTTATATCTATTCGTTTTTCAGTAGCAACAGCGCCATCTTATGGCGTGGATCAATCGATGCTGTATTACCAAAATGTTGTTAGTATTATTTAATAAGTAAGGAGTATTACTTTGAATAATTGGTTGCCGAATCATTATCCAAATTTCCTCCATAAAGCACTATGGAATGCTCATGAGAAATTACATTTGCAATGGATGCATTCTAATGGGTGATTGCATGTTAATCCCAGTAAGGGCTAGAAATTAAATTTTGAAGTTATTGCATGAAGGTTATCCAGACATTGACAGAGCAAAGAAATTAGCCTGTAGTTATGTTTGGTGACTGAACATTAATGACGACTGTCAGTCATGCACTAAAGCACCACCATCGAAGTTTGAAGTATGTCCAAAAATGGAGAGGCCATGGCAATGCACCCACATTGATCACTGTGGCCCAAGTAATGGACATTTGTTCTTTGTAATGGTTGGTGCATATTCAAGCTGGGTTGAATATGAAATAGTTAAAAAATTCTAGTTTGGATGAGACCCTTGATAGATTACATGAAATTTTTTCATACCATGGTCTTCTGGAAACTTTAGTTTCAGATAATGGAACTGGCTTTGCGTCAGAGAAATTCAAGGAGGCTATGCAAGAATGACGAATAAAATACTCACACACCCTTATCGCCCTCAATCTGACAGATTGGTTGAAAAGATTGTTCAAAACCTTAAGTCATCCATTAACAAAATGGGTAAAACAAGAATACAGGAAACAATCATTACTGCACTGCTTTATCAGAATTCGACTCCAGCTGGTAAATCTGAAAAATCACTGGCTGAAGTATATTTAGGTTGAAAGCTGTGTACTAAATTAACAAACATCACACCTACTGAGTATCATAAGGAACTGAGAGTAGCTATAAGTTTGCACCTGATGAAAGAATTTGGGTAAAAAATAATCTGAGTAAATTCTGGTCATAGGTGGTAGTTATACATCACCTGTCAAAACAGGCAAAGGAAAGATTACACAAACAACTGCATAAAGTTGAAAGTGATGACAAAATACCTGATATATTTAAGGAAACTGATACCAACAATAAAGTACTAAACAAAGATACTAAACAGGAAACTGAGTTTACCCACATGGATGAAGAACAACTATGTGTAGCAGAGGAAGAAATAACAAATAAAATTGAGATAAATGCACCTCAATGAGTTAAAACATGTACATACCTTCGTGACTTTATATTAAGTCTGGAGAAAAGATAATTATCTGAACTTGGGGAAAGTGTGTGTTCTGTATGTGACGTATGTTCAAATACATACACATAAATGACTAATTGAAATGACAATGTATATAAAGATATATACTTGTTAAATTAAAATCTAGCTTTTTAAAAATTAGTAAACTTAAATAATAAAGAAAAAAGTAAAATGAGATCAGAAAAGATTATTTTTTAAATAGAGCGAAATAGTAATTAGTTAAATCTCCAGGGATAAGTTATGAAATTCCTTCATACTATATATAGATATTGATAATAATTAAATTTGTGAGTTCCTGATTCAGTTATAAATAACCACTCAAGAATCTAAAAATAAGTTCTATAGAACTAATTAGAAATAAAATTATAATAAATGAATTATCTTATTATGCGATCGGAAATAGGAGCCAGTCAGAAGAGAAGACATTGGAAAATTAATATATGCCAGTGAAGTGGTAAAAAGGCAACTCACTCAGCTTTATGTGTGCAGATGGACTTTTACTCTCGGTGCTGGGTGTCACTGTATGTACCTTACGTTTCTGTTGCAGAGAACTTGCCTCTGAATGTTAAAAGCAAGTCTAGGGGCTGAAACAGATCATATAGATCTTTATTATCATTTAGTATGTCCCCAGGTTCATTTATATATCTGCTATTAATAAGGTAATCAATTGTTATAGAGTGGTATTAAATACTAAAATTTAATATAGTTGTTTGTAGTTTTTACTAGGGAGAAATTCAAACTGTCTGGTGAGCAAAAATTTTGCTTCCAGATAGGTAGCAGTCTTTAAAATATCCATTAAGTATAACATATTTTATCAATATAACAGACATGTTATAAAAGCAAATATATTGTTTCAAAAATGATTCCCAATTGTTTCATAATGAATAACATGATTTTTTAAAATAGAGAACAAAATATCTATTTCATCAATAGCTAAAACTTATCAGTTGTAATTAATAAAAATAATTTTACTTAAATATAATTTGCTTTCTATAATAATAAAAAAATCACTTTTTATTTGGATTTCTAAAATTCTACTATACTAAAAAAAAAAAAAAAAAAGCTCTGCTAATTGCTCTAACAAGCTTTATTGACAAATGCCAAGAAAACAAAGCATTTAAAAATCTCTATCTAGAAATCACCCCCAACCTCAGACCAATAGTTTCATGCTTTGTCACTCCTCAGTGAAGTGCTAGGATAGTTTCAGACACTACATCTAAAAATACCAAGCCAAAGCTAGCATTTATTTAAAAGTTAACTATTAAGTAGAAAATCTGAAACTTTTGGACATCTATATGTCTTCAAACCTGACTATCTAATTCAAATAGCTATATGGGGCTCAGAGATCTTCAGCAAACCATATATTAATAACCTTAGCAATATAACATGGCTTAAGACTTTAAAGCTGAGATCATAAATAGTCATTAAAAATTAAAGTCATTTATCACATGACTTATTTTTTAAGCTGGTAAATAAAAAATAGAATTCTGCTAATTGCTCTAACAAGCTGTATTGATAAATGGCAGCAAAACAAAGCATTTAAAAATCTCTATCTAGAAACCATACCCCAACCTGGTTTCATGCTTTGGCACTCACCATTGGTCTGGGATTGGTGAGTGGTTTCTATATAGAGATTTTTAAATGCTTTGTTTTTCTGGCATTTATCAATAAAGCTTGATGAATTAAGTCATGTGATATATGACTTTATTTTCTATTATACTACTTTATTATTTTTTAAAAAATTAAATACAACCAATCTTTATTTTAAAAAATTAAATACAACCAATCTTTAAGTTAACCATTTCTTTACTAGAGTACATTTACAAGTTTTGGAACTTAAATATTACTCCCGTGGTGAAATGTTGGTGTTCATTAAAATCATTATGAATATTTATGATTGTTAAATATTGATAGTACATTTTATTTAATTAATTAAATAAATTTAACTTTTAAAGGTAAGTTGTTGAAGATGTCTAGAGTATTTTTATATCTCTACATTCTTTATAAACATCTAGCTACCACTGACCTACTTATAGTTTAAAGACAGGCATCTTTTACCATGCAAATAAATTGACATTAATACAGGCATTGGAGTTGTTATTTACAACTTTGTTAAAAACAATTTTTTAAATCATTTAAAGTTAAATTTACATAATTAATTAAATAAAATTTACTATTAAATATTTAGCAATCATAAGTAATGAAGATTAAAATTTTACCATTGGACAAATATGTAAGATTCAAGTCTTTCTAATTTTATTTATTTAATTTTCTCTATAATTTTTGTTGTTGTTAGTAGTAATAATGTTGTTGTTGTTATTTAGGCATGATAAATTAGAAGTTGAAGAGGTGGAAATGATACCAGATGGACAACAAAGAAATTTGACAGAAAAAGATTGTGCCATAATGGAAGCAAGCAGTTCAACAATATATCTGCCTTCAAATCATGAGGTACCCTCTTGACAAAATTAATTTTATATCATATGTATTGTAACCATAATTGCTAGTGTGGAATACAGGTCTCACAGGTACCATAATAGTTATGGATTTTCTGCCACAGAGTATGAATCCTCTTATAGATAGCATAATCTAACTAACATAAAAATATCAAGTTCTTATACCAAAAATTTTATCTCAGGTTAACACTTTATTTAAATTTAGGTTTTTCTTAAAATCTTTAAATCTTGTCTTAAAATTTTAAAACCTCAAATTCATAAATCAATCTCTCTCTTTCTATCTATATATCTATATATATATATATATCTATTTCTATTTCTCTCTCTCTATAGTTCTCTCTCTCTCTATATATATATATATATCATCAAAACTGCCTAACACTATACTAGCAAAAATGAAAATGCAAAACCATAAAACAATACAGTACTAGATTAAATCCAAAATTTTACCAAAATCCTTACACGACCATGGTTTCATCTACTACAAATAGACCTTCTCAAGTGAAAATGAAACTAAAGGAAATAACAAATATATATACACAAAAACAAACCTTCCCATAATTCATTTCAAACTCCACCTTCCCTTAATATCAAAAGAAGTCTTCATAAGATTGATAGCCTCAGAATTTGTTAGGTGGAAGGAAGATTGCATGGAAGAAAGGTTCTGATTTGAATTCATTACTTAATGGTTCAAAACAGTCTATTGATAGTAGGTCTATTCCTGATATTGTTTATAAGATTCCATGTAGTTGTGGTAAGTTTTATGTAGGCCAGAGTAAATTTAGCTTTAATGAAAGGATTAAGGTTCATATAAGTAGAGTTAAACATAGGTATCTTAACTCAGCTTTATATATTCATGAATTGAATACAGGTCATAAAACATTGTTTAACAATGCTTCCGTTATTTTTTATGAAAAGAATGAGTTAAAAAGAAGAATAAAGGAGACTTTGATGATAAATCTTCTTGATTCTGAGGCTATCAATCTTATGAAGACTTCTTTTGATATTAAGGGAAGGTGGAGTTTGAAATGAATTATGGGAAGGTTTGTTTTTGTATATATGTATTTGTTATTTCCTTTAGTTTGATTTTCACTTGAGAAGGTCTATTTGTAGTAGTTGAAACCATGGTCGTGTAAGGATTTTGGTAAAATTTTGGATTTAATCTAGTATTATATTGTTTTATGGTTTAGCATTTATATATATATTTTAAATGTACTTGGCACAAGAGAATAATAATGGGAATGAATACTTTGAAATTCTTAAAATATAATAACTATTTGGTTACAATATATATGTGCCTATACTTATAAACTTTTTTATAATACTTGTACACATTCTCCATATATATGATTGTGTATATGATCATCTAAATAAGATTCTTTTTAGTTTAAGCTAAATTCTTATTCTCGTTTTTGAATATCTTTAAAACCTCCAAATAAAAGTTGGAAAATAATATGTCCATTGAACATTCAATCATCCCTAGTATGTGGATGACTACATATTTTAATGCAATTTTGGAATCTGACTTAGGATTATATATAACATTAATATTTCATTCATTTAGAATCAAATTAGTTAAAAAAATTTGCATTAAACATGTATAAATAATTATTAAGATATTCTTACATACTACTAACTTCTTTACTAGTTACCAATATTAAATCCATTTGTAATTATTAACAATAAATTATATAACTTCATAAGTACTACTGTTCTATTTTGCTAAATGATATATAAATAATAGAATAGGAATTGTGAAAAATTTTGCCAAATCATCACAATTTCATTCAAAAATTATAATATATGTGTGAGAAATTTATTTTTGATTTGACCTTGTTTGTGATAGTTTTTATTGATGGACTTTGGTTTATTCACAACTTTAAATTGAGGCTTTTCAGTCAAATGAGATCATTTGATGTCTTTCATACTTTATATAAGAGAAATTCTATTTAATGAGAATTTTGACTCTAGATATTCTATAGCACATGGTTAACATCAATCACTGAATAATTACTGCTGGGGCAGACATGTTTATCAGTTGTGTTTACTGAATAATATCCTTCACTATTTATAATATTATATCTCATGCTGTAGTCCTTTAGTTTAGTTAGGACTGTAAAAACTAATTTATTTTATTGATTAAATCCAGGAATTCTTTTATTTCTAAAAATTGATTTAATTCTAATCTAACATATATTTATCTTATGAATCTATTATGCTCCCTCTTTTAAATAAGATTTTGTAATATTTATTGATTCTCTGATAAGTTGTGTATTTGATTTGTTCTTTTATTTTAAGCTATTTTTCTTGATGTGTTTTTAATAATTATAAATAGCTTGCTAATACACATTTGTATTTTCCCTCTTTCTTTGCTTTAGTGTTGTTAATTTTTACTGATTTTCTTTTGTTCTTGCTAGAATCATTATTTGTAACTTGGAAATAGTGCATAATATATTTTTAACTATTAAATAAATAAATTGCACAATAATTTATTTATAAACAAAATTAAATATTTGATTTGAATAGAAGTGTTAACATTCAGATATTAAAAATAGCAGATAAATTAAGGAAAATCTGTGATCAGTATAACATCAGAATAGCTTTCCAGAAACATACCACACTATGAGGAATTCTAACATCTACAAAGCCTAAACTTAAAATGCTGAAAAATAAAAACTACACTGATGAAATATCATGTAAATGTGGAAGAACATATATTGGTAAGACCAGTTGCTCCATTAAAAAGTGATTGCATGAACACAAACTGATAATTAAAAGAGAAAAAACAGATATGTCTAAGGTAGCAGACAATGTATGTACCAATGAACATATGTTCAATTGGGAAAATACAAAAATAGTGGATAGAGAAGAAAAGATGCAAAGAAGAAAATTTAAAGATGCTGCTCGCATGACAATGGTGAACATCTCCATAAGTCAACCTAGTGTGACTATACATAATGTATGAAAAACTTTGTTCTTAAGAAAAAGTGGAGAAATCAGGATGAACCTCATAGATAAGTATATGAAATTTCTATCATCTGTTGCTTTTTGCAGGATGGCTGTTGGTTAGATCATATTCAAGAATCTAAGGGCCAACTGGTCAGGCTAGCAATACCTAAAGAAGCGAGGAGAGTAATACCTTTCAAAATGTTGTGCATATACTAACCTGTGTGCTATTGCTAATTATATTTGTAATATTTAAATAAAGTTAATTTTTTCTAAAAGATATTCATTACTTATATTAGTTGGTGAAAATACTCAATATATAAATACAACTAAAATACCATCGTCACAAATCTTCAGGAAAACATAATAGATCTTAAGTATAAGAATTCATGAATTATTTTTGTCAAAATATATATTTTAATATACATTGATTGTATCATAATTTCTGTATTTAAATTAATAATTTCATTTTTATGATTGTAAGAAAACACAAACTAAACATATTTAATTAAAATTTTCATACATAATTTTTAGTATTTATTTATCAGTATTTATGCAAAGATAATATTTTCTTTTTGGTTTATTAGTGAATCATTCACAACATCTGCTAGAAAAATAAATAAAAAATGTATACAGCAAATGAAATTTAAAAAAAAACAAATAATTAATTTATAATTAAACAGCATAACAAATATTAATTCATTTGCTTATTTTTTAATATTCATTATGTTTATTATATTAATAAATTTGTATTTTATTAATTAAAATTGGATCTTATGATTATTCACAGCCTATTTATTATACTATATTTTAAGATCAGCTTCAAGTATCTCTCCCTAACCAAATATTAAATAAATACCTATATATAAGCCTGTCCAGTAAAGTATGAAGATTGGCTATCTTAATATAAGCTGAGCACTGATTATATATATGTGTGAGGATAGTAATCTAGACCAACTGATGATTGATGGTTTAGCATGAAATACGTATGATTATTTATCTTTTCAACATGTGTGTGATCAGGTGGGTCAGCAATATGAGATGGCACTGAGAGTAGTGGGTCGTGTGAAAGTCTGAGTTTGAATCCCACCTATATTACCTATATATTTTAATAATTTATTGTATTATTTTAGCATTTCATCAGTAATATTTTATCGATTATAATGAATAAGTAATTAATAAAAGTTAAACTAATATTTTATTAAGAACCATTTGATTAATCTATTTATTTTAGTTTAAACCATTATAAATTAGCACTCAACATTATTTGAACTTTTATGACAATATTTATTCAATCATTAGTTTATATATATTTTATATTAATACAATTTGATATTTCAACTGGGTCTTAAGAAAATTATCTATTTAATTTTACATATTTTTACATCATTTAAAAATTTGGTATCTAAAAGTGTTAAATTATTTATTTATTAATAGATTATCCCTTTAATATGGTTTGAATTGGATCAGTTACCTGAGATAATACCTGAGATAATAATAGTTTATTGATTACATTAAAAAATTGGCATCTGAACCATGATGGTTATTATTCACCTAATAATAGTTACATTCTAATTAATAACATTACAATATATATATATATATTATATTGTTAGTAAGTATAAATATGCCTTTTGCTTTTTCTAGTTGATTCTTCAATGGGAAGGAGAAGATTTGGAGAGTGGTATTTACGATTATGAAATTGGACTGAGCAGTTCTAGTAATTCAGAGGTGCCTGATATTAAAGAATACACGTCAACAAGTAGTCATACTCAATACACTTCTCATCATCTTAATCTTGCTGGTGGTCAGACTTTTTTCATTTTTCTTAAGGCGATAAACAGAGCACAAATTCCAATTGTTAAGGTAGGTTTCATTTTTGTCTGTTTAAAAAATGTAGCTTGTTATTCAAATATTATTTGTAAATTAAAAGATGATTATTTATGTACTCTTATTACCTGTTGTTTCCAAATAACTTCAAATTAATTATAAAAATAAATATTTTCTTTTGTTGTTTAATTAATATTTTATAATGAGTTTTATTATTTCTTAAAAAACAATTGAGCAAGGTTGTGAATGTAATGAATTAGTAAAAATATTTGATTGTTCTTTATTAAATCTTATTACTGCTTGTGTGTTTTCTTAATTCCAATCATCTGAATTTCTTTTTAATTATATTATAAAATAACAGTTTTCTAACTGTAATTACATTTTAAAAAAATCTATGTAATTTTGCTATATAATATCTGTAAAATATATTTTGTAATACTTTATTAATTTATCAATGTTTAGTTATAAACGTGTGTTATTTGTGGCTTTACAATGAGTGAATTTTGGCTTTGAAAAAATCTAGAATATCATAGTTAATTGTGATCTTGATTATTATTCTTATCTTATACTAACATCTCTACTGAGTTTGACCTTCCTTTTTTTTCTCCAAATATTCTTAAATCACTCATTTTTTATCCTTATTATTGTAATTTCAAATTTCTTTCACCATTAATAAATGTAAAAATTAATATGCTTGACGCATATAGTGAAATTAAAATTCTTTTAGTTAAAATAATTATTCATCATGCCTAAGCACTTTCAGTGATTCTTTCTCCATATTCATAGCCTTTAACTATAATAATTTATAGTATATATGTATAGAGATGGTAATCTGGACCAACTGATGATTGCTGATTTAGCATGAAACACGTATATTGGTGATTATTTATCTTTTCAGCATATATGTGTTCAAGTGTATCAGTATTATGAGATAGTGTGGAGAGTGGTAGGTCGTGTGAAAGTCTGTGCTCATATACCCTATATATTATAATAATTTATGCAAATTTATGTAAATTCATTCAGATGATCTATCTCTTCAAAATAGAAATGGAAAATTAAGGAGGGGTGGTTTATAGTGAAAGATGTAAACACAATAAACAGAAAAGATACATGCTTTTCTATTTTGAAGAGATGGATTATCTGAATGAACTTGCATAAATTATTATAGTTAAATGCTATGAATATGGAAAAAGAATCTCTGAAAATGCTTAGCCATGATGAATAATTATTTTAACTAAAATAATTTTAATTTCACAATATGCATCAAACGTATTAATTTTTACATCCTTATTATTGTTTTCTTTTATCTATTTTATTTGTTTTTAATATTTTATAACTAATAACCATGTTAGGTAGATGTGATTCAAGATTATATAAGTAATAGTTGATTTGAGTCATGTCAATAGCAAAACTTCATTTTAAATTATATAAAGGAAAAAATTATAAACTATTCCTGGATGCTATGTTAAAATTTTAAGAATGAGTGGAAAAAAAACTAATTATATAATTAGCAAAATAAATTTTGATTTGATAACAGTTTCCTCATCATTAGGAGCCATTTATAAATGAAAACAGCAAAGCTGAATTTTTAGATGATTATAAGTCCATGAAGCATAAATAGATTTACAGTATGTCTTTTAGTTTGTTTATTTGATATCCTTTTTTGTTATCTTTTAATTTTTATACTGAACTTTATTTTTTGAAAGATTTGCCTAATTGTACTTCTCCATTGTATTCTACTTTTAGCCATATTCCAATAAAAGTAATAAATATTGTATTTCTTTAGAGTATCTTTTAGATAGACTCTATAATGCAAATATGATCTGCAATGACAACCTACTTCAAAACTACTGTAAAATACTTTTTTTTCTATAGCCTATACCCTTCATAAGCCCAAATCAGTAAATATTTCTGCATTTAAAATAACAGATCTTATAACATCCCACAAGAAGAACATATCTACTGGTTTTATGACTTGTCATCTTATTTTTAAAATTATGTGGAATATCCCTAAATAAATTTTTTGTGACTGCCTCTGTATTAAGAAGGGTCCACACCTCAATTTTATGTATATATTTTAGGAAAATAGCAATTATATATATGATTACTTCCATTGTTGCAATTATATTAACATGATGAAATATTCCATCTTTTAATTGGTGAATATAGTAATTGTGCTACATTACAATATTTAAGTCCATCTTTATATTTAAAAAAACACAAAAATTTTTAAATCAATTTGTTTGATCAAGATGGTAACCAGTCAAATAACATTTAAAGTGTTGCAGATTTTTTTCCTATAACTGACTAATAAAGCATTTAAATTTTTTTAATATTAATTAATAAATAAATCTTCATAGACTACATTCAAATCATTAAGAATTCTCTATAGGTCATCATTATCACATGATTACCATTTCTTATGCTTGCTCCTCACTGACAAAAGCCACAAGCTAGAAACTAGTCTGGAGATATTGAATGAGTAGGCATTAGATAGAGATTTTATGCATAAGCCTTCTGACATCCATCGATTACTCTGGCTTGCACTGAGTGACACTACTGTATGGAGAGTTTTGGTCATCACTATCAGCAGTATATTGAAATTCATAAGACGATGAAGTTACAGTGTTTGTTATAATCAATTTCAATTAAAAAGTTCATCATAAAGTCTATATCACATCTTGAAATTGTGTAATATTAAGTAATTTAAGTGGTTAATGTCAAATGAAGCCACAAATCTTTTTAATTAATTGACATAAATATCTTGACTAATTATATAAATTGCATCTTTTTTTAACACATTTTTTGAAATTACTTGGAAACAAAAATCATTTCTATATTGTATCTTGATTCTCTATCACCACAATGAGTTTCTGGTAATCATCTATATCTAAAATCAATTTCTTCAAGAAAATCCTTAAAAGTACTTTTGGTATAATAGTTAATACTGTATAATAATTACTGCCATTTTTTTTATCTTCTTTATTTTCAGAAATGGAAACAATATCATTATTTTAAGATTGCACAAATTCTTGAAGCCATCCATATATTCTTTTAAAATCTAATAGTTTTTAAGCTAATGTATAACTACCATTTTTTAAAACATCCCCAAGTATTTCATCAGGACGTGTAGTCATTTTTATGATTACAAAACGTTGCTTTAATTTCAATAAAATATTTTTTGTTCAAATTCAAATGAATACATTGAATGGATATATAATTAAAAGTCATTATCTCAATTCTTGATCACCATTAACCAGAAGATGAGCAAACTACTTCTTTCAAAATATCATTATTATACAAATTTTATCAATCATTTTTAAGTCTTACTGTCACTTGATGAACTTCTGTCTTAAAATCTCTATATCTATTAATGAAGCTCCACTTCAATATATTATTCTGATAAACAAAAAGTGTCACAGAATTTGAATCATCAGAGAATCAATCAGAATTCTTCTTTCTAGTGAACCCCAAAATAGATTTATTTGCATCTGTAACACACTCCATAAGAGAATATTATGCCTCATTAATAGGATATTCTTGAAAATTATAGTAGAAATTTTAATTTCTAATAATTGTTAAAATTTAGCATTAATAGTAGAGATTTTTAAAGATTTAATATTGATTTTGGTAACAATAAATTTGGATTAGAACTTGTTTTAGTCTGTGATATGTTTACTAATGTATATTTACAATTCATCTGGTAATATGAGTATAATTCTTTAGATGCTATCATTTTCAGCATGGATGCATTAAAATTTCTTTACGGAATTATTTGCAAAGGAAAGTATTCATGATATTCAGTTACTGGTATTGAGAAAAATTTGTTAGAGACCAAAAAGATATATATGAATACTTGTTATAGTATATATGAGCGCTTTAAAACACTGGTTGAAAAAGTGTGAGTTAATTCAGGTTAAGCACTTTTGAGGTGTTATCCCTCATAATCATAGCCAAAATAGTAATAGTTGTTGTGATATTATTAATTGGTAATATATGCAAATGTTTATGTAAATTAATCAGCTTGTCCATTTTCTGGAGATTAATTGCGTTATTGTTTGTCATTGATGATAAAACATGCTTTTATCTTCCTTTTGCAGTCGTTAGTTTCAGTGCACACAATTTTGGGGTTGGAGAGTTCGAACATATGACCGACCTGCTTCTCATGTTCAATGAATATAGAAATATTGTCATTATTCTTTTGCACCCTCCTGTATGCGTACATATGCTGAGCAGCTCTATTATTGACAGTGACCTTGGTTTCTCCATATGTGGCACTACATCTGGCCCTAGGGCTTGAAATTCTATATACAACCTGAGGTGTCTGGGTTGGGTCAACCTTGTCCTTCGCATTATTGATTAGTCTGTTTGTGTTGGGGGATGTGCAAAAACCAATTTTAAATTCATTAGATAAAGCTTTAATGAGCTGTTTAGCTACTTTGGGGATGTAAGGAAGGGTGATTTGAGGTTTGTCTTTAGTTGTGTTGAAGGTGATTTAAGATTGTTTTCATTTGATTCACATTTTTTTTGTTTTCTCTCTTTCCTTTTTTTTTTTATATTCTTCCCAAAAGGCACATCTTAATTACAGATTATAAATAGTGTGATATGAGCCTATTTTCTTTTTAATAAAATTTATTTTACTTTTTTTTTATTCTACCCATTTTTTATGATAACTTTTAACAATGTTCTCTTATAAATAATATAATCAAATAAACATTTCAAGCTTTTAAATTTTTCTTCATCAAAAGACAATCATTAAATTTAAATTTTATATTTATATTATCACGTTTTGCAATTAAACAAATAATTATTGTATTTTATTAAATAAAAAAATCTAATGTGTTGTCTCATTTTTCTTTAATTTTAGGTATTATATTTTCAGTGATGTAAATTTTATAAGGTTTTTTAAGCCGATTAATCTGTGTAATAAAAATTCATATATTTGCTTAATAAAGTTTTGGTTAAAAGCACATAACTTAGAGAAAGCTCAGTAATTTAATCTATGTTCATTTATTATAATTGTTACTGTTAATAATAATGAAATGATTTATTGCTTGTGTGTTCATAACAAGGTCAAACATGGAATTATGAGAGTTGGAAACATATTCCATGGACTCAAACTCCCACTTGCCACTCTAAGACTACATTAAACCACACAGGATATCACCAATGTTGGTCTTATCATAATAAAACTGATTTCAAAGATGAAATTATGTATAAAATAAATAATATTAAAAATCTTTAAATGAGTGGATAATAATAATAATAATAATAATAATAATATAATAATACATAATAATATACTAATAATAAATAATAATAATAATGAATAATAATAATAATAATACATAATAATAATAATAATAACAATAATATACAATAATAATAATAAAATAGAAATAATAATAGTTATTAATAATCATCAATAATAATCCAATTCATAATGAATAATCTTAATAGTAATCCTTAATAGGTCATTAACATTAAATCCAATGATAATAATAAAAATAATAATAATAATCATAGACCAATAATAACAATAATGATAATCTACAATGAGTATTAATAGTACATAATAATAATAATAATAATAAAATCAATAATAATTAATCATAATCATCATAATAATAATAATAATTATTTTTATAATAATTTTTGTATTAATAATAATAATAATAATAATAATAATAATAACTAATAATAATAATAATGAATAATATAAAACTCCAGCACACTTAAATAATTCAAGTCTTGGCAAATCCAAAGGTTTAAACAAAATAATTCTTAACGTAAAATTTTGTAGTGTTTGCAATGACTTCAAAAAATATGCTGCAGTGCCACCCCATAATGTTATACCATAAGAAAGTCTGCTTAAGAAAATTTGTTTATATATACTTAATAGGACAGATTTATTCAAACAATCTCTTAATCTATAAAAAAAGAAAATTAAGTTTTCTTAATTTTACTTGAAGCCAAAGAATATGTTTATCCCAGTGTAAATACTCATCCAAAACCAAGCCAAGGTAAAAAATTGTTGAAGTCCTGGTAATTTTCTGACAAGATGTTTTATTAACATAAGGCAATTGAATTAACAAGTCTTTTTCTGGAATATTTTTAAGAGAATACATTATGTAATTACACTTATTAATATTTAGCAGTAATCTATTATTGTTCATCCATTGTGTAATTTTAAATAAATCTTCATTCACAAGTTTCTCAAGTAAACTATATGAAACTGCTGAAGTAACCAATGCAGTATCATCTGCAAAACAAAAAATGTTAGAATGAAGAGAAAGATCAAGCAGATCATTAATATAAACAGTAAATAACAATGGACCCAGGACTGAACCTTGAGGAACTCCATATCTAATTATTTCAGAATCACTCAAAAAATTATTAATTTTTACAAATTGGCTTCTATTACTTAAATAAGATTTAAACCATTCAAGCATAGTACTCCTTATGCCACAATGGTGTAACTTAATTATTAATATATCATGTGGAACACAGTCAAATGCTTTCCGCAAATCTAAATAAATGCCTATAGTTTTGTAACCTTTTTCTAAAGATTCAGTGATGACTGAAACATGTTCAGATAAAGCCAGTTCTGTAGATCTTCCTGGCAAAAACCCAAATTGATTGTTTGAAAATAAATTATATTTTTGAAAAAACAAAACAATTCTGTTTTTTACACACATTTCCAAAATTTGAGACAATGTTGATAAAATAGAAATTGGCCTGTAATTTTCCAAACATTCCCTATCTCCACTCTTAAAAATAGGTGTAACAACAGCAGATTTTAAACAATCTGGAAATATACCTGAATCAATAGAAGAATTAAATAAAAAAGATAAAATTAGTAAAAGAATGGAAACATTTTCAATTAATATTTTTACAGAAATACAATCCAAACCAATACATTTCTTATGTCTCATTTTTTTATTGAAAAACTAAAATTTCACAATCTTCAATCTCTTTAAAAACAAAAGAATTCAGGATAGATTTCTCATATTGAAAAACATGAGAACTGCAATTATTGTCAAAACTATTCATTAACAATTCCACACTATGTACAAAATATTGATTGAAATGATCAGCTATTAGTTTTGAATTATTTAAAACATCAATAGATATTTCATTAATCTTTAGTCTAGAAATTTGTGAAAATCCTTCTTTAAAAATAAATTTTTTAACAACAGTCCAAAAGTTGCTTAATTTAGTTGATTTTAAAGAATCAATTTGAGCTTTTGAAAAGCTTGTACAATTTATTCTTACTGTTAACTTTTGATATTAACTCATTTGTAATCCAATCATGTCTCTTCAGATCTTTCTTCTTTATATATTTTATAAAAGAACAATAATCTATAAACTCCTTCATCTTGTCAACAAAGAATGAAAATGCACAATTTACATCATTCAACTCAAAGATTAAATTCCAATCATATTTAGTAATTAAGGATTGCAAACGATCATGAGATAAAAGTTTAAAACACTTTTTATTATGAGAAAATTTTTTTTTAAAAGTAACAACAATTCCTCTGTGATCTGTAAGACACCAATCCAAAAAAGATGTTTTCAAAAGAATATTTTCAGGACATCTAGCAAAGACGTGATCAATAAGTGAAGATGATGAAGATGTAACATGTGTAGGATGAAATAAACATTGAATAAATCCAAAAAGTGACAGCATATTTAAATAATGTTGAGCAGCAACAGAAATTTCACCAGAAATATCAATGTTCAAGTCACCAACAAGAATAATGAATTTATCATTTAATTTAGTAAGCAAATCACCAAGTTCATCACTAAAGCTTTCAACTGTATGACTGCAAGACCTATACAGAGCAATAAGTGTTAATTTGTCTGAACCTAAAATGAAATTTAAAACAAGACATTCAGAAGAATCAAAAACTGCATCAATAGAAGTCACACAAAGCACTGATTTATAATAAACTAAAACTCCACCTGACCTATTATTAATTCTAGAATTAACAATTGATGTATATCCCTCTAACTCATACAGTCCTTTTTCACATTCCTTAATCCAGATCTCAGACAAAATTATAATATCAAATGAATAATCAAGTGAATGTAAAAGAATTAACAACTCATCAAAGTGTTTCCTCACACTACGAATATTTATATGAAAAATCTTAAAATTTTCAATAGCCAAATTATCTTTTTCTGTAACAATATTTTTAAAAGATAATCCATGTCATAAATTAGACAAATCCGATTCAGAAACAATCCTAATAGCCCTATCCCCAGTATCTTTCCTCAACCAAATTCTCCCATCTTTAATCCAAACAAACCTATACTTATTTTCTTTAGCCATTGAACGAACTTTCCAAAATAATTTCCTATTTTCAGGCAACAAATCTTCATTCAAATATATATGCTTATCAGCTGTAGCAATAGGCAAAACATCAGATAGATATAATTTAATTCTTTTACCTCCTGACAAGAATAAATCTCTTACCATTTTAATAACAAAATTAACTTTTATTACAGGCCTAAAACTACCTCCATATTTTAATCTATAAATAGAATTAATATAATTTTTATTAAAGTCTGACAATTCTAATTTTTTAGCTATATTTTCAACAATATTAAATAAATTTTCATCATTAGCATATTCAACACCAACAATTTCAATATTGTTTTCTAATCTTTGCTGCTTTAAATAAAAAACTTCTTTTTGCAAATTGCATAACAAAGAATCTTGTGCTTTTACTTTTTCTTTCATTTCATTAAATTCTCTAATCAATATTTTTATATTATTTTGAACTAATTCAAGTTCTAAAGTAAGTTTAGCAAAAGATTGAGATAAGGAATCAATATTATTCTGTAATAATAATAATAATAATAATAATAATAGTAGTAGTAGTAGTAGTAGTAGTAGTAATAGTAGTAGTAGTAGTAGGATAAAATTATACTATTTTAATAAAAAAAAATTTTTAATTTAATAATTAATGAAAAATAATAACAAAATTAATGTTGGCAATCAATCACAAAACTCTGGTGTTTTTATTTATTGTAATTATTCAATTATCATATATTTATATTAATTCATTATCATCTGATGTATTTAAACTCAAAAAGAAAGAAATATTAAATGAGATTTGTAAATTTCTCAGCATTTATTATTTTCAGTTACTGAGATTTATAATTCATTCTACAAGTCAGTGCTCTCAGATCCAAGGCTACTCACTGACGAAGGCCACAAGCCAGAAACTAGTCTGGGAATCTTGGAGGCACTAGATAGGGATTTTATACATAAGCCTTCTGGCATCTATTGATTACTCTGGTTGGCACAGGGTGGCACTACTGTATGGAGAGTTTTGCCTTGCTTTTTAAGTCAGAGATATCATTATATAGTATAAAAATTGTCTTAAATTATCAATATAGTAATTATTAAATTAATAATATTACAAATTTGGCTCAACAATTTTCTGATTCTGTTAAATTTTGCAAATTAGATGTCACTTGTTGAGATCATGTATGAGCCATAATTAATGATCTATATTTAGTAGTTATTATCTGCAATAAATTAATGTTCAATCTTATAAATCTAATAATTATTTACAATATTTGTATTAACTGTGATGTGCTCATTATCATTGTCAGATATTTCATTTTAAAATAAACATTCTACATCCAGACAAAAATAAAAATATTTGGGTTAGCTATATAATCTAATCTATGAACTACAAATTTATCCATATATATCAACATGCTATATCTTTTTCAGTCTGTTTATTTGGCATTTTTCAATGGTTTCTTGTAAATTCTTCTGCAGCAAACATTTCTTTCTGAAAGATTTCAACTATTTTATCTAATTTTAGCTCTTTTTATTAGTAGTAAAAAAAAATCGAATGAATTGTCATACAGAAAATCACATGACATTCAAGTATCAGAAATGCCAGATGGAATTGTGATTTATAGACTTTTAATTGCTTTAATCTCTACAGACAAAAAAATTAATTCCTATGCTTAATAACATTCAAAGGAAAAAATTATTTACATATATGTTTATTCTTATATATATATATTAAATTTTGTAGTCATATGTTAGACCATTTCCAACATCTAGTTGAATTATAAATTGCTTTTAGAAAAATTCAAACATTTTATTAACCCCTTGTATTTTTACATTGGACTATTTCGTCATTTAATATGTGTATTGAATGTCTTTAGAAAATTTAACTTTATTTAAATATTCCAAATGCATTCAACTGTTAGTAACAGTACATGAAACAGGTTAGTATATGCTATTACTAAAAGCTTAATGTAATTGGAATATTTAAATAAAGTTAAATTTTTCTAAAGACATTCAATACACATATTAGATTATGGAAATAGTCCAACATAAAAATACGACTAGAACACCATCATTATAAACCTTCAGGAAAATATTTTACTAACCTATTTATTATGTCTAATAATTTAATGTATATAGAAGAATATAAATAAAGTTTAATTTTTTTAATAAAAAAACAACTAACAGTTCAAACTAGATGATATAAATAATACACGGTGAAATACCATTATCAGATAATTTATATTAAATCTATTTTAAAAGTTTTTTATCCTTGGCTTAGGTGATTGGTCCTGTAATAGTTGATGTGACTCCACCTGTAGTTGAATCAGATTTTAAACTGACCATAAGACATAAAGAAATACATGGAGAAAACTTTCTTCTAGCTACATGGCCTGATGACAAAATCTCAGATCCAGAATCGGGATCAGCTCTTACTTATGAGTTTGCCATCGGTAACTTTTTTTAATAATATATTGTAAAAAGTATATATATATTTACTTATTTAACTTTATAATTATAAATTTATTAAACACACATTGATTACGTAAGTAATATTTACTGAGGCTATAACCTCGATAATATGCGTATAAAATGTGATAGTAGGGACCTCTACAGGTGTTTTAACCACAAGCTTATGCTATGGAAGGGACCTCTACAGGTGTTTTAACCACAAGCTTACACTATGGAAGAATCCATAGCGTAAGCTTGTGGTTAAAACACCTGTAGAGGTCCCTACCATCGCATTTTATACGCATATTATCGAGGTGTGGTTAAAACACCTGTAGAGGTCCCTACTATCGCATTTTATACGCATATTATCGAGGTTATAGCCTCAGTAAATATTACTTATTTAACTTTAATTACTCATTTGTTTTATAATATTATAATTAGTACTAACAACTGGGACATAAATGTTTATAAGAACATCTTTTTTATTTGTAAATATTAATTTACTATGTTTATACATTGAAATTAATCAAATGATGAAGATATTATACATAGTAATTTTTATACAAAAGCAATACATTGATATATATATACATTTGCAAATTTCAGGCATATATACATTTTCAAAGTTTACATAGCGTTGCAAATATATTAATGATGTCTCCATTTATTATATTCTATTTTAATAGACTTCATACCTGTTTTTAAATTATCTCACAAACATAATTGACCAGACGTACTTGAATTCGTTATATATATAATTAACATTTGCACTTTTGACAACAAAAATAACAAAGCAGATGTCTGCCATTAATTATTACAGATTCTTTACAATTAATTAAAGGTCGAATGTCATTAATTAAGCAACCTCTTATTCAAACATCTAAGTGATCTTTAATCTTTCACAGTTATTATTACTACATTTTATACAGAAAGTATTTATAGATAAACAAAACTATATATATATTTATAGTAAAATTAATATTTTTCTCATGTGTCATAGCATCAGCCAGGAAGCGAACCCGCCATCCCGGGACAACTGCTTGTAAAGCAGCTGTCGCTGACCTCTCAACCACCAATGCTTAACAGTAAAATTAATATTTATTTATATTTTTAGCAGAATTTAGATTTATAATGAGGATCAAAAGATCTATTTTTGAAATCTGAAAAACCGCAGGAACCAGGAATTTTCAATTAATGATGTTTAACCGCATTACACACACACACATATATATAAATTGGAATGATATATAAGAACACAACATACAGCTACATATATATATGACTATACATTCGTGCTTCAAAAATGGAAAGGAAATAATATTGGTATTAAATTGTGCATAAAGATGATGATCATCATCATGAGTGATTAAATCCTTTTGCATATCAATTTACAGTAAAGTCAAAGTGGTATTAGACATGTGCATATATAGATACAGAGTCATAATTAATTATATACAATCCTCTGAAGGAAAAATATATTTCTATTGTGACACCATCTACTGCTCTCTGGGTAAGATAACTAATCTGTAAACCTGCATATTCATCTATATTTATTATAGCTTAGCTTATAGAACTCAATCATTACTCAGAAATCTGAATTGAGAATAAAGAGCCAAGACTTTTTTATATAAAAATATTTAATCAATAATAAGGCTAAATATATAATATTGCACATTAATTTGCATATATATTTGCTTAATCTGATAGTTGTATTCACAAAAAATTTAATTATTATGTATTTTTTAATGTGTATTCAAATAATTCTATCTTGTTAATTCTAAGCTTGCATTTTATACACAATTAATGAAGCTGTAAAACAATAAATAAGCTAAGCGCTTTCAGGAATTCCATGTTCCCCTATTCATAGCTCTTTTCACTAATAGCTGGTAGATATCATAGTAATGTATGCAAATTTATGTAATAATATTTAAACAGCCCACTTTTTGGAGATTGTAAAGCAGGCGTCTCTTCTATTGATCACTTTAGCATCTTCCGCGATGAAAAACGCCTTCTTCATTTTGCGTTTCACGTCGCTGTGCTCAATGCAAATTATCTCAGCTGACATCAGCTGGAATGTGTGACCAGCAACTCTCTCAACTTATTAAATCAATTTGAATTCATGTTTAAATTATAAACTGATTTTAATTCAGTATTCAATGGGACCACATTCTGACTTTATGCATATTTTAAAATATTTAAAGTATAACTTAGGATTGTAATAGTCTGCTTGATATGGTTTAATTGATTTGGTCACCAACTAACAATACTTTCAGGAAATATGCTAGCAAATATATTTTATTTATTTACTAATAGGATTAAGAGATATTTTTCCTCAAAATATGATGATGATGCCCACTACATAATCCACTATTTATAATACCAGTCCTAATCATGTAGAACATGAGTTACTCCCGATGAAATGGACATCAAATTAATTTGTGAACTAAACAATATTATTTATAATAAGTTAACCATGAAGTATTTAAATAAACAAAAGAAAATTAATTTATTTAAAAACTATTATAATATATTTCTTTTTATTTATGACACATGTATTTCCATTACCAACTATATACTATCAATGTTTTCAATTTCATTCTCATAGTTTTGTAGTTAAGTAGAGATAAAAGGTGGCTGCTGGAGGGTTGCATTAGATCCTAAGATCTAGGTACAATGCTCTCAGATCCAAGGCTCCTCACTGATGAAGGCCACAAGCCAGAAACTAGTCTGGGGATATTAGATGAGTAGGCACTAGATAGGGATTTTATGCACAAACCTTCTGGCATCCATTGATTACTCTGGTTGGTACAGGGTGGCACTACTGTATGGAGAGTTTTGCCTTATTTAATAACAGTTATGTGCTAGTATAAGAGATGGTGATCATGTGATGTTTAGTGATTTAAAATCAATAATTTATTAAATATTATAAATACCTGAAATTTTTTTTTAGAATTTAACTGCCTTTATGGTTATAATTTAATCTAATAAATTTAATAAATGGTTATGATTTATTTAATAGTAATTTCTTAACTATTTCTTAACTTATGATTCACATACATGCTGGGAAACAAATATGAAAACAATTGTTTCAACAGTTGTATTTTCTGTAAAATGTCAATGGTTTATTTTGATTAATTTTAAAACATTAATCTTTTAATCACATAGTATCAATACAATTATATGATGGAGGACACTTGCCATTAAGTAAAATCCAAGCCTTTAATAAACCATGGATATAATTTTATATGTACTGACCCTCATAAATATAATTCATTTATTATGTTTAGCTTTGTCGGCAAGTCATAAACACATATTTAGTGTAAAGTTCTTATATCAAATATGCTCTCATTGTAATCTTGATAAATCTATATACATTACTGCCATCAATTTTAAGGATTGTCTTTTTATATATATATGACTCTCTTTTAAATAAGAACTACAATTTAATTACCTGAGAAGGTCCTTTTGAATCCCATCTCCAATTTGTGAAACTGTGAATAAATTCACCATATTGATATGGAAACATTTGAAAACCAGGTACTCTTCACAAACCTGGAAGCCTAATTGTAAGTATGTGTATCGGTTGTATGAGATAGTGTGGATAGTTGTAGGGTGCTTGAAAATCTGAGTTCAAATCCCCTATACTTACATATAGATATTGGTATATTTTAACTATTCAAACTATCAATCTAAACAACTGCATTTATAAGTTCTAATGCACATAAAATCTAAATAAGAGTAATTAATGTGAACGTTAATTCACATATAAGATGAGCTCAATCGAATTTAAAATAACCTTTAGTTTAATTTAAAACTCTAATGATTATACTATAGATTTCTTTTCTTTAACTACCACTACTCAATATTTCTAACACTAGGATATTCTACATTAAATATTTTCACTCATGGGAATCTGTGTATTTAAAAAGACTATTGCCTACTACTGGTTATTTTATCTAACTTACATATTCATTGATAATTTCAATGTAAGAAAATCTTGATTTTTGTTATTTTATATTTATTTATCTTTTTGTTTCAAAAGATGACAAATTTTAATTAAGTCTATATATATAAAAGAAAAGAATAAGGTGAATTTTGTATTCTAGCTGCTTTAAATACAATTAGAAAAGGTAATGCATATATGCATTAAACAGCAAATGCTGACATTTCTTTTAACAAAACGTTTACTTCCTCTTTTAATTAATCAATTAAATAGTTTACTATACATACCTAAAAAAATAGTTTATATTTAATAAAATGTAGTTAGTAACATTAATATATTTTAAAAAGTCATCGTAAAATAAAATTTAAAATGATTAATACTTTAGAATATCAGTCTAATTGATATACAGTTATTAAGACTTGCTTATGGATATCAAACAGTAGCTTAACATTTTGTAGCCAGGGTTCTTTCTACAGTTCATTGTGAAAATTTCTAGGCAGGTCAGTATTTCTCCCTCATTTAGCATGCATTAATGGATTTGTTTTATTATCATATTTTTTTCTTTTCCAGGGCACATTATATTATCTTTTATCAGTTTCTTAGACAGGCAGGAATTCCTCTTGTCTGATATATCTTGGAATTATTTGATGTTTAGGTATTTTTTATTTATATAGAGTAGAGATTTCATTAAAATAGCATGATCAGGTTCCTAAGCGTGGATCCATGGTAAACTTCATGTAGCCAGTGTTTTTCTTTTTTTGGATAATCCTAATCATGACAGTAGATAATATTTTGTTTAAATCGCATGTTGTTATTAAATCAGTAATGACTGGAAGGTTGCTATTCTTCCACATGTGCCTTACTATTACTTTCAGACAGCCAATAGCTGTTAAAACAGCGGTCTGAGAAGCAATCAGGCCTAGACACATGACAGAAATTTTTTGACAAGAAAAGAATGATACCACTCTTCTTTTTTACTTAACTTTTATATATATAAGCCAGTCTTAAGCATCTTGGCTTGAAAGCATGAATATATAAACATATACATTTATTACTCACTGGGTTATTAATTTACGATATAACAGCGCGAAATCTTAGATTTACTATACCGCAATTTTCTAGATGTTAATATAAGTTATCAGCAACGTATGTAAATAATATTTGTTTTAAATCGCATGTTGTTATTAAATTAGTAATGATTTGAAAGGTTGCTATTCTTTCACATGCGCCTTACTATTGTTTTCAGACAGCCAATAGCTGTTAAACAGCAGTCTGAGGAGCGATCAGGCTTAGACACATGACAGAGATTTTTTGACAAGAAAAGAATGATACCACTCTTCTCTTTTACTTAACTTTTATATATATAAGCCAGTCTTAAGCATCTTGGCTTGAAAGCATGAATATATAAACATATACATTTATTACTCACTGAGTTATTAATTTATGATATTACAGCGCGAAATCTTAGATTTACTACACCGCAATTTATCTAGATGTTAATATAAGTTATCAGCAACGTATGTAAATAATATTTTGTTTAAATCGCATGTTGTTATTAAATCAGTAATGACTGGAAGGTTGCTATTCTTCCACATGCGCCTTATTATTGTTTTAACAGCTATTGGCTGTCTGAAAGTAATAGTAAGGCGCATGTGGAAGAATAGCAACCTTCCAGTCATTACTGACAGTAGATAATGTAGAAAGAAATTTGTAAAAAGCAAAAATAAAGATAATTTCAAATAAACCCTGGATATATATACTATTGACCTTTTGTTTACTATACCTTGATGATCACTTTATTTTACTTAACTTAGGTGTTCTCAATTTATTTTAATTACATTTAATTTTTAAAAAAGCATAATTATTTGATTGAATTTTTATTTTGTTTTCAAATCTCTTATCTCCAAACTCAAAATGTAATTTGAAAAGTAAAATCAGATTTATCCTATTTAAAACAATATTAAATAAATGATATAATATAAAATATTTTTATATAACAGAAATAATGTGTATAATAATAATTAGGGGGGAGGTTCCTGACAGAGATTATTTTAAATGCTGGCTCTGGCTAAGCATTTATCACAAAGCTTGTTGAGGAATTGGCAATCCTCATTGTTTATAACTTACAAGCTTAAGAGAATAGGGTCATGTAATCTATGACTTATTTTGACTATTGGTAAATATTAATTTTTGGCCTTTTCAACGTGCTTGAACTATTTTAAAATTACGATCTTAATATAGTTCGTAATTTTAAAATAGTTCAAGCACATTAAAAGGGGCAAAAATATCTTGTTATTTTTATGTTATTATGTAACTTTCTTTTAAGATTTTTGTAAGCAATTTTTATTAGCCATTCTCACAACAACTGTAAACCAGCTCCTACCAGGTGAAAGATCCACATGGCTGACTCTGAAATGAATAAGAAATTATTTATTTCAATACATTATGCTTATTAAATACATTTGATATATAAATAGAAATTATTAAAACATGAAGTAAATAGAATTTAAAAAGAATATCAAAAGAAGAAACATATAAAGCTACATGGTCATATCAAATGTCATACCAAACAACCTACCAGCTTCATCAGTTAAAACTTAGTTTGAAACATCTAATTAAATGCTAAATTTTTTGTTCTTTGATATTATACTACTTAATATCCTTTTATTAGATATAATGGCAGTAACTGAGAAAGTTATTCAAAAACTGACTTAAAAAGAAATAGCAGAATTATACTGTAAAATAAAATGAACCCTTGAGAGATACCAAAACTCTACTCCATAAGCTTTGCTATGTTGATGATACATCTATTGTATGGCCACATGTTAAGAACTATTAGAAAGATTCTTAATATATACCAATAACATATCCCATCCAATTGATTTCACAATAGAATTAGAAAAAAAAAACTGGCTATCTTAGATATTAAAACAGGAAAAACTCTCCATACAGTAGTGCCACTCAGTGCAAGCTAGAGTAATCAATGGCTGCAGAAAGGTTTGTGTATAAAATCCCTGTCTAATGCCTACTCATCCAATATCCCTAGACTAGTTTCTAGCTTGTGGCTTTTGTCAGTGAGAAGCCTTGGATCTAAGAGCACTGCACTTAGTAGTCTGAGGATATTGGATGAGTAGGCACTATATAAGAATTTTATGCACAAGCCTTCTGGCATCCATTGATTACTCTGGCTTCCACTGAGTGGCACTACTGTATGGAGAGTTTTGCCTGTTTTAATACAGTTATGAGCTAGCATAAGAAATGGTGATCTTGTGATATTATCTTAGATATTGTTGTGACAAAATCAAAATTATAGTAAAAACCTGCATATGCACAGAAAAGCACTTAGTATAAACATCCAGTCATGACAGAAATACAAACATGGAATTATACATTCACTGTGGAACAGAGAAAAAGTAGTTTGTTCAGAAACCAGTGATTTATCAGGAAAAAAGATCTGCATAGGGAAAAAGCTCATAAAAATGGTTACCTATCAGTTGTCAATTAAATCTTAGATAGATAATAAAAAACATTAAAAAAAACAATTATTGGTACTTTGATGTCAAAATAACAAATTAAAGAAAATCTGCAATCAATATAACATCAATATCATCTTCCAAAATCATAACACTATAAGAAATCCTAACCTCTACAAAATCTAAAGTTGAAATGCTAAAAAACAAAAACTCTGTCTACAGAATACTATGTGAATGTGAAAGGGTGTAAATTGGTGAAATTAGTCACCACACTGAAAAGCAATTAAAAGAGCATAATAAAAAACAATTTTATAAGTAATCTAGTGTAATAATTCATAATAGATATATATAGAAACCATTTAATTAAACTTGCCGTTAATAAAAAATTTGGAAAAATCAGGAGTCCTCATAGATAAATATATACAATTGCTACTAACTATTGCCTTTAAGATAATAGCGTAGTTGTTTAAAGGACTACCTTAAATTCAATATTTGTTTCCATTGCTAATGCTGTTACTGCTCAGCTCAACAACACCTGAACAAGAGTGAAAAATAATACCACACTAAAACTGAATCTTCTAGCTTTTTTTTTTTTTTTGAGCCTTTTATAACTAGCTTTTCAAATATTAAAATACTATTTTCAGCAATGGAAAAATAAAATTATTGATTTTTTTTAATTAAAAAACATATCAACAATGCATTCAAGAAATTTGATAAATAATGTTCAAAAACAAAGAGGTTCTCTTTTTTAAAAAAATTCATTATAAAATTTAAAAAGCATTTCAAATTTATTGAAATAAGCAAAAAAAAAAATACACATAAAAAAATGTTTTACAATTAAAGAAAATTTTAAAGTATATTAAAATAATATATTTTTAAATTGAAATTAAATATATTAACACATTTTAAAATAAATAATAATAGGTAAATCATTTCATTTCTTTTGCATTTAAAAAAATGAAAATGTTACAATTTATAAAATCTAATATAAATATTTTAAGGAGTTTATGGTAGATTAATTTGAATATTGTATATGTATATCATTAAAAACTACTCAATACTTAGACAATCCCAATATCAATAATAATCAACAATTTCAAACTGTTGCCAAGGCAACCTCCTTTTAACAATAAAGGTGGATGGATATATATATATATTAACAAAAATGATAAAGTATAATAGTGATAATAATATATGTTATAAATAATTGTATTAAAACACAGAAATACTTTCAGTTAATTTCTTAACTTTCTTCAAGTGAAAAATGTTTAAATTTTAAATTTAGTGGAATTAAATGCTACAGCCCAAGAGTGCTGAATTTTAATATTTGTACACTGTCTATTATTTAAAATATCTTATTTCTATTAATCAAAATTGCCTCCTTAACCTTTTTCTTATTATGGTTTCTTTTCCCTTGATTTTCAATTCAAAATTGAAAGTAAACTCATATGTTTTTATGATGATAGAAAACAGATTATTACTACTCTTATTTTTTATCCTACTCTTATTTTTTATCCATTTATATATCATTTGATTCTCTTTTAATCTTTTCTCAAAATTACATCTCGATTCTCCAATGTATGATGTTTTGCACTTATATTAAATTTGTTATATAACATAACTTTTTCTTTTAGAGGTATATTTTTTTAATTATTTATCAATCTATTAAGTGGAATACAAAATAGAACTAGTATAAATCTCTGTATATATTTTTTTAAATTTAACTTGAGCATTTGAAGTATATAGAATAGATATCCATTTTATCATTAACTTTTTAAAATTAACATAAACTCTTTTGTAAATCTTTAATAGTTACATGTTTATCAAAAAGTTGATAACATAAAAGTTGGGAGTGGAGTAAATTGATGCTTGAAAATAAAAATGAGACAATTTGCTCTACATAAATACTCATATAATATATATATATGAAAGATGATGACCTGGCCCAACTGATGAGTGCTGGTTCAGCACGAAATGCATCTTGGGGGTTATTTGTCTTTTATTGTATCTTTGTTTATATGAAATTATTTATGAAATAAAAAAGAATGGAGAAATATGGAAGTTGTCTAATCTATAAAAATTTTTCAATAGTTTGTGATTTACCACTTTCATTATGACATAAATTCTCATTGTGAAATATAAAAAAAGATCTAAGACATGCTATCTTATGCACAACTGGTATATATGTTCTTTTTCTTGTAAAGATTTGACTATCATTTTATTAAGTTATAAATTGATAATCAGTTAATAAAAGCAAATATTTATTTTAACTTTTTTATTTTAAGTAAAACATTTAAAGTCTGATTTATATAAAATAAGTCAATATTCTACTCTCTCATATGGGCATTTAAATCAAAGAGCATTAAAAACTATTACAATATAAATTTTTCAATGCATGTTTTTTGGTCTTAGCAATATTCCCATTGATAAATTGAGAAGGTTAAATAATCTAACATTTTCCCAAGAATTGATTTATAAATGAAAAACAATATCAAAATTGATTTATTAATTTCTGAGTTATAAACTAATAGACAGTCTCTTTATTTTTTGTATGGAAAGAAGAAAATAAGTAGGAATTAGATTTTGAAAAATGTGATTTTATAATAAAATTGGGTAAAATGTAAATGCACATTATAATCTATTTTTATGGATGGAGAAACATAAAACTGTCTACAAAAGAATGGGTACATAAAGTAATCTTTGTAATTCAATGATTTTATTTTTTGCTCTTTAATGTAATTCAATATAAATGATGTTTTGTGTTTAAAAGAAAATATTGTTATATATAATATTATGCAATGCCAAGCATGATTTTGACTATTTATAGTCATATTCTTAGCATAATTATTCTACTGAAGGCAGTCTTATTTATCCTGAAGTGTCTGTGGTGCTCAATTTGTCTGAAAGTTTGCATTTCTCTTGAAAATTATATGCTGGACTATATCATCATTTACAATTAATTGCTAAATCTTATTAGAAAAATATGTTCAACTGCTAATAATAATACACAGGTTAATAAATAACTCATTTCAAAAGGATTATTATCTCTTCTTCAAGCATTGTTGAGTTTACTAATGGCAGTACTAGCATATAAATCAAATCTGAGATCTTTAGATTTATGAATACTGAATTTAAGGTCTCTAATTCACAATACTATTCTATCAGATTACATGGTTGGCTGGAGTATCTGCTGTAAAATATGAGGGGGTGATATCACTCAAAACATGGTGTTATATATTTAACATAGATGCATTTGAAAAATTTAAAGTTTGAATTTTCCTAAAAACTTTTAACAATTAACTTCAAATGATGGAAATAGGACAATATATAACTATATTAGGATAAAAGAACTAACAATAAATTAATGTAATGGAAAAGTATATTTGTTTGAACTGTAATGTAACCACAACACATATATAGCAAAGCTTTAATGATTCGTTTGGCTTGATTTAGACTGTTATAAGTCATAGATAGAGGAATAATTGTAATGTGTAATAGATATAAGTTTGTTTAACCGCCAAGGTTAATCAGTGTATTTAATCGCCAACCTTAAAACGTCCAATTGGCTCTGAAACTGATTAATGTTCGTGCTACTTCACAATTAATCTATAGTATTAGCAGATAGTTCTTGGCGTAAGCTTTCAAGTTAATAATCCCGTATGCCCAATTCAATTACATGTGAGTACTTAAGTATGTTAGCAACAACGAATACTCCAATGACTATTATTGTTGTTTGTTCTAATAACTTTACAGCCGATCTCTACCAAATAATTATTTGATAGTGAATACATTACTGAATATCTCATTAGCCGATGTACATACTGAGAAAAGATATATCCCATCCCATCTGCACACTTCCATGGTTCTGGGTAGTATCTCATGTCAAGTTGTATCAGCCAATAGTCTTCCAGTATATCACAGATATGTATATATATATTTATAGTGCTAATTTACATATGATTTACCTATAGCATTATGTAGGGTGGATAGGCCATTTCTTAGACAAGGGAACACAACTAAGTATTTTTTTAATAATTTATTTAAAAAATTTAAGAAATTCTTTGAAAAAAAATAATTGTTTTGTATAAACTTTAGCTTCAGTTCAAAAGTAAGATATTTCTAGAATTATATTTTCTTGTTTGTTGTTGTATTATGCTCATGGTAATAGCAAGCATTATGCGATGGAGTTACTCCTTGGAAAGTGTTATTTTCATTAGTGAATAAACAAACCTGATGGATAGCATTGTTAAACTTTATTGAGTCTTATCATTTATTCCTAAGGTAAATTTAATTTTAATTTTTTTATTTGAGGAAAGGTGGACAAATATAATTCATATACATGAAACAATTTAGCTCATGAAAAATTTTCTTTGATTCATGTGAGATTTGGCAATATTTTAGCCCTAAGACTTCCTCCATTGATAAGACAAGAAAGTTTACTAGTCTGAAAATTTATCTGAGAATCAAACTATATATGAAAAAAACATTGAAATTGGTCTAGTTCTTTCTGAGATAGATTTTAGCCTACTCCTGATTTGTGATACAGTGATGTGTAAAAGTTAGAGCAGATATTGAAGGGGATTTTCTTGAAATTAATCTTAGAAATCTCATCATACTTAATAATTCAGAAGTTAGCTAATAAACAAGGCAGATATCTCCATACAGTAGTGCCACTCTGTGCCAACTAGAGTAATCAATAGATGCCAGAAGGCTTGTGCATAAAGTCCCTAAATAGAGGATGCTTAGTGCTTCAATTTGCATCAGCAATAGCCATTCCTAAATGAATGTGGCCATTTTACCTC
Source organism: Epiperipatus broadwayi (assembly GCA_028023455.1). Classification (NCBI taxonomy): domain Eukaryota; kingdom Metazoa; phylum Onychophora; class Udeonychophora; order Euonychophora; family Peripatidae; genus Epiperipatus; species Epiperipatus broadwayi. Next base: position 2,567,796 of record JAQFVV010012519.1, on the reverse strand, counting down.
CAAGAGACAAAAAAAAAATAATAAAATAAAAATAATATATTAAAGATGAGATTTGCAATGGTTAAAATCAATACATAAATAAAATTAAGATGTAAAACAAAATTCTGGTGAGTTACAAATATGATATAACTTTTAGTAATCTGACTTCTATAAGTATATATGTGTGTATATGCAGTTTATATATATATATATATTGTTTTGTTTCAAGGTTCGACACCAGGGGGAGTAGACATACTCAATTTTGATCCAATTGATAAACATTTACAAATGTATTGCAAAAACCGTAAATTATCATCATGTCTTGCATATTCAATTGATCATTTGGATTGGACCTTACATGATCATCGGGATTATTATATTTCATTAAGAATAATCAATGTTGCTGGTTTAAGTACTGTTGTTTCTTCAGATGCATATTATCACTATGTTTTGATACCTTCTGCTGGTCATGTCTTTGAAATCAGTCAAAGAACTTATTCTGATGTGGTAAGTTAAATTAAAATAATTAATAGTTTTAATTAAAATATTATTTTTATTGAACACTTTATTATTGTTGTTGTATACATATTCTTTGAAGATTATTAATACATATAAATACAAATGCTGGTTCTAAGTTACTAAATACTTTAAGATTAGTATCTTAAAAAGTAAAAAAGTATTTTTGTTCAAGATAATATAAATTTGCATTCTGTTTTATATGAATAATATATCTACAATTAGACAGTAGTCTTTCCATAAAAAGTTTTTTACATAATTGATAATTGATTCATTGTTTTACTGTCATCATAAATATTTAATTATCTAGTAATTTAAATGAAACTTTCATTAATCTGTGTTACTTAAGTATAAATGCATAGTCATAAAAGCTTTGAAGAAAATCTGCCATTGTGAATATAAAAAACCCAGCAAGTTTCAGTTTATTTTTAGAACAGCTGAAAAGCCCATATATTGTAAAATTTTCCTGGATTATTGAAAAAAGAGCGTCCTAAAACACTTCAATCAGGAAGGACCCTTCTGCAGATGACCACCAACTGGAAATCTGTGTCAGATATTAAAAATTTTTGTAGCTCTTGTATGCCAACAAAGAAGATTACAGTGCAGTTATTCTCAAGAATACTGCTTTGAATATTTTCATATAGGGCATCAACTAATTTTATTAAGCAAGTGCTAAAACAAATAGAAAGTGAAGCGTTTCTCTGATTAGGTATAAAAATTGGTAACAATGTAACTAAAACAGGTAAAACTCTCCATACAGTAGTGCCACTCAGTGCAAGCCAGAGTAATCAATTCTAAGATCTAGGTGCAGTGCTCTCAGATCCAAGGCTCTTTACTGATGAAGTCCATAACATCTAGATTCAGTACTCTCAGATCCAAGGCTCTTCACTGATGAAGGTCATAAGCCAGAAACTAGTCTAGGGATATTGGATGAGTAGGCACTAGATAGGGATTTTATCCACAAGCCTTCTGGAATCCATTGATTACTCTGGCTTGCACTGAGTGGCACTGCTGTATGGAGAGTTTTTCCTGTTTTAATAATAGTTCTGAGCAAACATAAGAAATATTGATAATGTGATGTTTAGTGGTTTAACAATGTAACTATTTTTTTTTTTTAAAAAAAAAACCTTTTGTTTTGGATTTTTAGAAACTTCAGGATCACAATAGGTATAAAATAAATAATGAGAATGACACTGTAATTTGGTTAATAATGATGATTAAATTCTAAACATGGTCAGTTGATAAGTTATGATAAATTAGGAATATCCACTTATAAAGTTTCAGGCAAAAAAACTTTGTATCTCGTATCCTACTTTGTGATGCACTAAAGACAATCAAAGAAAATTCAAATCTGAAAAAATGTACAAATTGAGCAAATAAAATATCTGTGGAAAGATTTAATAAAAAACGTATATAGTATAATATCCAAATTTCAGACTTGGGTCTAGCATGATTACAAAATACCCACAGACTACTTGTTGAGAATATTCTGACAAATAAAAACAAAACCAGTTGCCCTCATTTTTTGAATGAGATCACTTTAGAAATAAAAGAATGTATGCCAATCATATGATGTTTGCAAAAAAGTAAAAAAAAAAACCTATGACATGAAATGTATTTAAAAAAATTGAATATTTTTTTAAACTATATTGTAACTTGTCAAAATAAGTCGCAGATCACATGACCTATCTCTTAAGCTTGTAAGTTATAAACAATGAGGATTGCCAATTCCTCAACAAGCTTTGTGATAAATGCTTAGCCAGAGCCAGCACTTAAAATATCTCTGTCAAGAACCCCCCCCCCACGGTTTCATACTATGGCACTCCTCAGAGAGGCATTTTTAGATCTAGTGTCTGAACCTACCCTGGCACCTCTCTGAGGAGTGCCATGGCATGAAACCATAGTCAGGGGTTTGGGGGGGTTCCTGACAGAGATATTTTAAATGCTGGCTCTGGCTAGCATTTATCACAAAGTTTGTTGAGGAATTGGCAATCCTCATTGTTTATATTGTAACTTATTCAAATGCATTAATGAAGTTTTATATATATTGATAATCAAGAAAATATAAATATAATGAACTTTAGCAATACAATAATTTCTAAACATTAATTCAAACAAACTTTACATTTCCTATAGATGAAGCTGTGTCATAGCAACACAATTCGTAAACGTATGCAAATAGCCCAATAGTATTGCACAAAGGATTAACGGAAGGACCAGTGATTCATTTAATGCTGAAAATAGTGAAGAATGGGATTATTTCTTTTCATGATGACTGCTATGATCTTTGAGATATTTCTCAAAGAATTAAAATTTTGACACGTAGATACTGGTATTATCCAGAACAGATAAAAAAAATTCTCGAGCACTACACTGAAAAATATATAATTAACTTCTGAGAAATGGTATATAAATTCATTACAAACATAAACAAAAATCACTACTTTAATCACTTAACTAATTATTAAATATTTTTAAAAATTTAAATTTTCTTTATACTTTTCCTATCATTCAATTGTTAGTAATAACATCCATGTTAGTATATAGAATAACATTTCAATCTGTTTTGTCTTCAGTAGTTGCTTTTTTAGCCAAGGACAGTACTAGCATGGGAATTGAACTGGTTATTTTTAGATTGTCGATATTGTATTCATAAATCTAAGGGTCAGTGGTTTGATTCCATGCTAGTTCTTTTACTAATCAGACCAGCAACATCTTAAAAAAAGAGAAGAATTATTCTACTTAAAATGTGTCCTATACAAATCTGTGTGTTATTACTAACAATTGAAGAATGTCTTTGAACATGTATAAATAAAGTTTTAATTTTTCTAAAAATATTTAAAAATTAACTAAAGAATGGAAATAGTGCAACATATATCATAACAAACTGTTAGACAAACAGTCAAACATAAAAATATATAAAGAATAAAAAGTAAGAAAATGTGTTTAGGTCAATAATACAGATTAAAAAAGATATAGAAGGACATCCATTTTAAAAGGCCATTCTAAATTATCTAATTCTTGGCGAGTTAAGAAAGAGATAAAAGTGCCTATACATTCATGATGGATTAAAGAACTATTTTAATTTTAATGAAAGTAAACTGCCCATTTACCAGAATACATTTCTGAAACTTTGATTAAGTATCATTATGAATATTGATATGAATATTGACACTTTTATACTACTACTTATTAACTTTTGATTGCTCAATCTCATATAACCAATACCCATGACCCCACACCTGTGAAAAAGATAAATGAGCTCCAATATATGTATTTTGTGCTAAACTGGCACTCATCAGTTGGTCCAGAACATCATCTCCCACATATATATAATCAGTGCTCAGTTTATATTAAAATAGCAAATCTTCAAAGTTTAATGGATAGGCTTCAATCTACTCCACCCTCTAACTCTTCAGCCATTCATATCATTGAAAAACTGATGACGGTATTCCCAAATACCTATATTATTACAAACACACACACACACATATATATATATATATATCCTTGTATGACAGCAAAAGCTTAATTAAACCATTAGAATATTAACACTGTTGTCAAGCTTAATGGATAAAAATTAAACATCTGTTGAGATTAAACTTAACAACAGACTGTTGCTATACTATTGACTCAGTTAAGCTTTGACTGTCATAAAGTGATCTATATTTGGAAATCATTTAGGCATTAAAATTTTTGGTTTAATATATATATATCAGTAGCAGTCTCATACAAGTAGATGTGATTATTTTGGGAGAAAGACAAAAAGTAAAAATAGGTTTTGCAATGATTATGCAAAATATTATATATAAATATTGTACTACTAATGAATGTGTGATTTGAGAACACACGTACTCTGCATTACATGAGGAATCATTTATTATGAAATGATCAAATTAAATTTAAAGAAATAATTAAGTTTTAATAAAAGTGAAATATAAAATCTTTTAAATGCAAACTTGCTAAAATAAAGTATTGTGTCATCTTGTCATTTTAACAAAATAAAAGGTTTAGTAATGAAGAGCAAGTGTGAAGGAGGGGGGGGGATTAACTCTAAGTAAAAAAGTTAAAAATTAGCTCCCTCTCTTTAAAAATTTAAGTAAGAAAAAAAATATATGTAAAAATGATAATTGAACTAAAAAGTAATATGTAAAAAGAAAATTGTCAAATTTGCGAGTCATTTAAAGATTGCTTGGCTGATAAAGAAGAAAAAAAACTCCCATTGCATTAATTAAGGAACAAAGAAAAGGACTATGGACATTATCTCATCAAACGTTAGATTAATCTAAGCAAGAATTTAGATTAAAACATAATACGAAATTAATTAAAGAAACAAAGGAAAGGACTATGGACATTATCTTATCAAAACATTAGATTAAAGTAAGCAATAATTTAGATTAAAACATAACAGAAAATTAATTAAGAAAATATCAATTAATTAAACCAGATTGGAGAATGATAACTAGGAAACAATAAGGGAGAAGCATATAAAAGGGCCAAGAGATTTATACCATTATTATTATACCAATATATTACTATTTTATTATATAGCCTATATTCGTTATTATGCAATATTGCTGTCGTATATGAATCTAAAAAAAAAGAGGAGGGAGGCAATTATTTCTACCATTTTCAACATATAACCATTTACACAAAAAAAAAACCCCCAACACCCCAGAGTAAAAAAAAAAAAAAAGGGTGGGACTTTCCAATCCCACTCTTTTAGAGATGGCATATGTTCTCCATCTAGAAATTATGCTCACCTTATGATCTGAAAATTCACAGAATATCTTTAAATAGCTATCTTCCTTCATTAAAATGTGGAAAATCAGGAAAAAGCCAAATCATCGATGGGAAAAGAAAGGCTAACCGATTGGTGATCAACACAGTAAGACAAAGCAATGAATTGTGTCCATAAAAAATGCAATGTGTTATTTGCAAAAATCTTAGGTAAATACATTTTTTTTATTATCCCAATCTAAAGATTTGAACATTTATTTGAATAAAAGACTTTAATGAACTTTGATATTACAGCCGTAGTAATCTTTAATGCCGGTTCTCTCACTTTTTTGCCATTCTATTAATAATTCATTACAAGGTGTTTTAATGATGAGTGTATATAAAATTTTAATATTGTTTCCATGAGATATTATATTGTATTTTAAACATGTGTGTACCTATATTTAAATCTTGTTATATTTTTAATTATTAATATGGGTGAATAAATTATTTGTTTGCTTAATTATTGCCTGATCGATTCTCTCCCTTATAACTGCTTTAATAATAGATTGTTACATTTAATTATAAGTATTGAGTAAGTATATTAAAGTTTTCTTTGCCTTTCCTACAATTGAGAAATGATTGGAATATACCTGTCATCTGGACATGCTGATTATATAACTTATGATTAGTTGGTGCCTGAGGTCTTACCTCAAAAAAAGAAAAATGCTTTGGATGGCAGGAGCTTGAATTTAGCAGACAAAGACTTCTATAGCCTGGAAATGTGACCATTTGGTTATAGGTACCATTGGTGTTTCATCTACCTGTGGTATTATACTCTTCTGCTTGAAGAGCCGAGCTGCTGCAATAGTGAAAGTGCAGCCAGAATTAAGATTGAGATTTTTGATTAGATAATCATAGCAATTTTGTTCTACCCAGTTCAATATATATATATATATTGTACCAGTCAAAATGGTATGCTCACTTAACCAGATTTAAATCCTAAGCAAAAGTACCTCAAATCCGATCATGCTCGGGATACACAGGTCTGGAGCAATCCTGAATTCTAACCTATTTGCCTATTCTTCGAATCTCTGACCCAATGAACAACAATACTGAGGATACAGTAAAATTATTTAATTCCATGCCCAGCAGAAAAGCGGTCGAGCATAAGATCAGACTGATAATGATGATCGAGATCAGAGTAACCCAGGAATTACATTTATGAAAGTTATTTATTCATGCTAAGCTATCAGCTAAAGAAAATAATTCTAAACACTAATTCAAAAATAATAGTTCAACAACAAACCGGGATTTACATGAAATTATATATTTAATAAAATATTGAGAAAATGCATATATATGTTACAAAATGTTTCACGCTTGGGATGACATTGTTTATTTACAAAACTTGGGAATTGTTTTATAAAGTCCCCTTTATTAATTATTGAATGACTACAATTTTATAGAGTGGATTATAACTTGAGCGGAATTTAATATGCCAATTTAATAAACTTTTATTAACAGTATGTTGTGGATGCCTAAAATAAATATAAAATATTGTGACAGGTTTAGTAGTAAATGATTTATTTGATAAACAGGCAAAATATATGATCTCAATCACTTATTTACATTATGAAAATCATTATATATATACTTTTACTGGCATTATTTAATAAACAAACAATGTGCTATATTTACGAGAATCAATTATACAATCATTAATACAAATCAGATTTACGTCTATGGGAATCGATAATGGTTTTAAACAAAAGCAGTTTTAAAATCGACATACTGACTAATTAGCATATTGGCACATTTCATGAATGAGATATTATTTCCAACACCTAACAAAAGGTCAAACAGGCACAAATTCATTATTTAAAACAGTAACAATGTCAGCATGTAATAAAGAAATACGGATCTTATGGTACTTTGAACTCTTGAGAATGAATGGGGTTGATACGTCCGTTGTTTTGACAGGACGGTATCGGATGGAGAGGTTTGGCTTGACGGCTAAAGCACAATCAAAACCCTATAAAGCTTGCATTCCACAGGGAGTAGTGTCCCTGATTACGAATGATTTTGAGAACTAAAGCAATGAAGAAATATATATGTGGAAGTAGCATAAGAGGAAGAAAAGGTCTGCCGGTGGTGTTATACATGTATAATAAACTTACTGTACTCTATATTCGAAAACCTGTAAATGGTTTGACTTCTGCGCAATGATATATTTAAATAAAGAATCATTCTGAAATTATATTAGAGAATAACTCTTTAACTAAGTCATTAATCTAGCAAAATTTTTATATTTAATTTCGATTCCCATATACGTATTAACTGATAAAATTAGCCTCCAGGCACCAACAAGAAAAGGTGAATTAATTATACGAAGGTTCACGATCTTTTAAAATGAAATTTTAAATACAATTTCAAAGCAGTAACTTTAGCAGAATTCATCCACAGTAAAAGTTTTTTTTTTAATTGACTTTAAAGAATAACGAATTTAAAATGAAACCAAACTTGCGAGCAATTTCTATTTAATATAAACAAAACTTTATCGATAGGTTTTAAATAATCCCAGCCCTTTTCCAAGTTAAACAATTATTTCCCCCTTTTCCAAACTCGCGAATTTGGCAATTTTGGCATATTAAAGAAAATAAGTTATATTTATACATTAAACAAAATACATAAAATCTTAATGGAGCCACACACTGTTATATATATAAGTTAATTAAGCATGAAAGGTAAGTTAAAATACATGATATTAATAAAAGATTACAGAGAGAGAGAGTTTAAAAGCAAAATTGGCAGAAGCTTATAAATTAATATATAAATTAAGATATGAAGGTTGAACTATAGATTACAAATTACAAAAGTACTGACTTATGAAGGCAGATCCATGTTAAAGCTTACCTAAGGAAACAGCATAGCAAGTAGATGCAGAATAGGCAATCAACAGCTGAAACAGTGATGGTCATCTTGGGTGGTTGGTCAGATGGAACATGCAGCAGGCAGGGAAAGAGTTCTCTGAGAGAAGAAGAGAAAGGTGAAAAGATTCCTCTACTCACGCTTCATCATGGAGAACTTGTGTTGGCTTCTTAAAAGTAACTAAATTCAACTGACTCTAAAAACTCCTCTGAACTCAACTAAAAACTCTAAGTAGCTGACTTCTTTTGTTCTGGGGCTCCTTTTATAAACATTAATCCTGCCAAGAATGCAATTTCAGATGCCCATGCTATCTCTGTAATCCCTTTAAAACCAACATTTAATTAGCAAAATATTTTCAACAGATAAGGTTTGAAATACCATTTTAGCTGTTTTGAAAGATTTGAAAACAACTGACAAAAGAATTGCTTTCGATTTTAATTAAGATTTATAAATTTTAATTATAGACAACGATCTGACTAGAGATAATTTCAGTATTTCGAACCTTCCCCATTTTACATTGTTTTACATTCCAATGCTTTAAATACTTTAAATCAAAATACATATAGATATAAGAAAAAAAATTTACAATCATATGAAGAAAATGTTTAGTTGTCAGCAATAAACATTAATAACATTATTGCTTCATTCATATAATACATACACATCACGCACACTACTGTTTTACTTTACTAAATAGTTTTAATTTTATTAATTTCTGTAATCATTATGCATACAGTGTGTGGGTGAATGGCATATATTTATGGTGAGGTCTGAATTTCAGGCCCCATAGGAGGTTATTGTAGATGGTGAAGCATGAAACTCGATGATGATTAGACATCGACTGCTTCAATATATATATATAACCTTGACAATGATAAATGATATTTCTTCAAAACGTTGGAAATTTAAACAAAATAATCCCAAAAAAGGATTTTATTTACATCATATAACAATAAAAATATTATATATATATATATATATAATAACCATTGATCTATTTATTTGTTATCATGCAATACTATCTTTTAACTTTATCTGCAGCAAATGTTTCTTACTGAAAAACATCAACATGTGAAAAAGAAAAATAATCTCCAATATAAATATTGGTGCTATCCAGCATTCGTCAGTTGGTCCAGATCATCATCACCCATGTGTATATATAATCAGTGCTCAGTTTATATTGATAACAAATCTTCAAATTTCAATGGACAAGCTTTAATCTACTCCACACACACCCCTCATGGCTCTTCAGCCATTTGTACCATTGAAAACATGATGATGGAATGCCCAAATCTCTTGTTGATGCCAATATTATTGTCATGCCCATGTTGACTCTAAGTCACTCTGACTCCTCATGTGCAGAACCTTATCCATTAAATACATAGAAGAGTCCTATAAATGAAGGGTCAGAATAACTTAAATGTCAGCATGGGCATGACAATAATATTGACATCAACAAGGGATTTGGACATTCCATCATCAGATGTTCAATGGTATGGATGGCTGAAGGTAGAGTAGATTGAAGTGATGATTTACTGTCTTAATATAAACGAGCATTGTTACATATGTGTGTGTGTGTGTGGAAGATAATGATCTAGACCAACTGATAAGTGCTGGTTCAGCACAAAATATGTCTATTGGAGATCATTTATCTTTTTCACATGTTTAATCATGCGTATAGGTTTTATGAGATATCGAGCAAATAGCTGAAGTGAGCTTGAAACTCTGTGTTCAGGTCATGTATGGTTAAATTCACTATAATTAATTGATCACATCAGATAATATAGTAACACAAACAAAAAATAAAGAACAACAAAATATTTGTTTAGATATCTTTGTTTAGTAAAATGATGTGTTTTAATATAGTGGTGAGATGATGAATTCAAAAACTAGATCCAGCATTGATTTCCAGATTTAAAAAAAGAGGCAAAACCTTTATTTGATAAGCTAAATAAAACTGTTATGCCAGTCTATCGTTCTGCTGACTAGATGTTATTTCATCTCTCAGGGAACTAATAATATATTTTTTTGTTTAAAGCAGTTTAAATTAATGATTTGTTGGCAGAATCAAGATCTAGCCTTTTCTAGGTTGATTTCAACTGAGGAAAATAAATCTCTACTTGATCAACTAGTTCAAATCTCAAATGTCATCCCAAACAATTAACTGCATGATTTATTTTGCACTGCACAATTTGACGTCATAATAATAGTGACAAATTCAAAAACTATAGATTTTCCAGCTAAGAAATATATATAAAATAGTTTCAAGTGAATAAAACTTTGATTTCCAAATATCACGTGATTTCCAAGCAAATAGCATGCAATTTATCATTTTTTAAAATTATTCCGTGCAGTCAAAATTCAACACCATTAGTTTTTATTAATTATAAACTTCTAATATAGCTGGTTTATTAAAATCATACACAAAAATACTATTTTAAGAAATATATATTGCTATTTATATCCTAGTAGAATTTCTTTTTAATATTTTTTGTGGGAGAATGATGGGTGAGGAACGTGAGTAATTCATTTGAGAGTATTAAAAGCAATTCACACATTTTAAGAAAGAAGTAATATGGATGGTGAAAAAATAGTTATTATAGTGAAAGTTAATTAATTGGGAAAGAACAAAGAGAGAAAACATATAAAAACTATATATAGCTATACTTAAAACAATTTTAAATACAATTTACATCATCTAGGAAGATTTTCATAGAGCATCATAAACTTCCTATAAATGATGTACAACATGATATACATGTATATAGTGTTTTTTTTTTTATTGATTTTTAAAAAATAAAAAAAATCACAAAATTAATAAAAAAAAAAAAATAAACAAAAAAAAAAACAAACAAAATAAAAAAATAACAGAAACAATTGAAAAAATAAAACTAAATATTTTTAATTTTATTAATTTTTATTTTTTTTTATAATTATATAATATTAAATTTTATACATTTTTTTTAATGTTATTAAATTGAATTATTTAAAATAATATTTTAAAACAAAAAAATTTAATTAAAAAAAACACTACACACATATGAGATGAGAAAAAAAGTCAAATAAAAAACACACCAAATGTATATAGTGTGTGTACATATATATCCAAACTCAAATAAACATTTTTTCAAAGTCTTGGGATTTGTCTTTTAGATAGCCAAATCATAGTTAACTCAGTTAACTATTTAATGTTGGTTGATAAATGGGTGTCTAGTTATTCTTAGCTAGAAGTAATATAAGAATGAAAAACTATTAAATCCTCATCTCTTGACATTTGGAAAGTCTAGTGAGTGGTGTGTTCTTCTTCACTGTTCTTTTATAAGGGCCTTTGCTTTGCAGCGGGCTATTTAAAAGCTATTTTAAACTTTATATATATATAAGTGCATACCAATTCTCAATCATGTGTAATTTTTTTGTAGAGTTCTGTAAGTTCATTAGATGACATTGACTTCCAATCTGATAATCGCAATATTTGGGTTCATTGGTCAGGATTTGCTCACCCTCATGAACTTTTAACATTTAGAGTTGGACTAGGTTCAGCACCTTCTAAAGATGATATTGTGGGCTTTCAACCTGTTTCTACTACTCATCATCATTTCTCAAGACTTAATCTTCAACCTTTTAAGGTAATACTATTTCCATAATATAAAACAATCACTCATTTTAAATGTTTATACACAAAATGTATACCATGGAAATAATGAAACATATACATATTTTATATGATTGTACTTAAGCCTTCTAACTTGAATTTTTCATTCATTCATTATATGTGTTAGATGTCTATGTAAATTTGTTATTTATTAACTATTGATCAGTTACATGTGTGTCAATTGCTGATATAAATGTATTAATCAATTTTTTTTCCGATAATACTTTATTGATTTATTTCTGTATCTTCACATTACATCTTTTTGACCCTTCTTCTACACACACTCACATATTAAACTTTAATTTTATATTCTTTAGAAATATTATGTAACAGTTGAAGCTAGAAATAGAGTTGGTCCAACATCAAGCAGTAGTGATGGAATTATGATATTACCAGCAAATCCGGTAGATTTTGATGCAAAAGTATTTGATGGTCCACCTTGCCAAGGTCTGTCAAATTTATTTTAAGTCTTTATATATATATATTATTAAAAACCAGTCAACATTAAGACAATCCCAGTATCAATAACAATCAACAATTTCAAAGTGTTGTCAAGGCAACCTCTTTTTAACAATAAAGATGGTATATATTTATATATATAAACATTAAAAGCGTGTGTGAGCACATGTGTTGATTCTTATTATATTTTAACAAAAATTATTATGTAATCATCGATTTCAGTATCTAATTAGTCATCATAATCACAGTTACATAGATAGTACTAAAATAAAGCAATAGAATATTAGCAATTTGTTGTAATATAGTATTGCAGATAATTTCACTAATTTAAAGGTTTGTTTTAAGGTAAAATCTTTTGCATAGTCTTCTAGGTATTTATGTGTAATTTCTTCCCTCTCTTCAATGAAAGCTTGTCAGATGTTCTTTTTATTAATAATCCATTTTCAGGGGCATCATGTTTTAAACAATAAGGCTTGTTTTTTTTTAAAAGATAGTTATTGTATTAAATATTTCATTGAATTTTTGTTTTGTCTAGATGATTATAAAACCCAATAAATTGCACAAAACTCAACAATTGTAATTAAATTTAATATAACTGTAATAAACAAAATAAAAGGAAACTCACTTTCAACACATTTTGAGATTACACCGCCATTATCTTCATTTGCATATAAAGTTTTATATTGTACCAATCACTTCTTTTGATCACAAGAGTGCCACTAGATCACTTACTACATAGAAAATTTAATTTAAACTAATCAAAAGTTGATGGTGATGATAAATGCTACCAGCTAAACCCAGGGAGAGAAAGAGATCTTCAAGATTGTTCAGACAATTGAGAAAAAAACACAAACACAAACGTTAGCCAAAATATTTTAAATATTTTCATAGTTTATTAAATTTAGAATAATAAATTCCAGGCAAACAAAAGTATAAAAGTTTGACCTAGATTTCTACATCATATTTATCAGAGAGTGTCAGAAAGTTTTGAAACATTAAACACTATGGCAGATAACTTTGTTTTCTCACTTATAATTTAAAAAGGGGATTTATAATATCTTCCTGCCAGTGGTTTATAAAAACTAATTCCCATTTTCCCATTCAGAGATTGCAAAAATAAAAGGGATCTTTTAGGGAGTACAACAAAACAGTGCAGGTGAGATTTCTTTGGCCCAGAATAAAGCTTTGGGATCAAGAATGTCATATCTCTGCAGACCAGCTCATGATAACTCACATTCAAGATAAGATTGTCTTCAATATAAGAAAAGAAAATATAACAAGAAAAGATTACGGTTTTACCTAATCTTAAGGTATCAGAAAACAAAGTCTCTGAGTTTAAGAAAGACAGTACAATACATTCAATAAACCACTAGCCAAAAGATTTACAGTCTGCAGAAAATGCAAACACAGTTTAGCTAAATAAATTACAAGAAAAGAATAAAGGACAGGTAAGTTGAAAGCAAATTATGAAGGTCTGTTAAAGCCTTTATCAAGGATTAGTAATATGGATAATAATACAAAACACTAAACATTTAAAATAGAAACTCAAAATACACTCTCAAACAAATACCTATTAAAAAATAATATGGAGTCTTAAAACTAAGGATCCACTATATACACTAGTAAGAAAATACATAAGACTATTAAAAACATTAAAAAAATATTCAAAACTTATAATAAATACAGGATTATTTAAGATTAAGCTGAGACTTTGACAGAGATTTAAACTCTGGTTAGAATATGAAAATGTTTTACCTCAAGGCACTCTCAAACAAATACCTATTAAAAATAATATGGAGTCTTAAAATTAAGGGTCCACTATATACACTAGTAAGAAAATACATAAGACTATTAAAAGCATTAAAAAATATTCAAAACTTATAATAAATATAGGATTATTTAAGTTTAAGCTGAGACTTTGACAGAGATTTAAACTCTGATTAGAATATGAAAATGTTTTACCTCAAAGCATAAGGTTAGGTCCAGCAGATGTCTTTCAGCAGTGCACACAGTTTATTTCACTTTAAAGTTTCAATCACGATTTTGTTTTCCATTTATATGTTTGGGAGTCTGGAGGCAATCTTAGGGATCAGGTCTTGTTCAGGCTTTTACAACATGATATTGGAGGAACAACTCAGGATCTGGGGTTTGTCTTTGGTTGATTTAGCACTGCATGTTGTAGAAAAGATTCCTCATGGTGGGTAATTTACCATTCTGCAGAGAGTAATGCTATTTAGAAAATAGTAGATCTTAGTATGATATCAGCAGACAGCTATCTTTAAAATATAAGGCAGCACAGCAAAAGATAATATTCAACAAGCAGAATAAAAATGAATAGCCAAATAATAGTCCAAAATCCCAGGGTTATTTATCTTATTTAAAATTAATTAAAAATAAAAATGAATAGCCCATGTCATCTTTAATTAGTAGTTTTTGCCCAGGGCAAATCTCTATCTCAGACTTAATCTTAATTGAAAATCTGATCACGGCTCTTATCTTATTCAAAGTTAATTTTTAAAAAAATAAATGGAAAAATAAGTCTCAGCTTTTAAAAACAAATTAAACTCAAAAATAAAAGAATCAAGAATGCAATTAAAACTTTTCAAAATTATAATGCTTTGTCCAAAAGGATTAAAACTTCTTTTTTTTTAATTAGAACATTTTTACAAATAGATTTTAAAAAAACAAGTGTTGAGAGAAAATAGATTTTAAACTAAAATCTATTGTAAGTAAAAATCACAGAATTTTAAAATGAAAATGAGTATGTGCATTATTGCACATACTCTTAACCCCCCTATCTCCCCCTCCCCCCCACCTAAACTTTTTTTTCTGCCCCCCCCCCCCAAAACAAAATAATTATTGTATTTAATTTTCCCTTTCAATTTTTAATTAATTTTTAATATTAAAATTAAACACAAATTATATTTTATTTTTAATAAATAATATAAAAAAATTAAAAAATTTTAATTAAAATAATAAAAAAAAAAAAAAAAAAGTTAAAATATGTTAAAAAATTTAAAAAAATTTTTAAAAAATTAGTAAAAAAAAAAAAAAAATAAAAAAAAATAAATCAAAACCAACAAATATTTAATCCCCAACCCAAAAAAAATCCCTTCTTTTTATTTTTTTTTCATTTTTGTATTTTTATTTTTAATTTTTAAAAAATTATATAAAAAAACAAAAAAACAACCAAAAAATCTTATAATCAAAATAAAAAATTTAAAAAATATTTATAAATTAAATTTATATAAAAATAACCAACCACCCATTGTGGGTGGTGGGAATCTTAATTTAAAAAAACACCTCAAAAATATCCTTTTAAAATTATGTAAAAAAAAAATATTTTTTTTTTTTTTATATTTCTAAAAAAATATTTATTTTATTTTATATATAATATTTTAAAATTAAATAATTTTTTTTTAAAAAAAAATATATTTTTTTTTTTATAAAAAAAAAAAAAAAAATAAAAATAAAAATAAAAAAAAAAAAATAATTATTAAGATGAAGAATATTGTTTTTGTTGGTGATTGTTGCTGGTTCTATCAATAAATAAAAAACACACAAAAAAAGAGGATATGTCAAAATAAAAAAAAAAAAAAGAGAGAGAAAAAGTCGGCGGCCAAAATTAAAAATTTTTTTTAAAAAAAATAACGCAATATGGGGAGGTTTTTAAAAAAAAAAAAAAAAAAAAAGTATCTCCCAAAAAAAAAAAAAAAAAAAAAAAAAAGGACACAAAAAAACAAAAAGAGAGGGCACGCCCAACCACAACAAAAACCCCACCCCACCGCCCAAAAAAAAAAAATTTTCAAAAAGATGGGGGGCCCCCGTAACTAACATTGAAAAGGTTAATATATAAAATAAAATACAAATATTAAATCACACCACATGGTTAAAAAATCCAGTACCACTCTCTGTGAACTAATATATAAATACATTAGAGTTTGTATTTCAAAATAGCCAGCTCAAAATGATACCACTTTGAACTGTATGCTATTAGATCTTAAATATTGAAATACGGACTAATTCAAACAAAGAACTTGAAATTTTAATAGCAACAATATTAACTTTTGCTACAAACAAACATGTTTGCCATTATTATATAAAAACAAACTAAACATTAGTATTTTTTAATCTTTAAACCACCTAACATAAATGTATAGAAAATAATCCCAGTGCATAACGCTATACTGAAATAAATATACAAATATTAAGCATTAAATCATCCCACATGGTTAAGAAATCCATATACATATGTGTTAGGTGGTTTAAAGATTAAAAATTACTAATGTTTAGTTTGTCTTTATATAATGATAGTAAAACATGTTTATTTGTAGCAAAATTTAAGATCATTGTTTGCTGAATTTCAATTTCTTTGTTTGAGTTTGTTCGTATTTCAATATAGAACATCAGATAGCAGACAGGTCAAAATGGTATCATTTTGATCTGGCTATTTTGAAATATGAACTCTAATGTATTTTATATATTAGTTCACAGAGGGCAGTACTGAATTTCTTAACCATGTGGGAGAATTTAATATTTGTATACTTATTTCAGTAAAGCATTTGCACTAGGATTATTTTCTATAAAATAAAATAATTTAAAAAACTTTCAAATATTGTTCTTTTAAAACTTTATAAAAATAAAGATTAGTTTTAATTTCATGATGGAATTTTTGAAGCATATGAAGCATCCATTCAATATCATGCCCATTAGCATGCATTTTTTGCACAGGCACTGTTCTGTAATTTTGAAAATACTTCATTGGGTCTTCTTCTGTCATTGGTAGATTCTAAACTTTTATCATTTTTGCAAAAGGTTAGGAAAAATAATTAACCAACAGCTTAAAAGAAAATGTTATGATAACATAAACAAATCACAACAATGTCCACAACATGTTAATGGTTTGTACATTATAATATATGTAAAAAAATAATAATTTATTAAATATTATGAATGGCATTTATAAAAAAATTATTATTTTTTAAAGTTAACAAATTTATATTTGATTTCTTAATATTTTTTAAAATTAACAAGTAACATATGTTCAATAAAAAATTTTGAGAAAAAAAACAAAGAACTTTGACACTCATAAAAATGAATACTTAATTAAAAAATTCCTAGAAAACTTCCAGCAGAGAGGATGAAGGAATGATAAGCCAAAATCTCATAAGAAGAAGAAATAATGATACTGAAGCTTATTAATAAACTAAAAATAATAAGAGAATGTATTCATGTAGAACACTAATAGACTAATAAACAATTCAAAAGATAAACTTGATCCCAAACTAACATCTCAAGTGGTGTACCAGATACAATGCCCTCAGGCTGGATGCAGAGGCTCATATTATGAGGAAACAAAAACTACCATTACAAATAGAGCATCCCAGCACATATATATGTATAAAAGGGCACTGAACAATGAGTCTACATCAGCATTTGTGGAACATGAAAAAGCTACTGGGCACAGATTTAAACCCACTAACCCCAGAATAGTGTGCAAAGAGAGTAACGACCATAGGCCCAAAATAAAGGAGGCATATTTCATAAATAATGACACCCAATCAATTAATAGAAAGGTCACCGGTTTTACCATTTCAAAGAGATGAACAAACTAAGTCAAACAATATTTTAAATAAATACTGAAACATCTAATTAACATAAATTTGAATATGCCCCCCCTCATCACTATCAACCACACACAGCTATGATTATGAAGCCATAGAGCTTTGAAAGTGCTAAGCTTTAAATAAATTTAGTAAAATAACTTCTTTAAGAGCGTTATAAGCGCATAATTATTTATATAATATTATCTCTGCATAATGTAATGGAGTGTAGAAGTGACAGACTGTGAAGTATAAGATCCGTGAGATCAATTTTAGTTTTGTCACCCAAACCCTTATGAACTAGTGATCAATAAAACTTATATTTTATCAAGATTATGTGATAAACATTCAAATGCTTTTGAAGCAATTGTTAAAAGTGTAATATTATACCTAGTTCTTACAATAGTTACAAGTGATAAAATTTGTCTTTATATTTTCTCCCATGTGTCATAGCATTTGCTGGGATGTGAACCCACTAACCCGAGACAACTTCTTGTAAAGCAGCTGTTGCTGACCTCTGACCACCAATGCTTGACAATTTGTCTTTATATTAAAGCATTTTCAGTAAAATAGGAGAACTTTATACCTTTAGAACACTAGATAGAGGATAACTTACGAACTAAATGTTGCTAACTGGAAAAAAAAATCCAAGTCATTTGATTAGAATTATTGTTCATAGCAAAGAACACTTAAGTAAATCAAATGTCACTAATTTTTACAAACATTTACTTTTTAATAAGATAATTATTCTTAAATCGGTGGGGAAGAGATAAAATATATAATGGTAATACTGACTTCTTACATTAAATTAATATCTTTTGATCTTGTTCAAAAGAATGAGATGTTTGTCATTGTTAACGATATATGTAAAAAAAAGCTTTTTTAATAAGCAAAGACAGAAAAACTAGTCTAGCGTTGTTAGTTGAGAGGTCATCGCAGCCGCCTTGCAAGCAAGTAGTTGGTTGCAGATGGTTGTGGGTTCACCTCCCGGCCGATGCTAAGACATATGGAAAAAAAAGACAGAAAAACTAGTCAAGCATTGATGGCCAGGTGATCAGCATAGCTGCCTTACAAGCAGTTGTCCCAGGTTCATGGGTTCGCTTCCCAGCCGATGCTTTGACATATGAAAAAAAAAAGACAGAAAAACTATGAAGGAAAAATTAATACTCACTAAACTTG
Organism: Epiperipatus broadwayi; assembly: GCA_028023455.1. Taxonomy (NCBI): domain Eukaryota; kingdom Metazoa; phylum Onychophora; class Udeonychophora; order Euonychophora; family Peripatidae; genus Epiperipatus; species Epiperipatus broadwayi. The sequence continues at coordinate 2,548,758 of JAQFVV010012519.1, read as the reverse complement.
CTAATTTATGGGTTGTGAAAGTTTGAACTTGTTTCATCCTCTAGCTAAGGATAAATAGATACTCATTTCTAATCATGTTGAATGATTGTCTGGATTAGTTATGAGCCATCTACCTGGAAAATTCTAAGTCCCTTAAAAACAATTTATCTTCACCCAGATTTGACTCCCAATTTATAGACATGGTAATAAGATGTGCTATTTCTGCTTGTTGAAATCTTTTGCGTTATACATAAATATTTATAAATGATTAAAAATGTTATATCTTGTTCATATTCATAAATATTTTTTTTGCTTTTAATTACATATAATTTATATTGAAGAAAGTATTGTTAAATATTTTGAATACTGATTTCTGCATATAATGAGATATTTTTAGGTGTAGTTAATCAGGCAAAACTCACTATATATATTGCCACATACAGCAAGCTAGAGTAATCACTGGATGCCAGAAGGCTTGTGCATAAAATCCCCATCTAGTGCCTACTCATCCAATATCCCCAGATTACTTTCTGGCTTATGGCCTTCGTCAGTGAGAAGCCTTGGATCTGTATAACAACAGTTATACACAAGCATAAGAGGATGTGGTCATGTGATGTAGTTAATAAAATTGCACACTATTTAGTCTTACTATTTTTCAATTCAGTATATTAAAAAATAAAATCTTTTAGATGGCTGGAGAAAAATCAAACTAATGGCATTTTTATTCTATTATTTTGTTAATCTATTATATATACACTTGAATAAAATTTCATACTTGGCTAATGTTGGGTAAGATCCAGCTAAAATAATGAGCAATCTCACATATAGGAAAACACAAATTATGTGCCTTTTTTACACTTGAAAACCCTCTATTTTAATGTGTATATTCATATATATAAAACAGTTATCACAAAGTTGAAATAATCCGGGCAATTAGCGTAATTTCAATGTTGGTAAGTGTAATAAGTGCAATTTGTTTGTCTGGATTATTTATTTTATTTGTGGTAATTGACTTCAGTATTATTTCTAAAAATAATTGTTTGGCTTTAATGTATATATATTATATTACAATGAATCTAAAAAGGTCAAAGATATATTGATTTTTTTTTTTTTTTTTCATGTGTCATAGCATCAACCGGGAAGCGAACCTGCTAACCCGGAACAACTGCTTATCAGGCAGCTGTGCTTGAATTGTCTTATAAAAAAGGAGAAAATAGTTATGGAAAATAATGACTGGGAAACAAATGACTTTGCCATATTATTTTTACAAATGAATTTTATTCTAAAAATAATATGCGTAGGTGCTTGAAAGAGGACATTTTTAATAAATATAACTTAGACTATTAATAGGATAACAATACAGATAGTAGACCATACATTATACTGGGAAGAGATATTTGTTAAGAAAAATTGAAAGGAAAATGTATGCATGTGAAAACAAACAAATATTATTGACTATTGAAAAAATAGACTGTATAATAAATAGATAATTATAATCTAGGACCTTTAAATCCATGAATAATGAATTTAAGGTGATGCTCTAATCCACTATTGTTGTCCTGACCAGTTACAGTATTATCGAAGGAACCAAGATCTGGATTTATGAATACTGAATTTAAGGTAATACCTTAATTTATTATAGCCTAATCAGTTACAGCATCTTAAATTTGGAATTTTTGAATCTAAACTCCCATGCCACTGGTCAGGCCAGCAAAGAAGGTGAAGAATAATACCATTTGAAGCATCATGCTTTGTGCCATTATAAAAAAGTTGAATATATTTAAAAAGTTTAATATATAGGATATATGAGCACAGATTTTCACACGACCCACCACTCTCCACTCTATCTAATAACATTGATACACTCAAGCACATATATGCTGAAAAGATAAATAATCACCAATATACGTATTTCATGCTAAACCAGCAATCATCAGTTGGTCCAGATTATCATCTCCCACACATATATACTAAAAGTGCTCAGATATATATTAAAATAGACAATCTTCATACTTTAATGGACAGGCTCCAATCTACTACACCCTCCAACTCTTCAACCATCCATCCAATTAAAAATCTGATGATGGAATGCTCGAAGGCCAACCTGAGGCCGATATTCTTGTCACACCCATGTTGACCTAAGGTCAATCTGAACCCCACATGTACAGGACATAATCCATTTAATACAATATGCAAGGTTGGGCCGACAACTCTACAATGTAATAACTGAAACACAGGCATATTATATACCTGTGTCTATATATGTAATATATAGGGTATATGAGCACAGACTTTCACACGACCCACCACTCTCCACTCTATCTAATAACATTGATACAATCAAGCACATATATGCTGAAAAGATAAATAATCACCAATATACGTATTTCATGCTAAACCAGCAATCATCAGTTGGTCCAGATTATCATCTCCCACACATATATACTATAAGTGCTCAGATATATATTAAAATAGACAATCTTAAATAAAGTTGAAATTTTATTAAGACATTTAACAATTCTAGGTGATGAAATAACCTACCATATAATTGGCACATATATGTTTCTGTATTTTTGATTGAAAGATTTACATTAAGATTGAATAAGTTAACTATTTCATATAACATTTGCCTAATCCATAAATATTGTTATTAATATTGCTATGTCTAGCTGATTTAAGAGTGTACTTCCCACGAGTACAAATCAATACTAACAATCAATATTTAAGTAATTCTTTCCTTATGATCCTTAATAGCATTTAATTACATATATATAATCATTAACATATTAAGGCCCAAAAAGGCATATACAAATAATAATTAAGATCAATACGACCTTTGAGTGTCCTAGCTGACTGTTCTTACATTTGGAGGTCAGCTCTCTGCACTGTGCCATGGGAGATGATCTGCCCTAACATATATGTCCATGTGCACCGATGATTCTCCAAGGATTCAGGGTCTCTCTTCTTCTGATTAGTACTAAAAGACAGTTCATTGTCTCTGAATCGCTGAAAATGATTGTTTAGTTTTCTGCCCATACGATCGGGTGATTCTTCTTTTCCGTGTTCCATCAGAATTTTAGTATTATCTTTCTGCCTTTTTAATTAATCAGTTATTTGTAGATTGTCATTATCTTAAAAAGGAGTCTAAGTCGAATTCATTAATTTGTTTCATTTGAATAACGACTTATTCTATTCTTATTAATTAGTCTATTGTTCATTTTAGAAATTAATATTTTTCTAATCTAAAGAATATAATTTTTAATTTCTACTTTAAAAGAATAAATCTTTTCATATTCTGTAATATTTTTAACTTATTACTTTTTTCTTCATACGTTTTTACAATTATATATATATGCGCGTTTAAGCATACACATACATCTCAAATATTAATATATGTCTTGCATTGGTGGTCGAGAGGTCAGCACGACTGCCTTGTAGGCAGTTGCCCGGGTTGCGGGTTCGCGTCCCGGCCGATGCTATGACATTTAATATATATATATATTAATTTATTTTTGATCAAAACAGTGTTATCACTGTAGTTCTGTCACAGTTATTGATATTGAAATTTCTATTTTTCTCATTTGGAAACAGTTTAGAAATCTTGTGTTGCCTACTGATACGTACCACAATATTGCAATGTATTAATTCGTTTTAAGTTTCAATTTTAAATGCCTACAATTAATTATTACATTTATTTTAGATGCATCTTCTCAACCTTGTGAAGAAGATATTGACTTTCACTCCAGTACAAGTGTTGTAGATGCTCATTGGAAGATTTCAAAAAAAGTGAAAGAATACTTTACTCATATCAAATGGGGAATACAAAGAAGAGAAGAGTAAGAATATTGTGATCTTTTTTTTTTTTTTTGCAATATTACGTTGTTAGAAGAAAAGTTTATGCAAAATAATGCAAATTAGTTATAACTACCATTTTTGGGACATGGCAAAGCAGGCTTCTCTTCGATTAATGGACTTAGGATCACTTGCTATGTGTAATGCTTCTCTGATTCTAAGTCCATTACTCGAAGAGAAGCCTGCTTTGCCATGTCCCAAAAATGGCAGTTATAACTAATTTGCATTATTTTGCATAAACTTTTTTTCTAACAATGCAGATTAGCTATGAATATGAGAGCAAGAAGTCTCTCAAAAGCGCTCAGCTAAAATAGTATTTTATATTTGTTTTTGATTATATATACTAGCTTTATTATCTATGCATACAGCACATATATGTAATTACAAGATAAAGCAAGTTCTGATAAATAGAAAAAGCTAATTGAGCACTATGTGGTAAAACAACTCTGTACAATTTAAATATTTTAATCAAACCGGTTTTCATTCGAGCACTATCTTCTCAAGACATATATATTAACACAATTATACCATTGCTCCATGTAGCATGATTATTACTTATTAAATTAAATTACATTGTATTACTTATATAATAATACATATATACACATATATACATACAATTCTATAACCCAACAATAATAACTAAAATCTATGCATAAATCATAATTAATACATATTATATGACTATTAGATAAATTCTTTACATAAATTAAAATAAATCTTAAAACTGTTCTATATACATTAAACAAAAATTAAAATTATAACAATCAATTATTTATATCTTTTTAATCCTAGATATATTTCCTAAATACTATCAATATAAATTGCATAAACATAAAATTAAACAATATAATTAATAAAACAAAATAATTTAACATATAGTGATAAAATTTAATAATTGTTTACCTTATCCATATCTACACTATTAACCATATACAATCTTAAATTTTCCAGTTATATTTTAATGACCATTTACCACTTAATGTACCAGGTCCTGTAACCAAATTCACACATTTATCTATATCGTTACATAATTTTTTTTTGTTATAATCTTTAATATATTTTATAGTTTGTATATCTCTCACAAAATTCATTTTATGGCCAGTGTCTAAATAATGAATATATGGTCCTGAATTCAATGCCTTCCTATCAATAGCTCTATTATGTTCCTTCCTTCTTTCTATTGCTGTTTTTGCAATCTGACTTATATATATCTTATTACAACTCCTACAAATAATTTTATATATCACTCCTATCCTATCTTCACTATTATTATTCTTCATGTTCGATATCCATACAAACTATAAAATATGTTAAAGATTGTAACAAAAGAAAATATTATGAAACAATATGTATTCAAGAGAATATAGATAAATTGTGGATTTGGGTAAAGAGTCTGGTAAACTAAGTGGTAAATGATCATTGAAAAGTAATTGGAAAATTTATATAGTTAATAGTGTAGGTATGGATTGGATAAACAATTATTAAATTTTATCACTATATGTCAAATTATTTTGTTTTATTAATTATATTGTTTAATTTTCTGTTTATGCAAATTACATTGGTAGTATTTAGGAAATATATCTAGGGTTAAGAAAATATAAATAATTGTTATAATTTTAAGATTTGCTTAATGTATGTATAGAACAGTTTTAAGATTTGTTTTAATTTATGTAAAGAATTTATTTAGTAGTCATATAATATGTATTAATTATGATTTATATATAGATTTTAGTTATTATTGTTGGGTTATAGAATTGCATGTATACATGTGTATATATGTATATTTATATAAATAATGTAATGTAATTTAGTTTAATATGGAATAATTACGCTAGTTGGAGTAATGGTATAATTGTGTTAATAGATATATGTCTTGAGAAGGCCCAAATATCGGATGAAAACCAGCTTGATTAAAATATTTATATTAAAGAAGTTGTTTATTTCAATTAAGTATAATTGATTATTAATAATAATATTATTGGAAACAACATTATGGACATATTTATGATTATATATATATATATATATGATCACTAGATGGAGCTTTACCAATAGCCCACTAAAAAGCTTTGTTTACATAAATGCTGAGAGAGATAGAATTCAATATCTCTTTCATTGTCTCCAACCTTTAGACCATGGTTTTGAGCTAGTTGACCCACGTCAGTAAAGGGTAGGAAGACTAGAAACTACCTAGTTTCTAGTCTTCCTACCCTTTACTAACATGGGCCAACTACCTCGAAACCATGGTCTAACTAGTCTTCCCAACCTTTACTGACATGGGCCAACTAGCTCGAAACCATGGCCTAAAGGTTGGAGACAACGAAAGAGATATTAAATTCTCTCTCAGCGTTTATGTAAACAAAGCTTGTTAGTGGGCTATTGGTAAAGCTCCATCTAGTGATCATAAAATGCAAGCTAAGAGCAAGTTATGAAATTTGTAACTTGTTTTGTTTATCATAAATGTATCCTTAAATGTTTTTGCAATGATATAGATTGCAGAGGCTTTTACTATATGGTGAAACTGAACTGAATTCAGACCCTTATAGCTATCTAGTTTGTTTGACTGGATTTGAAGATATTTACGTATCTGAAAAATTCATGCTTTCAAGCTGATAGAAACGTGTTTCATAAATGCTGATTGTAGAGTTGGTATTTAGATCTAGTTTCTAGTCTTCCTATCCTTTACTGACATGGGCCAACTAGCTCGAAATCAGATCTAGTTTCTAGTCTTCCTACCCTTTACTGACGTGGGCCAACTAGCTTGAAACCATGGTCTAAAGGTTGGAGACAACAAAAGAAATATTGAATTCAATCTCTCTCAGTGTTTATGTAAACAAAGCTTGTTAGCGGGCTATTGGTAAAGCTCCATCTAGTGATTATAAAATGCAAGCTAAGAGCAAGTTTCGAAATTTATAACTTGTTTTGTTTATCATATATATATATATATATCTCATTTGACCATTGGTAAGGAATTTAAAAAGTATCTTTGAAACTGATTTATTTCATCCTTCTTTATTTAAATATAAATGATTTCAGATATCAGCTGTTTTACCAATGGCTTTTATAAAAAGGAAATTTTATGTATCAAATCCTTTTTACTCCTGTTATTTAATCTAAATAAATCTGAGCAAATTTACCTTTTTATTGTAGTTTTCATTACTTTGTGAAAAAAAATTAACTTTTATAAGACTTTAATGCTGACAAATGAAACAATAATTTATATAATATGGTAATTTAATTACTGGTCATATTTTTAAATAATAAACTTCTATCTATATATTAACTCCTAATTAAAATACTGGGATTATATATTTATTGGTTTTTTTTTTAAAATCTGGTCTTTAAATGTTAAACTGTTTATATTCTGATTTATAAAAATAGTAAAATTAGTCAAGCGTTGGTGGCCTAGCGGTTAGCGTAGCTATCTTCCAAGCAGCTGGTCCAGGTTCATTTCCTGGTCAACGCTTTGACATATATAAAAATAGTAAAATTAGGTCCTGTGATTTTTTGAAGGCTCAGGTGGGTTGACTTAATATTGTAATTCCATTGTTAATAACATTATTTTATGTCCATTTTTTATAGAACTTTATTATCTTAAAATAAGAAAATATCTAGAAAGTAATTTGTTTATATGTATAGTAAAAATTAATTATTGTGCTAGAAAAATGGATGTAACCAATCAAATTTCAAGTTTAAGACATTCTGATTTGAAATTTATTATATTATAAACTATTTTCCAGTGTAAAAATTTCAGACTGTATAACATATCTGTGTCAAGTAATTTAGAGACTTGGATATTTGAATTTCCTAATATATTATTATTGCAGTTCGTTTCATTTTAAGGCTTTAATACATTTTTAGTTTTCTACATAGCTGCTTTAATATTTCAGCCAAAAAACTGGTTTTCATCAGAAATAGCTTCTTTCAAAACTCATTAAGTTTTGAAGAAAGCTATTTTGCTGTAATCTCTGATGAAAACTAATGTTCAGGTTGAAATATATAAGTGACTATGTAGATTAGTAATTGCATTTGCTTATATATATATATATTTCATTTATTTAGTTAATATATTATTATTTTCAATATTTATATGCATATAAATATCTAGGTCAGTAAATGATTGGCTCACAATAATGGATTTTGAGGATGTCCACACTTCTTGTTATGGACATATAGCAGGTTTAACTCTCAGGAATAATGATAATTTGCGAATTGCAGTCAAATTCTGTCATCCAGATGGTTGTTATCGGGTATTGATTAGTTTTTGGTATTTACTCAATTTATTTAAAAGAACCACAAAATTTATCCATTTATATTACTTTTATATTTTTTAGCCTGTTTATAGTAATGGGTTTTGGGTTATCACAGAACCACCGACTCCAGAGCCTTTGGTGGTGCTAAATATAAAACGTAAAGTTCTTTCTGGTATTTGGACAGAATGGTCTCAATTGGGAATACCAGCTGCTAATACTTTTAGTCATTATGAATGGCAAGCTTTGTCTTCATCAGGTGGGCTTCTCCTGCCTTGGAAACGTATCACAAACCAAGAGATGACAACCATTGACTTTTTTGCAACTGCCAAAAAACTTAAAACAGCTGATCTTCCTGATAAAAAAGAGGTAAACTGTTTTTTACAACTTGTGCAAGTCTGTGTAAGAATGTGCACATATTTTCTGATTATTTATATTAGACTAAATAATAAATACTCTTAAAACAGATAAGTAATTAATATTTAACTATTAAACTAATACTATTATTTTACAGTTTTTAAATATTTTTAATGCTATGCTTGGTGTATCAGATTTATATACACACACATAATAAAATAGAGCTGTTAATGTGCATTAGATGTACACACACAAACTGTTTTGGTGTGGGCTCACAAACGTGTAACATAATGGAATAAAATAAAATTGTTAGTATGTTAGATACACGCACACTGTAAAATAATAAAGTAATAAAACTATAATTAAAATGGCATAAAATTGTTTAATCTGAAATTAAAATAAATGCAACAATTAATAAACAACTAAGTAAAGATAACCACGAACCTAACATTCAAAGAATAATTCCACTTTCCCTTACATTGTAATTACTATTTTTTTTTTTTTTTAATCTCCTGTTGATTCTTTCTGGTCCAAATCAGCTTATTCTGGAAACCTTACTCTATAGTTTTATTATCTTGAGAGAGAAATATTTTATTGATTAAAAATTAAAAGAGAACTGATAATAGATTTAAAGTAGCCATAAAATCCTCTTTAATTAATATGTGATTGAATCCTGAATTGTTTGAAATTGTTAATAACAAGTTCTTATATTAGGATAAAAACGTGCATCATTTTTCAGATAAGTTATTTAATAGAAAAGAAGAAAAAATGAAATTATCAGACTTAACTGTATTATGATCAAATTTAAATAATTTTGCAAGAATTTACTTGATTATTCCATAGCAAATAGAAAGAATGTACTATGCAATAATTGTTATTATTATTTTTATTATTGTAACTGTAGTTGTTATCAGGGCTGGGTACTAGGTAAATTTATTTTGGGCCCTGTCAATATGTTGTTTACTAAGGTGACCATTCTGCTTTAAAAATCTGATTTTTAGAAAAATCACGATGTAATGCTATTTTTATATCAAAAATACATAAAATTACTTGTATGAAATAATATATATTAACCAAATTTGATTTGAAAATTAAAATTTTAAAATAATTTTTTAAAAATAGACAGAGTATTCAAATATATATATATAATTAAAAAAAATAATTTTGAATTAAAATATTTACTTTTAAATATTTTCAAAAACATTTACTATTTTAATCTCAAATATTTTTTTTTTAAAATTTCATATTTATTATTTCGCACTTCTGTTTTTAACAAACCCATTATTTTTAAAATTTTTATTTTCTAACCTCTAAATTTATCAAATATTAGCAAATTTAATAATAAATTTACAATTTATAAATGAAATAATTTTAAAAAAAGATATATTACAAACATACATATTTAATTTATTATTATTAATTCTATATCTATATACCCCATATAAACCAAATTTTTAATCAGCCCCCTCAATGGTGTCCTTTACAATGTTAAAATCTGTCACTTTAATGTATACCACCTACATTTATAAATATTGTGTACAAAATCTTCTAAGGAAACAAACAAGGCAATGTAAATAATAATTTTTAATATTAAAAAAATACAGTTAAAAAAGTAAATGCATTACAAAACATTTATAATTATAATAATTTTATACTCCTTACTTCATATAATAAACCTTGATATGATGTATTTATTAGTTTGACAAATATCATTTCAATCAATTAATGCCAAATTAAACTTTACATAGTTGTTCTCAAGTAAGTTTTAATTAATTTTAACTTAGAAAAAGAGCCCCAACACTACTAATTTAATAATATTCTTAAAGCTATTGATAAGTTTGATAGATAAATTATTAGAAACTATAAAATTAAGTGTTTAAGGGTTTTGAGAATTTAAAAATCTTTTGAAAAATATCTCAAAAGCACATAATTGTCAATAAATCTACATTAATATCTTTACTTTACAAATTTCAAAATATTTTCTAAATCTTTTTGTAACGCCTTATTAATTTCTGATATTTTATATAGAAAATTGAAATTATTATAACATGCTGAGATTAAAGCGTTTGTTAAAGAATTAATCGCTACATCTAAAAGTAAAAAACATTTTATTTTAAATTTTTCTTCAGGTATTTGAGTGTTTATGATCAATCAAAGACGAGTTTTTTTTGGAACTTTTTGTTTTAAATTCTTCACAACCTCTAATTATCTAATTTGGAATGTTTTGAAATTTGACTATCGATATTTGTAAAAATTTATTTAGATTTGTGAAGCAAGGAAGATTCATATTTACATTTTACTTTTACTGACAGGATTTATTCTATTTAATATATCATGCCAAATTATTAAAGAACAAATAAATTTTAATCCTTAAGTAGTGCAGAGTGATTGAGCTTATGTTGATCTTATTAAAAGATTATTTTATTATTTATAGAGACATAAATTTCACCCAACTGATACCGTAGGGGATGCATCAATTCTGCTTATTTTCGTGTGTTTTAGGTAAAGTTTTAATTTTAAAAGGATGACACGTTTATAAGATGATGAAAAAAGTATATTTTTGAAAATGCAAAAAAACCAATTTATCTACATACTTATCGTTTATGATTAAGTTTAAAGAAGAGAACTGAAAAGGAGGTTTTTGGTAAAATCAAATTTTGACGTTTTGCCTTATGTTGGCCCTTATCATACCCTTGACTTCAATGGACTCTTTTGTTTTCAATTATTGGTACATAAACCTACGTGGAATTTATATCTATGACTAAAAAGTTTTATTTTAACCGTCCTTATACAAAAACGGAATAATTATGATTTTGTTTTACTTGCATCTGGTGTACAATCTAAAATAATAGAATAATATTTGGATTTCTTTATCGATAATAAAATTGTTTCCCTAATTGCTGTACTTAAAATTTCCAATAATTCATTTTGGCTATCTTTGCTCAAATAATGTACTCTATTGTTTTGATCTAGGGCCCTCTCAACATGATTTTCCATAACGGGATCAAACTTCGCAAATAATTCAATTAATTTTAAAAAATTTCCGTTATTTTTTTCGTATAATTTATCAGATGATCCGCGAAATGCTAAATTTTGACTACCAAGGAATTTGATAATTTCAATCAGCCGTTCCAAAACACTCCTCCAATGTTTCTTTTCCATTTCATATAAATTTTGAGATTGACAATCAATAGTAATTTTGTTTTTTAATCTTTTCTCAAGTTCATTCCAATTCAATAAACTTTTCATGTGAGCCATACTAGTTTCATGTCTGTGTAAAGTTGTACTTAAATTTCTCCAATTATTGTATCCTTCTATGAGGCTAGATTCAGTAGATCCAAAAACTTTGCAACAAAAGCAAAACACAGAGTTCAAAATTTCGGAATAAATAAGCCATTTTCGAAAAACTACTTCTCCGTTTTCCATTTTTCTATTATAATATACATCAGAAAATTTACGGCCATGTACATCGTTCGGATATATAATATCTTTCTTTTGAACAGGCCCCATTTCTACTAAAATAACACGTAGTTTGTCATCGATTTTATTCCATTCAGCTGGATCTTCTAAATTTGTACACATTTGATATGATATTGGCACAATGACTTTGTTGTCACTTAACTGTTTCTTACTAAAATCTTGTTCAATATTTTCAACAGTTCCCTGTGATCTAGATGATGTGCACGGTTCTGGTTCTTGTTGAGTATAAGCTATTTCAGAAGCAGTTGATATTTTAAGATATTTATTAAGTGATCCACTTTGTTTTTTAATGTTTGCTATTTTTTCAGCTTGGCGTTTACGATTTTGTGCACCGGATAGTTTTTTCTTAGTTTTTGATTCCATATTACTTTTACTCATGAACGCCACTTTAAAATAATTTTCAAATGTAATAAATAAATAAATACGGACTCTAATTTATATATTTACATCATGTATCTTAATACTTAAGATTATATATTGCTAATTTAGATGTCCAACACAAATTACTTCTTGCGCCAAAATACAAAACTCTATACGCGGAGGGGAAGAAGTTGTTTAACTTGTTTACCTAAAAAGGCAGCTAATAAATTGGAAATATTCAGCCATTGACATTAAAAAGGTCAGGTTTAAAATAACTCAAGTGTCCAGTTTTTACGCTTGATTGAACATTTTGTTTTACCATTGGCAAGATTTTCTTTTGTTATCATATATTTTTCTAATTAACACAGGGGCCTGCCAGACCTGATTTGCGTTTCAATAGAAAATTTCCTGGGATTATAATTATTGTTTACAAGTTCTTACTAAGATTTTAAAATTTGCGATAAACATCATAAGCAAACGTATGTAATTAATTTGCAAACCTAATTAGTATGCAGAAAAAATAGACTTTTGACAACGATTAAAATATATAAAATAAAAAGTAAACTGAAAATTATATTAAGTTTACTGGAATTATACCTATAATATATATTACATACACGTTCGAATATTTATATCAAATTATTATTTAAATAAAAAATTAGAAAAGTTTTATTTTGCAATATTATAATCGTTTCTTCGATTTCAAAATTATGTACATGATCTAATATATATATACGCATATACATACATAAGTTCTAATTTATAATACTTTTAGTGGTGTTTATTTATATATTTGCTAGCGAAAGTTACTTATAGTTTACTATAAGCGTACTATATATATATAAACATTACAATATGAAATTTGTAATATAATAAACTTTATGTTTAGTTTATTGTTCATGATAAATAATAGATTTGATTGTTTTATATTTTTAATATTAAGCAGAGCTTGTGTGCAGGCCTGCTTGTGTGTGTCATTTAATAAGATATAATATGACTTCATATGATTTTCAATAATCTACTCTCAATAATTTTTGTAAATAAACATTTGAGAATAATATTCTTCAAATGTGAGTATTTTTGTTAGTAGAGTTTTAATTTCTCAGGGATGGCGCCTTCTTTCAGATGCTAATCTCTCAGTGATGGCGCCTCCTTCTGCCAGCGCCCGCATGCCCGCTTCCGCCGGCCCTGGTTGTTATACACAGGAGCAAAACTCTCCATACAGTAGCATCACTCATTGTAGGCCAGAGTAATCAATGTATGCATGCAGGAAGGTTTGTGCATAAAATCCCTATCTGAGCACAAACCTTCCTGCATCCATTGATTCCTCTGCTTGCACTGAGTGGCGCTACTATATGGAGAGTTTTGCCTCTGTGTAAGCATAAAGAATGGTGGTGATGTGGTTGTTAAAACTAACAAATTATTATAATTAATTTTCCTTTTTATTAATTACAGTTTAGTTTTTTATAAAATAAAATAAATTATTTATTTAGGTTGAATGGAAAACCCCGTTTAAAATTCGTGGATGTGTTAAAATAGGCATCAGAGGTTTTAATAAAGTTGGACTTTATTCAACAGTATACAAATTATTACCACAATGCTATCGGGCAGTTGAAGAAAGTAGATTTATTATAGATGCTATTGGAACATGGTCTGAAAAAGATAAGACATTAAGGTATTTAATATCACTAATATAGAAGTGTGTGTAAAATAAAACACAGTTATATGTAAGAAATCCAAAACATATATATATATATATGTATATATAAACCAAATATTTGTAACATAGTTGTTCTATAAACTACATGCATGTAAATGAATTAATAACTAATCATCTAGATCAAAGTATGGGAAAATGGTATCTCCGGAACTATTTGACGAGTTCTCAGTTCTCATAAGAAATACTGTGTTTTAATGAGATAGTTACTGGGGAGTAGCTATTAATTCATTGACATACTTGTATCAATTTCTTATTATATATATCATTTTTATTAGTAATTAGAGTTCTACTTTTCTTACATTTGCTGCAACTAGTGATTTGTTTGTATTTCAGTGATATAATTATAGTGATGTGATGTGATATGACTATTCCTTTGCTAAAGTCAGGAATCTCTCAGGCAATATGTCCAAGAAAAACCTGTTAGCCACTCTACCTTCCCTTTCCATTCCCCATCTTAAGGTTTCCCCATATTCTTATCTATCCTGCTTTATTTTATTTCCACATCATCATCTTTGACCACTCTATGGCCTTTGAATCTAGATCCCCTTTATCTTTTTCCAATCCCAACATAAAGACCAAAAATCCACTTTTTGTATACTCACTTGATCTATATTTATTCTCCCACAACTTCATTATTTATACCATTTCTGCTTGCAAGTATATACATTCCATTAGTGAATGCCTAATATTTTCCATGCTTTCCTTACATAACCTGCAGACTAAATCACCAATATTTCTCCATTTATATGTATATTCTCTTGTTGGTAGTGATTCTTCCTGCTAGTATCATAAATTAACTCACATCCTTTATTTTGTTTATTTCTATACATATACTTAAGCTTTTTTTTTTAATCTCTCCATATCTCCAGCTCTCTATTTTTTATTGATACATCTATTCTTCTATCCCACTCTTTGCCATTATAACACTCAACAATCCTCCTAACACAATCATCCCACTCTTTGTACAAGTATACTGACATAATGTCTTTATCCAAATCTTCTGCATACCATACTACCTTTCTCATCCATCTTGTTGCTTATCCTTTCACAAATTTGCAATTTATCAGACATTTTCATTTTACTTTTTGCATCTCTCGTATAAAAACTTGACCATTCCATTTTTCTTTGAATTCCCTTTTCTGCCATCCACATATCTGCATCTAATGCATGATTTCCTACTTCTCTTTGTACTTTTTCTAAGTAATCTAACACCCTTTGCTAACACCCAACATATCATTATCATAGGATAACCCCACTACTGCAATTCCCTTCCATACATTTCTTGTTACATCATATTTATTATATGAAAACCCTGTTAATTTCTTTATCAGTCTTTTTTTTTCTTTGCTTCATTTATCAATTTTTTTCCCATTCCTCCAAGCAATTCCTCTGATTACTTAAGACAATTCCCAAATAATTGTACCTATTTACCACACTTAACTTGATATCCCAAGAAAAATTCTTTCTCACTCTTTCTCCTGCATTTACCATCATTACTTTTAATTTTTCTTCACTAAATTTGATGCGCATCTCTTTACCTATCCTTGCACAAGTCTTCAGCACAACTTCCATATCTTCCCTACTTTCTGTGCATAAGAAAATATCATCAGCAAATAAAAGGCCTGATAGTGCATACACTCTCTTGCTATCTACATATGGTATCTCTGCCCTCTTTCTAATTTTTCTATTGCTCTTTCCATTTTTCTCAAATATAAAAAAACAAAATAGGTGACATAGGGCATCCTTGCCTTAGTCCCACTTCATTTTTAGCTCTAATTCTATATTTCCCAATTGATATGTATAATTATTGCGTTCATACAATCTCTTAATATGATCCACTAATGCCCCACTCATTTCCAAATTTACTAAACTTATCCATAATCTATTTCTATTCACTCTATCACTTGCCTTCTTTATATCCATACAGACCATATATAATTGCCTACCTGTATTCCTACTCATTTCTATAACATTTTTTCTATATCCATTATGTATTTATTTAGGGTTGACTAATTCTACTCTACAATTACACTCTTTCTTCTCATCATTTAATAATAGTATTTCCCCCCCCCTATATCCCATCTTTAAATATATTTTCAAAATTTTAAACTTCCTTGCATTTCTCCCACTATATTATTTTCTTCCATCCATTTTGCCACTCTTCTAGCCCCCATTTATGCAAAACCTTTATACAACACCGATATTAGTGCTACTGATCTATAATTGTTTATCTTTCTATCATCTTTACCCTTTCCCGCCTCACTCTTGTATTATTTCAGCTATCTGGAAATTTTGTCTTTTGTGCCATCTTATTAAAGCATGATAATAGATTTAATTTTGCCCTGTCTAAACCTCTTGCCTTTCCATTTTTCAACTTCCTTCCTGTCTCATTCAATTCATTTTCTGTAAAACTAATATTTCGATTATTATATGCTTTTATGATTGTTATCATTCTGTCCTTTATATCTAACATTTTTTTTATATCCATTATGTATTTATTTAGGATTGAGTAATTCTACTCTACAATTACACTCTTTCTCCTCATCATTTAATATTACTATTTCTCTCTCCCCTATATTCCTTTTTTTAATATATTTCCAACATTTTTAACTCTCATCTCTTCCACTTTTATTAATATCTTCCAATAATTTACTGTTTAATTCCATCCTCTCTTTATAATTATTTATATTAGCAAACTTCTTTTTATTTAATTAGTTTCCCCATTTAATATTAACATCTTTTTCATTTTCTTTGTTCTTAATGGCACATTTATATTTTCTGCATGCTTTTTTACTCTCTTTTACACTTTTACTAATTCTAATTTTTCTATTTCTTTTATTCTTCTGAATACTCTCATCTAAAATCCTATTTGCCACTTTTTCTACTTTCCACACCAATTTTTATATTCATTCCAAAAAACTCTTCCATAACTTCTATTTTTATTTTATATTCTCCTAACTTATTTTTATCATTCATTCTCCATCCATATCTTTCACTATTCTTTCTACTTTTATTATTATTCTCCATCATGTAACTAACCATTTCTATTATAAAGAAATTATGATCACTATTATATACTCTCTCTTCATTATCAAAAACTTTAATTTTCCATACTTTATTCATTCATTCTTTAGCTACTAATACATAATATATTGTGTGAAATATGTTTATTTCTAAACCATGTGTATTTTCCCTTATAAATATTTGATAAATTTCCAATGTTCAAATTCCCTTTCTGATAAAAATTTTTCAGAAGCTGCCCATTTTTGTTATCCAAATCATCAATTTCTTTAATATGCCCATTCATATCCCTTATAACCATAAATTTCTTCTTTTTTTTTTTTGAAACTCTATATATTCTAAATCGGCATTCATATATGCTATTGTTCCATTCCATCATAGTTTTAATATCTCCAGTGGGTATATACAGCATTCATTCTTGTCTTCCTAACTTTATCTCAAACCACAAATGTTCTTGACACTTTATTTAAATATTTTTTTGACATTACTCCTATACCATCACCCTATTTTTCTTTTTTATTTATATCCTACTATACCAAATTTTCCATTGTATATTCTTCTTTTTCTCTTAGATGTGTTTCCACTACTGCTAAATACTTCAGGCCCTTTATTTTTAACTGCTTTGTTTAATTACAATCACCTTTCATGTCTGCTATCACTTTGCATATTCAAATATCCAATTTTTACAATTTCTTTTTTTCTGCCCTTTTATAAATTCTTTTGACTCTTTCTTTACTATTATATTTGTAGTTAATTTGTTTATCATTAGCTTTACTGACCCATCCTTTCTCCACATCTGCATTTACATCTAGATAAGCTACTTTTTACATCACTCTCCAAATATTGGCAATGGTTTTCCTCAATCTTTTCAAATCCAATTAAATCTATTTCTTTTCACTCTAACTTTCTTTTCTTATTCATTGACTAAACAAATATTCCCCAGCAACAGAATTTTCTTATCTAGATGTTACTAAAATAAATAAAACTTTAACTTATCTTGCAGAACAAAAATCAGCCACATCAACACATTTGAAAATAAGAGCCTTCTGTAACTCTATATATAATAGTGCCACCCAGTGCAAGCCAAAATAATCAATGGATGCTAAAAGATTTGTGCATCAAAATTCTTAACTAGTGCCTACTCGATGCATAAGAAATGATGATTATGTGGCATAATTATAATGCAGTAATATTTCAATATATACACTTTTCTGTTTTATTATCAAAAATTATTTTAAAAATTTGATTTTTCACAAGTTTTTTTATTAAATTTCCAACATTTTGATCTATTTATATATAAGTCATCATCAGGGTTTTAATACACATGCATATTGAAATTATGTGTAGTTTTTTTTAAAAACATCAAAGCTGTTAAATACTCAAAACATGCACATATATTAATCCCTGAAGATGAAAACATGCACATATATTAATCCCTGAAGATGATCTATACATAAAATAGTCAGTTAATAAACAAAAGCTAAAAACTCTATAAATTTTAGTACTTTGATAACAGAAACAAAAAAGTATATATATAAAAATATAAAACATATATATAGTGATATATTTTATAAATGAAATTCAGTTTTTAAATCCCATTAAAATCTGCAGCCATGGTGTTTCAAATGCAACAGCCAATCAAAATTGATTGTGCAGGCTGAAAGAGCAATAGTATACTGTGAGAATTTCACCTAATCAAGACAATATGTACATATATATAACCATTAGAAACCAGTCAACACTTAGACAATCCCAATATAGATAACAATTAACAATCACAAACTGTTGTCAAGGTAATCTCCTTTTAACATATACTGTATATATATTGTAATGGGATGAGGGATTAGGGTGGTGACAAAACAAAATAAAATATTTCAATTAATGAAATTTACAAAAAAAAATATAATATTAAAATATGATAGTATTGTAGTGGTCTTTATACAAAAATATGTAAGAATAATTTATTTATTAAAGAGAGAGCATGAGATAGAAATATATCTCTGAGAAATCAGCCAGCTATTCCTCAGAACAACTACAAGTGTAATTATACATCCACCAGCATTATAATAAGTCAAAGTAAGTATGAGTAATACTTCAAATAATAACCATTCTAATAAGTCAAAGTAAGTATGAGTAATACTTCAAGTAATAACCATTCATCATCATGAATGATCAACAATACATCAATACAATAAATCCACAGTTCATCTTGTGACTAGATTGGAAATAGGACTTCTGTAGATCAGGCTAACTATTTAGCCCTTGCCAACTTGTGGCAGATTATTGAAACCATTAATTTGGATGCACAAACTAATTTACTCATCCAATCAGAATACCTATTAATAAAAAATCAGAAAAACAATAATGCTGGAACATTAAAACATGCTGATCATCATCAATGTTCTGGCCACTTGTACTGGCCAACTATAAATTTAACTTCTAATAAGACTAAGCTAAAATAAAATGTGAATGGGTTTTAAAGAGTATTCTCTTTTGCATCAACCAGGATAATGATTATCTCTGGATGCCCCAAAACATATCCCCATTTATAAATCAGCCATTATTGCACAAATCTAGCTCAGAAGAACACAAGCTCATTACTGTATGTGACCAAGAGATGATGGAAACAGATATTTTAAAAATAATTAGAACCACTGGAATAATTTCCATAATTGAACACAAGTTTATTAATAACAAAACAAAAAATGGTAGTAAGGTCTGGAATAAGGCTATGCATATCAATTAGGTCTTCTGATTTTAATGAATATACAATAATAACAAATTATCACATTGTGATTTATATATATGTGATTAATACCAAATTCAAGTTATTACATGGTGGCTTACATATATATGCCCACAGACACACAATTTATAATATATGATTAATATATTTCAATTGATATTCAATAATGACAAAAAATGGCTAAATTTTACATATATGTCCTATTTGACAAGCATTGAGATATATACGCACACATACATGTGTGGGCATAAAATTTCTAAACATTTGACTTGTTATAAAGTAAACATTTTTAGGTGTCCTTTCAAATCCACAAAACACATGGGTTTTCATATATGTCCCAATAGGTTTACTCAAAACAGACATATATAATCTGTGCACATATGTGCAGTACAATAATTGATTAATTATATAAATGAATTCATTTTCTATCATATTTGATAAAAGCAAAAATTCATTAATTTTTATAATAACATTCTATTTTGAATGTACATAAAATCCACATATATACTGGGTATCAATAATAAAATATATAAAAAAATCAGTTTATCAAATTTTGTTGCAGGTTACCTTTTTTTTTTTAAAAAAAAAAACAAAAAAAACATAGTTATGTTTTGACAGGTCAATTAAATTTAGATTATAGAATCGTCTATTAATCCTTTACTTTTTTATTTGTTTATATATATATTTTTTTAGTCTAAACAAAAAATATTTGCTGATATTTTTACCATGTCATTTTTTTAGGGAACTACTAAAAACAATTTCTTTAATAATACATGTAAAATTGTCTGTGGACTGTTCCTTTTTTTTAAGAATGTCTCTTAATTATTTTTTTTAATAAATGAAATATAAAATTGTTTTTAGAATTAAAAATAAAAATTTCAAAACGTCTTTTTGTTTTCTCTATAAATGATTTTAAATAATCGTTATACTTTATATATCTCACTTTATAGAATATTTTAAAATGGATTATTAAAAAATAACTTATTTTAAATTTTGTTTATGTTATATATAATGCTACTCACCATTATATATACATTTATCTGTGCTTCTCTCTGCATATAGACATAGCAGCATATGTTTAACTACTTTCAGCTGAGGTTTCTCTTGAGTAAGCTGGTAGACTGGCTTGTCTCATTAAAAAAGGTATAATCCAGGTATTATCATCATCAGGTAAGAGTATAATTTAGGTATGATTGTTGGCATGGATCAGTTCCCTTCTGGCTAGGATTGGTCCAGGAAAGTTAGCTGGTTTTTCAGAACACATTTGTAGCTTTGAATATCAAAACAAAGAAGTGGGTCATTTTGCTCCATGTGAATTCATACTCCATTTTTGAACTGTAGAGCAACTGTTTTCTTGCATTCTTATATCTTTGTGCATAACTTTACTAGCCATCGCTGCAGCTAGCTTTACTGTTGTCATTCTCTGCTATAGTTACCAACAAACTGCTGCCAACTCTTCACAAAATATTTTAGCCATTTTTGCAGTTATCTATGAGCCATATGCTTTTCTAAATATTAAAACCAGACTCTTCTGGTCAGTGCTTATGGAAACTACAAGCCAAACTAAACTGATATTTTTATCAGTCCTTTTATAGAATCATCTGAGTTGACAACAGCACATTGCAGACTGTTTTAAATCTGACTAATCCTTTTTACTCTTGACATGATAAAAACACCATAACTGTTTTCAATCTGTCTTGATTAAAACCAATTGTAATCCCTCCAAAAGCATTTTTAATTAAAAAGTACATTTTGGAAATTTTATCAGTTTAACTAATTAAAAAGATTTCAAAATAGATAATGAGATGCATACAAGCATTAATTAAAAAATAGATATTTTATACAAGTTTTAATTAAACAATTTCAAAAACAGACCCTGCTTGTTTTTAAATTTCAAAATCAGAATAATATGATTTATTTCAACCTTTTTTAAAAAAATATTTATTTTATAATAAAATTATGTTCAAAATTCAGAATTATTTTACCCTTTATAGGATTGTTATTCTCATTGAATGTAGGAAATATCTACTAAATATTTTTGTCAATGTTTATTTCTACTTTTCCTTTTCTTTATATATATATATGCACACACACAATTATGTTTCTGTGTGCCATGTAACCCAACAGGTTACAACATATATATATATATATATAATGATATATAGATCAGGCTATATTGTTATCACATTTATATTGTTATTATTTTTACCAGAGGATGCCATTTGATGAAAAAGTTGTTTTAAGCTGCCTTGAACTATACCATGTTAATGGAGAGATATCCATATGAAGAAATGGTAATACCAGCAAAATAACATCAACACTCAATTTCAATAATCATCCATAGTTATTTTCTCTTTAATAGCTCACTCAGATAAAAAAATTATTTATTGCCATGATGGAATAGATAGCATTCCATTTAAATAAACAGGTCATTATATATATAATTTATGGACCAGTCATTCAAACCTACAAAATAAGCCACAGTATTTTTTTGAAGTAAAATTATTGAATTGAAACAATAAAAGTCTTAGAAAAAAATTTTTTTTAGTCCATAACTCTTTGTAAAAGCATCATATTTAGTTGCTTTAAGGATTGCTATGTGAAAAAAGCAATATTCTATTGCTGAAAACATAATTAAGCATGTTTAATGGACGTGTTCTGAAATCTTAGGTACAGTTTCTGGAGACAAAATGAAAACTTCACTACTATCCAATGATACTATTCAATGCAGATTTAGTTAATTAGTGACTGATGTAGTAATATAAATTTATTCAAAAGTAAGCAAATCATTTTCACAATTTAAATAGATAAATTTACAAATGTTAACAATGGAATCATACTTTTATATTATATTCATTATGTTAATTATAAAATCAATGATGTAAAAAAATTTTTTGGTGTGTTGAACTTGTCATCAAGAAAATGGGTATATGTTCTGTATTTAATTGTATTCTGTCAATAAAATTTGTTTTAAATAAAATTTGCATATGTCTCAATGTTTTTGTGGGTTATTATTATCTAGACTAGTTTGGATATATTTAAAGCAATTGATAATTACATCGAAAAGAACTCACTTAATTGGAAAAATTGTGTTTTTTTATGTACTGACAGAGCAATTGGAAAACATTGAGGAGTTGCAAAATAAATACTATGAGCATTTAGCTGCTAAAAAATTGGCTCCTGATTTGAGTAATGTTTTTACTCAATTAAAATAATAAATTATGTTAAATGCAATGCACTAAATCCAAAACTATTTTTAAGTTTATGCAATGAAATGGGATCTGAACATGAAAATTCACTGCTTCAAACAAAAGTACTGATGGTTGTTGTCGAAGGAAAAAAACTGAAACATTTCTAAAAATAAAAAATTCAGAATTGAGAAATGTTTTTCATAACAATTGGATTGCTAAACTTGCTTACTTGTCGTCTACAATCAAATAGTAGTGCTTTTGATTTATGGAATAAAATTGAGGCATTAAAAAAAGTTAAAACTATGGCATTGGCATGTAGAACTAAAAAATTATGACATCTGTCATTCATTTTTAGAATTAATAATATAAATATCAAAGAATTGAAAAATGCTTTTTATGGACATTTAAAAGGACTTTGCTATGTGTTTGATAAATATTATCAGGAAGAAGACATATGGAAAGGCAATATGTGTTTTAAAATCCATTTATTGAACAAAAAAATAACTTAACTGATTTGGAACAGGAAAAATTAAAACATCATATAACAATCTTTTCTTATGCTCACACAAGCTGTTAAAACAATAGTAATTTTTTACACTATAGTGTAAGCTATAATAATTAACAGATATTAGAAGCTTTTGCATCTTAATTCTTATCCAGTGCTTTTTCATCCAATATCTTCAAACCAGTTTCTAGCTTGCAACTTTCAACAGTGAGAAGCCTTGGATCTGAAAGCAGTGCACCTGGGTTTTTTAATCTAATGCATTCCTCCAGCTCCTATCTTTTACCTTTTTGGTTAACTATAAAACTATCAACTCAAAATAAAAATATAATATTTTTAATCAATTCTAGACAAAAAGATAAAGGTGACTATGGTCATTAAAAACCAAGGTCACCAAAGTATATGGATATTGAACTCACACAAGCAAATTTGCTTGGATTGAAAACATTACTGTGTTTTTATTTTGGCTGATAGCTTTATAGTTAACCAAAAAGCTAAAAGGTGGGTGCTGGAGGGTTGAATTAGATCCAAAGATCCTCACTGACGAAAACCATAAGCTTGAAACTAGTGTGGTGGATATGTTATTGGATAAAGATTAAAATGCACAACTTTCTAGCATCTATTGATAACTATAGCTTATATTAGATGGCTTCATTGCATTGAGAAATTTGCTACTATTTCAACAGCTTGTGTAAGATAAGTGCTCATGTGACGTTTTAATAATTTTATGATGATACAATCATATATGATGATCCATTTATAGCAGCAATAAATAATGATGATTTTGGAGAAACTTTGTAAATTCATTAGATGCCTGCAATATTCTACAATATATCAGAAATACTCAGATAAAATATCTTCTGGAAAGTTCACCTTTCATTCATCCAAAAGTCACTTAGTATAAAAATTCCAGTAAAGACAATGTGAGTTATTAATGTGAAAAAATACTCATATAGAGTTTAAATATAAAATTTAATAATATTTATTGTACCAAGTATACTTTCAATGCTTTCACATCATATTCATGGATAGTCTTCTGAGAACATTAATTTTTGTTTTCAGATTTGAATGTTATAGTTTTCGGTTCATTTCCGGTTCACTTTGTGTAATGAACAATGCCTTTTTTAATTTACGTTTGCAATCACTTCTCTCTTTACAAACAACTTTAAAGTTATTCGATAATTTCTAATTAAAGCATACAATTGTTAGATTATCATTATCAGTTCTAGAAATCAATCATTTTATATCAATTACATTGGAAAAATCATAATGGATTAATCTGTATATATGAAATTTAACCGATCGATTTTAAGAAAACCGGATACATCTACATCTACAAAATCATAATAGATTAACCTTAAATTATAAATATAACAAAACTGATTTTTATTTCAATAAAAGGAGACAAGTCTTGCATTGGTGGTCGAGAGGTCAGTGCAACTGCCTTACAAGCAGTTGCCTGGGTTGCGGGTTCGCGTCCCGGCCGATGCGAGGACACTTGAAAAAAAAAAAAAAAGGAGACAAGATAAATGTATAAAATTCCAAAACCATGATTTAAATTAAAAACTTTTATCTTTTTTGAGATTTATAATTAAGATTTAAAATTATCATGGTTTTGGAATTTTATACATTTATCTTGTCTCCTTTTTTTTTTTTTCAAGTTTAAACATTCTGCTGTGTTTTTGGGAAGTTAACGATCTCAGCTGAAAACCCAATTGATTAACTTAGAGTTGAAGACAGTTTTACGATCTTAAGGCTAATTTATTTGTTACATGTTGTGTGTTATCATACAAAAAAAAATGTCTAAGCTTAAGACAATAATATGTGCATAAGGAAAAACAGCAACAAATTCAGAAATATACATATAATTAAAGTCTCTTAAAAAAAAAGTTTGGTTACTCACGGCAATGAAAAATAAGACATCTGTTCTCCCATAAATATTTTACTCCCAGAATATTTTAATGTTTTCTTCTCACGAGTCACTTTTATGTCCCATTTATTTTCTCCTTCCGTATAGCTTAATTTCACTATTTACTCCAAACAGTCAGGTTGGTTAAACGTAAATTTATCCGTAGATAATAAATGGTTCCGTGACAATTTGTTATAACCTTTGGTTCCATGTGTGGCTATACATTATGACATCTTGGTCATGTCTGTTCTCATTTTTCTTTTTCTTTTTTTCCCGTTCTCGTAAAACCGGACGTTTCTAGAGTCAATGTCTCCGTATTCTATACCTCCCTTCACTCTAGAACATAGTCCTTTAATCTTTCTGGCAGCCTATGTTCACGGTGAACTCTTGGTGCAGGTGTCCCTTCATCTTGTTGGGTTGGCCTGCTATCAGTGTCATGTATCGGGTCCGTAACTTCCAGTACCCTATCCATCTGGTCTGGTTTGTTTTGGCGAAACTCTTCCTGTGTTATTTGTGGCAATACTTCCTTTTCTTCTTTAGGTTAGATGTCTCATTGACTGACATTTCCAATGGTTTCTGAGATATCCATTCAAGCACACGGAGATCTCCTTAAGTGGTCTATGTGTTTATGGACAGATGGACCATTCTCTAGTCTTATTTGGTAAATTGTCCTTGATTTCGCACTTATGATAGTTCCAGGTAGCCATCTCTTCCTTAGTATATCACGCACCCAGACTGGATCATTTCTTTTGAACCATTTCAAGTATTTATGGAAATCACCTTCCGGTTCTCTCTTAGTTCTTTCCTTTTGGGGTAAAATGGTTGACATGTGTGTGCGAAACATTCTGTCGAATAACAACAGTTTGGCCGGTGATTTACCATCTTTAGACCTTGGCAAAAAATGTTGGAAGAACATGATTTCCAGCAATGCCTCCTCCATCCTGGTCTTGCTTGTTTTCTTCAGGTCCTTTTTTAAACACTGGACTGCCTTCTCTGCCAAACCATTTGATGCAAGGTGGTATGTCGATGCAAAAATGTGATGTATCCCTCTTTCTGTCAGGAAGTCTCCAAAACTGGTGGAGGTAAAGCTTGTTCCATTATCCGATACCAATATCTCGGGGTATTCATGCGTGGTAAATATCTCTTGGAGAGCCCTTTCGCTACATGTCGAGTTTGCCGACCTTAACAAATGGTATTCCATTCAATTGCTGTATACGTCCACCACCACCAAAACAATTTGTCCCTCTATAGGCCCAGCATAATCAATGTGGATCCGTTCCCAGGGTTTGTTTGGTTCTATCCAAGAGCTCAGTGTTTTTCTTGGCAGGTTTGCCTCGGCTTGGCAACTGTGGCACTGTTCCACCATCTCTTCGATCTCTTGGTCAATTCCTGGCCACCACACATATGAGTGTGACAAAGCTTTCATTCTCACTATTCCCAGGTGTCTGACATGGAGTAGTCTTAAGACCTGGGCACAACCTTCTATCGGTATGAATACACGATCTGTCCTGGTGATACAACCATTACAGGTTGAGAGGGTTTGACTGGCATTCCAGATAGCTATATGAAGATTGTCAGGAAGGTGGCTTGGCCATCCTTCCTTTATCCAAGTCCTCATTTGGCAACATCCCGGATCACTAGCTGTCCACTCCGCTATTTTTGCACTATTTACAGTATTGTTCAACTTCACCACTTCCAATAGATTCACTTCCATGAATTCACGTGGTCTATTCACCTTCAGTGGTAGACGCAATAGGGCATCAGCATGAGGTATGTCCCTTCCCAGCTTGTGTACTAGTGTATAATCATATGCTGCCAGTATATTAATCCATCTTAGCATTCTCTGGCTGCTATTTTCGGGTGTTTTGTTGGTCTTACCTAATATGCCTAATAGTGGGCAATGATCAGTGCATAAGGTGAAATTTCGTCCATAGATGTACTGATAAAATTTCTTTACTGTGAAAATGATAGTGAGGGATTCTTTGTTCATCTAGTTATAGTTCGTTTCCACAGGCAATAGGGTACGGGAAGTATAGGCTATCGGACGTTTTTATCAAGTGTGATATGACAGCTCCAATCCCATATTCCGAAGTGTCTGTGGTTACTATAAATCCTTGGTTGCCTGGAAAACAGCTTGGTGTTCAACCTTCCACTTCCAGCATTGACCCTTGCATAATGAGGCATAAAGGGGTTTTAGCTGATGAGCCTTTCCCTTCAAAAAGGTATTGTAGAAGGTTAGCATTCCCAGAAATGCTTGTAAGTCTTTTACATTTCTTGGTACAGGAGCATTTTTTATCGCAGCGACCTTCTTGGGATTAGGACATTTTCCATTTTGATCAATAATATGTCCCAGGAACTTTATTTCTCTCGTGGACCAAATGCTCTTAGTGGTATTTATTCTGATTCCCACTTTTTCCAATCGGTCGCATATGGTAAGCACGCGTTTCTTCAGTTCGGTTTCTGATTTAGCATAAATCAGTAGGTCATTCAGGTAGGGGATCACCCCCTCCATATTCCACTTTATTTGATCTATTTTAGCTTGGAATATATTGGGGGCTGTCATGATTCCATATTGTAGCTTATTGCACTGGAAAAGACCGACATGAGTACAGAGAGTTAGTATTTTTGCAGACCTATCAGTGACTGAGATTTGATGAAAAGCGACCTCAAATCTATCTTAGCAAAAACTGCAGCTTCCTGGAGTGATGCCACTATTTCTGTGACATTCGGGACTAAATACACACTTTTTTTTAGGTATTGATTTACAGTAAACCTGTAATCCCCACAGATCCGTAAACTCCCATCTGGCTTTGTGACTATCACAATTGGAGTGACCCAATCTGAACTTTCCACCGGCGACAACACCCCTTCCTTTATTAGGGCTGACAGACTTTCTTCAACCTTTGCTCTTAGTGCAAATGGAACCTTCCTGGATTTTCTTGCTACCGGTTGAGCCTCATCCATAAGTTCTATGTCTACTGGGTCTATCTTCAGTATTCCTATTTTTTCCTCAAATATCCTTGGGAATTTCTGTCACATTACATTTTCTAATTTTACAGTTTTAATCACTTGTATGGATATGCCCAGTGGGCAGAACCAGTTTTGGCCCAGTAAGGGTTTTATGTACTTTTTGACTATGTACAAAGGCAAAATTTTGCTTTTGTGATTTAATTTCACTAGGACCGAAATTTTTCCACAAATTTGGACATTGTTTCCATTTACATCAGTGGTGATAACATTAGTCTTATCCAAATTTAGTTTCGACTTTGATATGGTGTTAATTTTTTCCCAGTCTTTTATTGACAGGATGGATAGCCCTGCCCCACTGTCTATCTCCATCGTCACTTTTACATTTATTATTCTGACATCCAGCACTATTTCTTTGCTCAGGTTTGTCTCACATTTCTTTATTTCTGCCCTCCTTGTCACTTCCATTCTCTTATCAGTTCTGTATTGGTTTCCATCCCTGTTTCTGCAAACGATCGCCATATGGCCCTTAATGCCACAAATCCGGCATTTCAAAGTTCTATTCTTACGTGTCCTTTTCATGTGTCCTTTCATACCACAACAATAACAGCTAAAAGACTCTCTTGACATCTGTGGTTGTGTTTCCAATGGTTTTAGTTTACACACATCTGTCATGTAATTTTTTTCTTGGATTCCCTCTCGAAATTCTCTTGCATTAATCACCAGGGTCTCGTGAGCCACACATTTTGCAATCACTGCATTATAATCAATCTCTATTTCACTGAGTAGTTGTTTAATTCCCTTGCATTAATCACCAGGGTCTTATGAGCCACACATTTCACAATCACTGCATTATAATCAATCTCTATTTCACTGAGTAGTTGTTTTCTCAGATTGTGGTCCATCATGCCATATAGGAACTGGTCTAGGAGCATGTCATCTGTCTGGGAATGCACAGTCTCATGCTAATGTCTGCAATGTGAAGTTATATTCCAAATAGCTTTCATGTGTGTTTTGTTTTCTCATTCTGAATCTCAAATGAGCGACTCTTTTTGTAATTGCTGGTTGAAAATAATTTGTGAGTTTTTCAACTAATAGCTTATACGGTATTTGCTCTGGAGTTTTGTTCCCGGCCAACTGTTTAGCAATCTGAACTACGTCTATTCCAGTGAAATACAACAATGTTGAGATTTTAGTTTCATCATCCTCGACTTTATTTAATCTCATATATCTTTCTATTTGTTTGACGTAGAGGGTCCATCCCACCGGGTTTCCTATTTCAAAATTTCTTAATATGTGTGAGGGTACTGCCATTTTATATCTCTTCTGATGTATTAACTTTTCCCAAATCACGCACAAAAAACAACCTCTGATCTAACATCCTGTCGACTGTGCCATCTGCTGTGTTTTCGGGACGTTAACAATCTCAGCCGAAAACCCAATTGATTAACTTAGAGTCGAAGACAGTTTTACTTTTTTAAGGCTAATTTATTTGTTACACGTTGTGTGTTATCATACAAAAAAAATGGCTAAGCTTAAGACAATAATATGTGCATAAGGAAAAACAGCAACAAATTCAGAAATATACTGTACCATTTATTTATGTGTATGGTACAAATTACTATTTAATATTGTGTATCATTTAAATAAAAAAAGAGAGAACCCGATCTTTAATTTTTTTTTGTAATATAATGTTGTTTTAAGAAAATGTACAGTGAAAGTTTAATTTTTCTTTTTTTTAATATAAGTTAACTAAAATAAATTCAATGTTGGAAAGTGCATACTGAATAATTGATTCAAATAGTGAAAGAAAATTCCAGATTGCTATCAGAAAGTCAGACTTTCTGATAGTAATTAAAAATGGCAGAAATTCTTAATGAGAAAACAGACTTTGTAATAAAAAAAAGGAGAATAATGTAGAAGTTTATAAAATAGAACAAAAGGAAAAAAGGAATATGCACAGAACTTCTAAAAAGAATCTGGGAATATAAAAGGAGCCGACAGATTTGAAAAGTGTCTTTGTCTTGTTGTTCCAGAGAGTGTTGACAATTTGAAGTGTCTCGTATTTTTTTTATATAATGTGTCCACTTAGATATGAACTGAAACCGCTCTCCATGAGTGAGTAGAACTCTATTGTTTGCCGACACTTTCTCTCAGGAAAAGTCACCTAGATCGTCATCTGGCTCTACCTAAATTTGATTGGAGGTTTGGAAAAAGTAAAACTAAAAAACAACTACTGCGGTATACCCACTAACTGGATTGGATGTCGGAGGATCAATGACCTACTTAAATATCAACTTACCGGTAAGTTAATGGCCATAACTTTTACATAAAGCTTTATGAATAGAGAGTTGAATGAAATGTTATCCCATGATTTTTTTTGGTCGAAAGATTTGCGAACTGAGAAGTGAATTAAACTGTTACCATGGAAAAATAAGGAACCAAATAGTTATTACTTCAATATTGGAATCAAATTATTAAATTCATATGCACAATACTTCCCAATATTATAATTTTGTCTTAATCATAAATATTAAATGTTTGACGGGCTAGAATAAATCTTTATTATTAGCTTAACTTTCATTGTACATGTATAAAATTAATGTTATTCTATTTAAGTTTTATATTTAGTTATTTAAATTCAAATTAGTATACAAATTACCTTTGCTAAATAGATTTATTTATTTTTAATTAAGTAAAAGGGGAATATCTTCTACTTAAAGGGAATTTTAATCCGGATCGTATATTTATTACTTTACGAGTTATAATATGTTCGATGCAGGCTCAGTAAGTTTAAGACTCTGGCGCCCTCATGTAGAAATTAAAAACTGATCCAGCTCACAATTGTACTCGGAAATAATTCTAGGCCGAGCTGATCAAGAAAGATAGTTATGTTTTTAGAATAATAATGAAACGTTCTTTTTTTTTTTTAAATAAAATAAATGAACATTTATTTTTCTTTTACATAACTTGATCAACTTGCTCATTTATAATGCATATAGAGGCCTAGAAATATGGTAAATGTTACAATGGCTTGCCCAACTCAGGCTTACGAAAGAAAAAAAAAACCACGACCTGAGAAAATTTAAAAACGGCATAAAATTGAGAATTTAATGTCCGTAGCCGGAAAATAAATATGACCACAAATAGTGCGCAAGTCTAAAAAGTTATTGCGTATGATTACGAAAGTTTTTTTTTAAGAATATAAGATTTGAAATAAGACTGTTGGAATAAAATAATAGCTTATAAATTAAATAATAAATAAATCCGATCAAAGGTTAGCAATGACAGTAAAGGTAGAGAGGGATGGGAGATTATAGGGTGATAAAAGAGAGGGGTGTCGGTGAACGAATTTATTAGCAAAATAAAATATTGAATTTATATCGTAACAATTGATAAAGTTAAGATTTTGTTTACTATAGCAAAATTAAGTAACACGGCCATATATGAAATTGAGAAGTAGTAAAAATATACAAAATATGGCAGAAGGTGAGAAAGAATTAAAAGAGGGCATGGAACCCTTAATAAGAAAACTATTATACGAATGCGTGATGGAATTCAAAGAAGATATAAAAAAGAAATGGCAGAGATGGTCAGAGAATTGAAAGAAGAAATAAGGGTAGAGATTAAAGAAATGAAAGAAGAGTTAATAAGGGTAGTAGATGAGAAAATAGCTAAAGGGTCACAGAGCACAGAAGTGATAGAATTGAGATCCGATAAACAAGAAAGCCAAGAGATAAAATTCATAGAAAATAGAGAAAATGTGCTGGGTGCAGTAAACCCCTTTTTGAAATTAAAAATTTTCCATGGACAAGATGGAGAATCACCCATGGAACACCTAAATAGCCTGCAGGGGTACTTCACGATAAACCCCAAGTCAGAGTACTGTAACAGTCAGAATCGTCTATCTTGCTAACACACTGCAGAATTCAAACCCCAGACATGAAACTGAACATTCTAGGAGGGGTTGCCTTCTAGATATACTAAGTTCAAATCTAAAGCCCAAATTACACAGCGCCATCTACGTGACAACGCATCTGATGCCACTACTAGTATGACCTTTGACTGGTGCCTGGTAGTCAGGGAAAAACAAAAGACTATACTAAAAGAAGTTTGGGTGGCTAATTAACGTCTATGGATTTACAAAAGAAATAAAGAAAATATATATATATAGACCGAGACAGTGATAGGAATCAAATAAAATAAGAGATCAAATTTAGTTTTAAATAATTTCACAAAATTTATTTAAATAAAATATATATATAACGCCACTGTCTGCTTATATGAGACAGGGACGCGTATTAAATAATTGTTGGCATTATATTCCCACAACTGACAAAAAGACTTTAAAACAAAGTGATATATTCTATTCCTCGGGTTAATAGCATTACGATAATGTGCTTGACGAGACAGGAACATGTGCGAGGTGCTTTGAGTAATTATACAAGTTTAAGAAAATATTTGAAAATTAAGTGTTCTAAAATATTTATTGATTTCAAGAATAGCACGGACAAAAGCTTACTAAGCATCAAAGTGGGAATGTGATCAAAGGATTTATTTGAGAATAATAATAATAAAGTTGCATTGGGAGGTCAGTATTGCTGATAATGAATTTATTAAAGTTGGAGAGTGTGACACGTTTAAGTCACGGATGCTTTGTAAAATAAATATAAAGTAAAACAATATTGAAGATCCGGAATAATTACGGAGGGCATCTCGCCGCTAACCCATAGGAAAGTATTTTGATGAACAGCTGAAACTTAGCGACTGGGTGACGATTGCGTTTAATTCCCAGGTGTGTCATTTGTGAACACACTCTGCCTGGAAACTTGCAATAAGCGAAAAGAACGGACTTTGCCATGTAAAGAATCCTTGGAAAAATAAAACAAAGTGGTCTCAACAACCAATTCATTTACCAGCAATACAAGACTAGTGTATATAAAACTTACTGAATGGGTTTTACTCGGATTAAGAGAAATGCCCAATCAAATTCCCCGAAATTCATTTAAAAGGGTCCGCACATTCTCAACGTCAATGATGAACTTTATAATTAAAGTAGAACACCGTAATTAAAATAGGAAAATGCATGCTTGCGGGTTTGAAAAGTAAGTATAGATTTATATATGCAATCATGCATTAGGGGACACATTTAATCATTAACCTCGCACACACTCTCATATTAGATTAAAATTAATAACATGTAGATTTTAAACTATGTGATTATATTATATATTAAAGAATAGAATCGCCCTCGAACGAGTGAATTGCAAGATAATAAAATTGGAAAATTATAAATTTAAAATATGCCTTAATAGCGGCGTCTTACTTTCAATAAAGGGAATAGTTCACTCGGTTAAAGACGATTCTGACACATTATCATAATAAAATAACAGAAAGCTTTATAAATAGAAAATATTAACCCAAGGATAGAGCAAAACGGTTGATTATATTATATTAACACGTTAAAGAAATATATAATGAAGTTATGTGAAATATAAGGAAAACAATTTTAAATAGCTATAGCATGTTAGTTATCACAAGAGCTCTTGGGTTAATTTAGGGTTACCTCTGGAGAAGCATTTAGGTAGATTGATGGTCGGCAGGTTTTTATATAATTTAACAGCAAAATCTGGAAATGTTCATATTTTTGGCAGCAGCAGCAGCAGTTCCAGAGTTCCCTGTGTGATAACTTCCGATGGTCTACGGCAGTAGATGACCATTCCAGAGAGAAATAGCCTTCTCACGCTCTACTCTGTCATGTCAAGATTTACAAATTACTAGAATAAAACTCAGAATGATTTCTCTTAGAAACATTAGAAAAAAAACTCGAGAACAAAAGAAAACCCTTCTTTTTATAGTAGACGTTAACAATAGAACTGCCCTGGAACATTACAAAAATATATCGGACTTATCAGCTGTAATTGAATCTATCCCAATGTCTAAAGGAATTCAACATTAATTAATTTCTTTTGTTAATTTCCCTGTTGACATTCGGATTACAAACTAGATTTAATTAAAAATTACTTTTATTAATTAAAGAAAACCTTAAGTGGACATCTGCTGTTTTTAGATAAAACTTATATAATATTAGCTAATTAAACTATTGTCCCTCATTTATTTTAAAGAAATATTTGGAATGACTTTTATTAAATTAAATGAAAATTATTTTACTTTTAACTTGCAATATTTGAATCTATTTACTAAACGAATATTTACTAAATGAATTTTATTTTAAATCAAAATATATTACGACGGTAATATATTTGTAAATAGATTCAAACAAAATAACTTTAAGAATTTATAATTTTGATATGTTTTAAAATGCATATCATAGTGTGTGCGCAATTACGACTTATATAACCTACTTTTTAATAAATCAAAATTATGTTAACATATACATAATCTATAATCTTTTATTTATTTGGGAATGACTTATATATATATAATACGAGCATTGTACTCATGGTTTAAAATTAGGCGGGATTTTTGGTATATAAGCGTATTGCAGACACACTACGATAGATTGGGGTTCAAACTAAGGTATGAGGGTAGGAAATAGGTAAGAAAAGGTGAAACGAAGATCTGCAAAGCAGACCTTACTGTTTCAGTACATTAAGCTAACGTTGGCAATTAATCATTTACAAGAGATGGCGCAAACTTGGTGGGAATCCTTGTTTAAAAAACCGAAGAACTTTATGCAGTATGGCCAAATATTAATCAAATGTTATTGGAACGAGGACCATCCAAGAAAGAATTAAGAATAAAGTGGCACAAGAGAAATGCAGAGAAGAGCGTTATGTACCATTTTTTTGGAAACAAGTAGCGCAACTACGAGCGCTGACAGAGTGCAAATTGACAGAGAAGCAGATTATCAAGATTATGTGGAAAAATTTTCTCGATCCCGTAGGGCATCTGTTGATAAGTACTGGATGTGAGACAGTAGAGAGAATGGTGGAATTACTTAGCACTTTTGAGAATGACAAGGCTGGAGAAGAGACGAGTCCTAAACACCTCGACAAAATACCGAACCAGAAGGGTCGACTACAACTGAACTCTATGGTGTTGACTGATAGTTCTGGAAATCAACAGAAAGATAAGGGGTCCCTAACTAAAAATAAAGGGATGGGAATCTGTGCAAGACCTCCATCACCAGACAAAAAGTTTAGGAGTGAAAATAAATACAAGAGAGAAGACCTTGATGTAAAATGGAGAGACTGGTGCAAGCAACACAGAGGGGGGGGTTCGATCCCTATCACCTTCACCATCAAACAGTTATAGCGATATATAACATTGAGAGATAAACTGGGCCGGATGACACCCTGCAGATTTCGGATATGCCTCTGGAGAAACGAAAACAAAAAAGTAATATGAAAACATGCAGCAACTAGAATATTAAAATATGTATATATATATTTACATGATTTACATAAAGAAAAACATGATCGCGGCTGATGTAGACGTAAGTCACAAGTATTTGACCGGGTAGGTGGTTACTGAAGAGGGGAAAAAGCATAGTCCTGAGTCCTAGTATGCAGAATATAACATAAGACCGTCTTTAAATGCTCATCAGTCTATTTCTAGCAGAGATCCTGATAAATGGGGAGGATGGACCAGGTTGCCACGAGCCTGTAAGACTCGAAACGATGAGCAATGCTCGTTTGTGCTTATAACTTGGGCTTCTTATCGTTACTATTACGTTTAAGTGGAAAGGACACAGATGAATGTGGAAATATTTTGCATTCCCGCCGTGTTAGACCTAAAAGTAGGCGTTAAAGCCGAACGTCGCTTGTTGAATGAGTCTACAAAATATATCAGCGTGCTAATAAAAAAAAAAAAACAACAACACACGAATATGGACATAAAGACTTATGAAGAATAAAATTAGTTTAAACCCCTAATTTTATTCTCATTCTCCTGCCCTGGTGGTATTGTACCATTTATTTATGTATATGGTACAAATTACTATTTAATATTGTGTATCATTTAAATAAAAAAAGAGAGAACCTGATCTTTAATTTTTTTTTTGTAATATAATGTTGTTTTAAGAAAACGTACAGTGAAAGTTTAATTTTTCTTTTTTTTAATATAAGTTAACTAAAATAAATTCAATGTTGGAAAATGTATACTGAATAATTGATTCAAATAGTGAAAGAAAATTCCAAAGGTAAAAGATTGCTATCAGAAAGTCCGACTTTCTGATAGTAATTAAAAATGGCAGAAATTCTTAATGAGAAAACAGACTTTGTAATAAAAAAAAGGAGAATAATGTAGAAGTTTATAAAATAGAACAAAAGGTAAAAAGGAATATGTGCAGAACTTCTAAAAAGAATCTGGGAATATAAAAGGAACCGACAGATTTGAAAAGTGTCTTTGTCTTGTTGTTCCAGAGAGTGTTGAGCAATTTGAAGTGTCTCGTATTTTTTTTTATATAATGTGTCCACTTAGATATGAACTGAAACCGCTCTCCATGAGTGAGTAGAACTCTATCATTTGCCAACACTTTCTCTCGAGAAAAGTCACCCAGATCGTCGTCTGGCTCTACCTAAATTTGATTGGAGATTTGGAAGAAGTAAAACTAAAAAAAACAACTACTGTGGACTACCCACTAACTGAATTGGACATCAGAGGATCAATGATCTACTTAAATATCAACTTACCGGTAAGTTAATGGCCATAACTTTTACATAAAGCTTTATGAATAGAGAGTTGAAAGAAATGTTATCCCATGATTTTTTTGGATCGAAAGATTTGCGAACTGAGAAGTGAATTAAAGTGTTACCACGGAAAAATAAAAAACCAAATAGTTATTATTTCAATATTTGAATCAAATTATTAAATTCATATGCACCATACTTTCCAATATTATAATTTTGTCTTAATCATAAATATTAAATGTTTGATGGGCTAGAATAAATCTTTATTATTAGCTTAACTTTCATTGTACGTGTATAAAATTAATGTTATTCTATTTAAGTTTTATATTTAGTTATTTAAATTCAAATTAGTATACAAATTACCTTTGCTAAATAGATTTTTTTTTTTTTAATTAAGTAAAAGGGGAATATCTTCTACTTAACGGGAATTTTAATCCAGATCGTATAATTATTACTTTACGAGTTACAATATGTTCGACGCAGGCTCAGTGGGTCTAACGACTCTGGTGCCCTCATGTAGAAATTAAAAACTGATCCAGCTCACAATTGTACTCGGAAATAATTCTAGACCGAGCTGATCAGGAAAGATAGTTATGTTTTTAGAATAATAATGAAACGTTCTTTTTTTTTTAAATAAAATAAATGAACATTTATTTTTCTTTTACATAACTTGATCAACTCGCGCATTTATAATGCATGTAGAGGCCTAGAAATACGGTAAACATTACAATACATATAATTAAAGTCTCTCAAAGAAAAAGTTTGGTTACTCACGGCAATGAAAAATAAGACATTTGTTCTACCACAACTATTTTACTCCCAGAATATTTTAATGTTTTCTTCTCATGATTCACTTTTACATCCCATTTATTTCCTCCTTCCGTATAGCTTAATTTCTCTATTTACTCCAAACAGTTCAGGTTGGTTAAACATAAATTTATCCATAGATAATAAATGGTTCCGTGACAATTTGTTATAACCTTTGGTTCCACGTGTGGCTATACGTTATACCATCTTGGTCATGTCTGTTCTCGTTTTTCTTTTTCTTTTTTTCCCATTCCCGTAAAACCGGACGTTTCTAGAGTCAACATCTCCGTATTCTACACATTCCTACTGAAATTTTTTTTCCATGTGGCATAGCATCAGCCGGGGAGCAAACCCACTAACCTGGAACAACTACTTGTAAGGCAGATGTGCTGACATTTTTATTTGATTACTTAAATAAAAAAATTTTTTTACAAATATATATTAACACATATACATGAATTAGGTCTTGCATGTATTTATATGGAATATCATTTCAATATATATATTTCAAGATATTGTGATAACGCATACGTTTGATATATATGAAGTTAATATTTAAAAAATAAATAAATAAAAATAATTAGTGTATATGTACTTAAAAATATACAATATGAGCTATATTTGTTTTATTCATTTGGAAGAAAAAAAAGAACTGGGTGTTTCAAAATTGTATAAGTGTGAGAGAGAGATTGGTCTGACGAATGATTATAATTTGACTGAGTTAAAGTGAAAGGTGCATTGAGATAAATATAACTAACTGTTGGATATATAAATATAATAATAGTACCAATTCAATTGTAACTCAAATTAGTTGGATTAAAAAGCTGTATAGTCAAGAAATTAATAAAGACAACTTAATCAAAGACTCTAATAGATTTATTATTAAAATTTGATATTGTCATGGGTGTATGCATGGATATCGCATAACTTAAATTATATTGGTTTAACAAATTAAAAAGTAAATGGGTCTATAAAGTCACTGATGCTAATGAATATTTTTTATAAATACTTTATAAATTATAATTCCACTTCCATTGCTAAAAGGAGGTTGCCTTGGCAACAGTTTGAAATTTTTGATTGTTATCTACATTGGGATTGTCCAAGTGTTGACTGGTTTCTAATGGTTAAATTATAATTAGTAAAGTGATGACCAGTAAAATGTAAGGAAAGAAAGAGAAATTAGTTAAGTTTTATTGCAGCAAATGAATTTGGATTAATATATACAAGCACTTTAAAACGCTAGGTGAAGTAGCTGTTAATGGCAAACAATTAAAATAAATCAATGTAGGCTATACGCTTTCGGGGTGTTATCCCTCATAATCATAGCCAAAATAGATTTTAAATTATTGTTGTGATATTGTTAAATGGTAATGTATGCAAATGCTTATGTAAATTAATCAACTTGTCCATTTTCTGGAGATAACAAAGCATGTGTCGTGTCTATTAATAGCGTTATTGTCATTGATGTAGTTAAAGCTTTACTTCATTAGCATTTGAAATCAATTTATTTATAGATGTGCTCTGCACCAGATAATGAAGCTAGTAAACATAAGTAAAATTATCAAAAGTTACCGCCAAGTGCTTTCAGGACAGTTTATAGTCCCATATTCATAGCTACTTGTGTTTAGTTAAGAACTGTAATATTAATGCAATAGACTTATCAATAACACTAAAGATAGGATCAAACCCAAACTCACCCCTCAAGATGTATACAAAATCACCTGCCCCCAAAGAAATTGCATGGCTACATATTATGGAGAAACTAAAAGCAACATTGCAACCAGAGTAGCTCAACATAGATATCTCTATAACAGAACTAAAACAAACTTGAAGGCAATTCAATTTTCATTAAGCATTGGAGAACCACTGTACATGCCTTTCTACCCCCCCTCAGCCACTGTCATGTGCTCTGAATAAACGATATTCAACGCAAAATCAGGGAAGCTTACTACATAGCAAGCGACCCAGCAGCAATCAATAGAAAAGAGGCCTGCTTTTCTCTGTCTCAAAAATGGTCTATGTAGCATCTTTGCATAAATTTGCATTAATATTACAGTTCTTAACTAAACACAAGTAGTCATGAATATGAGACTATAAACTGTTCCCAAAGCACTTGGCAGTAACTTTTGATAATTTTGCTTACATTCAATAGCTTCATTATCTATGTGCAGAGCACATATATATATATATATATATATTAATTGATGTCATTAATGATAAAATATGCTTTTATCTCCCTTTTGCAGAAAAATGTATCATATTTTGTGTCAGTTCAGATTTTCTTTCTGAAATAGATTTAAAGAAATAATTTGTCTTTTGTGTATATGGTAAATTGAATGGCAAATCTAAGTATATTAAAAATTACAAAGCAGTAAAATTGAGAAAGAGGATAAATTTCAGAGTTCAGTCATGATTGCCTTCAGTAATAAAAAAACTGTTTTATAATCATTTATAAAATAATTGTATTACAAAAAAAATCAAGTTAGATGTCACATGACCTAATTTAATAAGCTTATATTTACAAATGTTATATATAGAGCTCGCAAAATAAGCTCTTAACAAGCTTTGCAGAATATCTCCAACCCAAGACCGGTTTTTGCTACTGGCATCATCAGTGAAGTGCTAGGATATTCAATCATTAGATTAAAAATACATGGACAAGCCCAACACTTTATCTAATGTATAATTATTAAGTAGAAAATCTGAAATTTTTAGACAATCAGATGTCTTCCAATCCAGCTCTCTAACTTAAATAGCTCTATATTTAACATTTGTAAATACAAGCTTATTAAATTAGGTCATGTGACGTCTGACTTGATTTTTTTGTAATTTTATTTTTTTGCTATTAAGGCTTTGGTGATTTTATATTGCTAAAGCTTTTAATATATGGTGTATCTGAACTTAGTTCAGTCCCATATTGCTATTTAAGTTAGATAGCTGGATTGAAAGACATATACAATATATAAAGTGATGGGCATATTCTAATATTTTTAATTTAATGCTTGAATATCCTAACACCTCACTGATGATGCCAATAGCAGAAACCGGTCTGGGGTTGGAGATATTCTGCAAAGCTTCTTAAGAGTTTATTTTGCGAGCTCTATATATAAAATAATTGTATTAGTGTAAAAAGTATTTATAATAAAACATACTTTGCAAAATTATATTAAATCTGGATAAAGATGTTTTGTAAAAAAACATATTCCAATATAAATTAATATGGATTTAATTATGAGTTAAGTGTTAAAAACATGCTATGAGGACTTCGAATATAAATAGGTTTGACAAAATGACAATAGTTTGCAAAAGATCATAGGCTGGATAAAAAACAGAAGAATACCAGTCAAAAGACCTGGAACTATGCAGTTGAATCCACAGACAAATGTAGAAGTTGCATAGAATGCAACATAACTTGTTTTAAAGAATGAAACCATGTCATAAAAAAAATAAGCGGATTCTCCCATGAGACTTGTCACATGTATGTTTAGTGGAATTCATTTACATTATCTACTGTCAATGATACCTGAAGAGGATAATCACAATCAAGACTGGATTGATAAAGACTATCATTAAAGAGGTGTGCATATATAATAAGCTTACGATTCAAAATCCATGGTTTAAAACATTTTCATTAGCTGATAAGATATTTCTTTACATTTATATTTAAGGCCTTAAATATATTGCTTATGTTTATTCAATTCAATATTTTTTAATTTTTTTTATGTGCTTTCTTTATAATATAGTAATTGTGAAAGATATGCAAAGATCTTACATTTTATTTATTTATCATAAATAAATCATTATGTTTTTATTAGCCATTTTAATTTGTTTTTGCTTTTTGAAAACATTTCAAACATAAGCCTTCAATATACTACTAACTCTGAGGTGACAAATATGCAGAGAGAATAATTTCTTTAGGAAAATGACATTTAAAATTTATAATTTAAAACTAAAAATAAGTACATTTTTGCTTGAGTTAAAGGTCTAAAAATAAAGAATTAATTTATAGATGATTTTATATTTTATAAAAGAAAAAGTATACTCTAAAAACATTTCTATATTGGAAAAAAAATGAACTTACTGGAGTTTTTTTAAAAGACATTTATAATTAATCAACAGTAACCTATCAAATG
Organism: Epiperipatus broadwayi; assembly: GCA_028023455.1. Classification (NCBI taxonomy): domain Eukaryota; kingdom Metazoa; phylum Onychophora; class Udeonychophora; order Euonychophora; family Peripatidae; genus Epiperipatus; species Epiperipatus broadwayi. The sequence goes on along the minus strand of JAQFVV010012519.1, from coordinate 2,506,827 downwards.
TGCATTATTTTTTTAAAAAAGAAAACTTATGAAGGGCCATCAAAGAATTTAATAACTGATTCATATTATTTTTATATACACACACATAAGTGTGAATTTTATGTATACTTTCAATAAAGAATTAATTGTGAAAAATATATTTTTAATTTCATTATTTTGACAAAATATCATGATATAAATGTCAGTGTGTGCACATATTTCCATGCATACACACATATATGTTAAATCAGTCATTAATTATATATTATACAAATGAATTTCATTTATAGGTTTATGACAATTCAATATTAATAAATTATTATAATGCACATCTGTGCTGGGATATATGTTTTATGTAAATCTATTGAGGTATTTGTAAATCACAATGTGATAGCATATTTTTTATTATTATATGACACTTCAAATATGTTCATTTTATACTATACAAGTAGATACATGTACTGATATGTATGTATACATAGGTATTTTATATAAACCTCTTGAGGTATTTGTAAATAACAATATAATAGATAATTATATATTAATCAAAATCAAAATGCTGAATTTATGTTTATGACATACTCAGCAGACTTTAATTTTAATGTAATTTTTAATAAACTGGTATTTCATTGTTAAAATTAATCCAGTGAACTTACTCAATCTTAAATAGATTTGGAATATTATATCTTGTATTATCTCTTGCTCACAGTAACAATTATAGAGCTTGTGTTTTCTGAGCTAGATCTGTGCATAATAGTTAGTTAAATAAAAGGGGTTTATATTAGTGTCTATGGGCATCAAGTTGATAATTATCCTGGATTGCCACAAGGGGAATATCATTTAAAGACCATGCCCTACATTTTATTTAGTTTAGTATTTATTAAAAATTAAGTTTATAGTTGGCCAGTGCATTAATGGCACTAAGTGTCCAGAGCATTGGTGATGATCAGCATATTTTAGTATTTTAGCATTTTTTTCTGTTGTATTCTTATGGATTAGCACTTAAGTTTGTGCATCCAAATTAATGTTTAAATAATTTTCCCAAGCTGGCAAGGGCTAAATAATTAGCTTGGTCTATAGTAGACCCATTTCAAATCCAGTCATAAGATTGGCTGTTGATCATTCGTGGTGGCTAATTATTACTTTTATAAGTAATGCTGGTGAAATTATGCTTATTTTTAAAATATAGTTAGCTGTTCTGATTTTTCAGTGATCCCATGCTCACTCTTTTTATATTAAATTTTATATTGGTATTACACTTTGGATTGATGATGATGAGTTGCATCACCCCCATTATTCAACCCCATTATTTTCTGTACTCTAACAATATATATATATATATATAGTGTAGTATCAATTATAAATTTATATGTAGAAGAACAAAAGTGAAATTAACTTTTTAAAACTTAAATATAGCTTTATTAAATTGCCATTTAAAGCATGTTTACTATTTCAAATATTGGAGTTTTGTTGTTTTTACTCCTGCTAATAAGCATTGATTTCTAGTTTAAATAAAATTAAAAGTTTGTGGAAGTGGTAAATCCAGCATAAGTTGACTGTAGCTATGATGTATTTAATTAAATACTTCCCAACATTACAATAAAAAATCATACATGATTAAATATTAACAAACATAACAAACATATATTAAAATTCTCTCATGACTGTGTTTCTTGTACTACATTAATGGATCTTCTCAGGTGAAAATCAACTAAACTTAACACACACATCTGTACATCAAACAAGACTATCCCATAATTCATTTTAAAAATCACCTATCTTTAATATCAAAGGAATTTTTCATATGATGGATGGCCTCAGATTCCAGAAGATTTATTTTATGAGATTAATTTCAGTTCGTTTTATTATATATATTATTGTGTGTGCATGTTATTAGTATGAAACTTTCATTTTAACACAAACATACATTGATATATTATTTTAAATAAGACTATTTAAGCACTGTCATAGTCTATTGTTATATATGTGTGTATAATTAATAAATTATTGCATAGATATATAATAGTATAATGTTCTGTGTGGCAATAAAAAAAGGCTTTAATTAAACTACCAGTAAATTTGCATTCAATTTTTAAAATCGTGTTGATCTTTGCAAATATATTTAATAAAGATTGCATAGCTATGTTTATTGGTGCCTCAGCTGATTTAGAAACATATGTCTCGCTAGAAGGTAAAATATTTTTTCATCAAACATTGTTTATGCAAACCTAGAAACATTTCTGCAGAGGACATACTTAAATAACTTTTTTACACACTGTATCCCAACGTTCGTATTTATTAATATATATATAATATTTATAAGTTATTTTTCAATTCATTCAAATTATATTAAAGAAAAACAATTAATTATGCATTTTAATTTTTAGTAAAATCACTTTTGATGTTAACAATTACGAGCCTCATCCTGATGTAGATTATACTCCTTCTGATACTATGTTATCAGCTTTGTGGCCTCATTTGAGACATACTCATTTTGATTGGAAAATAATTTCTGATAAAGCAATTAGAGATTGGAAGCAAACAGCCCTTTCACCTGCTAAACCATTAAAATGGGATGATTATTCAAACACAGCACCTGAAGTTTTGAAACATGGTAGTACTCAGGTAGGTCATATGCACCTGGTATTTAAAAATACTAAACTTATTTGTTATATATTGTGCAGATATACAAGTTCTATCATTTATTTTAAGCCAACAGTTAAATAAAATTATATAATTTTTCTATGTAAATAAGAATTTTCTTTATTTTAAAAAATGAATGTTAAATAACTAATAATTAAAAATGAACAAATATTAATTAGAGTTAAAATATTAATACACAACTTTAACCAAACTTAGGCAATTTTAGTAACCTATAAAAATGGGCTATGCGGTAAGTTTTTTACTTTGACAAAAAAATGAAAATATAAAATTCAGTCATATTTTTGATTTGCAAGAAGATTATCTTATTTATTAGATTTGTAACTTGATTAAAGGTAATTAATTTGTTCTGATAAAAAAGAGAAGAAAAGAAAGAGGAAAGAGAATTTAATGGTCCATAATTAAGTTATTAATTTTTAAAAACAACCAGGTACAGCAAAATTAGTTTATTAAAAAATAAAGATTTTTTTTATTTAATTTTGATTATATCATGTGTTAAAAAAAGTATTTAAGGCTAATTCAAAAACAAATTAGATAAATTTGGAAGAAAGCAATTGTCTCAACAACTCCACACCAATTGTTTTTAATGGAATAATGTATACCAAGCCATGTTTTATTTTGTAGTTGAAATGCTAAACTCTTTGTAAACCTTCCTAATGAAAGCTATTAAATCTGCCAGATAACCTAGCCTTAGTTTTGAATCTCTTTTCTTACTAACTGGTGAACTGCAAATACTTAATTTCAGTATTATGCATAGAAATGGGAACTACATATAATAAGAAAAAATATGAAGTAACCTGTACAAGTAACTTGAAAAAGAATCAAAGACATCTGTGCAAATAAGACAAGAATCACTCACCTCTCTGGAACATTGAATTGAATATACCTATGTAATTTAGAAAAAAAACTCCTTTATGTGTGCAGAAGAGGGAAAAATTCACTTATATATTCCAAAAAGTATGTTAAACCTGTACATACATTTAGTCAAAATAAGAGTAGTAGATCACATGACCTTATTCTCTTAAGCTTGTAAGTTATAAACAATGAGGATTGTCAATTCCTCAACAAACTTTGTGATAAATGCTTAGCCAGAGAAGGCATTTAAAATATCTCTGTCAGGAGGAACCCCTTCCATGGTTTCGTGCTTTGGCACTCCCTCAGAGAGGTGCCAGGGTAGGTTCAGACCCTAGATCTAAAAATACCAACTCAAAGCCAGAACTTACCTAAAAGTTATTTATTGAGTGGAAAATCTGAAATTTTCAGACACCTACATGTCTTCAAACCGAGCTATCCAACTCAAATAGCTATATGGGGCTGATAGATCTTCAGCCATACCATATATTAGTAGTCTTAGCAATATAACATCGCATAAGACTTAAAGCAGAGAATATAAATAGTCAAAATAAGAATCATAGATCACATGACTCTATTTTCTTAAGCTTGTACATACATTTGTTTCTTTTGAGCCCAAAAATTAAAAGTAATTAAGAATTTTTTGTTTAATTCTATTCAATAAACTTTTTTAATATTATTATTAGATTTATAAACTATTAATTATTACTTAGTTCTCTTCTGTAGTTTTAAGATGGAAGAGTGTGTATTATATAAATATATATATATATTTCTTTGCTTATATATATATATAATTTTTTTTAATACACATTTTATATTTCTATTTTGTATGTGTGTGTGTGTGTGTGTGTGTGTGTGGTAGTAGGATATTTATAACTAGCACATAATAGTATAAAGTTATTACTATAATAACTAAATTCTTAAATTATATATTATGCAGTAAAATGCTCATTTATTACACATTCAAACTATTTAATGTTCAATTTTTTTTTTTATTATTAAAATAATTTTATGATAAAGTTTAACGTCTTTGACCATTTTTTTTTCTTCTATGCATCATTAAGATTAGTATATCATATTAAACTTCATTATTCAGCATGCATAATAATTGAATATTATTATTTTTTAGTTACACATGTTATAGCTAATTACTATACGAGAAACAGCTAGCACTAAGGAATAAAATAAATACATAGAGAGATAGATTGACTGTGTGGTGATTTTGATGCTATAGTTTTAAAGATATATCTGATGCTCATAAAAAATTCAAATCATCAGCTTTATATTACTTTTAGGCTGACTTGTAGAGAGATAGTACAAGAAGAAATTGAATATTGAAAATTTTCATTATATTTATATATGACGAAGAAGTAGTAAAAGTATAAATCATTATCAATAAACTAGAGAAAGTTGGATACTGATTTAGTTTCACCCCACAGCCATTTTGAAATCTAAAGACCAGCCAAAATCATCCAACTGATAAATGACATCGACAAGATTGCGGTCATGATATGACCGTTCATTACAAAATTGTAATTAACACCAATAATTAACACAATTAAAGCACAAATTTTATACATCTATACTCTATTAATTCACATGACTAAAATAGACAAAACATAAAAAATGGGAGTAATGAATAATCTCATGTTGAAGTAACATAAATATTATAGAAACAACTACTGTATAATTAATAATCTCATTTTATCCTAACATTTGTCGAAAAAATAATTATCTGAAGTAATGAATATTAATTTTACAATTAACAAAAAATTAATAAATCAGATTTTTTTTCTTACCAAAGCGAGTAATTTTGTGTGCTTAATTTCTCACATGCACTGAGTAGCAATACTGTATGGAGAGTTTTGCCTGTTTTAATAATAGTTATGAGCAAGCATAAGAAATGGTGATCATGTGATGTTTAGTGATTACACAGATCATGTTCTATGCTCTCTCTGCTATCACAAAATCTTGCAAAGTACTTGTGTTTCAATTCTTAGTTTTACTGTCATACATATGAATCATTTCAAATGTTTCAGTAGCAGTTTTACAGATTTAAAACAAAATTTCATGGTAGCACATTGAGATCTCATCCTGGATTAAGTTATAAAACACATCATTACATTTCATGTTCATAACTTGTGATCAATACATGCTGGAACCTTAAAACCTTTGTGATGACTAGCTAAACTATGTTACTATGCAACACATGTTGATTTAGAGCTGACATTTCAGCATCTTGTAGTCACTTTTGTGCTGGAACACACTGTATGTCAACACACTATTTAAATACAAAGAACCAATGCCATTATTTCTAATAATTTTAAAGCAGTGTTTACTGCTTCTGTAACTATGTGTATTAAAACTTCTTAGAAAAAAAAATTTTTAATTGTAATTTTATTGGCAGTATCGGTATTTAACAATGATTTTTTAACTGAATTTTTTTATGCAGAATCATGGCATAAGCATATTAAAAATAAGAACAGCTAACAGTTGTAAAAACCTAGTTTAAATATTATTAGACTTTTACTAGTAGATCTAGTAATTCAGACTATACTGAGCTAGAGTTGATAGTAGATTCAACATTACACAATTTCCTTTGACTTGGTGAATTCTCTTTTCAAAGCCTTAGCTAAGCATAAGTAATAGGGATGAATGCCATATGAAATTCAGTTAGATTCTATAAGCTATTTCGATCATTTTTCTGGAAATTTGACCATTTAATTTAGGATAAACTCCTAAACAAAGAAATTCATTCTGCTGATCAGGCTAATAATTGGAAAGTTACACTCTTTGAAATTTAGAATTTTGATTACAAACTAATTACAAACATCTGGATATTTGGAATTCTAAATTGAGCATCACATGACCTTTCCTCTCCTATTTAATTTTTATGTCATATATAGAGAAGTAATTTACTATTATTACTAGAGAATAATCAGTAGGTGTATTTCTGCTTAACTTTTTGAATAGATAAATTTATCCAATGATGGCAAGCTTCATTGTTATAGATAAAAACTCTGATAAGAAAATTATTTTCATATTTTTAAAACATTTTAATATTAACTTTTAAAATGTCTATCACTTGAAAACTTATATTTGTAATAAATAATGTTAATATTATTAATATATTATGTAGAAAAAAATTTTAACTGTAAAAATAAAATGTAAAAAAGCAGGCAAAATTCTCCATACAGTAGTGCCACTCAGTGCAAGCCAGAGTAATCAATGGATGCCAGAAGGCTTGTGCAGAAAATTCTGGGATCTAGTGTCTACTCATCCAATATCTCCAGACTAGTTTCTAACTTGTGGCTTTCATCAGTGAGGAGCCTTGGATCTGAGAGCAGTGCACTTGGATCTTAGGATCTAATGCAACCCTCCAACAATCACCTTTTATCTTTTTTTATGTTTAGTGGTTTAAAAATAAAATGTTCAGATATAGAGAATTATATACAAATTTCTCACTACATCCTATTCAAAATAAAAAGTGGAGTTTTCTCCTAAATGTGTTAAATAAAGATGAAATATTTACTTGCATAGTGTAGTAAATTTTCTTCCCTGTGATTGCTTATTTAAGATTCCGATCAAAAATGGACGCCACTAGCACATTATACATAAATTAATGTACATTATTTTTCTGTTAAAACTAATTTGTAGCATTCTACTGGAATACTTCACATTTTTATTTTATATCCAGTTTGTATTCATTATAAACAAATATAGATGTCATATATAAAGTAAATCATGAAAAAGAATTATATGATACTTAGATTGGTAATTACAGAACTTTTAATGTAAAACTGTTTTAAAGATGAAGTTTTTAAAAATTTTCTGGAATATTCTATTTAAAAATTATTTTTAAAAACTTTCTAATATGCTGATTTCACAATAATTACAAAATTCAGCTAATTTAAACTATTTATTGTTTATATAGGGGATTTGAACTCAGACTTTCAAGCAACTTTCAACATTCCACACTGTCTCATACTTACTGATACCTATGACCCACATGCATGTAGAAAAGATAAACAATCATCAATATAGGTATTTCATGCTGAACCAGCATTCATAAGTTGGTCCAGATTACTATCCTTACACATATATATAATCAATGCTCAGCTTATATTAAGATAGCAAATCTTTATACTTTAATGGACAGGCCTCAATCTACTCCAACTTCCAATTCTTCAGTCATCCATACCACTGAAAATCTGATGATAGAATGCTCAAATTCCATACTGATGCCAATATTGTTGTTATGCCCATGTTGACCTCAACATATCTATTAATATATTTATTTATTAATAATCATATGTTCATTCACTATATAAATGTTTGGACATTTAACACAAAAAAGGTAGACATATGTTTATAAATTTTAGCTTTTATTCATGCTTAGCATGTTTTCAATAAATTACATCATAATCATAACTCTTTAGGATTTATTATAGATGGTTTTTATTTGTACTTAATAGCTATTTTCATGGGGGGTTCAGTCTAAATAATCCAGACTTTTTTTTTTATTTATAATAGTCAGTTCAAATTGATCTTGGAACTTTAAAGTTCTCTTATTCTTCTCTTTTACTTTCTTTGCATATCTTCATATATATATATTGCTTATAATACTTCTTTCATAATGCAAAAAAAAAAAATTTTTTTAAACTTCTTTATTTTTTTTTACAATTTCGACTGTCCAACAGTCTTCATCAGAGCTTTATCTAACCTTCTTTATTTTAAAGTGTAAGGAAAATAAAGAAGTTTTTTTTAAGAAAATTTGTTTGCATTGAAATGTATATGAAAGAAGTATTATGAACTTTAAAGTTCTATTATTTTAACATTAGAATAACCAGATTTATGGTAAAAGAGCATAGTTATTTACCATGTCTGTGACCTGAATTTGAATCAGGGCTGAATAAAACTTGATTTTTTTTAAGTTGTACAGATTTAGGATTTTTTTGTATAACTCATAACTAGAGGTTGAAACAAAAATCGAAAACCATTCAAACCTTTCCATCTAACAAATCTAATGAACAATAAATATTCAAAATAAGAGTCATAGATCACATGACCCTATTCTCTTAAGCTTGTAAGTTATAAACAATGAGGATTGCCAATTCCTCAACAAGCTTTGTGATAAATGCTTAACCAGAGCCAGCACTTAAAATATCTGTCAGAACCCCCCCCCAACCCCTGACCATGGTTTTGTGCTTTGGCACTCCTCAGAGAAGTGCCAGGGTAGGTTCAGACCCTAGATCTAAAAATACCAACCCAAAGTCAAGCACTTATCTAAAAGTTATCTATTGAGTGGAAAATCTAAAATTTTCAGACATCTAATGAACAATGTTTTTTCTTTCACTTTTCCTCTGATAGAAAGATCTTTCAAATATTTAAAGGCTGTTTTTCGTTTATTTTCTTTAATAAAATATTAATAGAATATTTGTATTTTATACTATTTTTTTTAAATTATTAATATTTTGCAAAATAAAATTGTTCTGGTATTTTATAACTTTATAATTAAAATCGTACTAGCAATATCCATAAATAATTGAGCCTTTCAGAATGAAACTAACACCTTTTTAAATATATACATGTTCAAATAATTTAATAAATATTTATTTTATTCTTTTACAGGATCGTTATATCAATGTTGAAGATTTGCATCTTCAGCATGGTCAAAGATATTATGTCTGTGTTTATGCACATCCGTCTAGATTGTCTTACGAAAGTGGTGAAGAAGTTTTAGAAGCTGTTAAAAATTGCAGCGATGGTGTAGTAGTAGACTTGACCCCACCCATTCCTGGAAAAATTGAGGCTGGATTTAATAGGAAAAAGTACCAGGTAGAATATTTACATAATAAATACTTATATTAGATAATATATATATTCAATAAAAGCTTTAAAATGCACGCATACACACATGCATAGTTAAACAATAACATGGTGGCTTTGAATAAAAAAGATATATTTCCAATGTCTAATATAGAATAGAGTGAATGTATTTTTTTGATTTGATATAAATAGTATATATAATTATATTAAGTAGGTTTTAAGAAATGACAAATTGTCATCAGTTATAATCAAATATTATCACTTGTTCATGATATTCCATAGTTTAGTTAATGATATTTGCTTTCACACAGAGAATTTAATATGTATATATATGTGTGTGTGTGCGTGTAGCTGGAATGCTTGTGGTAGAAATAACAATATTAAAAGGAAATATGTCTATGCGTTTGAAAAAAGATTACCAATTCTTACTTATGATTTGAGATTTGGACATGTGACAGATTAGCAGTACTGAGACTTCAGATTAGACAAGGAACTATGGAGAAATATATTTTCAGAGTAACAAGGAGCTAAAACATAAATATTTGAATGAGAGAACAAACATTTATCATTGAAAGAATTAAGAAACTGAAATGGAGCTGGACCGTACCCATTGCTAAAAAAGATAATAAGAGATATATTGTGGAAGTTTTACACTGAATCCCGAGAGAATGTAAAAAGAATTGAAAGAAACTACTTCTGAAATGGATGGATGAATTAAAGGAGTTTGTCTGTGTGATATGATGAAGTTATGGACCAGAAATAATGTATTAAACTTGAAGAGATTTTTGCAGTGGATCAATAATGGTTGAAAGTGATAATATATATTGTGATGATAATGATGATGATTGAACCCCATCACAAGTTTTGGTCAGCTAGCACAGTATTCAAGTTTAGTTGACTCATAAAATTTAAAAAGTGCAAATGTAATTTAATAACCAAAAGACATTTGTGGGCAATATTCATCAACTAATCGTTGAGGTTGCATTAAACATTTACAACATGTGATCAATTATATTAATTGGTCAGTAATAGAAAAGAATATGGGAAAACTTGGGGTGGGGAATGGAAAGAGGTTCAAAGTGGCTAACAGGTTTCTCTGGGCATAGTTGCTGAAAGATTCCTGACTCCGTATAAGGAGAAGTCACAGTGCATCACATGACATCAATGTGGAAGACTAGATTAAGATTCTTTTCCTCAAGCAATGGTTGTTATTCTTAAAATTAAATAAAGCTGATTTTTAGTTTGCATCATTAAAGTTCTTTTTCAATTTTTACTATAGGACTTGACAATGATTATGTCAAAAAATTTTTATCTTTTATTACATAATTTTAAATGTCATCATTATTTTATAATTGATTGCCTAATGTGAAGTTTGGTTGTTATAATCTCTCTTCATGTATAAATCTGTCAGTTGAAAGTAGTATGTGATATCAAATTTTATAATGGTGATATGTTTACACTGTTACAATTCTATATTGTTGTTATTGTTAGTAGATTAACTTTTTTGTAATAATTAGTTGTCATTTTGATTATTCAAATGTAGCATTTAAATGATTATTAAAATTATTTTTTATGATTACCATAATTAATTTATAGCTATACTTCAATCACTTTAAAAGTCTTAGGAAGGGGGTTATTCAGTTACAAATTCAGAAACTATCTAGGCTTAAAGAATCCCTTAATAGTAAAATGTTCGCGTGTAAAAAACCATATATGTAAATACAAGATTATTTGTTTTTCTAAATATGCACAGATTTCTTCACTTTAATAAAATATCCTTTATTGGAAAAATTTTTTCTAGAAATTCACCGAAAAGACAGATCCAAAATTATAGATTAAATTAGAATAGCATTTGTATGCAAATAAAGTTAGTTGTATACAAATTAGATCGTATATATTTATCCACCAGTAAAAAAAAAAAAGAAGAGGGAAGAAGTAGCTAAAATAGTTAAACTAGATTGCAGTTAATGTTGATTTGAAGTGATAACAGATCAGCTGTAAAGAATGGTCAATGATAGATTAGCAGATTAAGTTTAAAATGGAATAGTTGCAAATAAGAAACATTTACTTGTTTATGTATTGAAAAGGTTATTACCAGTGAAGAGTAATTAAATGAAGCTTAACTAAACCACGAGGGACATTGTTCAAAATGGAAATGGTTAATATATAACATATAAATTGTGTGCGCCAAAGTAAACACTCATTTTCTGAACTTGTGTTTCAATAGGCATTTGATTTTTATCCTGCAAGATTTGATTTGAAAGAACAAATATAATAATTAGATTATTTCTGGTGCGGAAGAAGACTGTTTTCACCTGCAGAAAAGAAACAGACGATGAATATTAATAGACTATTATCTTTTTATGTTATTTTTATCACATTATTATTTGTTATTATATAAATCTTATTACATATACATTTTGAAGTATATTGTTTCTTTATTTAGCTCTCAGACTGGTCTTTAGAGACCCTCAAAACACAGCAAATAGAAGCCAACTATTGCTGACATGGTTCAGATACTTATGGTGATAGTTTTTGTATCAAATATTCAAATTAAGATTTCTACTTTCTTATGATTGGAAATTAAACCAAGAATTTTTATTCATCTGCAATTTTTGCTATTTATGTATTATTATAAAGTGCAGAAAATTTTGAAATTATTAAAGCTGAAATCAACCTCCGATTATGCGCTATTTCTTAAATATTATAAATCTCGGTGCACTCACCCGCCAGTAAGTGCGCAGAGATTTATAATATTTAAGAAATAGCGCATTACCACTTCAGCTTTAATAACTATTTATTGAGATAATTTTCGTTAATTACATTTGGGTAATACATAATTATAATAATTTATGCATTTTAAAGAGATTTTTGACAAAGTCCATTAAGTAATAAAAATGATCTTCCTTGATAGTTTGCCATAGCTTTCCACCACCACCTAACATTAATAAATTACTTATATTCTATTTACAAGATATATATACAAAAATAGTTTTTTTATATATTTATCCAAGTTGAAGCATGGAGTAATCATAATTGGAAATCTCAGGATTGCAAAATTTCTTTCATGACTGTAATTCTTAAATAGAACATATTAATACTTTGCACTTTACAACATTATTATATATTGTATTTTTTTTTTATATAGTCAACAACTACAGAATTTTTTATATCTTGGAATTCATTTGTTGATGTTGAAGAGCTAGGTTTTGCTACTCACACAAGTGGAATTCAATCATACTATTATGGACTTGGTATGTTCTTCTTTATACAATATTATGAAATGCAAGTTTAATAAATACAAATTGTTAAGAACTTTTTTAATTTAAATCTATTTAATAAACACGGTCAGAAAGCAAGTACTAAAAAACAAGATTTTTTAAAAAGCATTTCTACAATAGAATTCTGCATATTACAGACTATATTTTTTCATTAACAATTTGATTATATTTTTGGATTATTAATGTAGTGTTTTGTAAAAATGGCAGACATGTTTGTGCACTCCAGAAAAAACTAGAATTTATTCGAGAGATTGTTTTAGATCGCGCGCTGATAACTGTGGAATTTAATTAAGGCATTGACGTAATGGCAATTGACAATTCCAAGAAATATTTGTTGATTGCAAATATTTCTGGATAAGAGACGATACCTTATTGGACAGTGTATTAATTGTTGCAGTTGTCAGAAAGTGATAATAAGACTGGGTAAGAACTACGCAGGGCAGTATTTGAGTAGGCAGTTATTTGAGTAAGCAGTTTTTGAGTAGGCAGTGATTTGAGTACAACTACAGTAGAGATATCTCACGTCAGTGCTTGCGGTTAATGACCAGCGCCCAGTGGAAATGTAGTCTACGGGTGTAGCTGAAAGAGCCCACAGAGATGGGGAGACCGCAGCGGAGATATTGAGAGCATTCGTTGCAGAGCATTCGTTGCAGAGCATTCGTTGCAGACCATTCATTGGAGAGCATTCATTGCAGAGCATTCATTGCAGACCATTCGTTGGACAGCATTCATTGCAGAGCATCCATGGCAGAGCATTTGTTGCAGACCATTCATTGGAGAGCATCCATTGCAGAGAATACAGAGTGTATTCAGAGCATTTGTTGCAGACCATTCATTGGAGAGCATCCACAGCAGAGCATTCGTTGCAAGAGAACATCGTGGGAATTGAACATAGTTATTTGCTGACTGCACAGTCATACTTGCGGATATAACATTGGCACAGTCAGACTGGTGGTTATAACAATTAAATCATAAACTTTTTTAATAGCAGAAATACAAGCTTATAATTATAGTTGAAAATAATTTTGTAGTAATCTTCTACCTAATGCATGAACAGATTGTTAACTTAGTTTCATGCTTAATAGAGCATTTAGAATATATCTATTAATACTTTTAATCTTCCTATTTATTATATCTAGAACTCAGCAGCTGCTTTTTATCAGATCTTATCTAAAAGATCTAATATTTGTTACATATTTATCAGAAATTTTGAATGATATTGATCAATATGAAAATCTCATTAATGTAATCATAAATCAAAGGTTATGTCACATACAACAATATACATGTTATGTAGGACAAGTGACCTATGGAAGCTATATTAAAAATGTATATAATTTCACAGTTATATTTTCCTTTATATAGTTTTCAATAAATATTTTAAATTTTAAACATTTCATAATACTTTTATTTATATTATAATACTCAAATATTATAGAAAAATTTTGTAATAGAGTTAATCAGTTTTAAAATTCACATGATCACCATTTCTTATGCTTACTCATAACTGTTATTAAAACAGGCAAAACTCTCCATACAGTAGTGCCACTCAATGCAAGCTAGAGTAATCAATGGATGCCAGAAGACTTGGGCATAAAATCCCTATCTAGGTGCAATGCTCTCATATCCAAGGCTCCTCACTGACGAAAGCTACAAGCTAGAAACTAGTCTGGGGATATTGGATGAGTAGGCACTAGATAGGGATTTTATGCACAAGCCTTCTGGCATCTATTGGTTACTCCGGCTTGCACTAAGTGGTACTACTGTTTTAATACCAGTTTTAAAATTTATAATGCAAATCTAAATGTGACTTTAATATATATATATATATATATATAATAATTCAAACAAATATATTTAACACAGTATTCAAAATTAAATAATATATCTTACAAAGACTTCAATTGTTTCATACAATCTTTTTCCTGTAATAAAACGTAAGGCGTTTGATGAATAAAAATCGAATATAAAGACAACAAATTGTGGGAAATTTGAATAGATTGAATGATGGGTAATGCAAGTTTATTTTTGTATGTTTGTATTAACAGTTGAAAAATTGTCAAAACATTATTCTAAAAATATATTATTTAATTTTGAATACTGTGTTAAATATATTTGTTTGAATTATTATTATATAATTTAAAAATACAGACATTTAATGGTTATAGTTATATATATATATATATATCATTAGCAATGGATATATGTGCACTTTTAATAATATCTTGCACTGAAATTTGGATATCTCGTTAAGAAAATAATCTACATTCTTTTGTTGTTATTATTGTTTATTTGTTTCAAATAAATTTAGAGGATTTTATCTTTTGCTTTAAAAAAATTGTGTAGAGTTTTAAGACAGCTGCATCCATCTCTGATTAGATTTGTATGACAGTTATATTCAAAAACTATATTATTGATTAAATAAACTCACAATTATTTATATTACTGATAGTCAGCTCATGATTTTAATTGCTTTGTAAAGTTAAATTGGTCCCATCTTTTAATAGTTGCAACTACATTTGGCAAATTCTGCTCTGATGTTTGTTTGCTTTTTATATTAAACAATATTTGAATCATTTTGTATTGTTGACCAGCTTTACTGTTGAATTTTAATTAAATATTATAACAATTGAAATATATATCATTAACTTTCAAAACTGTGAAGTCAAGATGGCTTTATAGATGTGCTACTATTAAATCTACTACTAGATTGGATTGGGCATGTGAAGTAAATACACAATAATTGGTTCTTTAAAATATTTTATGATAAATGTGAGTATAGCTTTTGTAAAGCAGTCAAGTCCTTTTTTAACTTATAAAGATTAATTCAAAAATATTTTAAAGAGATGCATCATTTTATTGCTTTCATTGGGAGAATGTGACTAATGGTAAATTCCAGTGGAAAACTCAAATCAAATAAAATATTGAAGTCTTTCCAAAATAAAGATGGCTGCAAAAAAATTATATGACAGCATGACAAGCTGTTAAATAAACAGACTAAAAGACCACTAAACATCACATGATCACCATTTCTAACTGTATGGAAAGTTTTGCCTGTTTTAGACTAAAGGCCAACATGATATTTTATACATTGACTTGTATGATTATTGCATAACTCATCTTCAACTGTTCATTCCTTATTCTTCAATCTTTGTTTTTGTCTGGAATTAAAATGTCTTTACTCTGAATTGCTGCTAATAGGTTTTGATGCCCAGTAAACCAAGCTAGTCAACAAACATAATACACATAGGAAAAAGAAAGGTGAAAAAGTCGTGTGTGTGTGAATATAGAAAAGTATATATCTGTGCTAGAGAAAAACTCTAGTTTAATGAATGATAGCAGTTAAATTTTATCAAAAGTGAATGAAAATAAGGTTGTAAGTGAAATAAGTTTGGCAGTTGAAAAAGAAAATGTGAAAAATCACCATACATAAATACACTTCATGTAATAAAGATATATATGGGAGATGGTGACCTGGGCCAACTGATGAGTGCTGGTTCAACATGAAATGCATCTTGGGGGTCATTTGTCTTTTATTGTATCTTTATTTATATGAAAAATTAAAAAATGAGAAGTGGAGTTTGTTAATATATCAAAATGTATATCTAGATAAAGATCTCAATTCAGTCTGATGATTAGACAAAGAATATCAATGCACTGACCATTAATCTAAAATATGAATGTAATATATTGCAACCTTCACATCTGGTGAGGAACATATATTGAAATGGTTCATCTTCTTTAACTAATTTTTGGCAAAGTATATTATATAGAATTAATTCACAAGTATTATACTTGAAAAGGTTTGGAGTATGATAGCGACATGTTGGCTTTAAAACTAATAAAGAAAAAAAAATAGACTCATGCGTTTGTGCCACTTGATCTCAAAATTGCTTCTATTGTTCTGATTTGTAAAAGAATTAAAAATTGCAGTATTTATCATGAAATATTATTGTTAATCTCTATGTATTTTCAAGAGTTTTGTTGAATATATTGCTTAGTCATATTGTGATTTTAGAGAATCAAAATGCACCATAGACATAGCTTTTGTTGGCAAGAAAGTTCAATAAAAATGTTAAGAACAAAGATATAATTTATATATTCTTTGTATTGATTTATTCAAGGCATTTGATCAAATTAATCAAACATGTTTGTGATAATTTTTGAATTAGTTGTCCACCAAAATTTATTCATATACAGATTCTAGGATGAAAAAAAGCATTATTACTATTTCTCAAACATCTGAAGTATTTGAAATAAAAACTGGCAATTAAGATTTATATTAACTTCAATTTATTGCCATTTTTATGTCAGTGGCTTTTGAAATGGTTTATATGTGGCTTACATCAAAAGTAAAAATAAGATCTTATCTTGCCAATTCAAAAGATGGTTTATTAATTATGTTAAATCCGCCAGTTATAATAATCACTGGTGAACAATCTCTGCAGTAAGCTAACCCTTGCACTGACTATATATGCATACAATAATTTTATCACAAAGACTAACGCTGGTGAAATAAGAAAACAGATTTAATTATAATACACTAATATATACATATTTACAGTAATACATCAAAACAATCATAATCTATTTATCTTAACAAACCCGAAGGTATACAAAAATAATAATGAAGATCTATGCGACCTACTTTATAGTCCCTATGCTGACTCTTGGACGTTCGGAGGCCAGCTGTTCGCTCTGGGGCTACCGTGCTAAATAAGCGACGTTCAGCGCCTTGCCCAGTTCATCTGCATCGGTAGAGCTCCCAGTTTTTAGTGTCCAAAATGCTTTACACTTTCACTCATTTTTCCAGTCCTGATTTTCTGGATTTGATTGGTCAGATCTTGTCCATCCTGGTCGGATCAATCCCTCCCAGATTATCTTTTGGCTTAAGTTTTACTTTGATTGATTACCCTTTGCAGTTCGATTGCTTTTTAATTAATCATCTTGTTTATCTGCAAAGTTCCTTCATTAATTAACCTTGCTATCTAAAAGGATTTGTTTACATGTTGTTTTAGAACATAACACAACTATTAAAGTATGATATCATTTTAAATTAATGAAGTATTTTTTATCTTTACGTATATATATAAATTACGTATGTATATGCGATAAATTATACACATACATACGTTTAAATATTAAATCCCTCTTTACACCATTTACTATTATTATTTTGTGTGTATGTGTATTTTAATTATATACATACATAACAATACTTCCCCCAAATTCGAAGATTATTTGTTAGTCTTCGAACTTAAAATATAATCATTTAAATATTTGGGAGGGTTTATTTTCTTTTTTTAGTCATTACCGTGAATTATTTTCCATTTGTAGTGGTGACTTCTCTGTTGGCAAAATGTTTAATTGAAAATCAGTTTCTTGACTGGTGCAAATTTCTGGTTTATTATCATTTTTTAGAGTCTCATCGGTTTATGTTGTGCCGAGATTTGGAATCCAGTCGTCACTTTCATTTCTCTGTAGCTGGTTCACCTGTTTTTTTTAATATCTTACCATCACCCATGCGAACTGTCATGACTTGTTTTGACAGATGGCAAATAACTTCCCCTGGAAACCATCGATTTTTTAGTGTGTTCTTTACCCACACTCTCTCTTGCAGCTGGAATTTATACGAACAACTCGTTTGTCTCGTTGTTTTGTTGGCACTATTTTTGCTAGTTTTGTTCGCAGTTTTCTGCCTAAATATATTTCCACCGGTGATTTACCAGATTTGGCCACTGGGGTAGAATGCTGGTGGAGAAGAGCAGTCAATACAGCTTCGTCAATTTTCATTTCGCCCATTTTTTTTTATAGCTGACTTAAGGCTTTGCACTGCTCTTTCAGCCAGTCCATTTGATTAGGGGTGGTATGGAGGGGTGAGTACATGTTTTATTCCCCAATCTTGCATTGCCTCTGTGAACTTTTTTGATGTGAAACTTGTTCCATTATCTGAGACTCGTTACTGACAGTAGCTGTTGCCATAAGATATCACTGTTTATGCCTCTCAGGAACTGTTCAAGGAGAGCTTCATCTAAGTAAGAACCATACATGCAGTCTTTAGCTAACACTTGCAGTACACAATCAAAATCCTTAATCGTTTCATTTCTAGCTTGCAGACGATGGCGGAACTGTAGTCTAGCAACATGACGTGAAGGAGTGGGGTTAAAATAATTACCCAATTGCTCTTTGAAGTCATTATACAAGCATTGCTCAGGGGTTAAAGGTGTTACTAGCTGATTTGCAATTTCTATAACCACTTTACCCGTGAAACATAATACGGTGGCTATTTTGTACTTATCGTCTTCGACTCTATTAATAAAAAAATACTTTTCTATGTGTTCAACATACAACGGCCAACTGCTCATCTTGTTTATGTCGAATTTGCCATTGGCCATATGCAATTTATCCATTATATCCTAATATTGTACTTAAAAAATTTCTGCTTTGTGTAAATGGCGAATAACAGCAATTTTAATACACACTAGTCTAGCTTTACTTGGTTCATATACTGTCGACTGCACCAAATGTTAAATCTGCCAGTTATAATAATCACTGGCAAATAATCTCTGCAGTAAACTAACCCTTGCACTGACTATATATGCATACAATAATTTTATCACAAAGACTAACACCGGTGAAATAAGAAAACAGATTTAATAGCTGAAATACACAGGCTTATATATACCTGTGTCTATATATGTAATAGACAGGGTATGAGCACAGACTTTCACATGACCCACCACTCTCCACACCATCTCATAACACTGATACACTTGAACACACATATGTTGAAAAGATAAATAATCACCAATATACGTATTTCATGCTAAACCAGCAATCATCAGTTGGTCCAGATTACCATCTCTACACATATATGCTACAAGTGCTCAGATATATATTAAGATAGCAAATCCTCCTACTTTAATGGACAGGCTTCAATCCACTCCACACTGCAACTCTTCAACCGTCCATCCAATTGAAAATCTGATGATGGAACGCTCAAAGGGCACCCTGAGGCCGAGATTATTGTCACACCCATGTTGACCTAAAGTCAATCTGACCCCACATGTACAGGACATAATCCATTAAATACATATGCAAGGGATAGGCAGACATCTCTAATATGTAATAGCTGAAATACACAGGCTTATATATACCTGTGTCTATATATGTAATAGACAGGGTATGAGCACAGACTTTCACATGACCCACCACTCTCCACACCATCTCATAACACTGATACACTTGAACACACATATGTTGAAAAGATAAATAATCACCAATATACGTATTTCATGCTAAACCAGCAATCATCAGTTGGTCCAGATTACCATCTCTACACATATACGTATATTGGTGATTATTTATCTTTTCAACATATGTGTGTTCAAGTGTATCAGTGTTATGAGATGGTGTGGAGAGTGGTGGGTCATGTGAAAGTCTGTGCTCATACCCTGTCTATTACATATATAGACACAGGTATATATAAGCCTGTGTATTTCAGCTATTACATATTAGAGATGTCTGCCTATCCCTTGCATATGTATTTAATGGATTATGTCCTGACATGTGGGGTCAGATTGACTTTAGGTCAACATGGGTGTGACAATAATCTCGGCCTCAGGGTGCCCTTTGAGCGTTCCATCATCAGATTTTCAATTGGATGGACGGTTGAAGAGTTGCAGTGTGGAGTGGATTGAAGCCTGTCCATTAAAGTAGGAGGATTTGCTATCTTAATATATATCTGAGCACTTGTAGCATATATGTGTAGAGATGGTAATCTGGACCAACTGATGATTGCTGGTTTAGCATGAAATACGTATATTGGTGATTATTTATCTTTTCAACATATGTGTGTTCAAGTGTATCAGTGTTATGAGATGGTGTGGAGAGTGGTGGGTCATGTGAAAGTCTGTGCTCATACCCTGTCTAAAACAGATTTAATTATAATATACTAATATATACATATTTACAGTAATATGTCAAAACAATCATAATCTATTTATATTAACAAACCCGAAGGTATACAAAAATAATAATGAAGATCTATACGACCTACTTTATAGTCCCTATGCTGACTCTTGGACATTCGAAGGCCAGCTGTCCGCTCTGGGGCTACCATACTAAATAAGCAACGTTCAGTGCCTTTCCCAGTTCATCTGCATTGGTAGAGCTCCCAGTTTTTAGTGTCCAAAATGCTTTACACTTTCACTCATTTTTCCAGTCCTGATTTTCTGGATTTGATTGGTCAGATCTTGTCCGTCCTGGTCGGATCAATCTCTTCCAGTTTATCTTTTGGCTTAAGTTTTACTTTGATTGATTACCCTTTGCAGTTCGATTGCTTTTTAATTAATCATCTTGTTTATCTGCAAAGTTCCTTCATTAATTTACCTTGGTATCTAAAAGGATTTGTTTACATGTTGTTTTAGAACATAATACAACTATTAAAGTATAATATTATTTTAAATTAACGAAGTATTTTTTATCTTCACGTATATATATAACTTTCGTATGTATATGCGATAAATTATACACATACATACATTTAAATATTAAATCCCTATTTACATCATTTACTATTATTATTTTGTGTGTATGTGTATTTTAATTATACACATATATAACAAATTAATAATGAGATATTTTGATAGATATCAGTAATGAAAGAAAATCTTCAAAAACTTTTAGCCTTGGTAGCTTTTTATGTAAAAAGCCAAGCTTGATGTTAAGGGCAAGATTGCAATGTGCAACAGCAATTAACAAATTATATTTGATATATAAAACTGCATTGTTTGAAGTGACATTAGGACTTTCTATTCACATAACAAGACTCTGGAATTGTGGGTGTCTCAATTGATTACTCACACCACAAATTGTTAAAGTAAAATTTGGAGAGTTGTGTGATGATTTGATTGTTTTTATAGCATGTATAAAAATTGCTATTACTTTAAACATAAATAAAAAATGGTTTTGATTATTTATACTGTAATGGTACAAATGGTTGCAGAAAGGAGTTTGGTGTTAACTGAAAGGAGATCCTTTAATTTCTCTTGGAGGCCTTAAATGAACTTTGCAGGGCATGTCCACTTCTTATGTTCTTATTATTGCAGCTGTTATTACTGTGTGATTATTCATATAGTATACAAACATGGATAGTCTGCTTACCAACACACATTAACCAGTGTGATGACTTTTTTGATTTTTTACCTCTGAATTTAAAATCAAGAAACACCATGGTCTTTCTTCTCAGTTGCTTGATAAGGCATGATAAATGTATGTGTGAATGAAAACTTTTTTTTAATAGATAAATATAATCATGACAAACAAAAATGAATCATGGCCCTTATTCTCAGGAGGCTGTAAAGTCACCAGCCAAGGCAGCGGTTGGTGGCCAAAGGCAGAGGGTGCTAAGAATCCCCTGATTGCAATTAGGCATTTACAACTGCAAATCATTTTCAGGTGAAGGAAGATTGCACAAATTGGGAGAACTGTTTTATATTAAACAGGATATTATTGAATTCTATGAAGTTAGAATAAAAGGTGAAAAGACAATTGATTTAAAAAATGGACAAGTACTCTACTACAAAGGCCCAAATATTGGAAGTATAAATGAAGTAGGATTCATTATAAATAAATAAAAAGGAAGAACAACATTGTGGATATTGATGGTGTATTAGGCACAATGGCAAAATTAGTAATTGAACTTAATAGCAGATACCAAATGAAGATAATTCAGGTTTATGTCTCCACAAGTTGTCATAGTGATGAAGTAATAGAAGATTTTTATATGGGTGCACAAAAGGCTTTTGATTGAACTTAACAACATTTTAAAATTGTTAGGAGAGACTTTAATGCTAAAATTGGAAAGCAAATGAAAGATAAAAGTGCTGTAGGTAAATTTGGTTATGGTAATAGACATGAGAAAGGATATAGACTTGTGGAGTTTGTAGAAAAAAAACCTTTATATTATGAATACTTTTTTTTGTGAGAAAAATATTAGAAGGAAATGGACACAGAAGCATCCAAATGAAGGTACAGCAGAATTGGATTATATTTTGACTAACAGACAATACATATTTCAAGATTATAATGTCATTAATAAATTCAAATAGGTAGTGATCATTGATTAGTAAGATATAAGATATGCATTAATGCAAATGCAAAACTAGAGACAAAAATTGTTAAGTAAAACAATATTTACAGTTGATATTTCTAATCACCAGAAACATTCTAATGAATTTAAATTAAAACTTGCAAATCATTTTCAAGTATTAGATTTTGAACATGATTCCAGTTTGAATGAAATTAATAGGAAAATAACTGAAACACTTTTAAAAACTGTAACGAAAATAGCTGGTAGAAAAAAGCACCAATGAACCAATAAAATTTCTACTGAGAGTAGAGAGAATTTATGAAGAAAAGAATGAAATTGAAGATATATAAAAATGATGTATTAAGAATGATTGAATATGTCAAAGTGTGTAAAATGGTGTGAAAAAGAGTTAATAATGATATAAGAAAGTATAATTTTGAAATAGCAAGGAAAGCTGTGGAAAAGAATAAAAGTCTCAAGAGTGTAAAACAACATTTTGATATTGGTAGAAAACATATATTTGCAATAAAAAAAGATGGAACTATTATTAAAAAGAAAGATAACATCATGAAATGTGTAGAAGAGTTCTATAAAGAATTATATAGTAATAAAGAACAAATACCTCTTACATCTATTATATCTTCTGAATTACCCAGGATTTTAAATGAAGTGAGATATGCAGTTAAACTTATCAAGAAGAGGAAAGCTCCAGGTAATGATGGAATTGGCAAAGTTATATATCAAATATCTAAATGTTAAAGATGTACCAGATGATTGAAAGGATGCAGTATTAATATTAATATATAAAAAAAGGTGATAAAGATATTTGAAATTACAGATCTATCAGTCTTTTATCAGTTTTATGCAAAATTTTTACTTCAATAATTACAACTCATCTCCAGATAACATTGGATTTTAATTAACCAAAAGAACAAGCTGGATTTAAAAGTGGTTTTAGTACAATAGATCATATCAAATATTGAGAGAAGTTATAAAAAGGATCAATGAATATGAATTACCATTATGCTTTGGATTTGTAGATTATGAAAAGGCATTTGATTCTATAAGCATTCTTCAGTGATTAAAGCATTGGATCATCAAGGTGTAGATCCAGGATATTGTCATTCTGAAGAATATTCATAAAAATGCAATAGCAACAATTAGATTATGTAATGGTACTAGAAAGGTTAACATTGAGAAAGGTGTAAGACAGGTTGACTCCATATATCCAAAACTTTTTACAGCAGTGCTGCAATAAGTATTTTGTTGATTAAAATGGGAAACTAAATGGCTAAAAGTAAATGAAGATTATTTAAGTCATTTATATTTTACAGATGATGTAATTGTTTTTGCAAATAATGCTTCAGAGCTTCAAGAAATGTTACAAGATTTATAAAATGAAAATAAAGTAGGACTAAAGGTAAATGTTAAAAAGATTAAAGTAATGTTCAATGGATTTTCCCAAAAGATGAAAATGAAGATTGGTTATGATAAATTAGAAGAAGTTAACAACTACAAATATCTTGGTCAGATTATTATTATAGTTGGAAACATAATGGATCAAATTAATCATAGAATTAAACTTGGTTGGAGTGCTTTTGGTAAAAATAACTTAATACTAAAAGGAAATATGTCTATGTGTTAGAAAAGGAAGGCTTTTAATAAAAGTGTTTTACTAGTTCTTACTTATGGATCTGAGGCTTAGACACTTAATAGAAGAGTAATTCAGAGAATTCAGACCACTCAAAGAAGTATGGAGAGATGCATGATACGAATAACAAGAAATCAAAAATGCAATACATGGGTAAGA
This sequence comes from Epiperipatus broadwayi, assembly GCA_028023455.1. Lineage (NCBI taxonomy): Eukaryota > Metazoa > Onychophora > Udeonychophora > Euonychophora > Peripatidae > Epiperipatus > Epiperipatus broadwayi. The sequence continues at coordinate 2,482,322 of JAQFVV010012519.1, read as the reverse complement.
GAACAAACAGATATTACTGACATTGTTGAAAGAATGAAAAGACAGAAATGGAGTTGGGCTGGATATATTGCTAGAAGAGATAATAATAGATGAACAATTGAAATGTCAAACTGGATTCCAAGAGATTGTTAAATCCCCAAAAAGAGACCACATATGAGATTGATAGATGAAAAAAGAAAGTGTGCAGGGGTGATGTGGAAAAGGCTAGAGATTTGAGAAGATGGATTGAACTTGTTGAGACCTTCATCCTGCAGTGGATTAATAAAAGATTGACAATGATGATGAATAGTATTAATATGAACTAATCTGGGATATAGAGAGAGGTGATGGAAAATATCCAAATCTCAATCAATGAGAAAATGAGCATTTAAAATAAATAATAATCAATATATAAATTATGAACATAACATCTCTAACATTAATCATTTAATCAGTCATCCTTAATGACTAGAATTAAAAGAGGTATTTTATAAAATCTAGGCTAATCATCTTCTTGTCAATGCCAAACATAGGATGACTCATCAATATTATACTAGCATGCACATAAATTAAATACTAAAAATGTCTACAATAACAAGCATTTTTAAAAAGCTGGGATTTGGATATATGCTGATCATTCTGAGTGCTGTAGTCATGATATTATGAATGTACTGACTATCTATAAACTAATTTAAAATCTATAAAATAAAGTGGAATTGACATAAAATGGGATCATTACATTAGTGCTAATCAAAAATTCCCTGAATGTCCATACATATATATAAATATATCTATATATTGTTAATGCCATTATGCTTGAAACTAGCTTAAGATCATAAACACCCTAAGGATTATGACTGTGAACAAGAGAAAATATAAAGGTTAAAACAAACTATTTTACATTAAATAGTTTTACTGGAATAATGTACAAATCCCTTAAAATACAGCTCTAAGATGAAATCAGTTACACATTGCTAATTCACAGAACAGGTAGCTAGAAGACTAAAGATTGCAACAACAAAAAATGATTTCAGAAACTATTATTCTTTTAAAAATAATTATTTAATAATATTAATAAATAAAAGAATGACAAAATTTGGAAATAATGTGACAAGCCCAAAATTTACATATTAATCACCCCTATATATGCTTTCATATAATATTTAATTAATGATTCCCTTAAATAATAACTCATTTAATCAAAAGTTATTCTTTTACAATAATCAAACCCTAAACAAATTTCACAGTAAAAAAATTAGCGTTAATTTAAATCTTATTCCACACACAAAAAATATTTTCAATCAAATAAAAAAATTATTCATTATTTTTAATTATCACTTACTCTATGAAAAAATATTTATAAATGTAGATGTGCACATTAGCATAACTTATTACTATGGATTTTTTTTACATTTAGACTTTCTTCTGTAATTACCTGGTTTCAGTTTAACAATTGTTTTATTTCAAATTAATGTTTTCTTTTTGTAAGTCCAAGTTTCCAGTTTAATAATTATTTTATTTCAGATTAACATAGGTTTCTAATTTAATAATCCTTTTTATTAAAAATTCTTTAGAAAATATTTAAATTTCATAGTAACACAAGCTTCAGTCTACTAATAACTTCCATTAAAAGTTAGCTTTTTTCTTTTTTGTGGTTTCAAACGTTAGTTTAATAATTACTTTTATTTCAGTACTTAACTTATCTTTTTCTTATTATAACTCCAAGTATTTAGTATAATATTTTCCATTTTATGTTAACATAAGTTAAGACAGTCATGATTTTGGATGGATTAATATAGGTTTGTTGAATATTTTTCCCAAGAGTATTTTTCTTTTCCTACATCCCTTTTGGTAAAATTGGTTAAATAGTTGGAATAGTAATGCTCAGTTTTTAACTAAATATCATACGATCACCATTTTTATGCTTACACAAGCTGTTTACACAGAAGCAAAACTTGATAGCACTACTGTATGGAGAGTTCTGCTTCCTTTAACTAAAGCTTAGTACATGATTCTTATAAATTCCATCCTAATTTGCTGATGTTCAAAAATCATTTTTTAAAACTTGTAATGAAGTTAGTTTAACTTCAAACTATTAGGTTTAGTTTTACAATCTTCACTTCACCATAGCTGAATTGATACTAATTTGATGCTGAAGTATATTGCTTTCCTGCCACACTATCTTAACTTTTTAACTTTGATATCCATGCAATCACTGGACTACCTCAGAAATAACAGCAAGAAGACTTGACCAATTGATTTTTTTGCAAAAAGGTTACCTATCTTTTTTTCAAAAAAATTATAATTATACCCTAATTATTTGAAAAATCCTTTGTTATTTTCATTTTTTTTTTTTGTTAATTATTTTAAAATGCAATATTCTATTTATATACTAATTTGAAAAACACATTTCATTTCTTCAACAAAAGTACTAATACTATTTATATTTTTAAAAATATGTTAAAACTTTGTTTTCTTTTGAAAATTGGTAAATACACATTTAAATATTCTACTTACCTCTCTTTTTTTCCAAAAAAAGTTGGAGGGAGAAAAATATTTATTTTACTTTTTTACATAATTGTTTTTTCTTTTACAGCTATCTCTAATAAACATTAAATATTCTCATTATTATTATTTAAAATGTCTTGAATTTGACACATGATCACTTAATGAGTGCAAATCTTTTAATAAGTTTAATAACTGTAACCTAGCTAAATTCCTATTTAAAAACTACGCTATCTTAAAACCATCATGAAAATAAATAATTCTTCTCAATACTTATTATTTTACAAATTCATACAGAAAATATGAATGCTATTAGTCAGATGCAAATTATTTATGTGATATTTCTAACTTTTGAACATCTATGACAATTTTTTTTATTGCAGTTGATTAGTGGATTGCTATTTATTTGTTTTAATAAATTCTTTAAAAAATCAAATTATGATGGCAGCCAAGAAATATTCTATCACATCCAATACAGATGTTTAAAACGGAATCAAATGGAATGATTTAGTTCTTAAAAATCACCCATATAACAATAATATTCACAAAAGAAAAATAAGATTTATTATGAAGGCATTAAGTTGGATTAATAACTGCAATATTCAGAGTGACACCTGTCAATGACAAATATCATATAAAAAATATTTCTTCAATTTCTTAGTAGTTTAGCAACATTATGAAGACTTAAGTACTTTGTATATCACATATATGGATGTGCTGATATGTAAATCCCAGGAGATGATTCTGTGCATGTTATGGCCCTCAACAAAAGATCAACTAGTAAATGATATTTAAAGCATAAAAGGCAGCTCAATTAAAATAACTTTATATGTATATAATTCAATGTCATAAAAGCCATCTAGATTACAAAATGATAATCCAATCTCTAATTATAAGAAGCTGTATTCATGTTCTCTCAAGGATCTATGCTTCACAATATTTAGTTTTAAGGTATTCTTATTCACGGTTTCAAAGCCTTTCACTAACTTTGCCCTTATAAAGAAAACAGGAAATCTCATAAGTACATATATAAAATTTCTATCAACTATTACCTTTGGAAAAATAATCTAGTTAAAGAATAAGCTCAAATTTAGTATTGATGAATCTAAAAGTGACTAGTTTAATGCACATGTTAGGTCAGCATCAACTGAAGATGATAGAAAAAAAGTATCATTTGAAAAATTTTCTACTTTAATCTATAAGTTATTGCTAATAGTTGATGTATTTGGGAAGATATAAATAATATTTGAATTTTTTTGAAACTATTTAACAATTCATAAATGGTGGAAATACTCTAACATATTACTATAAGTAAAATGCCATAATTACAAACTTTCAGACAACAATTATAGCTTCATATTCATATCTTAAACTTGTTGAACATCAAAATTGTTTGTGAAGAATGTGATAATAAACAAAGAAAGCTAGAAGAGGTGTGGTATATTAGCCTTTCAAAAAAACATTATTAATTTATAGTTCTTAATTTGTAATCTATGAAAATACTTTAAAACAGTGAAAGTATATTTAGATTAATTACAGAATGATAAAAATTAATTACATTCAGCTAGGTATTGTTCTAAACTGGTATTAAATTGTTTATACATAATCTATTAATTACATTCAAATATCAGCCTTTCAAGCTAATTGTGCATACCCTTTTGCGAGTGTTAATAATAATAAATGAATACTTTCTCTCCAATACAAGATATGGTATTTATGCAGGAATAAAATGAATCCATTTATTCCTGCAACTCAAATGCAAGAATAAATGGATTCATTTTATTCCTGCATAAATACTATATCTTGTATTGGAGAGAAAGTATTCATTTATTATTATTAACACTCGCAAAAAACTATGCACAATTAGCTTGAAAGGCTGATATTTGAATGTAATACAATTGTAAACATGCACTATATAAAAATAAATGCTTATTTACATAATCTATTAATGTTATTTACTTACATCTTTTTTAGAAATTAATAAAACTTGTTTATGGCTGGTGACATTAGGTTTAATTAACAGAAATAGGTGCCTTGCAAGAAGTTTAGCTGAATTTTTTATCAAACATTATGGTATATAAGAATATAAATAAATGTCTAGAGAGGGTTAAATAAATAGCATTAATAAAATACATGTTTTCATGGTTAATATATATGACATATTTTGCGGATTCATCTATGTTAAAAAATTTAAATATTGATATATTGACATTTCGACTATATCAATATTTATTATTTCAGTAAATCAATATTTAAATTTTTTAACATGGATGAACCAGCAAAATACGTCTTTTATATATGCAACCCGTGAAAATCTTCGTATCAGCATATATATATATATATTAGGTGCTAATAATGTGGTATGTTATATTTGAAGTGTTCTTTTTCTGTTTCTAATTATATATCTATTGCTTTAGGTTCTTTTCCGGGAAAGACTGATGTAATAAAATTTACTTCTGCTGGTCATTCAAATTTAATTCATATTCAGGGATTACAATTACAAAGTGGACAGAAATATTATGGCTCCATTAAAGGTATATTTAATATTTTTAATTTTACATGTGTGTGTATTGTAAGTTTGATTGTGGAAGTACATATACTTGCGTTCACATATTTCAGCTTATTCCTTTTTTATATATCTTACTAATGAGTATTTATAAATTTATAGTGCTATTTTTATGATGTTATAACCATCAACAGTTGGTAGCATATCTGCCACTGAGTATTAAGACATTTAGTTATGAATATATAAAGTTTTATTATGTTATTGTTGTGAATAAATGGATTTAATATATGAAATTAATTAGACTATCTTGGCTTTAAGTCTTATCCACAGTTAGTATCTTTCAATGTTTCTAATTTTTTTTTTAGATGCTGTTTTAAACAAAATCAAAATAAAATGTTTTATTGTGATGTAGACCATTATTGCGTCAATCGACTGCTTAGATATATGTAAGCAGTCAAATGATATATTCATAACTAATTATATATAGTGCATATATATAAATAGTGATTAAAATCTTTATCATAATGTGGATCTCATTGTACTTTATATATAATCAGTCACACGATATGTGCATGCTAATTATGTACAATATATATATATAAATTAAATACAAAGTAAATATGACCATATGTTACTATAAATTTTTATACAATGCATAAGTAAATATTGTTAATAGATTGTATGCAATTAGAAGGTGTACATATGTATATGCTAATTGCTTTAGAAAAAAAAATCCATCTTTTGACTTCATAAAGGTCTGCTTTTGATATTATTTTTTACAATGGTAATTTGATCAGCTTTTCTTTTTTTTTTTTTCAGTGATGAAATGTTTATTCATCAGATACAGTAAAATAAATGAAATTATAGGAGCAACATGGTAAGAGGGGCAGGATACATGTAAAAAGGGAATGGGAAGTGGAGAGGGGAAATAGTGTGCAGTCCAGGCCAGTCAGAAATGCATGTCTTCATGATTGAGTCCTATGACAGAGGCTGAGAGGATGGGAGTTGGAGGATTGCCCAAATGTCTGTGAGGAGTGGAGGTGGGCTAGTTTGGTATCTCGGGTTTTGAGAGCACGAATTAGGTCCAAGAGCTTTTGATTGACTGAATGTACTCTCTGGTCAAGGATAATGGCACATCAGAGAAACTAGAGAGCATAGATGAGAAAAACTGATAGTCTAATAGCTGCAAAGTCCCCTGTTTCTATGGATTATTGGAGGTTGAAGATGGTATTCCTGTGCGAGGAAAGGCAGGAATTGATGACATTTAGTTTAAGATCCAGTTTTCTCATAAATCTAAAAGAAATGTGAAATAGGTGTGGATCTAGTCGTAATTAACTATTAAAAGGTATTTCTAAGGATTAACCTCAATGATTCTTTAAAGACTTTCAACTGGATAGATATTACTGAAATCCAAAGAGCTATCAAAACAAGAACCTCTGATCCATAACCATGATAAAATGCCGCAGGAGTTACTGTTAGTGGACAAGGATTCTGTGAATAATATAAGCAAAATTCAAAATAATAATAGAATGATCAGGCTGAAATCTATTTAGTGGTCAGTTGACAAGAATTGAAAACTAATATATTATTTATTTCCAAAAGTTTTTTGAAATTTTTCAAAATAATCAATGATGTAATACTAAATATTGAAGTAAGAATATTAACATACGGGACAGAGAAAGGTGAATAACTCCGTGTATGTAAATTAAAAAAAAAAATCAGATATATTAATCTTTAACTGAGGTTTTGAAGTTTATATCTGTGCTAGAGATAATCTCTAGTTTCGAAAAGAGATAATCTCTAGTTTCGAAAATGATTAGTAATAATTATTAGTGTATTTATCTGAAACGGATGGCGTCAAAGTTGTGAGTAGAGGAAGTTTGACAGTGGTAAATGAAAATGTAACAATTTACTCTAGATAAATACTTTGCATATAATAAAATTGTATATGAGAGATTGTGACCTGGGCCAGCATGAAATGCATCTTGGGGGTCATTTGTCTTTTATTATATCTTTATTTATATGTATTTAAAAAGAATGGGGAAGTATGGAGGTGTTTATTATATCTATAAGAATATTAAACATTAAGTTAAATTAACTTGATAATGAAAAATAGGAAATATATTAAACGTAGATTTACGATGAAGATGTTTATAATAATACTAAAATAAATTTATTTATATTTTACTCTATAATATTAGAATTGAAATATATTTTTATAAACTAATTAGTTTAGAACAAAGTTAATGAGTAAAGGGTTCAGTTAAAATGGTAACGTATTTCAAAGATTTTGATTTACTAATAATGAATAAATGTAAATAAAAAATAAATATACAAGAAATTAAGGGAGTATTTTTTTTATTAAAATAAATTAAAATTTATTAGATACAATTGAACATGTTTATCTATTCATAGCTATATTCTTTTTACACTGTTGCAAGGCATTCACTCTGTAGAGCTTGCTGTGGTCCGAGACTGAGACCATTGCTCTCCTTCACTCTTCTGGGAGGGAGACCCTAGCCCAGGTTTCATGTAAAAGCCAGTCCGGAGCCAGCAATCTATCTCTGTTCCTGAGCCCTTTGAGTAATTTGATATAGATGTTGCAGACACCGCGAATGACATTTTCAAATATACACTTGCATCTGGATAGCCAGATTGCAAAGGTTAGCTATATTTATACTTTATAAGTAGAAAAATTGTGACAATATTTTTGGAAGATAATATAAGGACATATATACAAAATAGAAATAGTCATTAGTGATATTTGATGAGCTGATGTCAACTTCCATGCTATGATAAGTATTGGGAATATAATATAGCCTATTTTTTCATATTCTGTTTGTACTCATTATTTTTATAATATTAACACAATTTTTACAGTTTACTGTAATAAACAAGAATATGTTTTCTCTAACCTAGTATCATCTATTATAAAGCTTGAGCAATTAGTGGCTACCAAATGGTAGTGCAGTTATTTAAGCTTATAATAGATGGCACTAGAGTAGTAAAGAAATACTTTTGTTTATAGTAATAATCCAAAATAATTCAGTAATATTGCATTGATATTACTATTTTTACCCAAGTCCAAAAAAGATATGGACAAATAAAGTAGAACTGAGATTACCAAAGTATGTAATTAGTGACTGGTGTCAGATCTATGTAACTATACAAGAAAAATTGTCTTGAGTCTTATAATTTTTGAATTTCATTCTATTAGGTTGATAGTAGAAATGAGTTAAAAGTGACTTCCAGTTAACCAACTGCATATTCCACTTTAAAATCCCAAGTCCATGTTGATAAAAGCAAAAACAGAAACCAGTTTAGACACGGGCATTAATAAGCTGCACTATCATCTGGTAAGTCCTTATTGCTAGTGCTTACAATAAATAATGCCAGAACCAAGAATTACTCTTATTTGTATAGTAATGATAAAATTCTTGTTTGGAGGAGTGGTAGTTCTATTGCTTTTAAATCTTTTCTAAGTTGTCTGGTATAGTTTTCATGATTATTTAAGCAAAGAAGGTTTAGTCTCAAACATCTAGTGAGTTGATAAAGTTTCCATCCAAAATAAAGTTAAGAAATTTTCACTATTGACAAACTGATCTATTATTCACAAATTAATCATCATTATTTGTGTATTTTTAAATATTTATATTCACTTTTATTTTCAGATATATATATATTTTTTATAGAATTTTAAATATATATTTTTTAATGTTTACACATTGTAATTTATAGCTGTTGACTTTGCTGGTCATGAAACTATTGCATTTTCATCTGGGATTGTTGTTGATACATCACCACCAATTGTGACAGATGCAAAGATTGATGTTGGAGGTTTGGGTGGCAGTAATTACCAAACTATTAAAACTATTACTGCATCATGGTATAATGTATTTATTGATCCAGAATCTGGTATGTTATTATTATTTATTTTTCTCACAATTTTTTTATACATTTGAATAATCTCATATTACCTTTTAAGGTATATCTGGTTATGAATGGTGTGTTGGATCTGTTCCTAACTATTGTGATATTATGGCTTTTGAACCAACAACAATTCCTGAAGGAGATAGTCACACAGAATTAAACTTTCATGATGGACAAACATATTTTATAACTGTTAAGGTTAGAATTTATTATGTGATGAAAAAAAATAATTATCAAGATTCTATATATATTCAATACTTTTTCATTCCTATTGCATGTTTTATTTTAAAATAAATTTCTATATAATGCATTTTCCTCTTGCAGTTTTCACAATGCTTTTTAATTAAACTGTCTGTCAGAGATAAAAAAAGAAAACCCTGGAGAAGACTACCAAGCATTAAAAATCCTCAGACATTTTAATATAGGGCATTGAGTATAGTGCAAGAATGAAGTATATTTTTTTAGAAATAATTAAAATTATTATTTGAAAGTACTTTTCTGCATATATATTTATAAATAACTATAACTATTAAATGTCTGTATTTTAAATAATATAATAATTCAAATAAATATATTTAACACAGTATCCAAATTTTAATAAATATATTCTTTACTGGAAGTACTTTCGATTGTAACACTGACAATCTTTATCAACCATCAATTAGTACAAATCTACACAAAATAAAAATTCTTATATTACCCATCATTCAATTCATTTAAATTTCCCTAATTCTGTTATTTTTATATTAGCCAATTGTCTTTTCATTAAACCCTCTCCATTTCTAGATATTATCATTGCTTCCTTAATTTTTCATCAATTATTTTTGATCATAATAAAACGTGTAATTATGGTTTTAAATTTGATAATAGAGATGTGAAAATTATTCAAATTGAACAATGTAATGATAAACGAAAAATTAAGGAAGCAATGATAATATCTAGAAATGGAGAGGGTTTAATGACTAGACAATCGGCTAGTATAAAAATAACAAAATTGTGGGAAATTTGAATGAATTGAATGATGGGTAATATAAGAATTTTTGTTTTGTGTAAATTTGTACTAATGATGGTTGATAAAGATTGTCAGTGTTACAATCGAAAGTGCTTCCAGCGAAGAATATATTTATTAAAATTTGGATACCGTGTTAAATAGATTTATTTGAATTATATATATATGTAATAGTTTTCAATTATAATATCTGAAAACTGAGCAATAATAATGTAGAAATACCTTTCATTATGCTATCTTATATGGTGAAAAACAAATATCATATGATTTTCAGGAATTGTATAAATCAATATGAGTGAATTGTCTGTTTGCATCTAATTTGCATCTTTTTTATGTGGAGTAAAGCAAATGTCATGTGATTTTCCAGGAATTGTATAGAATATTATTAACAGCTTGTCTATTCATTGTAAAATCTTTAAATTGGTTCATAAGAATTGCCTTTTTAATTGTTATCTTTCCTCATCCAATATCCTCTGATCTGAATTGAAGATAAATTTAAAGTTACAAGATGTTTCATGTTAAAAAAAAAACTGAAGTATATAATTATATAAAAAATGCTATAAACAATCAATCTAATACTGCGTCTGTTTTTTATATAAAAAATCTTATAACTTTAAATTTACCTTTAATTCAGATCATACAAGAATATTACATAGAGAAAGATATCGTAAAAAATGAAAAATTACAGAAGTAATTTTTATAAACCAATTTAAAGCTTCTATAATAAATAAACAATGCAATAATACTAATCTGTACAGTTCCATAAAATCACATGATATTTGCTTTTTCTTCACATAAGTTCAGTTGATAATGAATACACCATAAGCAAAAGTAATTTTTGTATAAAATACTTACATACTAATCCGTCAGTGATGAAAAATGCCAGCATAAACAAATGTGTAAATAAACATCGAATTGAACACATTTACAATCTTCTAAAAATGAAAACAGTTTTTTAAGTGAATATTAGATAATATCCCGATCAGAAGAAAGTTGTTAGTTAAAATATAGATTAATTATCTAATATTCATTTTAAGAAATTAATTGCTTTCATTTTTAGAAGGTTGTAAATGTGTTTAATTCCGTCTTTATTTACATAGTTGTTTGTGCCAGTGTTATACATGCATAATTTTCTTCATTACAAAATGTTGTTCCCTCTTACCATTCATCGCTGGACTAATACATATGTGAAATCTCACCGTTATGCTAATATGTAAAGATCTATAAGTATTATATTACTACTACTTATTTTCTACTGTTATTATACTTTAAAATTACTACATATAAATATTTTGTAGTATGTTCTTATATATATATTATACCGAGACAAAGTCGGTACATGTATATACGCACACACACAAGCAATGTAAACACTCTGTTTTTTCTCACTTTCAACTTATGATGAAAAATAGATATAGTTTTCTTTCAATACTTTATAAAATACACTGTAAAATAAAATGTTAATATTTCTGATTAAATAGTTTAAGGCTTTCACATAATCTACTAAAATAATATCCTCTAAAAATAAAATATAAAACGTATTACTAATATGCCATTTTAATCTCAATAAGTGATTTTTACTTGTATATGCCGCAGGGATAATTAAAAAGGGGTTTATTTTAAATTATAACTGTAGTAAAAGTTAAAAGCTTATAGAAATGATTTTTGAGAAAGATTAAATGCTCGACTTTTAAACTAATGTAAAGTAGATTGTTCTCTTAAAACACGCACGTATGCATCAAAGGTGTGAATAAGTATTTTTATTTATTAACTGAGATTGCAATATGAGATTGCCTAAACCTAAGATTGCCTCCAGCATATGGATTGAGTGAACATTACGTAGGACATGGACCATATCGACAACTAAAAAAATATTGAACTCTGGGTGGAGATTCGATCCTCAGATAATACCCAACCCATATAAATATCAAGCAAAATCTAAAGATATTATTCATTCTTTATTCTTTCTTTATCCTTTATTCAAAATTCATTAGTCAAAAGTCATTCATCATCTCATTTTCATTTGTTTTTGCTATCCGGTTTATTCAATATGATCGCAGTGAAATCAGTATTTAGAGCGTCGATCGTCATGATGGGCTAGGAAACCCTTCAGTGATTGATCGACGCTCCGCCACCAGAACATCTCCACAGCTATGAATGATCAACAACAGTACCATCCGAAAATAGTGCTCCAACCAGTTCAATAATGTTGTTCCATTTGAAATACATGAATCGTCCAAACCCACTACGCTGAACTTTTAAAAAAAAATGAATAACCTCGTATTATGGAAAACATCATCTACCATGTTCGAACCCTCACCAAAGTAGAAGCAGCGGAAGACTAAGCAAAAATCCTAGGTAAACACTTTATTTTATAATGTTTTCATTCATTCTTTACGTAAACTTTAAAAGGCAATCTCATAATTAATTAAAGTCGACTTCCGATCTCGTAAAACAAACTATAAATGATCCGTAATTCCTCATATTTAAACTTATTATTTTAATCTTCGTAAATCACATGCTATGCAATTCCTCATCTTTAAATCTTAGGACTTTTCAGTTATGAACTTTGACCTTAATTATTATCTTCTAAGCTATAACACACCTAATTTCAAAATATAAAAGGAAATATGTATTTTATCATCCATGTTTATTATGCATAATATGTTCTTTTCTGTGCGAGTGCGTGAATGCACGTATGTGCGTGTAAATAAAACTGTTAATCAATATTGCATTTTTTTTTATATTCAATAAATTTCTTTTTATAATTTAAACAAGTCGAGCATTTCTCAAATCATTTCCTATAAGTAAATATATATATTTTTTTTGTTATTTTAAGTATTATAATCAGCATTTATTCATGCGATTAATTATTTTACTTTTAAATTTGTCTTTCTTATTTTTTTGTTTTGTTTATTTCTTTAAGTTTCATAGTGCCGTAAGTCGCGATGTTTATTTACTATGTAGTTAAGATAGGTTTAAGAGTTGGGAGGGCCTATTATTAATAAGTGTAAGTAAATGTCAATAAAGCTAGTATGAATAATTCTATTGGACTGTATTATAACGGGGGGATGATATTATAAGCTTCTAAATTTTTATATAAGGATGCATAAGTCAAACATTCGTATTAGTCGCCAAATAACCAATGACCCGGTCCAATATTTGGACCGATCTGTAAATCAACCAAGTTTCTTCTCCATTGGTTATTATTGTGTCTTTTGCCAGAATGATATTCTTGAAACAATTTCATCGCGACCCTGAGTGACCCTTATTGGTCCATGCTGGGAGTTTGAGCTTATGGACGGGGATTAGACTTCGAAATCGTTTTGATATGACGTAAGGTGATGCGAGAAATTAAATTGTAAATCAAATCATCGTATCTGGCGCCCCCTTGTGTTGATAATGAACAACTATCGATATAGGAAAATAAATAAAGCTTTACGCTATATCATGTTTGTTTCGGAGCTTTAAATCCCTATATGAACGGTTGAATAAGGCGACCGGTCACAATATATATATATATACACACACACACATCTATATTCTACTTAACACACTTTTTGCAACAATTTAACATAACAATTATCACTAATTTGTACTCACTATTTTGATTTACAATCAGTTATTCACTATAACAATCGTAAAACAAAATCAAAGTTTTTTTAATGCCATTTTGTAAAATTGATTACATTGTAAGACAATGATTTTATGTCATCTGAGAAAAAAATGGTGAAATTCATGCTAAAATTGTACAGTACAGAATTTATTTATTATAAACATTACAGTATGCAATATTATAGTATACGGCATTTTGATTACAAATTTAAAATACAACTAATGTACAGCATTTGATTTAATTTTCATCCAGAATCCTTGCAAGACAATCAATACATTCATTAATGACATATCCAAAGTAAAGATTTTCATCCTTAGTGATTATAAAAGCAAAAAAAAAAGTTTCATTCAGCACAATAAGTAATCCAAAGCCTATTATTGATGACAGACAACAATCAGAGATATACATTATCTATATATTTTACTCATTTTTATGGACTAAGATTTCTATGAATGGTATTTTGCTTGCAATAAAAATTATAATCATTGTAACTGTCAAATATAGATGCTGTAATTCCAAGTTTAAAAGAATGATTTCATGCATTTTGCAATTAATAATCAACTTCATATGATCAAATTAATTTAAATATAAACTTAAAATATCACTTACTATGAAATATTTGTTTAATTTTAAATCATAATGTAATTTATTTCAGACATATCATGCCAAAGTTATTACCACAAATCTTGAACAATTGATCAGAAAAAAGGAATACCAGTTTTATTCAGCATAAAATTAAAAATAAATTTTGGTCATATTCTTTACTATTAATAATTAATTTTGAATTGTGAACTGTATTAGCTAAAATATTCAACCAAACTAATTTTGAATTAAAGCTCTTCAGTCAAATCAAAACGCTTTCATTGTAAATCTAAATTATTTTCAGTAAAAGAAAAAGATGGTGGGAATGATTTCATAAATTATGCAATTAATAATCAACTCTATATGATAGGAAGTTACTAAACCTAAATAAAAATAATATTTATTTACTCGATTTTAATTCAGAAAATGACATTATAGTAAACTTAAAATGCAGTACTGAAAAAAAATAATACAAATTTCATTTAGCATGAAGCTAAAAATAAATTTTGATCATATACTATTAATAATTAATTGTAAATTGTGTACTGTGTACTTATTAGTCAAAATATTCAATCAAATAATTTTAAATTAAAATCTTTATGAATACTAATTTCAGTCAAATCAAAACTGCTATTATCATAAAAATAGTTTCAATAAAAAAAAGGAAGGATGGAGATGATTTTATGCATTTAGTGATAAATTTAGTATTATAAAAATGCTATATGAATAAATTAATGAAGATTCATGTTTTGAATTTTTATTTAAATCATTCATATCTCTACCGTTATTGAAAATTTCTAGTTCATTCCATGAAAAAGGCTACCATGTGTAATAAAATGTGACATTTCATGCCATTAAAAAGACTACAGCTAGTATTTATATATCAAGTGCTGTTTATTTAGATCTGAATAGTTTATGCTGTAAAAAAAGTCTTAAATATTAAACATAATATGCGGAACACAGAATATCCTTTTTTAATATGTCAGAACAAGCCACTCCCATAGTTATCATAAAAGATAGATAATAAGAAATTATAAAATAATATTAATAAAGAATAATATTTAAAAGGTTTTTTAAAAATTAAAAAGTAAAAATAAAATAGTTTCAAAAGATAAAAAAATTTAAAAAAACAACAACAATGTATTGGATATGTTTTGTATTTTTTATATATGTAATTTATATATAAGTTGAGTATACATATGGAGTGTATTTATAAAGGTATATGTGGATTATATATATATGTCTATGGGTGTATGTATATCTGTCTATATATATGTAGGTTTAAAAGAGGTATGTGTATATATTGGATATACATATGTATATATAGATGTAGGTATGGATTTATATATGTCTAAGGATGATGTAGATCTATATGTATATGCATGAAGGGAATAGGTGTATATTTTGATGTATACACGTGTGTATATTTTTGATATATATCTATGTGTATTTATATATATATATGTGAAATGATGGTTATGTATATTTATATATATGTGAAATGATGGTTATGTATTTATATTGTTCAAAATCTTGTAGCTCTAATGAAGACTGCTGGACAGTCGAAACTGTAAGGAAAATAAAAAAGTTTAAGAAAATTTGTTTGCATTGAAGTGTATATGAAAAAAGTGTTATAAGAAATATATATTGAGACTATAGAGTAACTATAAAGAAAAGCTTAGATAAAAGTCCATACTCTGTCTCAAATGTAAGAGAAATGCTAGCTAATTTAGACAGGGAAAAATATTTTCCAAGCTATAATTGAATGCTGCCGTCCACCAGACACCCATGTCTGAAGAAGCTTGCTGGTGATTACAATTCATAAAGGCTTGTTTAAATGTAACTGTCTTTCTTTTGAAATAATAACAGCTCCAAACATTTTCTGGGCAAGTTGCAAGGAATGAAAGGAGTTTTGCCATATTTTGATGTCATCCTAATCATGGATAATTCAGCAGAATCATTGAAAAATAAAGTAGATAAGGTGTGTCTTTCAAATTTTGGAACTAAACTGAACTCTGAGAAATGCATTTCGACTATAAAATAAATTAAATTTCTTTGTCACATTGTTACCGTATCAGGAATAAAGCCTGACCTGGAGAAAGTTAAAGGAATTAAGAATGTAGGTAGACCCTAACAATATAAAAAACTGCAGGCTTTCCTAGGACTAGTAAATTTTTTTAATAATTTTTTAAAACATAAAGCTCAAACTGCTACTCCATTTTTGGAAAAATCAATATTGGTTTTGGAACAAATTCCACAAAAGAGTGCTTTCAATAAAATAATATTAGCATTAACAATTAGAAAATTAATGCATTTCAGTAATAACTTGGACATAATCTTAATGATTTTAGGATCGGAGCAATGCTAACAATGGCAAAGGTGGTGAAAAGTTTACAACCAATTGGACAAAGAAGCATTGGTGATCATAACAGGAGTCAAAAAATTCCATCAACATTTATTTGGTAGATCTTTTAAAATAATAACTGATCACCAACCTTGATTAGGAATTTTTCAAAGTAAAAGGGTAGCACCGATCATTTAAGCTCTAGAATGATCTGTTGATATAATTTTTTATCAGCTTGTGATTACCAGCTTCATTTTAAAAAAGAAAATCAAATAAAATATGCCGATGCATTAATATTTCTGTAGTGGAATTTTCACTACACCACTCTCATGCAAAGTAGGGATTGGTTTCTATTGTGTTTAACACCTTGTGGATATATCAGATATAACAAAAAAAAACTGATAATGATGGTTCTGTAAATTACATGAACCAATGGAAACCAGAATTGATCAATAATAGAACTATTGCAAAATGGACCAAAGCTAATGTGGGCTACCAATCACAAGCTGGATTAAGGATGGATGGCTCCGTAAGTGGTCTGGAAATCTCCATAAGTCTTTGTGGAACTTACAAACTCAGCAACAAACAAGGACTGTATAATCGTGGGGGGGGTAGAATGCTGATCCCTCCGCAAGAAGGTACCAAAGTTTTGCAAATACTTCACCATAGTCATGAGGCATAGTTAGAACTAAAGCTCCCACTTGCACTTTATGTGTGGTGTCCGGGCATAAGTGCAGATATTGAAATATATAAACCATATCTGTTCATGGCAGACTTGATGCCCCAAAAAATATCTATGCCCAAACATTGATAAACCATAGAGTAAAATGCATATAGACTGTATAGGTCCTTTTAAGAGCCAATTTTTATAATATTAGTAGATACTAGTTCAAAATAGGTAGAATATAAACTAATAAAAAACATTCATTTAGCTGAAACTATACAAATGTTAAAAAGAAATTTTGCATGCCATGGTTTACCAGAAACTCTGGTGTCAGATAATGGCACAGGATATTTGTTGAATTTAAAGCCTTTTTAGTTGAGTTGAGGTATAAATCACCCATACTCCACTTTTTCATCCTCAATCAAACAGAATTGTTGAAAAAGCAGCAGTTAAAAGAAACTTTAAATAAAATAAATAGTATTAATATACGAGACAATAAATTTTGCAATGCTGCAACAACGCATTATCCATCCATAGTTACAGGTAAATCACCCACAGAGAAATGTATGGGCAGAAAATTGTAAATTGTCCATACTTGTGTCAGAAAAAAAAGTGCAAAACTTTAAGAAGATAAAAAATATATACGTTTGAGATCAAATCTGGATTTGAGATAATATCTACAAATTATGGATAAACAGAAAACTATCAAAAATATTTTCAGACCAGATTGTTGAGATTCAAAAAGCTTTGGGAATTTGTTTTTGCCCTAATATTAATCACATTCGAAAAAACTGAACAGATGCCAAGCCAGCCAAAAGTAAAGAAACTTCAGATTGCATGCTACCAAATGAAGTCAGACTGCCAGGTGGAAATAACACAAACTGTCAAATTCTGAAGTTGCAGAAAAGAAATTGGATTCTCCAATTAAACCACCAGAAAATGGATGCCATTGTAAAAGACAACCAGCTGTATATTTAAGAGATTATTTATGGGACTTTGGAGAAAAATGTATTTTTCTGGAGTAAGAGGGGGGGGGCTAGTGCTGTGACCAGATAAATAAAACAGTGTATGTATGCACTTTTAAATTATGAATGCTAAATGTTATATGAAGAAGAAAAAGAATACTTATTTAAATAAAATTACAATTTTTATGCAAATGTTTTAGGCTTTTCTATTGCGGGAAAATAGCAATTATCTTCACATAAGCAATAATCTTAAAATAGATCATTTAAACCTTATGGGATAATGCAGGAAAAGCAATAAATATTTAATACTAATTATCTCATGGATGATCGATTTTTTGGGATCAATTTTAAATTTGTAAATGGTGAATTTTATTCTAGGAGCAAAGATTAATTTGGGAATGCAGAAACAATCCAGGAACACTAGAACTTGGATTAGTCTCCATACTTAGATATATCCTGGCAGAAGGGAAAATAAGGGATTTGTTGCAGGCCATTTCAATCTAAATTATAATTTAAAGTAAGCCTTTGGAAACTGTTAGTGATGTAATATATGCTAAATTGTAAATAAATTATAAATATACTTTATATGATTCTTCTAATAATAATGATAAATATATTACTTTTATAAATCTCCACATTTACATTCTAATGCAAGTTTTTTTATATAATTCCTTTAATTTTCCAACAGTTTCAACCGTCCTGCATTAGAGTGCATATGTTGAGATTTATAAAAGTGATATATATGAATATATGAAGGAATGCAAATAAAGAAAAAGATATAACAATAATAATGTTAAATATTTATATTAAAAAGTCATTTAAGCTGTTTTGCTCTAGTGGTCTCTTTATTTAGTTAAGGACTGAAATAATTTGAAAGTCTGGATAGCATATAGTTAGAAAGGGTTGTTCTGAATTGAGAAAGTGGTTTATTTAATTCGACATTAATTTTAATTTAAATAATATCTGCAGTTAATCAAAATAAGTCATAGATCACATGACCCTATTCTCTTAAGCTTGTAAGTTATAAATATCTCTGTCAGGAACCCCCCCCCCCCAACCCCTGAAATTTATTATAATACTTAATTTTCAAGGAGTGGCATCTTATGGCAGTTACATAAGATTTGCATTAAGATTTGTCATAATACTTAATCGAGTGGTTATCAAGTGGATCTTCAAACAAATTTAGTACGTATATTTATCTGCGCTGTCACATGAGAGATAAGAGAAAAGCCAACTGCTATATGCTAGGTTGAACCTAGAGGCGATGCACGAACTTCACAGAAACTTGTTCTCCCATTGATCAATCAAACTTGATCATAGTAGTAGAATACCATCCAGGATCTTTTGTGTACCAGTTTATTATTTATGATAAGTTAAGATTATTTTTTAAGAAAAATTAATATGGAATGAATAGATAGATGATAATGATAAAACATATATATATATTGTCAGAATCAGATCTGATTAATGATAAAATGTTAAAGTGAATTATAGAGTGAACATTTATAAATTAATGTAGTTGATTTTTTTTTTTTTAAGTAAATTTTCAAATACCTGTACAACTTCTGGGAATTAAATTTATTTTAAAAACGTTAATAACTGCAGCATTTTTTTCAACTGACAAAATCGTAAAATATTACAATTTTCTTTTAAGAATCCAAAATTTAATTTGAAACATAATGTCTATATTTTATTTTGTTACAAATCCATAAATGTAGGGATATTTTTCATTTAGATGAATATTTCTGACATTTATAGAAAGGGTATAAAAGTCAAAATGCAATATAGTTTTAATTTACTTTATCAACCAAAAAACTTATTAATAGGTTGTTGGGGGGGGGGGGTTTAAAAAAAAGGATAGTTTAATGGTCCTAATTCTAAATAAAACATTTAAAAAATAGACTTCGTAAATGGCAGCTAACAAAATCATTTTCTTTGGTGACTTATTCAGTGTTCCGGTGAGATGATAAATAAAAAAACTAATCGTATGGTACATCACTTGATAAGCCATGTAACGTTTAAACACCAGAAGTCACAGATTGAGCTGCGATCTAAGCGGCATTAGCTGTTGAGTCCGTTTCACGCGGGAGACTTAATTTTTATCAACTGTTGGGTAATATTATCTATTAAAATTATAATAAAATACCGTAAGAAGAATTCAGTTAAATTATTAAATGGATCTTTATTTTTATTTATCTATTAATGTAAACTTTAGAGAGAGAAAGAGGGAGGGCACACTTTAATTATATTTGTTTCGGTTTTTATTTTTAATATATTTTTCTATCTAGGGACATTCACTTTTATATCGTGCATCATTATTGATATGTTAGTAAATACATTCGGAAGCTTGCAATATGAATCAAAATCTCTTCTTACTTGGGATTTTTATTTAATTAAAAAAGTTCAAAGGTAAGACGTAAAGTTACATTGATTGACAATGAAATTCTAAAATGTTGATAATGTAAAAGACGTCTAAAATAAATGATAATAAAACGTTTACTAATAATATCAATCTAATCAGTTAATTTCAATGTATCCTTGTTCTTTTAGAAAATAAAATAAAAATTACTTTAAAATCATTATCATAAATAACATTCATAACATAATAACACTAGAAAGCCGTATGATATTTTGAGTACTGAAAATGCAATCCATGGATTTTTAGTTTACTATTCTTCATTGCACAGAGGCAAAACTCTCCATACAGTAACGCCACTTGATGCAAGCCAGAGTAATCAATGGATACAGGTATGATGTTTAATGTTTTTTTTTCTCAACCACCCAACTGTTTAGAAAGGTTATATTCTCCGTGACTTATTTTTGAATTAATTTTTGATTTGCCTTTCTATTTAAAATCACTTCTTGCTGATCATAAATCATTTCAACTCTATCCTTTGTTGTAAGTATATAAACCTGTATCACCTTTACGTTTACTCAGTGTTGTCGCCATTTACTCAAATCATTTAATGCTTGCACTTTTAGAAGTATTTTTATAAAGGAATTAACTGTTAGTAAAATCACATATCCTGTTATTGAATGCACAGTTTGGTAGTCGTTGCGTAAGAGCTCATTTTCATTAGTCTCGACTTCTTCCAATATTTTTACTTCCTTTTTTTCATTTCTTTTCTTAAATTTTCTAATTTGCATACCTCACATTTCATATTGTTATTTTAATATAGTAAGTTAACTTGATGGTCTGAGAAGGTCCATTTCTTTCCATATTAAATATCTCAACATTCCAAATTATGAAGCACCATAGAGTTGCCTATACTGAAAAATCTTTATAATATCAATTCAGTATATGAAATATTAGTATAATAATATGGTGGTTTTTCCCTTGCCTTTTATATCAGAATTTTACTATCGGTGAAGTCAAATGTAGATCAAGCTAATAAATATTTTAATATAAACTATTAAAACTATTCTAGAAATTGATTTTTATTAATACTGTAAAACTATTGAACATATCAAAGTAGAGAGTAGTTCAACTATTAATTAAATATACACATTAATTATCATCTGATTTTATGAAAACAATGATTTTTTTTAGCACATTAATCCTAAAAATATTCAGAATAGTTTTGTGACACACATTGTCACGTAGAGCAATAATGCATAAAAATTATACTAAATCATTATAGTGTTGTCGTAGACAAACTGCAGAATATCACTTTTAGTATAACAAACATGTGTCTCATGTATAAAAGATACCAGCAGCAACACATTCTACTTTGAGAGTAATTCATATATTTGTTGCAAATAAGAACAATGAATATGACACGTTATAATGCAAAATGGGACAAACAAATATCTAGTTTTATTGGTTTTACATTAAAATATAACTTGGTAATTATTTTTTTGTATTATGTTTGTACTCCATATTGTGAATGAGATTTTCTAAGGGCAATCTAAATCCTTGTATATAAATAGATATTTCACTAAAACAAATCATCAGTTCTGGTAAAAAAAAAAAAACCCATGTGCTTCATATAGTAAATATGCTGCAAGCAATATTATATATTCAACTTGGACAGTGTTAGTATATATACATACGAAAAATATCTAATTATACACTTCTTTCTAATAATAAATTGAATTAACTGTGTCAGAATAATAGTTTTTCATTGTTTGTTACACATTTAACATAAATTAATTTATATATTTTAATATTTAATAGTTTCATAAACTTTTATAATTAATTATTCAGAATTATCTGTCTTCTTATAATATGTAGCTTTTTGTACTTTATTTAATAAATGTTTTAATATACGATATAATTCTGGATATAATGATTTTAAATATTTTTTTCAGGCTTATAATAATGCTGGATTGGGTACTATTACTTCTTCGTGGGGTATTGTCGTAGACACATCCCCACCTGTTTGTGGCATAGTGTATGATGGAAGTCTGTCAGATGAAAAAGATGTTAATTATAAAGTATGTTGATTTGTATTTGTTCTTTATAAAAATAAAAAAAAAACATTTTATTTTCTTATTTATTTTTCATCTTGTTCATCTTGTTTTTATTGTAGACTGATGTAAATACTTTAAATGGTCACTGGCAAGGGTTTAACGATCCTCATAGTCCTCTTCTTAGCTATTTTGTTGCTATTGGGACATGTTCAAACTGCAATGATTTTATTGACTTTCAAGAAATTGGTTTACGAAACGGTATTATATGTTCATCCATTTTTTTTTAAGTTTTATTCTTTGTCATGTCAAGGGCTAAGCCAATATTCTATTTATTATGTATTCTAAATAATTAATTTGTTTTATTTAAATTATTTGCCATCACATTATGATTAATTTTAGAATATAATTTTTTTTAAAAATGTTTTGTTCATTTAAAATTGCAACAGGATGCATGTCTAAAAGTAAAAATATGTATTCCTAATAAATTTCAAATACAAGCATGTAAATTAATTTAATATTTATTTGTTTTGATTAATTCTGAATGAAAAAGTCTGTATACATACATTTTTAAATTTATAAATGGTACTTATTACTTAGCCGGGCTTGGCCGCTTGATGGCATTAGTGCCAGGCAAAAACACCTACAAATGTAATAAAATTTAAAGTAGTAAATAAGAGAAGGAAGAGTATGCTTAATATTTTGAATAATAAATATATAGGAAATATAGAAAATTGTACAATTGGAGTATATAGAATGGAGTGTAAATCTTGTAAAGAAAAAAATGTTAGGAATAGTTATGTGGGTGAAACAAAGAATTCAATTTATACAAGGTTGACTCAGCATAGATATGATAGGAGATCACCTGCCTATGTACATTCATTGGAAACAGGGCAAAAGTTTGAGAAGGGAAGTATTAGAATAATAAATTGTACTTGAGATGGGAGGGATAGAAAAATAAAGCAGGCTATATTGATGAGAAGCATTAGGCCATCTCTTAATAAGGATCACAGTTTGAAAATATTGATTTTGTAGGAATTTTTATTAATGAATAGATATATGTAGATTTTAAAGAATTGGAATAAGATTTAGTTTCAAAATGTGTTCATAGAGAGCGTAGGGATGAAGAGAATAAGGAAATAAAAACATTTTTTGAAGTTATTTCAGTTATAAGAGAAAGAGTATTGAGTTTTAAAAGGTAAGATTAGTTAAAATTAAAAATTAAGAGGAAATAAAATTATAAGGATATTATGTTAATATTATTGTTATTAATTAATGTGTAATATATAAGTAATTAAAATAGAAGAAATAAATTAAAGTAAAGAGTAATTTTAAATTAGAATATAGAAAAATAAAAGTTAAAATATAAAATAAAATTTTATATAAAAGAAGTTAATTGAATATAAGTGTGAGATAAAGAAGTTTTAGATTGTAGATAAATTAATGATCCATATTTAAGTTAATAGTTGGGAGTGTTTGAAATGTTATTTTTTATATTTATATGTGTATAGTATATATATATTAAGCATCACATGATCACATTTCCTATACTAGCACATTAATTGTTGATAAACAGAGCAAAACTCTCCATACAGTATTGCCACCTGTGCTAAACAGAGTAATCAATGGATGCCAGAAGGCTTGTGCATAAAATCCCTATCTAATGCCTTCTCATCCAATATCCCCAGACTAGTTTCTGGCTTGTGGCCTTCGTCAGTGAGGAGCTTTGGATCTGAGAGCACTGCATTTAGATCATAGGATCTAATGCAACCCTCTAGCAACCACCTTTTATCTCTACTTAACTACTAAACTATGAGAATGAAATTGAAAACACAAAAAATATTTTCAATCTAAGCTCAATAGCTTATATAGTCATATGGGTCTGAACTCAGTTCAGCACCCATACATTTTGGTGTCTTTGGCTCTTTTACAACCATAGTCACCACTATCCTATTAAGTAGGATTGGTGTTAAACCATTAAGCATCACATGATCACATTTCCTATACTAGCACATTAATTGTTGATAAACAGAGCAAAACTCTCCATACATTATTGCCACCTGTGCTAAACAGAGTAATCAATGGATGTCAGAAGGCTTGTGCATAAAATCCCTATCTAATGCCTATTCATCCACAAGCCAGAAACTAGTCTGGGGATATTGGATGAGTAGGCATTAGATAGGGATTTTATGCACAAGCCTTCTGGCATCCATTGATTACTCTGTTTAGCACAGGTGGCAATACTGTATGGAGAGTTTTGCTCTGTTTATCAACAATTAATGTGCTAGTATAGGAAATGTGATCATGTGATGCTTAATGGTTTAACACCAATCCTGCCTAATAGGATAGTGGTGACTATGGTTGTAAAAGAGCCAAAGACACCAAAATGTATGGGTGCTGAACTGAGTTCAGACCCATATGACTATATAAGCTATTGAGCTTAGATTAAAAATATTTTTTTGTGTTTTCAATTTCATTCTCATAGTTTAGTAGTTAAGTAGAGATAAAAGGTGTTTGCTAGAGGGTTGCATTAGATCCTATGATCTAAATGCAGTGCTCTCGATCCAAAGCTCCTCACTGACGAAGGCCACAAGCCAGAAACTAGTCTGAGGATATTGGATGAGTAGGCATTAGATAGGGATTTTATGCACAAGCCTTCTGGTATCCATTGATTACTCTGTTTAGCACAGGTGGCAATACTGTATGGAGAGTTTTGCTCTGTTTATCAACAATTAATGTGCTAGTATAGGAAATGTGATCATGTGATGCTTAATGGTTTAACACCAATCCTGCCTAATAGGATAGTGGTGACTATGGTTGTAAAAGAGCCAAAGACACCAAAATGTATGGGTGCTGAACTGAGTTCAGACCCATATGACTATATAAGCTATTGAGCTTAGATTGAAAATATTTTTTTGTGTTTTCAATTTCATTCTCATAGTTTAGTAGTTAAGTAGAGATAAAAGGTGGTTGATAGAGGGTTGCATTAGATCCTATGATCTAAATGCAGTGCTCTCAGATACAAAGCTCCTCACTGACGAAGGCCACAAGCCAGAAACTAGTCTGGGGATATTGGATGAGTAGGCATTAGATAGGGATTTTATGCACAAGCCTTCTGGCATCCATTGATTACTCTGTTTAGCACAGGTGGCAATACTGTATGGAGAGTTTTGCTCTGTTTATATATATATATATTGGTATATGTATGAATAAGTATTAATTGTATATGTTTAAACGTTGTAGCTCTGATGATGACTGCTGGACAGTTGAAACTGTAAGGAAATAAAACAAATCATATGTTAAATTGCATTGTAGAGTGTCATTTAAGGTGTATTATATTATATATAATTCGGCAATGCAAGTAAGAAGAAGTGGAAGGAAATTTTTATATTCTTACAACATGTAAACTGCAAGATGATTTTTTAATCTACAATTAGTATATTGTTGGCATTTTGTTTATAATCTTAAATTGTGTGGCTATTTTTAAAATAGCAGAAACATTTAATTTTTTCTTTATTAGATTCAAATTTAATATATTTTTTTTGCAATTGTTTTTTGAATAACTAGTTTATGATCTTCAATTACATCCTGATTGTTCCAATTTTTCAAAACAAAAGTAATAGACAAGATTGAAGTAATAATCATGGAATATCATTATAATCCACTACAGTAAAGAGTCTTTCAAGAATTTTATTGAACAGATTGATTTCAGTTTTAGATTAATGGCTTCCAGAGACTCGTAGTTTTAGAGACCTAAGAAGCACTGTAGACATGGTTTTTGGTGTCAGACAAACGTAGGATAAGTGTCAAGAACAAAGGAGTGATTTACATATACTTTTGCAGCTATGTTTGAAATTAGTTTGTTGTTCACCAAACTGTATTCATATTTTACAGCTTCTACTTGTTAGAATGAGTGTCATTACTACAAGTGAAAAATCTGAGGCACTTAAAATGAATGTTTTATGTTAAACAAGGATGCGTACACTCCAACATTGTTATCATTTTTTTATGACAATTGTCTTTCACATTACTTACAGATGACTTAATGAAACAGAAATCAAATTATGATACAGTTTTGAAAGCAGAATTTTTAATTTGAAAAAATTAACAGCAAAAACAAGAAATTGACAGAGTAGCTCAGTTGGTAGAGAATTTACCTTAAATTCGATATTCAAGAATCTAAAGGTGCGAGTTCAACCTCTAAGTGAATATTGTCACTGTGCATATAGGCCAGCAACACCTGAAGAAGAGTGGAGAATAATATTCATTTTCATAGTTTCGCATTTATAATATGCTTATGATTGTGATGTTTTACAGTGTGTTTTAAACACAACATATAAAGACTTTGGTTTATTAATTAATATTCAAAATATTCAAATTTTTTATCAATCAATGTCAGAAGAAAAATCCTCAGCAACTTTTAGCTTGGATGCTTATTAACTTGAGAATGTAAATTGATTTAAATATTTTAATTGTTTAACAAGTAGAAAGATAAACTTAGATGTTAACTTAAATACAGACTTCAATGTATTGCTGCTGCTTTTAACAAGTTCAATGACAAACTTTCATCACATAGAGCTGTTATTTTACCTAATTTATTGTATGGAAGTAAAACTTGGATACCCTCTCAGTGCAATTTAAAGGTATTAAAAAAAGTTTCATTTAGACATGCTCTGTAAAATTTTAAAAATAAAATGGCAAGATCGTACAACCAATCAATAAGTTCTTCAATTTGCTGGAGATGATTCTATTGGTCCACTAATGTAAAATCACACCTTCATTAGATTGTCATGCAAGACGAATGAATAATGGAAGACTTTCTTTTTTTAAAGGTTTTTTTATGGTGAATTTGAGCATGGATTTCATGGAAAAGGTAAACCATTTCTATATTATAAGATTTATCTCAATGGCATTCTAAATAAGTCCAATATCATTTGTTTTCATTGAGAAGATATGGCAGAGAATGGAATACATTGTAGGGCTACAATTAGATATTGTGAAGTATTTCAGAAAGTAATGTTTTCTGTTAAAAAATTAAAAGACAACATCATAAAATATCAAGTAAGTGGGAAAATGGAATACATGGACATAATTGTGTTTTACAGATTGGTTTATATAATCATTATAAAACTCATTTCTAGAATAGTTTTCTCTCTTTTTTGGGGGTGGGGTGGGGGTGGAATAACCATATTCATGTAGAAGTAGCTGTTCGTTATTATCTTAATAGTGATTTCAATCATTTTCTATCCAGTAAAATATAATACCGATAATGTTATTGTCTTACTTTTATTTAATTTAATAAGAGAAATTATTTATCTATATGTTGGATAAATAATATTTATCCAGTTGGATTCTCAACATCAACCTCATTAAGAATCATTTGATTTCTCTTTGTTAATCAATACAAATTTAACCAAAAAAAGCCCTTAATGTTCAATATTTTGTTATGCAACCGCACCAGTTACTGTTTACTATTAAAACATTTTCAAAATTCTGCATCAATTACAGCACTTGCTTTAACTAGCCCTTATTAAAATGAAATTAAATGTGATTATGTCACTTGCTCACTGTCTGATTATAGGGTTTTGTTTTATCTGATCTTTAGCATGGGATAAATAAATTGAATGTAATCAAAGCCTAAGATTACTGGATGTGCAAATAAAATTTGACAAGTAAAAAATTCCATTAACTAAATTGAATTTCTATACTTAATATAAAATAGATAATTTACTTCAAAGTAAAGCTAAGAATGAAATAATTTATGATTTACATTTACCCAGTTTGCCTATACTCTTATAAAAACAGTAATGTAGTACCTGCTATCTCATTTCACAGGCAAGTATTTTCCACTTTATGTTCATAGTTTGCCAATAATGATTTTAAATCTATCTTAGCTGAAATTACCTTAGAAAGAATCTGAAGCAAGAACAAGAAGTTTAAGGTAGAATGTGCAGGTTTTATTTATTTTTATTTAATTTTTGTTTGTTCTTTGGAGTAATCAGTAATTAATCTGTTTTTAATTAAATTTAGACATTTATTTTTACTTAATTTGAATGCTTGATTTGATATTTATTAGTTTTATTTGTTATTTTAAAAGATTATTTTTTCTAAAATTGAAAAACATTTTCGGGTTCTAATTAATTTCCTTGTTTATTCTTCCAATTATAATCATCATCATCATCAAACATTATCAATCCACTGCAAGATGAAGGTCTCTCAAAGTTCAATCCATCTTCTTCGATCTTTAGCGTCTCTTCTCCACATCACCCCTGCACACTTTCTTATTTCATCCATCCATCTCACATGTGGGCTCTTTCTGGGTCTTTTACAATCTCTTGGAATCCAGTTTAAGATTTCAATTGTCCAGCTATTATCATCTCTTCTAGCAATATGTCCAGCCCGACTCCACTTCAGACTTTTAATTTTTTCAATGAGGTCAGTAACACCTGTTTGTTCTCTCACCCATATATTGCGTTTTCGATCTCTTCTTGTTATTCCCAACATGCATCTTTCCATACTTCTTTGAGTGGTCTAAAGTCTCTGTATTGCTCTTCTATTAATTGTTCAAGTCAGATCCATAAGTAAGAACTGGTAAAACATATTTATCAAAAACCATCCTTTTCAAACACATAGGCATATTTCCTTTTAGTATCACATTATTTCTACCAAAAGCACTCCAACCAAGTTTAATTCTATGATTAATTTCATACATTATGTTTCCATCTGTATTAATAATACCTATCAGTATATATCTGCTCAAAAATAGTTATCAAGCAGTAGTAAAGTAATAATATATGATAATAATACTTGATTAATAATTTATTCTAACATCTCAATTTTAAACCTTCATCATTAATTTTAGTAAGCAATTTGTATCCCTACATCACTTAAGATTATTATTAATTCAAAGTAATAAATATAATTTTCTCTTTTAATAAATGATAATGGCTTTAAACATATGTAATAAAAAAAGCGTAGTCAAGCGTTGGTGGCCTAGCAGTTAGCATAGCTGCCTTCCAAGCAGCTGGCCTGGGTTTGCTTCCCGGTCAACGCATTTGATGTATGGAAAAAAAAGTGTATGGCTTTATTGCTCTGGAATTCATAAGAGGTTCGATCAACAGAACTGTGAGAGCCAGATTCGATCATGAGACCTCCCAATAATAATAAAATTATATCTAAAAAGAAAGGTACTGATATTTTGTAAACCTAGCACTAATTTTTTAGAGATGATTTATTTTTGGAAATGGTTTGAGAATAGAAAAGTTTTTAATTTAGATAAATCATAATATGATCAATGAGCTATATTTGCAAAATTCAA
The DNA here is from genome assembly GCA_028023455.1 of Epiperipatus broadwayi. Lineage (NCBI taxonomy): Eukaryota > Metazoa > Onychophora > Udeonychophora > Euonychophora > Peripatidae > Epiperipatus > Epiperipatus broadwayi. Next base: position 2,452,494 of record JAQFVV010012519.1, on the reverse strand, counting down.
AGTAGTTTTCACTGTTTGAAAAGGCCCATCGTAAGGATTTATTTAAGTACAAGAGATGAATTGCACTTTATTAGAACTTCAAATTTAATTTAAGTTTTAAATTATAAATTTCATATTTTTCTTTAAATAAAAGTTATTTTTATTTCTTCTTAAATAGAATAATATAATCGTATATGAAGAAATTCTTATATATTATTTAGAAAAACTTAACTGGATATAAATTTATTATTCATATTGTTTTTAATATTTAAGATATTTCTTGGGATGGATTAAAGTTGGCTCTGGGAAAAAAGTATTACATAACAGTAAAAGCCTGCAATGCTGCTGAACTTTGTTGTATTACATCATCGGACGGTGTTATATCAGATAATACACCACCAAACAGTGGTCTTGTTTATGATGGTTTTGAACTAGAAGATATAGAGTGGCAACATGCACGGTAAACTTTGTAATTATTTATAATCTTGTATGTATAAATTTATTGATAGTCATTGCTGTGAGCTTGATAGTTTCTGTAGACTTTTTATAAAATTATATATTTATTTAGTATTAAGCAATGTTGAAATATTTCAGTGAACTGGATACAGCAACCTACTTTAAATTTCACTTTATTTATTTTTTCCAAGGCAGAATCAACCTTAGTGTTCCTTTTAATTATCTTGTGAAATTATTCCCAACATGCAATATTTAATATTTTTATGGCTAATATTATATAATGGAATCTGAACACATTAATACTATAATTTCATAAGCATTTGAGTCTATTTATCATAGCATTTTAGATATAATAATATGAGAATTATTGCATTATCGATATATGCTATTACAAGAGGTGAAAATTCAGATTTCAATCTTGGAAATATTTGTCAAGCATTGGTGGTCGAGAGGTCAGCGATAGCTGCTTTACAAGCAGTTGTCCCAGGTTAGCGGGTTCACTTCCCGGCTGATGCTATGACACACGAGAAAAAAAAAAAAAAATCTTGGAAATATTTTTAAAAGATGTAGTTATAATTGAAAGTTTGTTTTTGAAATTTAAAAGCCTAATATTGTGAAATTCACAAACAAAATTCAATAAATAAAAACTTCCGCAAACTAAATTGAATTACTCCTGCTCTCTTTGAGCTACTATTAAGAGAATGCAATTGGAAACCAGAATAAAAGCAATAAAAATTGCTGAGTGCCCTAAGAATATAACAGAATTGCAGGCATTTTTAGACCTATTGAATTCCTTCAAAGACTTTTTTTATTAATAAAGGAAAATCTCATGTTATTGTCATTATATAAATTATTAAAAAAACAACAACATTGGACTTGATCTGAAAAATAGGATATCCCTTGGAGTTGTCAACATGAAAGTTTTGTTTAGATCACATGTCTTGTGGTAGAAGCTAAACCAAGAAATAGAACATATGGTGAAGAAATATATATATAGTGCCAATCAACCATTAGTCTATTACTAAAAAAGTCGGAATCTTGGCCTAAATCAACTCAGCCTTGGATATGATTTCATCTGGGCCATGCTAGACCAATAAATGGTTATATATTTTTAGTAACTGTAGATTCATATTCACAATGAACAGATTATAAAATTGTCAAAAACACTAGTGCTGAGAGTACTATTAATGTGCTGAAAGAGATCCTTATAAATTATGGTTATCCCGAGACTATTGCAACGGACAATGGGATCGGTTTTGCATCTTAATAATTTAAAGATTTTCTAGCTGTCAAAGGAATACACTATGGACTTAGTCCATTGTATCATCCTGAATCTAATAATCTCACAGACAAAGCAGTTCAACAATTTAAATCTACATTGAAAAAACTTTCCACAAGGATTTTACAAAAGCATTATTAGATACGTTTTTCAAGCACTTTATCCATGTACACTTAGCAATAAGACATCAGCTGAATTACTAATGTGCAGAAAAATTCTGTATCCATCTTTCTAAATTATTGTCAATTACAAATGAAAATTTAAATGATTGTGGATTATGAAAATTTTAAAGTTGGAGAAAACATTTGGACATGCATTACTTTAAAAAGTAAATGACTAATTGATGCAAATGGATAACATAAAAATATTAATATATAAGCCATTTGTAGCATCGTGTGAGTCTTAAGACCAGATAGTATTAATGTTAAGTTAACAGATGATGACAAAAATTTTAATGAAAAGAATGAAGAGAAAATATTGCTAGAGCAAGATGTAACAAACAATTTAATTGGAGATCAAACTATTGGACCAGCTGATGATCATGTTACATTGAGCGAGCTTCAACAAGAAGGAAGAATTATAACTTCACAAGAAGAGAGACTTTTCCCAAGAAGAGCTCTTGTATGCAGAAACCTGCAAAAATTAGCACATATATGAATAAAAGCATTATTTGTAGAATAGGGCAAAGGAGGGAATTGTCTGTGTATGCATAATATATGTACATGAATATATATAAAGATTATTATTTTATTATGTAAATACATGTAAATAGTAGATGAATAAATTATCCCATTATAAAAATCTGCGTATGCCAATCATATCAATTATACAAATGAAAACAATTATGCTCAAATGGACTTTTATATAAAAACTCCTGCTAGAATTTATGTGGACATAGTGAAGCAGATTAAGTGCTACGAAAGCATAATGAAGTATAATGAATTGTGGGGAAGCATAATAATTGCAAATATGATCCGTATATTACGTAGTAGCTGATTGGCTGCATAATAGTGATATAATTTATAATTGATTGCTAATCCTAACATATATATATATATTGTAGTTATATTCAAACGGACAGTGTAAATTTTTTTCAATTAAGACGCACTGCAATAGATTATATTTATGTGCTGGGCATGTATAGAAACTATACATACATACAAAAACTTATTAATAGTTTGCAGAGATTTCTAATGGAAATTTTTAATTATGTTCTACTTTTTATACTTTTATTTTATTATTGACATTAAATAAATTTATTTTATTACCATATAATTGTACTTAAATTTATTTAAAAGTCGCCAATGCTAACTCGACTGCTATTAATATAATAATACCTCAGAACATAGCAATGTCAGACTTCTTTTTCCAATGATGAAATGTCAACTTAGAAACATTTGATATTACCCTGCATGCTTTAGTGCATTGATAAAGTAGATTTTAGAGCTCAAGAGCCATAGATCTGGTACTTCCTGTTTAGACTTTCCTATGAACTATCAAGCAATAAATTATTTGATAATTAATTTAAAATGATTTTTATTTATTTACTTTTAGAAATTTCCTAGCAGCTCATTGGATTAATTTTTACGATGTCCATTCTGGTATCTCCCACTACGAATGGAAAGCAGGAACTAGTAAAGGTGGAGATAATATTTTGCCAACCACAAAACTTCACATAGAACAAAGAGTTTTTACAACCAAACTGAAAGAAGAGATGCCTCTGGGGACCCGTATTTATATTACTGTTAGAGCCTATAATAAAGTTGGTGAGTTTTTAAAAACTAATAAAAATAAAATATTATACTATTTCCTTTTTATTGTTGCAACTGTCAACAAAATTCATAACTAGATAAAATAATCAATTTATAAAATTAGAAAAAATTTATATACGAAATATACTGTCTTTTGGCAGGAGAAGGGGAATATACTTCTGTTACTAAGCAACCTTTCACATTTTCTAAATCTCATAGTTGTATCACCTATCTGGTCAAGTGCATATAGATGACATCTTGTGAATAAATGCATAAGAGCCTTCCTTTATTATATTTGAATAAATATTGAAATATTTTTTTAATACAATGCAAGATATGATAATGAATTATTGTTTTAGTCTAGTCAAATTACATGGGATATCAGTTACTGTAGTTTATAAGTAGAGGTCGATTGCATTTTAAGTTATGTCTTTTCTAATGCCGTTTCACTTGGTAATATAGGATAACATCATTGATAAGAGAAGGTAATACTCAAAAGAGTATTAGAGCAATATTAAATAAGAGCAGGACATTGAAAAAGCCTTAATTATAATTTGTATTAAATTGTTGAGGGGAAAATGGATAAATATATGACTGGGTAGAAATGTATTTTATTTTAGGGTACAGATTATATATCACTTTACATAAAAACTAAGTCTATATAGTCATATATTCCACTACGGAAAACTTATTAAATATTTTAACAAGTTTAGAAAATATCCTAAACTTAGTTCCCAATTAATGTTTAGCCTAATGATGATTAAACCAAATATATCTATTTTGTAAAGTTTGTACGGAAGAATTTTTAAAAAAATACAAATTGTTTCCTGATCAGCATCAATTTACAACCATTTATGTAAGGATCAAAGAGTTACATCATGTAATAATTTTATTTATAATTAGAATATAAGAAATAAGCTTCTGGATTGCCCTTTCTCTTTATGGAAGGCTACATATTATGAAAAACAATTTCATAATTCTGCCTTTATTAAAATACGGACGATTTTTCTGCCTAGAATATAAGTATGGTTAGAAACATAGACAAACTATTTAATTAAGCAATGGAAATAAGATAGGTCTTAAAAAAGAATGCCACAGATAGTAAATTTTAGTTTTAAATAACAAAAAACAAACAATTTATTAAAGAGTTTGATTAATTAAAAATTAATAATTGTAATATATACATACCTATAATAAAGTTGTAATCTGAACTCATATGTTTTTCAAGTAAAAAGAAAAAAAGTAATTTATAAAAGGTTGCAATATGTATTTTTCACTAACTAATTTAATATGCCATATCTTGCTGTCATATATAATTCTTTATCTCCTAAGATTACTATCATATATGTAAAAATTAAACAGAAGTAAATCATATTATTGCAGGCTATGAATTAACAGCACTCCCACGTCAATAAATATTAATAAAGAATAGTTGTTGATGTGGGAGTAGTTTATGGCTTAATTTCATTTAATTTATGCATATTTACTATTTCCATATCTATGTATATTTTAGCATAATTTTAAGGAACCACATCTTTTGAATCACAATAAATAATAAAATTATATAAAAATTTCAATAAATCAAATCATAAATATAATAATATACTAGATAATGTGATTAAAATAAATAATACAATATTTTATAAATATAAAAAAATTAAACAGGCAAAAACTCTCCATATAGTAGTGCCACCTTGTGCTAACCAGAGTAATCAATGGATGCCAGAAGGCTTGTGCATAAAATCCCTATCTAGTGCCTACTCATCCAATATCCCCAGACTAGTTTCTGGCTTGTGGCACAAAGTGGCAGTACTATATGGAGAGTTATTGCCTGTTTAATAACAGTTATGTGCTAGCATGAGATGGTGATCATGTGATGCTTCATGGTATAAAAAAATTAAGTTCACGTCCAAGTAGTTTTAAAATCATACACACATACAAAATCTTACAATGAATTCAATAATTAAGGAAGCTTACTATTAAGGTACTTTTCTAAAATTGTATAGCTATCTTTTAATATTTCTTTATACCATTATTTTGTCTCTTCATCAGTTATCTTGGGATTAATCTCCAAGATGGGGTCTCCAAATCCATTATGCTATATTCTGTTCCACTTCAGCAAGCTAAGACAACATTTGAGCTACAGGAAGAAATTTTTATGAGGACAAAAAAAGACTAGCTTTTACATCATTGTCAGACTATTCACTTTAAAGCTAGTAATGCTATCTTTTTATTATTGAGGAATTACATTTTGGAACGTGAATAGTACATGTGTGTCTACAATTATCACATTTTGTTGAAAATTATCCCTAGAGAACAGTTTGTTATCATAGCCACTATCAAATTAACACTGAAAAGTACTTTCTAACGATATGATATTTTTATATAGATAATTACCATTAAGCTATGGTGATTTGTCAACCTTATATCCATTTCTTTTCTCTAATTCTGACTTTACGTTGCACTGACAGTTCATGCACATTCTACGAATATGAAAAATGGGTACCTGCATTTATCTATTAAAGAATCTTTGAATGAATAAATGTAAATCTGATAAGAATATGTTTTTTTTTTTTGGTTCTCTCACTTATGAAAAGCTGCTTTTTTAATGCTAATTTCAGGTTGTTTTTCTGTTTTTAAAGTACAATTATAAAAAAATTATCAGATAATTTGTTAATTGTATGACCTCAACTAAATATAGTTTAATCACACATATAGTCAACTGATATATTTTTTTACTTTTTTTGTTTAAATATACATCAACCAATCTTTTTATAAAATCTTTTCCCATTCATTTTTTAAAAATACAATCTAATATCCTTATTAGTAAGTGCCTGAATTCCATATTTTCATATTTAATTTGTTAAAAATATAAATTTTTCTTTATCTCTTCTATATAAAATTATAAAAAAAAATTATTATAATTATTTCTGACTTAAGAGGTTAAAAAGGTAAACCCACATAGGATTTCTTAGAATCTTAAATATAATATCTGTTCATATTAAATATTACATGCTTTTAGATATAAAAATTATATATTTATCATTTATTCGGAATTCAATTATATAAATATTAATTTTATAACCATGTATAGGTATTAGGTTGTTTACTATTAGCGTGTTGAAACTGCTTGAGGGCATAATTTTTATGCAAATACATAGAAATATGCTGTTTAAGTGACCTCACCGCTAAATAACATTCTATTTCAATGCTTAAGCATAGAAATAGTCCGTTTGCTTGTGCACGGTTTATTCTGTCACAGTCGCTGCCGTCGCTGATGAGAATTTAGTGTTACGCAGTTTATGTGAAAAATCCCATTTTAAATTTCGTTTACGGTAGTTTTTGAAGGTGTGTGAAATTGAGACTGTCAAAAATGTTATAATTTTCATGGCCAACTTATTATTTTCCAAATCCAATGATGTAGTTTGAGTTAATAAAAATTCTATCTATGTGCTTATATTTAAATTTTATACTAGAATAGTCTAATGTATATTGCAGAGAGATTTATTCCATTGCTTAATTTTATTGTATGCATTTCATGTTTATCCATATATAATGCCCGACTTTACATGTGTATGTGTGTGCATATGTTTATGCTTCATGAGATTATTTCAGCAAACAAAGTGAGACAGAATAAATACATTTACATTGCTATAATTTATTGTTGATTTCTATTACAAAAAGTGCACATAATTTATATATACAGGCACAGATATTTAGTATATATATGAAGTGCTTTTGTAAAAGTCAATTTTAAAAAGATTCATTTTTATAAATCTCTCTCTTCTCCACTGCTTTGTCATTGCACTTAGGGTTTTTTATACAGACCGCTTTTTTTTTTGGTGAAAAGTATATATTGTATAGCCTTTAATAATTAGAATTCATAATCCAGCACTGCTTGCTGATTATGCACAGATAAATGTTCTTGTTTTTCTGAAGATTTGTGATGATGGTGTTCTAGATGTATTTTTATATTGGACTATTTCCATCATCTCATATGAGTATTGAATGTCTTTAGAAAAATTTGACTTTTATTTAAATATTCCAAATACATTCAACTGTTAGTAATAGCACATCAAACAGGTTAGTAAATGCATAATGTTTTGAGAGTTATTATTCTCCCCTCTTTTTCATGTGTTGCTGGCCTGACCAGTGATGGTACTAGCATGGAATTCAAACCTGGACCTTTAGATTCTTGAGTATTGAATTTTAAGGCAACGCTCTAACCAACTGAGCCATCTTGCCAAAGGCAACAGTCGGTAGAAATTTCATATACTTACCTATGAGGTTCCTGATTTCTCCACTTTTTCCTTAAGAGATAAGTTGATTAGTGGTTTCCGTACATTATATATAGTTACACTAGGTTGGCTTTTGGGATTTTTTGCCATTGTCATGTGAGCAGCTTCTTTAAATTTTCTTCTTTGTACCTTTTCTTCTCTATCCAAGGTCTTTGTATTTTCCCAATTGAACATATGTGCATTGACACATACATGGTCTACTACCTTAGACACATCTGTTTTCTCTCTTCTAATCATCAGTTTGTGTTTTTGCAAACGTTTTTCAATAGGACGACTGGTCTCACCAATATATGTTCTTCCACATTCACATGGTATTTCATGGATAACTGTTATATCTGAAGATCAATCACTATAGATTATTTGTGGACTTAAACAAATCTTTTAAATAAAGCTTTTGTTGATATCAATCTCTGTTTAGTTATAATATTATTTTTTTGCTCTGAATTGGAATCTAAATAAACTGAAATAAAAATTGTAAATTTATTGTTATTAATATAATGATTAATCTTTCTTATCATATGATGAGAGTATTTCTTTTATGAGTTGCTTTTTAACTCTGTAACATTTTATATAGAGAGAAGAAAACTCTAAATATGCTTTCAGAGTTCATTTTATAAATATTATATATTCTCAGACTACACATTAAATAGTATATATATATTAAAATTATTAGAATATATATATATTGTAATGGTCAGAAAGTATATCCATTTTAACCAGACCCAAAGAGATAGCTGAAGGTGTTCGAACCTCATCTACATCTCTAAATTGTACTTAAGCAATTCACTCCCTTAACCTCACAAGGGTTCAATTTTCTTAATGCAGCCCCATGGTCAGATAGAGATAAGACTCTTAGGAATTCTAGTTAATGTAATGATCAGGGGTTTTTTAACATATAAAATAATGTTGGACAATGACACCATATTATTGTTACATATTAGATTTTATTATTGGTAGAAGAAAAATCTATATTTAATCTAATGAAACTATTTACAAATAATATAAGAGAATATTCACTTGTGTACATCAGATGCTATTATAGATTACAGTCTTGGAATAAAAAATAAACAAAACATTTGTTATACATCATTTGAAGGCATGAATTTGATTATATAGCGAGGAGGTGCGGAAATCAATCTATGGTGCATGTATGTGGGAAAGTTAACATTCCTTAATTAGCTAAAGGCTGACTTAAACATAGTTTCATTTATGCTAAAACATATATATATATATATATAACCCCTAACGGATTCTGATTGATAAATCTGCATAGCAATGCACCTAGAGCATATATCCACAGGCATAATTATTGCAAAAAGATAAGATTAAATGTGGTACTTAGTGAACATATATATTTAAATGCATGTCTCTAATATAGTAACATCTTCATCATTTTACCAATTTGATTTATGGATAGCTTCCTCGCTTCTAATTAATTATTTGAGAAAGGAATCTGTTCGCTTTAGCATGACTGGGGTTCAGGAACAAAGTGTCTTCAGTAGCTTATGTCCATCGGTTCTATTTACCCATTTAAATAAAGAAGTTCATTCCAAGTGAATGGTATCTCCAGTATTTGTGGAATGGTTGATGAAGTAATACAGGAAGCCAATAAAATAAAAAATTTAGAGACACGATATTATCATTAAGTAGTACATTATGGGAATACGGTCAAACGACCATAAATATTAAAGCCTTATTATATTAAATATAGAACTATATGATCCCCATATGTTACTATGCTAAAAATCTGTTATAAAATCAATGAAAACCCCTTTCTTTAAAGTCCTTAAATTAATTAGATGTAGGTATTATACTAGTATCTTATTCTTAGCATGATTAATTAATAACTATCATTCTTTAACTATTTATCGCACGTAGATTTGAGTAATATTTAAATATATAAATATATGTATGAAAACAATTGCACTGTATCTCTGTATTACAAAATATTAAATTAGCAGATTAGCATCTTATAATGCGTAACCAATTAAGCATATAGTTTAATTAAATATACATATATAAAATAACAATTGCGAGGTACTTTTCTAACAAATCAATAAATTAAATAGATGTGTATATATGTATATGACATCTTTCTCATAGTGTAATTAGAGCATCTAGTGTTTAACTACATATAAATACATGGCAATGTATTCTCTTTCAAAAAAACATTTAGTTAACAAAATGTGGGAGAAGATAGATGTAAGTTTTCTTTAGAGTCAAAAGAACCTTTATAACTTATTTACAAATGAGTTCCGCCTTTCATAATGGGGTGAAGGTAAAATTTAAAAAAATGTTTTAACTTATTTTAATCTCTGTCATCCAACCTCTCACTTATATACATATATTCCATATCATCAACAAAATAATAAAACAAACTTGTTGATTTTGTAGGTATGCTAATGATATATCAATATATAATAAGAAAAGGAAAAAACTATTTGATTGTTACAATACATACGTCAACTTTATATATATATGAGGTAAAATTAGTTAATATATGTAATGTTGGCTTAAATGCTGCATTGTGGATAGAAATAACAAGAACAATAAAAAAAAGTCAAAGATAAAATGTTACCGGTAACTAAGAAGTTTTTATATTGATTAGGCTTTACATGGGCAGCATATTAAGAGTTCTTTCTGACTAGTTGTCTTTATTGATGACTGTTAAGGTCTACATTACAGATGTCAGATGCTTCATGTTTCCATTTAGATAGGTTTGATATTCTGGGCAGTAAAGGTAGGCGGTCTTCAGGCATGATCCTTCGGTCTTCAGCTGGACTTCATCTCTGGGACACCTGAGAATGGATTCATGGGAGGGTAGAGGTGAAATTTCTCTACTCAGACATAATTTACACAGAAATATACATATTTGTTATATCATGGTTAAGATTTTAGAACAAGAACCCAGAACAAAGAAGAACTTGAGTATTTATACCTTTTTACCTCTTCTTTACATTCCTGAAAATACTTAAATGTTTTTCAGCCCTATCTTTACATTAATTAATTAATTAATGGAAGTGTACTAAAGCTCCAATCTCTTAAGAGGTTCCCATGATTTTACATTATTGTTTAGATATTCATCTCTGTGGTCAAACAATTGATTTTATATTTCATTATTTTCTCATTTACCTGGAACTATTTCCCTATTATCAGTTTGCTTAATCTATTTTGTATTATATAAAATGTATTACCAAACTTGTCTATTTACTGATGCAACAATTTTTTTTTTTTAGTTATTTTACTTTAAAACTTTTTTTTAATTACCACCTATATCATTTATATATAATCAATAAAGCAAGTCATATATAATGTGACATTGCTTTTAAAAAGCTTGTATTTACAAATATGTAATATAGGGAGCGTACCAATAGCTCAAACAAACTCTTATTTAATAAAAGCGGAAAGAGAAAATATTTAAAATCTCTATCTAGAATATTCTTATTCCCAGACCAATTATTTTCCAGCATATAGCTGACCTCAGTGAGGAGCTAGAACATTCAGACACTAGATCTAAAATATCAACTCAAAACCCTGGTGTGTGAATGTTCTAGTTCCTTACTGAGGTGAGCCATAAGCTCGAAACCAATTGGTCTGGGAATAAGAATATTCTAGATAGAGATTTTAAATATTTTCTCTTACCGCACCTATTGAATAAGAGCTTGTTTGAGCTTTTGGTACGCTCCCTGTATTGCATTTTTGTAAATACAAGCTTTTTAAAAGCAATGTCACGTTATATATGACTTGTTCTATTGATTATTATAATTTTACTTTTAAGGATTTGGCGATGTTAATATATGGTAGATCTGAATTTGGTTCAGTCTCATATAGCTATTTAAGTTAGATAGCTGGATTTAAAGATATTTTTGTGTCTGAAAATGTCAGATTTTCTTCTCAATAGATATGTATTAAATAAGTGCTGATTTTTGAGTTTATATTTTAGATCTAGTGTCTGAATGTTCTAGTTCCTCGCTGAGATGAGCCATATGTTCGAAACCAATTGGTCTGGGGATAAGAATATTCTAGATAGAGATTTTAAATATTTTCTCTTACTGCACTTATTAAATAAGAGCTTGTTTGAGCTATTAGTATGCTTCCTATATTATATATATATAAATTATATACACATAATTTCATTAAATAATTTATAATTTATTCTAATATCCATTCTCTGTGATTGACTTCAGGGTCTAGTTAAATAAACAGTGAATTGTGAAGCACACATATATACGGCTATATATGTACAGTTTCAATATTATGTAAAATAAAGATCTCTATAAAGGCAAGTTGAATATTGTACCGGTCGAAACCCACCACCACCGCAAGTCAAATCGGATTCAAACTCAGCTTAACCAAAACTGAATTCAAACCCAACTCAACAGCTCAGATAGCAGAAATCGACGGCACAGTGCTATGCGCCAAGAACTAGCTCCACGGTTGGTGAGGACTAGAGACCCTTTTACTGACACGAATATCAATTAACTTTGACTACTTTTAAATCGAATCATATGTATGTTCGGGTTGCCAACACAGACAGCGAGTATTAACATTTAAATAATTATAAAAGAATGATGAACTGAGAAACCAAGTATGTTAGAAAATATTTAATAAGAATAATTTGTTTTGTTTCAATCAAAATATAGAATGCATTAATTACCTCTAGTCTTTAAAAGAATTGATAAATATAATAAGAGTGGCGGTCCTTATCATATGCCAACAAGTATTACACAACATGGATTCTATGTCTTCCCCCACGAAAATATAAAGGCAGATAAAGGTATTCATTAAGAACGGAAATGATTGTTCTAATTTTATTATGGAATGTGAGATTTATTTTCACATTCGAAATCTATTCATGAAGAGCAAAACGTATTTTAAGGCATAACTTTAATCTTGATTTGAAAACTGATTTAAACTAAATATATTTGAGAATTGGTTGACTTTAATTTAAATCACTTCATCACGAATTACGAGCACGGAGCGGTTTTACCAACAAAGATGCAATGGTACTGACGAATTACAAGGCAGAGAGTAAAATTGAAAGACGATCGCTAGTCGATGATCGAAGTCCTATGGCGTTGCATTTGCAATCTTACGCCTTTACTAATGAATCGGAAAGGAAGTACTTTCTTCCTCGAGAAATTTAAATAAGAGAATATGATCACCGACAGCCTAACGGACGAAGATGGCCCTACGTCACAACATTTGATATATACTTGATAGTCATCGTTGAAAAATAAAACCCATGTAGAATGCTCTACGTGATGACTTGACCAATTAATTAAAGTCAAACGAGCTTTTATCGAACTATTTTAAAACATTTATAAACTATATTAATTATGCCCTAATATCGTCCCTCCTAATATTAATATAAAATAACAAAAGTGATTAAAATACATTTAACCCTTTATCACCCTTTCAATAAAAACTTTAAGGTTATATTCATAAATATATATTATAGAACAAGAAATCAATTTTTAACATTATTTAATACATATATATACTATACTAATAGAGCTGGGACATAGGTGAAAATTGAGCTAATAATTTATTAATAGCTAAAGGTAAGAAAAAAATAGTAACATGTAATATTCCCTTATGATGACTAATAGAACTTATAAATTTAGCTCTAATGGCGAATTATATTTAAATTATTATATTATTTTGAGCAAATGGAATCAAAAGGGCTCATCGAGTCGAAAGATTATGATATAATTTTTAAATACGACATTAATAAAGCACACTAACATATATATATTAAACGAACCGCCAGGTAAGAAAAGAAAAAGTTTAAAGACTAGAGATCTAAAGAATTAAGCTATAGATTTACAGTAGCATTTTATAACTAAAAGGTGTTACAAAGATTTACATTAAAGAATAAAAGAGCTCTTAAAAAGAAGGAGTATAAAATAAAGTTCAACTGCCAGAAAGTTTAACGTTCATATTACCATCTGTTGCCTTAAGTTACTCCTCCAAGTTGTTGAAAGTAGGCATCATTGTTAACTATTGGATGTATTTTAGTAGCTTTCATTATTTTAGCAGAATGATGATCCGGAAAACGGTTCAGCAGCTCCAGTGAAGATTCCTCGGGACTTTAGGAACCGTAGCCAGATCCCTGATGTTCTAGCCCTCTATCATGATGAAATACAATTTTTATACACACAGAGTTCACTGCACTACTCTACAACCAAAACTCTCTTTTTCTTTACTTTTCAGGGCATATATCTCTGTTCATATCTCGTAGCTTTTTATTATCAATCTCTTTTTTTATAATTAGTTGTTTCAGAAACATCCTTCGATAAGGCTTTCAAACTAATTTTTGAATTCTTTCCTAATTAGAAAATGAATTCTTAAAGTCTGAAATGATTTTAATTAAAAATTGATTTTATCTTTTTTTTTTTTATTAATAAAACTTTACTGTTGTTTTTGAGAATTTGAAAGCCTTTGGAAGGAATGTAGCTTTTAATCGCAAAACTTTACAAATTATTTAAAAGTAAAAAAAAACAAGTATTCCCGACCAATGAACTTTCGAACAATTATATATATTTAATATTTACAAACATATATACGCACAATCCAGGCATTTATATATTAAATTCATGAAATTTTATCATGATTTATTTAGAGAATTATCCAATTTAAACTAAACTAATTATTTTACTACTATTTGAAAAAGTTATTCATTATGGAAATTAGCGTGGATTGAACGTATAAAGCCCCATTGATCGGAAATTTAAGGTTAGTATTAGGGTAAATAACATGAAGCTAGGATCGAACTCAGATCCGACTGCTTCATTTCTTTTCACTTCAAAAAAAAACAATGAAAAAAAAATGACTTTACTTACGCAGGATATAGTTGCATAAGTGTATAGACTCTGGGAGAACAGCATGAGCGTGAATAATATAACCTGCCCAAGCTACAAAAATTATACATGTCTCACTGCGATCCATTTTTTGAATATTCCGCTTATAATAAGTTTAAAAAAATCGGTCCGTTTATCAAGTCTCATTTTCCTATGGTCATGTCAGTTGGTCTTCTGTATATATATCTGTCTCTACAGTTTATCTTACTGTTTCCCTGGATCAGGTGGTACATATTGTTTTAACTGTCTGGCATTGTAATGGTCATAGTCCCGGTCTTCCCTGGTTGTCGTCAAGTTCCCATAGTCTATTGCTGTCATTAATTCTATGGCCTTTTCTGCGACCGAATGCACAAACAACAATTCTTTAATATTATCTCGATGAGCGATGGGGTTCTCTCCTGGGTCATCTTTGAAAATTTGAATCTGTATCAAGGATCCAGGCATTGGCATCTGTAACTTCTTCATACTAAGTTGAGGACTCATCATCTGTCCCATTTCCACTTTTAGTTTCATTGGACTAGTGGTCTGAACATCTTTTTCTGTATCTATATCCGCTTCTTCCACTGCTTCATAACTGGACTCATCCTCACCACTGTTGTTTTCCTTGCTGTCCACAACTTCTTTTGGTGTGGCCTGATCATCTTCATTTTCTATTTTTGGGTCTTCAGAGGGATTTATTTCTTGCTGAAGCTTTACATTTTCTAGATTTGATTTGGCTTGGATGCCATGTGCTTCCTCGATCCTTGCCAGCCTTTCCATCATCATCATCAGTACCTTTCGATCTTCTCTCATTTCTCTGAGGATCGTTTGTAAAGTGTCTTTTCCCATTTTTGAAAATAAGAAACTAATATAATAAACAATATAATAAACACTGCAGATCAACTTATAGTACTCTCTGTATGCTTAAAAATATTTTTTTTTCTTCAGTAATTTTAACTAGGTCTCTGACTACAGGTCCATTGTCCTAATCTTCACTAGCTGCTTCATATTATTTCCCCAATCTATGTAATCTGCCTTTTTTAGTTTACCTACGTTTTCTTGGTTAGCTCTTTATATTAACTGTTTGAGTGAGACATGTATTCAAAAATATCAAAAATAAGAAAAAAAACATTAGTCACCTTCCCTTTGTTCAACTGTTCTGTTCTCCCATGTCTGAAAAAAAAAAAACTATACAGTGATATACAAATATTATGTATTAGCAAGTAGAACAAATAATTCTGTATTGAACACACTTGGTTTTTACTATGGCGATTGACCCACTACTGTGCTGACAATCAAATTTGCTGACAAATTTATTTATATGGGCGCCAGTGAGCAAAATGAAATCAATAGGGCATGTGATATAACCCATTGACCCCCAAACCACATATGATTGACTTAATTTTGAGAAAACAATTGAATTGATGATGAATATTTAATAATGAATAATATATAACGCGTTCCTGACCTGAGTTTAAATATAGGAGTTTAAATATTACTAAGCATGAGGCTTCACACACACAAAGAAATGTCAAAATTAATATTACAAGAACTTTTATTGGTGATATTATTCTAAATCTTGCTAGCATGAAGCGTGCAAACCATTTAAGCATTTTGCCAACTGCATCTGGCTGCTTGGTGTACACAAAGGGTCTTCACCTGCTTTGAGGTTACTCTAGAAATTATTGTCATTAAAGCGTAATGTCACACTGCATCGGACCGCTTGACAGATAATTCCCAGTTTGAAGGTCTTCGCCTACTTTGAGACTACTAAAAATACGGAGCGAACATTTAATATATATGCTAGCAAGCAATACTTTGAAATTAAGACTTTTATATGATATCATATTAGATATTTTATATTATAACAGCTGAGATGAACAAAATTAATTTTGACACAGACAAAATATTTCATTTATTTTACCCCTATGCTTTGATCTATGGACTCTTACTACTTTGCTAACGATATTTTTCCTATTGTCACGAACGCGTATAACACAAACGTATAATATATATATATATATATACTGATATAGTACACGTATAATTAATATCTATACATATGAATAATTATTTTAACTAACGAATCTTTTACTGAACGAACATTTAAAAAAATAATCTTGAAAACATTTTTATAAGAAAGAATTAGAAAATGATATTTTAATTTATTAAATCATTTCAGTATATGTATAACACTTTTTTTTAAAAAATATCACTCTACAGAAACATTTACTTTATTGGGATTTCAATTAACTGAGTAACTAAAATCACAATTCTAATCTCCAGGGCATGTGTGGGGTTTATTAAGTCGAGCCACAACGATTGGGCAGCCAAAAACATAAATCCAGACATAAACAAGTCAAACCTCCTGATCCAAAACCCTGGATCAATATGACTTTTATTGCTAACATCATCACAAAATTAATCTCCATACTTTCTAAAGACTTTAATATCAGTTTCCGATGCCCTCCTTTCTTCAACACACTCATTGATAATTCTAAGGGCAAGCTTAACAGTGATGATAAAGCTCAATTAATTTATTAAATAGGCTGCTCTGCTCACAATAGCACATACTTCAGACAGATTTATGTCAACTGGAAATTCAGCATATTCTAACACACTTGTCTATATAACAGAAATAAAGCAAATCCATCTTGTAGCTTAGTGTTTGTGGAACACGAGAAAAACACTGGTCACATTTTTAAACTTGCTTCTAATTAAGATTGTTTGTCTCTAAAGTAATCATAGAAAACAAAATCAAAAAGGTTTGGCATATATTTAATTCCACACATATAATAAACATATAAGCCAATAGTGTTCCCCTCAACAAACACTGTATGTTCAATTCTAGAACATAGGCAGCACTTAATAACCCACTTTTGTCAGTAGACTTATACAAAAGGTGGGATGATGGTGTTAAGAAAATTGTTGAGTGTTGTAGTGGCAAGGAATAGGATAGAAGAATAGATGCATTAATAAAAATTAGGGAGTTGGAGAGATGGAGAACTAGTATGGAGAATAAAAAGAGTTCAAATATATATATAGAAGAAAACAGAATATTGAGTGTGAGTTAATTTATGATAATAACAAGAAAAGTAGTTTACTGTTTAAGATTCAAACAGTATATTTAGCCAACAAGGGAATATACACATAAATGGAGAAATGTGGGTGATTTAGTCTGCAAGTTATGTAAGGAAGACATAGAAAATATTAGGCATCTGTTAATTGAATATAAATGCCTGCAAGAAGAAAGGTACAAATAATTTAGTTGTGGGAGTATAAATATAAACAAAGTGATTATGCAGAAAGTAGGTTCTTGGTTTTTATGCTGGGTTTGGGGAAAATAAGTTGGGATTTAGATATAAAGGCCATAGAGTTGACAAAGATTATGTTATGGAAATAGGATGGAGCAGGATAGTGAAGAATATGGGGAAAATTTAGGGTAGGGAATGGAAAGGAAGGAAAGGTGGCTAACAGGCTTCTCTGGGCATTGTAGCTGAGAGATTCCTGATTTTGATAAAGGAGAAGCCACAGTGTATCACATCACATGCAATTTTGCAAAACTTGTAACACCCCCTCGTTCAATCTTTTATAAACAAAAACACTGTCGCTCTTTGCCAATTATCTCTCAGTTATGCTTTGATACAGACATTCCATATCGAAAGTTGACTTAGTAGATCATTAAACATATTACTTCAGCTATATTTATTAATATTTATTCATCTTTAACAAAATAATAATTGATCATTGTTTGTCAAATTCTTACTAACATTTAATAGAATTTATTCTAGCATTTTATTTACATGTACAATATGCTAGTGAACATAGGGGCTACTGCATTAGATTGCTATAGTTTAATATTAATTTATATTGGTATAGTAGATTTTCATTTTATTATTTATATTTCATATTGTGTATGTTCTATTTTACAGCTATAATATATATATATATATATAATATTTCTTAAGGGTTATTTTCTGAGAGAACTTCTGATGGTTTCAAAATTGACGCTAGTGAACCTGAATTGACAGAACCTGTTGCATTTGATCAACAAGATATAGGTGCATACTTTCAAAGCTTTCAGGTAAAAAATATTTTTAATGGTATTTACATATTGCTGTATTCACAGGAGGTCTCTACATAACTATGATAGCATAACATTAAATAAACTAGCAAACAATTGTTATATTTCAGCAAATTTATTCTTAAGCTGAATTGCTAATAATAATAATATATAATTAAGTATTTATACAGCGCTATGTTGATAAATTGTAAATGTAAATTAGTGATCAGGCTAATGCACATGCACTTTAAAGATAACTATACGTTTGGGTCGAAAAGTTAGATGGATTCATTCTACCTTTTCTAAAGACTTTATCTTGTGTTTGAGAATGTTAGTATTATTTACGTATAGTTATCTTTAAAGCGCATGTGCATTAGTCTGATCGCTAATTTACATTTATAATAATAATAATGTATATTTACATATGAAATAATATTAGTAAGAATAATTATTTGTCGCCATAAAAATTTGGAGATAACTACAAGCAGAACAAGACAACATTTCTTCACTCGTTATTATTATTTACAATTTATTAATAATTTTGCACTTAGTTAACTTTGTCAGTAGTACATTAACAAGCCTTCATTTAATCCATTTGGACTATATTTTCTGCATTCACTTTTCTGCTCTTTATGAGAGAAGCCATTAGCTTTCAACGGCACTTTGTTCCTCTCACGTCGACTGCTGCGTCATCTCTCGTAAAACTTTGCGAGAGTTTTTTTATATATTTTATTTGCATAATAAATTCATACTTTTAATTCCACATTTCCAGACTGAATTATTTTTGGGAGAAAACTGTTTAAACTGCCGGCATTAATTTCACAGATAAAAATAATATTTAATTTACAATAATATCAGTGACAGTCAAGTGCACCTCCCCTTACTCTAGAAAATAATCCCTGAATCTATCCAGAGGTCTTCTAATTCTCCGATTTTTTGGAGTAGAATTACTCTAACCTTTCCAATCTAACAACTACTTACTTGAACACTTATTGGTAATCTCTTGACCTCCCCCACTTAGTTCAATAGCCAACAATTCATCTTGAGTGGGAGGAGCTATATTTTCATTTAAGTTCTTATTTAAATTTTCTAATTTAGGATTGACTATAATAGTATTGTTAACAGCTATGATTGGCATATCACTCACTCTATTATGTAAATAATTAATGTGCCTTCTTACACTCCATTTCTCAAGCTTAATAACTCTTATAACTTTAGATACACTTCAAAGATGATATCAGTCCATGTCTTTTACAGTATCTCAAACAGTATCATCTATATCAAATTTACATAAATTAGATTTAAACATTTCATCATCTATATTCCTTATCTCCTATCTATATGTTGGCAGTTTTTATAAATGTGTATAGCATTTTCTCCCAAACAGTAATTCAACAGGTGATTTATTTTTCAAAGTGCTTGCTACAAAATGTTGATAAAAATATAATTTTTACTAAAGCATCTTTATTTTAATTTTCTCCAAGGCTTTTTTCAAACTCTGTACTGCCTTGACAGCAAGTCCATTTGAAGCAGGGTGATTATGCTGGGGTAAGTATATATCGTATTCTCTATGCTTCACAGTCTTCATATTTTTTACGAAGTAAATGCTGTCCCATTATCTGATACTAAAATCTTAGGATAACCATGGGTAGCAAAAACTTTTTGTAATGCCTTTATGTTATTCTCGGTGTTCGCAGATTTTATAAGTTTATATTCAGACTAATTTTAATACGAATTCACAACTACCAGAATTTTATATCCATTTATTTGTCCAGCATAATCCACGTAAACTTTCTCCTATGGCTTCTTTTTTCTAACCGTGGCTTGAATACTTTCTTTGGAAGGTCTGCAGTAGATTGATAATCGGAACACTTCTTTACTTTTTGCGCTATTTTATTATTTATTCTAGCCACCATATAAGAATGAGCCAGGACATTTATCGTTATTACACCTGAATGTCCTTTATGCAGCAAATTAATCACCTCTGTATGTTCCTCTATAGGTATCAATACTTTGTCAATATTTAAGATACGCCCATTACGCATTGTACCGATCAAAACATGTTTATCCATCTAACATTTCTTCCTACTACAGACAGTGATAATCTTTTCATTCTATTATTTACAACCATTGGCACACAGACTTTTCCACAGATATGTATACTATTACCATTCACATCTGTGGCCTCTACATTTGACTTTTTCAATTCTAACTTCTCATTAGATTCAGATCTAATTCTGTTCCACTCTTTTAATGACATAATGGATAATCCAGCTCCATTGTCAACTTCTGTCATAACTTTAAATTCACAAGTAGTAACCTTTAATGTAATTTGACCATTGGTCAAGTTTTTTAATGTCTTTAACTCCTTCCTACTACATTTACTTACTCCCCTCAATTTAAAGTCCAGACATGACTTATTTTTCACATTATCTTGATTTTGTTTACACACCTAAGCTAAATGACCTTTAATACTACCTAATCTACATTTTTAAATTGACATAACTTCTTCATGTGACCAATTTTACTGCAACAATAATATGTGGCCCATTACTTGCAGAGTTCTTAGGCAACTTTTTTATTACATCTTTATTGGGTTTCTTTCTCCTGAAAATGTTTTAAATTTCGAAGCATTTTTCAACATGATATTGTGCACTATATACTTTCCAATGACTGCTTTAAATATTAAATGAGTTTCACTAAACAAGATTTTCCGAAGGATATTGGTCCCACATACCATAGAGCAATTGATGTAGGAATATGTCTTCAAGATCTAATATAAATTAGCAATATTTTGCTAAAGTTTTCAATGCTAGATTATAACTCTGATAGTTCTCTTAAGATAACTGCTTCTACATTCAAAATCATAAACGTGCGACTCTCTTTGTTACTACTGCTTGAAAATAAGTGTTTAGATTTTCCAATAGTTCACTATATGGAAGTGATAGTGAGCCTGTGGCATGCATGACAGATGGCACATTCACATTTTTTACTAGCATATTAACTATTTACATATCGTAAGTTTTTATGTTTTAAATTATTCAATATTTTTTTTGTTGTTAAAATCTGTGCTAATAAAAATTCACTGTAAACCAAAGGTAAAATAAATAAATATTATATTATAATTCAATTTACAATTGAACTCTGATTAGAAGCAATAAATTACAGAATTTGAAAAAATATATATATATGTGTGTAGGTAGGAATGATATTTTAAGTCAAATAAAGTGATACTGGTATACTGTGGTATCATATTCTAAAAACCTGTCAAACGATTCCAATAAAAATAGAAAATAAACTCAGTAAAATATTTTACAGCTCTTTGAAGCAAATTTTTTCAAATCTAAAGTAAAATTGATAAAATGGTCTTCTGTCTTAATCTTTTTTGATCTAAACATGTTGACACCATTTTTTTAACAATCGCGAACAAAGGAATGAAATGCTTAATTTATCAAACCTTTTTTTTGCTTGAAGTTTTGCTGTAAAAGTGAAATGTAAGGATAATAATATATTTTAACATATAATGAATCTTTGATTTATAAAATTATTAAAGCTCATTTAAATTTACTTCTAAATAAATTTGTTATCATTATATTAATATGACTAGTGAAAATAAAAAACAAAAATTGTCAAGCAGTAGAGAATTTCAAAATTGATGGACTGATGACTATGGAATGATTAACAAAGACACCAAGGCAGTATATGTTTTATGTTCCGGAAAAGTTGTATTAAGAACATCATCGGTAAAATGGCATTATGAGACCAATCACAAATCGCTTTGTACAAAAACTAAAGATAAACAAAAAGATATACTGCCCAAGCATTTAAACATATAAATATTCAATCAACATCTATAATGAAATTTCTCGAAAATCATTCAAATATAACTGCTGTTAGTTTTTTTATTTCTAATGTAATTGCCAAACATGGCAAATCTTTTAATAATGGAGAGTATATGAAAGAAGCTTGGATGAAATGTGCACCAGTTCTTTTTAAGATTTCAAAAATAGCAAAAATTATTCACAAAATACAAGATTTACCATTGGCTAGAAATACAGTAAAAGAAAGAATTCTGCAAATGGCTAACAACATAACTTACCAACAAAAAAAAAAGATATAAAATCTTCTAGTTTAATATTTCTCTGCCTTCATGAAAGTACAGACATAAATGGATCAGCTCATTTGGCTATTTTTATTCACTATTGGGTTGGGAATAATATCAAAGAAGAATTGATCAGATAAACAGAGCAAAACACTCCATACAGTATTGCCACCTGTGCTAAACAGAGTAATCAATGGATGCCAGAAGGCTTGTGCATAAAATCCCTATCTAATGCCTACTCATCCAATATCCCCAGACTAGTTTCTGGCTTGTGGCCTTGGATCTGAGAGCACTGCATCTAGATCTTAGGATCTAGTGCAACCCTCTAGCAAACACCTTTTATCTCTACTTAACTACAAAACTATGAGAATGAAATTGAAAACACAAAAAATATTTTCAATCTAAGCTCAATAGCTTATGTAGTCATATGGGTCTGAACTCAGTTCAGCACCCATACATTTTGGTGTCTTTGGCTCTTTCACAACCATAGCTACCACTATCCTATTAGGCAGGATTGGTATTAAACTATTAAGCATCACATGATCACATTTCCTATACTATCACATTAATTGTTGATAAACAGAGCAAAACACTCCATACAGTATTGCCACCTGTGCTAAACAGAGTAATCAATGGATGCCAGAAGGCTTGTGCATAAAATCCCTATCCAATGCCTACTCATCCAATATCCCCAGACTAGTTTCTGGCTTGTGGCCTTCGTCAGTGAGGAGCTTTGGATCTGAGAGCACTGCATCTAGATCTTAGGATCTAATGCAACCCTCTAGCAACCACCTAAGCCTTCTGGCATCCATTGATTACTCTGTTTAGCACAGGTGGCAATACTGTATGGAGTGTTTTGCTCTGTTTATCAACAATTAATGTGCTAGTATAGGAAATGTGATCATGTGATGCTTAATGGTTGAATACCAATCCTGCCTAATAGGATAGTGGTGGCTATGGTTGTGAAAGAGCCAAAGACACCAAAATGTATGGGTGCTGAACTGAGTTCAGACCCATATGACTATATAGGCTATTGAGCTTAGATTGGAAATATTTTTTGTTTTCAATTTCATTCTCATAGTTTTGTAGTTAAGTAGAGATAAAAGGTGGTTGCTAGAGGGTTGCATTAGATCCTAAGATCTAGATGCAGTGCTCTCAGATCCAAAGCTCCTCACTGACGAAGGCCACAAGCCAGAAACTAGTCTGGGGATATTGGATGAGTAAGCATTGGATAGGGATTTTATGCACAAGCCTTCTGGCATCCATTGATTACTCTGTTTAGCACAGGTGGCAATACTGTATGAAGAGTTTTGCTCTGTTTATCAACAATTAATGTGCTAGTATAGGAAATGTGATCATGTGAAGAATTGATCAGTTTAATCTCATTAGTAACAACAACAAAAGGAATAGATATTTGCAACGAAGTTTCAAATGTACTCGCTGAAAAAGAAATAAATGTTGTGAAAATTGTAGCAGTAACTGCAGATGGTGCTTGAAGTATAACTAGAAAAGAAAATGGTTTTCTCAGTTTATTTACCAACTATATTGGACATTCAATTTTCCGTTTTCATTGCATTATACATCAGGTTTTATGCACAAAGTCCAGCTTTAAGCCACTGGATGATGTTATGAACATTGTAACTAAGTTAATCAATTTTATATCTACACAAACTAAATAGAAGAAAATTTTTAAATTTATTGAGTGAGGTGAACTCAGTATACAATGGTTTACTTATGTACAACAATATCTGATGGTTAAGTTGAGGAAAAGTTCTTTAAAGATTCATTGAATGTTTAGATGAAATTAGATTATTTTTACATAATGAGAAAATCATTGGGTACTACACATAAAATTGCCGTTTACCGCGGCCGACACGTTCAAACCCGCATTTTCTATAATAGAACTTTTTTGTTGTGCTACAGATTGCAGGCCGCTATGTCGCATCGCAGCAAATGCATTTTCCGAATTCGCACAATTTATGAAATGGTTACGGCTTGGTGAGAGGGTGTGTTTTTTTGAATTGGATGGAAATGTTGTTTTCATTGGGTTTTTTTTTTATTTTAAAGTATTGAAATGTTCAGATTTTGTAAAGTAATAATTATCAGACTTTTTACACCGTACTCTATTGAAGTTTTAATTGGGAAAATGTTGACAAGATATATGTGTAAAGTGAGTTGAAATTAGGTAACGCATCAAGTAACGTACTGTTCGTAACATTCCACGAGACAAACAAGATTCTACCATGTGTATATTTTTGAAGTAAAAAAGAGCGGTAACACAAAAATATCCAGTAAGAAAAGTACAATTATGCACAGTTTTTTTGTAAATTTCATAAAAAGCATGTATTATAAACATGATTAATAAGTAAAGAAGACATTTTTGTTGTTGTTTAAAAAAGTTTTACTTTCTTTTCTCCGACTATGGTTATACTTTGTTGAATATAGTTTACGTTTATTGTTATCATTTATTTTATAGATGTTACTAAAAAAAATTTTTACAAAAATGCGATTTTGATATTTTTATTTTAGCATTACAAACAACAGAACACTAAACGTAAACCTAAAACTAAACCTAACCGTAACAACTTTTACTTTTTGTTGTCATTCTATTTTAAATAAAAAATAGCGGTAATATCTGTTTGTCTGTAAAAAAAAAAAAAAAGTAAAACAAATACTAAAAAAGTAAAAAATAGCGATAACACAATAATATCTGTTTCTCTGTAGAAATAAAATGTAAAAGGAAGACTAAGAAATTTTACTTTTTATTCCGATTATGAGTTTTTAAACAAGAAAAAAAAAAGCCATAACCCCAGTAAAAAAATCTCCGATAAAAAATTGATTTTTCTAATAAAGCAAACTAAAAAACATGAATCAAATCGTAATTTGTTTATTTTATTTTACATTTATTATTATCATTTAATTTGTATACGTTAATAAAAAATAATATTTAAAATTAAATAATATTTAAAAAAGACGATTTCTTTTGTTTTTATTTTCGCATTACAAAAAACACATCAAAATGATTATAATTAACAGCCCGGAAATGATCATATTTTAGAGTTTTAGCGTGAAAACGGCACCATTGAATGGCGTCTTTATCTATAAGACAAGCACCAATCGTTGAAAAATCTAGTGAATTAATGGATGTTGAATATTTTTCAAAATTAATGTTTTTTACTGATATGTGTTCACATCTAAATGAATTAAATGTGAAACTGCAAGGTTATAATAAGACAATTGTTATCATGTTTAATTGATCAAAGCATTTGAAGTTAAATTACAAATTTTCAATCGTGATGTTATTTCTTATGCCTTTAAATATTTTCCAAATATAAAAAAGTTCTTGACAGATTTAGAAGCTCATGAGAAGCCAGATCAAGTAAAATTGAGCAAGAGTTTTGTGCTGTTATTCAATCGATAATTGGCAGGTTTTCTTTAAGATTTACACAGTTCAGACAATTTTCAGAAACATCAAAATTTATTTTATACCCAAACATAATACCAATAGATAGTCTCAAGTTAGAAATTTTTGAGTGGCTTAATTTAGAAGATATGGAAATGCAATCAGTCAATTTTCAATCCAGTTCTATATGGAATCTCCTCTATTCAGCCTGTCTTCTTCCTATTCCTCTTCTGTGTATTTAAATGGGCTTAAGGTCCTATATATGAGGCATCAGAATGATTTAAAGTCATTATGGATATGACGATAAAATTGGCAAACAAGAGATTTGAATTTGCCATCATCAGATTATCAATGATATGAATGGCTGAAGATTTGGAGAGTGGAGAAGATTGAAGCTTTCCCATTAAGGTTTGAAGATTTGCTCTCTTAATATAAATCAAGCACTGAATAAAAAATATATGTGAGAGATAATGATCCGGACCAAATGATGAGTGAGTACTGGTTCAGCACGAAATACGCATATTGGAAATCATTTATCTTTTTTCACATGCATGTGGTTGTGTCTATCGGTTATATGAGATGGAGCAATGACTAAAAGAAGCTTGAAAGTCTGGTTTCAAATCCCCTATAATTATATATATAATTTACAAAATCTACTATTTTTTATCACCCAAATAAACAAGTGTATTAATTTATATTTCACAAAACAGTTTAAATTTGGTTACATTAAATATTGATAACTTATTTATTATATTACATTTACATTATAAATATTAAAACTTCATATTCAAAATATAATCAATATGTTTAGTTATGTTTTATATTTATATTCTTAGTAATTAAGAGTATAAACTTTCATTGGTATTATTAAACCACTAAACATCGCATGATCACTGACTGATGAAGGCTACAAGCCAGAAACTAGTCTGGGGATATTGGATGAGTAGGCACTAGATAGGGATTTTATGCACAAGCCTTCTGGCATCCATTGATTACTCTAATTAGCACAAGGTGGCACTATATGGAGAGTTTTTGCCTGTTTATTGGTATTATTCAGAAATATTTACTCATGAAACTTTATTTTTCACCTGTAATATGTATAATGAAAGAAATAAACATACTTTTATTTAAATTAAATAATAATAATCACTAAAAGATATTATTTTTGATTTACTTCAACCTCTTTTGGTATTGATATATATATATCATAATCAAACACATATATACTTAACATAAAGGATTTATAAAAAAATATAAATTACTGGTTGAACTTTTCTTTTTTACTCACAAGGAATGCTCACCAAATAGCATCTTGCCTTCAGAAGCACAGTAGTTATTTTTTACAACAAAAATTTTATAATCCAGTTACACATTTATATAAATGAAAAATATATAACTTACAGTTCTGCTGAAAAATTACACAATGTTTGTGTACATTGATATTATATGTAATCCATACTTATTCCAATTTATTAGCTTTCCATTAAAATTATACATTTTGATGACTTTGTTTGTAAGTTTAATAAAGTATTCCATACTCTGTATTTTACAAAGTTTAATCTGGGATATATTATTAGTAATAACAGTTGTTAATTTCTTCAAAATATTTTTAGGAAGTTATAAATCACTATTTGTCATAATTAGATGATTTTATCCAATGTTATTATATTTAAATTCTCAAAAGACTGTGATGTCTTCTGAGCAAATGTTTAATCACTTTATCCCATAATATTTATTTTAACTTTCAAATAAAGTTGTTTTTATATATATATTAGTAAAAACCAGACATGTTACATGACCTATATAGCTTGCAATATCAATATGTAATATATAAAGAGCCTGCTAATAACTCTAAACAAGCTTTTTTTTTTAAGATAAATGCTACAAGAGAAAGTACCTGAAACATTTATCTATGATTGTCCCCATCCCCAGACCGGTTTCGAGCTATAGCTCTCTTCAGTGAGGAGTTAGGACATTAGTTTCAAAATACTAATTCAAGCCAAGCATTTATCTAATTCTTAAATATTAAGTAAAGATCTACATCTTCAAATTTGGCTCTTTAATTAAAGAAACTATATGAGCCTGAACTAAATTCAGTGATTCCATATATCTGTAGGCTTAGCAATTTAATATAGCCAAGCCTTAATAGCAAAATTATAATATTATTAATATATTACATATGGTAATGCAAGCTATATAGGTCATGTGACTTATAACTGGTTTTTAATAATATAATTTTGCTATTAAGGCTTTGGCTATATTAAATTGCTAAGCCTACTAATATATTGGATCACTGAATTTAGTTCAGGCCCATATAGTGGCTTTAGTTAAAGACCTGAATTTGAAGACAGGTGTTTGAAGATTTAGATCTTTTTCTTAATATTTAAGAATTAGATAAATGCTTGGCTTGAGTTAGTATTTTGAAACTAATGTCCTAGCTCCTCACTGAAGAGAGCCATAGCTCAAAACTGGTCTGGGAATGGAGACGATCGTAGATAAAGATTTCAGGTACTTTCTCTTGTAGCATTTATCTTTAAAAAAAAGCTAGTTTAAAGCTATTAGCAGGCTCTTTATATATTATATATATGCACTAGCTTTTGTTTTGTTTAGCTATTGAGACAAAAATGAGAGAATTTAATCTAATATCAGGGCTCTAATAGTTTTTTCCCATTGATTTATGCTTATTTCATTATCCTAGATATTGTTTCTGTGGCATTTTATATTGTAAACTCTAATATCTCTTATTACCATGATTTTTTTCTATTAAGAGTCAAATCTGTCTGTATATCCATTCGATGAAAGAATTTTTCCTAATACACTAGTATTCCATGGCATTAAAATACTTGTTAAAATTTTTTAAAACAATTATCGCACATTATATTTCAAAATAATAATAAAAAAAAAAAAATACAAAATATAATTAAAATCATACTTCCATAAAATAAACATTCTTCCTATTTATTTATTTTAATATATCATAATCAATATTTTAAGCACAGGTTTTAAATAAATTAAATGTTTTGTTTTTTAAAACAAAGTATTGTATACATATAATTTAATACCATTGTCAAATCATATCAACATTACAAATACCTATATCTACATACACATACTTTAACAATAATTTAATATTTTATTTATTTATATGTAAAGATTGTTTTTTGAAATATATGCAGTAAATAAAATGTTAACAAATCTATCAATACATATTTTATTTTATTATTGTTATCATATAAAACTATTTATATACTTTTATTTATATATTCTTAACATAATATATATGTCATTAGTTTTCTTATATGATCCTTAGAATAAAATAATCAATATTAATCATAAATTTTGCTGCGGGATAAATAAAAGAAATTTTTGATATTTTCGCTATTGCCTGATAAAATGCACACGGCCATTATACATTACGATGCATTTTTAAAATCTGTGTCTAATGACATAGTAAACCATTTTAATTACTTTTAAATTAATTTAGATAATCTTAGAATTGAAAATAAGCTAACAAAATTTTGATGTAGTCAACATCATTTTTAAATTCAAATCTTAATACTACAATATATACGACCAATCAGATTTTAGATTTACTGCAGCACACTTAATATGTTAAAGTATATCATTATAACTATTTACTAGTATAAAAATTTCAAGAACAATTTTCTATTGTCATGAGAGGCGAGAAACATCTGAATCTCTAAATTAGAAATGATAATCTGATTTTGCTTTTAAGTGTTGTGGTCATGACTTCTTTAATTTTAAAGGTTGAATATAATCACAATCAGTTGTATGCATATTCAATTATTGTTACATTATACACTTATTATTTGAATTTACCTAACTTGGATTCAAACTCAGATCATAAGCATAGCTTTTGAATCATATGTGTTATTTTTTTCCTTGGTGAATAAATATGATCTGATAGGTTTGAACATGGAAAAGATGTTATAAATTTGATATTTTATTGATTACATATGTTTTTCCAGCACAGAAGTGAATTATGTTGTATATATATTTTTTACTGTAAATGTTGTAACATAGATAGAAACTGTCTCCGCCTTGATTGAAAGATTTAGTGTCTCACTAATAAATATCATATATATAATCATCTGGTTGTGAGTATATCCAACTTGATATTTAAAAGCAAAATCAAAGACTTACTGATAATAGATTATTTTTGAAATGCATGTATAACAAGAGAGATTAGTCTAACATTTATACACTGGTAATTATAATATAGATTTCTATAAGGGAGTGTTATTGTTATAGATATGATTGGTTTTATACACTTCTCCAATGCAGTAGTCAATTATATATATGTTGAAATGAATGTTTTCACGAGTAAAATATGTTTTACAAAACATGTTTTCAAAAAGAACCATATTTAATAAAATAAAACTAAAATCTAGTGACATTTCAATAAGACAACACTTATTCTCAATATTATTCCCAAAAACGTTTTATAATATATATATATGACTATAGTTTTTATTTATTTATTAGTATTTTGAAAATTGTGGAGATAATTCCAATATTTTGTTTATTATATATACATTATAATGGTCATTCATGATGGATTCTTGCATAATTGATGCTAAGTTTCATGTGTCCATTATGATAATGATTATGCCTATCACCTATTATTTTCAAAGGATCTTGATCTGTGTAAACATTTATCATATCAGATTTGACTATAAAGGTAAATGGCAAAAATGTTTATAAAAACAGTTATAGGCTTGACTATTTATAAAGAAAAGACTATCGATAACATAAGACATAATCATCATCAGGATGGACAAACTAAATTGCATATAAATTTAAATTTGTTTATGAGAATCTAAGACAATAAACATCATATGATTATTGTCAACCCCCCCCCCCCCGAAAATGTAAGATATACTCATCGAAAAATATATTTGTTTTTTAGTTTTGGAGGAGCAGTCTCAAAATTAAATGGAAATTTACTGATAAAGAAAGTGATATTTACAAGCAGTATATATCAGTATTCACCGAACACAATTCCTATCTACATTTTCCAACTGTAGAAGTAAGCTTTTCTCTCATCATCATTATTACTTATGCTTTTATAATTTATATGCTATTTAAATTTTTTATTATGATTAGTATATTATTTTTAATATTTTTCAATAATAACACTAAAATTAAAACAAAAAACATAGTTGTATCAGCATGTGACTTGCATTACTGGTGAGTTAAATGACATATGATTGTCAGTGCTTATCAATGGCTGCTTGATCATAAGTATTATGATACTGCAGCATAACCAAAGTAAAAAAAATAATGAATTAAATTTTGTTTGTGTTTGTTTATAACATTAGTCAGATGCGACGTGACCTTATTTAATAAGCTTGTCTTTACAAATGTTATATATAAAGTTCGCAAAACAAGCTTTGTCGAATATCCTCAACCTCAGACCGGTTTCTGCTATCTAATAGTTATACAGTAGATAAAGTCCTGGGCTTGTCCTGGTATTTTTAATCTAATGATTGAATATCCTAGCATCTCACTGAGGATGCCAGTAGCAGAAACCAGTCTGAGGTTGGGATATTCTACAAATCTTGTTAAGAGCTTGTTTTGTGGGCTCTATATATAACATGATAAAGATTATAGCTTGTATTCTGACATTGATTGAATAATTAATACTTAAGATTACAAAACAAATACACTGCTATATAATGCAGTTCAGAATTAACACATTCAGTCATTTGTGTCTAGACCAGGGATGGGCAACTGTTTTGGCTTGCGGGCCACAGAGGTTGGTGGAGGACCGCATCAGGGCCAATTTGTGTTAGGGAAGATTAGCGGAGAGCTGCACCTTTTTTTTCATGACACAATAAACACACTGCTCTATTCCCTGTATTACCAAAGAAATATTTGTTTGTCCATTCTTTATTAAACACACGACCTTCATCACCGATTTTACATTTTTTTTGGAGGGTTCATAGTTTCATTAAAGTTGGAAAATGTATATATTTGCTAATGCAAAGACAAAATTGAAATTAACCAAATCAACTGGAAAAGCACTGAACATATATATTGATATGGCCATCCTAGTGGAAAATATAAGAATCTTTGGTTGTGCATGGGAAGGATATCTCAGTTCAAAGTGGATTTTTCTGATTGTCTTGGTGAGCCACATAAAATCTCTTAGTAGGCCGCATGTGGCCCTTTGGCCGCTATTTGCCCACCCCTGGTTTAGACTCATCAATATTCATTTGCACTTGTCACCGCATGTAACAAATAATTGATACTACTTATTGAGCACTGTAATTACAGATAAATTGTATGTTTGCACGCATTATTTTTGTAGATTTAAAACTTTTATTGCTGGCATTTGTTCATAGTGAGTATTAATTTATTATAAATATAAGATTGGATTATGATGAGTTTTATTGATGAACATATAAAAAAAATTATGCTTTTTCAATTATCATTGTACATGAAACAAATAATTTATTAATAAATTGTTTACTGTTTAGGAAAAAATGAATTACGTTTTATTTTATATATGGTGTATTCTCATTTAAAATTTTCACGAGCTGTCATTAATGCTTTTGCAGTCATTTACCTTTTACTATTTATATTAGGTATTAATTTTTTGTAATAGTTTGTGTTCAGCTTAAACCAAAAAAAAAGTACGGCCAAAATTATAACAATATTTGGATTGGTTGCATATATTTGGGTGCATGCTTATTTATTGCAAAAGCTGTACATTTAATAAATATATGTATGATATTGTTTACACATTCAAAGAAGATAATCGACATGTCTTACATATATAAAATTCTGTTAGTTTTCAAATTGGGAAAATGATATTGAGAGGTTTTGTCAGCTGAAAAAGAGCTTTCTCTGAATCAAAATACTTTAATATTCTATATTTTGTAGCTAATTTTTCCAAGGAGTGTCAATATATTGCATGTATGTCTGTTAAGTTCTTTTATCAAAGATAAGTTGATAGTTATCAAAGATTACCATCTTTTTATTACAATTTAGTTTAGAATACCTGTGTTTAGAATGCAAGTACACATACAATCTTAATAAAAGAAACAATAAAAACATTTATAAATTTATATCGTAAAATCAAACAATTAGCAAATTCTGAAAATTATTATAATACTTATTTTAAAAATTTTTAGTAACTGCCCATTTATTTTTTTTATTAAATATTTATAATGCTTTTTTTTTCTGATATGTTTAATCAAATTTCTATCTTTTTTGGATAAATAAATTACTTATTAAACAACTTCATTATGAGTTATTTATTTAGATACCAGGTTCTTGGGTTGACTATCAGTTTACTGATCTGAAAATGAATGATGGTGATGAATATTTTCTTCGGGTAATAGCTTGCAACCAAGCAAAATTATGCAAATCTACAACTACGGATAAGCTCAAGGTAAGTTAATAGTTCCTGATCTTGTATTACTTCAAAAGCACTTTCAAAATATAGATAAATAAGTATGATAATGTACATCTAATGGATATTCAAAATATAAATCTTACATATAATTTGAAAGTGTTGTATTTATTACGTGTAAAGAGAGGAAGGGGGAGAGAGAGAGTGCTTAGGTAAAGCTAAATTACAATGTCATGCAAATTAATTACATTCTACTGGATACTTGTTTAGTTTGAAATGAATTTTTATTGTACATATATATATATATATATAATCAATAAAGAAGTCATATATAATGTGACATTGCTTTTAAAAAGCTTGTATTTACAAATATGTAACATAGGGAGCATACCAATAACTCAGACAAGCTCTTATTTAATAAGTGCGATAAGAGAAAATATTTAAAATCTCAATTTCTACAATATTCTTATTCCCAGACCAACTGTTTTTGAGCTTATGGCTCACCTCAGTGAGGAGCTAGAACATCATTAGATCTAAAATATCAACTCAAAACACTTATTTAATACTTGACTATTGAGAAGAAAATCTGAAGTATATATATTGTAACCATCCAGGTTACATGGTATACTGCAACATAGTTGTGTGTGTGTGCACATACATAAATAAAGTAAAGGAAAACTAAATAAACACAGCTATAAATTTTTGTAGATATTTTCTACATTTCACTTGGAATAATAATTACTGTAAAGAGTTAAATAGCTCTTGATTTAAAACAAAATTTTATTATAAATTAAGATTTAAAAAGGTTTAATAAAAATTAATATTTTTATTCTGATTTTGAAATTTAAAAAAAAAAAAACAAGTTTATTTTATGTTTAAAATACAACTGGTAATTGTAAATATTTCTATTATCTATTTTTTTTAAAAAATCTTTTAATTAATGCTTGTGTAAAATTCTCTATCTAAGTGAAAATATGTACATCACACTTTTATAAAAATTTCAAACTTGTTTTCAAAAGGGATTAAAAGTGTTTCCAATCAAGAGAAATAAGAAAAAACAGTTTTTAAAATTGGTGTTGTTGTCACCTCACATGATTCTATAAAAGGATTAGGTAGATTGAAAACAGATATTATGTTGTTATCACCTGATCCAACCAAGATTATAAAAAGACTGATAAAAAAAATTTAATTCAGTTTGGCTTGCAGATTTTTGTATGACTGGCCAGAAGGATCTGTTTTTCAATTTTGAACAGTTCATGTCTTAATATTTTTATGAAGCAGAATAGCTAGTTAAAGAATTAGCTAACAGAGTTGGACAGAGCTTCCATGAATATGTAGTTGAAGTCAAAACAGTAGGAAGCAACTGCTTTTTACAGTTCAATAATGGAGTTTGAATTCACATGGAGGAAAATAACCCACTAATTTATGTTCAAATTCATAACCTTAAAAGTATTCTGGAAAACAGTTTGCTGGCCTGAAGCTTATCAATACCCACACAGAAGGAAGCTCCTGGTGTGCCAACAAATCACCTGAACTATACTTTTACCTGATGATGATGACAAACAATCACAAAAACCAAGCTTACCAAGAGAAAGCTTGAAGAATTGGTATATGTAGGCTGCTGTTTATCTATATGCAGAAAAGCACAGATAAACGTATATACAAAAGTGAGTTGTTTTAAATTTTCTAATATTTAAATTAAAGGCATTATGATTAATTAAAAATCAACCTGTGATCTGAAACCTATATAGAAGGATATTATTTTAAAATCTTTTTTTTAAAAAAAAAAAAAATAATGCATGCATAATTTTGTTTGAAATAAAATTAAAAAGCAAATCTTTTAGATTAATTTCAAAGAATTGATCATTAATCATTATATTAATTTAAAAACATTGATAATTAATTAATCATCAATCAAAAAGTGACCTGTCATAAAATTAACTATTTCCTTTTAAAAAAGAAAACTATAATCAATTGAGAGTAACTTGTCATAAAAAGGTAACTTTTGAGTTACCTGTCAAAAATTGTCTTTATTTTTTTTTAAAAAAAGAAAAAGAAAAATACTTTTATTGACAGAAAAAAAAGGAGACTAATTAATAATTTTCATTCATGTCATTTATATGTTTATAGATACACACATATGTGTGAATTTTATATATAGTTTTTAAATAGAATTAATAATGAAATGTATTTTTAATAGTTTTATTAGTTTGATAAATTCAAACAAGTTCATTTAATATAAAGCCACATGTCTGTGTGCTGAATGGGTTTTAGGTAAACTTAATGAAAAATATATGTAAATCACAATGTAAAAACTTGAATTTTGTATAGTAATCATTGTAAATCACAATGTGATAAGTTTTTTTTTTTTAGATTGTATGCTAATCAAAATCAGAAGGCTTAATTGATATGTACAGTCTAATTTTAGAGCTTAATATCATTATTTATTATTAATAAACTTGTATTCAATTATTAAAATTATTCCAGATAATTTTAGAATATTATTGCATCATTTTTGATCACATAACAGCAATAGAGCTTATGTTCTCTGTGAGCTAGATTAGAGTATAATGGCTGAATATATGAATGGAGATGTTTTATTAGTGCTTTGATCAATCATCATCATCCTGGTTGATGCAAAGATTATATTCTTTAAAGCCTATGCACTGTCTTTTTATTTAGTTTAGTTTATTAGAGTTTAAGTTTGTAGTTGCTAAGAGGCCAGAGCATTGATGATGATCAGAATGTTTTAATGTCCCAGCATTGTTTTTTGTGGTTATGTATTCTGCTGAATAAGCACTTAATTAGTGTATTCAAATTATGTTTAAATAATTGCTCCAAGCTGGCAAAGATTAAATAGTTGGCCTGATCTACAGTAGACCCATTTCAAATCCAGTCATTGTCAAGATTAACTGTTGATTTATTTTGATAGATCATTCATGATAATGAATGGTTTCTTTTGAGTATCATTTTTTATTTATTTATAGTGCTGTTTGATGTATGGTTAATTATACTTTTAGTTGCTCTAAGGAGTAACTGGCTGATCTCACAGAGATATATTGATCTCATGCTCTCTTTTATAAAATTGCTCTTATATATTATAACATTATATGTATTTTGTGATATTAATATCTTACTTTTTGATGGTAAACATTACTCTTACTTTATTACTTTAATATTTTATTTTAAATTGATTGGGAGTGATGATGATTTTCCATCACCCTAGGTACGATCATTCTTATACCCAGTTTCCCCAAGGGGATGATAACCCCCTGATACCCATAACATTACAGTATATATACTGTGGGTGTTATCCTTTTGAAAAATTACATAAATCTGAAATTGCATTATTTAAAGCCGCCTTAATTAGAACTACTATATCTATGAATGTTTCTTTTATATAATTCAGGTTGATGGAAGTCCTCCAAAGCCGGGTGTCTTTGCAATTGCCACAGATCGAGCAATCCCACTTCCTTTTGCAGCAACAGATTGGATGACATATACTCGAGGAAATCCTCATAATGATGGAAAGCCTAGACTCAGAATAGCGTGGCTTAGCTTTTCTGATCCTCATTCCGAAGTATTTTTTTACAATGTAGGAGCTGGAAAAACAATGTATGGTTTTGAGCATAGCAGGGTAATGGTTTTTTATTTTTGTACACTTTTTTATATTAATATGATAATGCTATATTTATTATTTTTGTTTTCGTTTTTTTTTAAGGGTGCATATTATCAATCATTTACAACTCAAGATCCTTCTATGAAAACCGAAGATGGCTATTATGTTCAAACAAAAGAATTTGTCTTGGAACGGGAAATAGTTGCTGGGGAAATTATTTACATCTCTATATGGGCTGCAAATAGAGTAATTTTTTTTCATATACTTTACTTAACTATTATTTAATTAAATATTACTTAGATAGTCAAATTTTCTAAAATTCTTTTTTAAATGAAACACAATAATACAATCTTTGACATATTTCTAATATAAATACTACATTTATGCAAAACAATCATTTTATGTTTAAGGAAAATTTGCATAAATTGATTCGATTTTTCTACCCCTCTTTTGATAGAATTATTAATACAATAAATTATGGTAGATGTGTACATATATAAATAATAAAAATTGCAAATTATGATCAACTCTATAATTCATTAACTATACCCTTTTTTTTTTGTTGTATATGAAAAATAAATTATTCTTAACATAGTAACAAAGAACAAAAATGTTTTTAAAAACAAAAACGTTTAATTTATCTTAAATTATTGAAAATGATGGATATGTTATAAGCTGATGCCACAATTCAAGTCATGCCAGTTCTGTTTGTTATGCTTTAATCTTTATAATATGTAATATACACTCTAATTATAATTTAACATGTTTATTATTTATACATATATATAAGAATAAATTATAATATACATATATACAGTAGATAATATGTAATAAAATATATTCTACCACTTAAATAGTTGATAATTGTCTACATACTCTGGTAGAATATATTTTATTCTATATATCACAAGGTTAGTACAAGAATATGCCACTTGTTGACCCACTGTCATGGCTATTTTGTTCTACAAAATAAGTGAAAGTTTATATATATAGTTTTGTGTTTATTTTCAAGAAATTTATTATTGCAAAAATTGTGTGCTTGCTATGTGGACATGGAGAGAAAATTGGGGTCAAGAGAGAGAGTTTTAATTGGCTTTGGAAAGATTGTGAATAATTTTGATAACATTTGGAAAGTGTTTCATTATACCATTTTTAGTATAGAAGTTAATTTTTTTTTTGTTATGGTGGTGTTACTATAAGGAGACTTCATAACTAAGTTGTAAAATTAATTGGTTTTTAGTAATTTTGTTACTAAAGAATTTTTTTGATTTAAGAAAGGAAGTGATTTATTTGTGAATGAAAATAACAATTTGAGGCCTTAGGTTGGAGAGCTGTGTTTATCAATCACCAATTAAAGAAAAGTTAAATATAGAGTAGAGCAGGGCTGGCTAACGTTTGTGTTCATAAGATCTACTTTTTATTTTAAAAATGTGTTGCAAAGTCATGGGTGTAGTCTAAATGGAGGGAGGTGTGAAACACATACTATTTTGATATATCTATCTAGTAAAAAATAATTATTTAACGGGCCAAAAAACTCATGTCCGGGGAATTAAAGCAGCATGATAATTATTAACAATATTTATTAATTCAAATTAGCTACATTAAGTCAAAATTAAAAATATTATTTTCAATAATGATACGACTTAGTGGACTTCACCTATCTAGAATTGAAAAAAAATTTAGAACAAAAACAAAAAAACTTGAAAATCTTGACTTAATTTGTTTTACTCATTACCCGACAGCTCTTGCCAGATTAGCCTTGCACTCAACCAAAATTGGCTTTGCGATCCACCGTGGATCACGATTGACTTGTTAGCCACCCCTGGAGTAGGGGACTTGAAAAATAAGGAATATGAATGGGAGGATGTGTTTGTCTTTTGAAATCTTTATGTTAAAAAGAAAAATATAACAGAATGCAATATATTTTTCTTTTTAATATAAAGATTTCAAGAGACACACACATCCATCTTTCTTCCTTACCTCTCTCTCTTTATCACTTCTTTCTTTCAATTAAATTAAACTGAGAGACTGCAAACCTCTCGCGCTTATTAGCCAATCAGGTGTTATTAATAGCGATCAAATCATAAACACAAGACAGAGAATTTAACAAGAAGAGGGCGTCCACCTTCCTCTTTACTTGTCTTTCTATATATCCAAGCCAGTCTGAAGTACTTAGATTTGAAAGCGTGAATCTTCAAACATATTCACATTTAATTCACTGAGTTTAAATTACAAACATACAGCATGAAATCCTACGATTTACTATGCAGTAGTTTTTAGATGTTATAACTTGCAGTAACATATGTAAATAATATTTAATTTATAAAGCACAAACAGTATTTGAAATTAAACTGAGAGACTGCAAACCTCTACAATTTTCTTAAATACTTATTATTCTCAGTAAATCTAAACAAAAAATGAATTGTTTTATGATAATTGGACTGTTCAATAGAAATATCCTAAAATGTGAAGTAAAATTTGTCATAGAAAATATTAAGAGCAACAATTTATTTAAAGAAATGATTATCATTCTAAAACAAAGTGTTTTAGAATCATAATTGAGTAATAGCTTTTGTTTGTCCAGAGTAAGAAATTCGATTACAATTATTAATTATCTTTATTTACTAAATAATTTTGCAACATTGTTATGTCTCCTGTAAATCCTGATAAGATTGAAAAATTTTTTGAATGTCAATTGCTTCTTCTAATCACAAGCTATCACTGAGATAGTTATGATCAATTGTCTTACACTAAGAGGTGCAAAGAAAAAGAACAATAGATTTAAAGAACTTTTTAAGAATAAAGTCACTTAATAATTAAAGTAAAAGTGACGTTAAGCATTCACTAATCAAAGAATCTTTCCGCTTTTATTTAATTTATTCTGCAATCTTACCACGAAATTTTATTTTATTTTAAAAACAACTATTCTTAACAAATATTTCAAATGCAAGCATGTGGGTGGTCATGTATATCAGTTGTATGAGATAGTGTGGATAGCTTAAGGGTGCTTGAAAGTCTGAGTTCAAATCCCCTATATTTACTATTCTTAACAATAAAATTTTCACATTTTTCTATCTTTAATATTGATATCTTTTATACATTAAGAATCTCAATATATATTTTCTTATGAATCATTCAGCTAAAAATTCTTTAGAATTTATATCAGTCATTTAATATATCCAGGTTCTTTTAACTTATTTGATGATATAAATCTTATTGATAATGTTTAGTTGTAGCCTGATATAGTCTTTCATATGGGAGCAAATAGGAAGTCAAAAGGAAAAATCACAGTATTGAATTTTATGGAAATCTATTCATACACTTTTTTCTAAAAATAATTGGTTTTAATGAAAAGTAGAATTATAAACATCAACTCTTTGAAATTTTTAGTTAATAAAAAAAATTGTAGATGATGTTTTGTGTGCTCAGTAGTCCTGAATTATTCATTCTCAATTTATAGTTTGTACATCAACAATCTGAAAATGTGGTTATTGTGAGCATCGATTTAATCACTTTT
The DNA here is from genome assembly GCA_028023455.1 of Epiperipatus broadwayi. Lineage (NCBI taxonomy): Eukaryota > Metazoa > Onychophora > Udeonychophora > Euonychophora > Peripatidae > Epiperipatus > Epiperipatus broadwayi. The sequence continues at coordinate 2,411,804 of JAQFVV010012519.1, read as the reverse complement.
AAATAGTGAATATTCCATCCTATCGCTTCTCATGCTTTTGACAAGTCTTAAAATATTGTCTTGGATTACTTCCGCTTTTTCAAAATTGTGCATTATGACTAATATATGTCTGCTGTGTTAGATATTTTCTGACTTATACAATTAGTACATAGAATACAATTTGGAATTAAAACATGCAATACTCTCCATACAGTAGTGCCACTCAGTGCAAGCCAGAGTAATCAATGGATGCCGAAAGGCCTGTGCATAAAATCCCTATCTAGTGCCTACTCATCCAATATCCCCAGACTAGTTTCTAGCTTATGGCCTTATCAGTGAGAAGCCCTGGATCTGAGAGCACTGCAGCTAGATCTTAGGATCTAATGTAACCCTCCAGTAGCCACCTTTTATCTCTACTTAACTACAAAACTATGAGAATCAAATTGAAAACACTATAATATTCTCAATCTAAGCTCATTAGCTTTTATAGTCATATATAAGACTAATAGGATAGTGGGGCTATGGTTATTAAAGAACCAAAGACCCCAAAATGTATGGGTACTTAACTGAGTTCAGACCCATTGATTATATAGAGCTTAGATAGAAAATGTTATTGTGTTTTCAGTTTGATTCTCATAGTTTTGTACTTAAGTAGAGATAAAAGTTGGCTGCTGGAGGGTTGCATTAGATCCTAAGATCTAGGTGCAGTGCTTTCAGATTCAAGGCTCCTCACTGACGAAGGCCACAAGCCAGAAACTAGTCTGGGGATATTGGATGAGTAGGCACTAGATAAGGATTTTACGCACAAGCCTTCTGGCATCTATTGATTACACTAGCTTGCACTGATTGGCACTACTGTATGGAGAGTTTTGCCTGTTTTAATAACAGTTATGAGCAAGCATATGTGATATTTAGTAGTTTAATACAATTTGGAGTCAATATTCTGTAAATCAAAATCTTTATTGCTGTAATGTATTTTAGTCATTTTTCTTTGAATGTTCATATTTATAGCAGGTGTTACAATATTCCAAAAATATTTTTACTTATTGAATTTAAAATAATAAATGCCTTGCACTTAATAGTTTTGTATTAATAAATTTAGTTTTCTTCTGCGGAGTGAAAGATGTTTTTTCTTTTTCCAATAGCATTAAATTAATAGTCAACTTTTAGTTCTGAAATAAAGAGAGGGAAATATCAATCTTGAATGATTTGAAAACTGATAGTATAGAAGTTTTATAAAACAATTATCTGTAATTTATTATAAATATAATATGTCCTCGTGGAAAGATGATTGGTTGCAATATAATTTCCAAATTAATACATGTATTACATGATGACATAATTTAGGTTATTTTTCATAAAAATTTTAAGTTGATAACATATCTGGATCATGCTTTGTAATGTGTTATTATGTTTTGTATTTTTGTTGATTCTCTTCAATGTTCTCTCCTTCCCCATATCTCTTTACCCTCTCTCCCTTTCCCTCTCTTTCCCCTCTGCCTCTCTTCCCCTTTCTCCCCTTTCTCTCTCCCTCCTCTCTCTCCCTTCCTCTCTCCTCCCTCTGTGTGCGGGTGTATGTATGTCATCACAAAATCGAACTTTCTTGTGACTCATGGATTTACCGCTATACACATTTTGCATCATTGCAAACATCAGTATCAGTTTTGCCTTATTTAAAACAGAATTTAATGTTGGTGGGTTGTTTCATTTTGGGTTAAGATATAAAACACACATTTCATGTTGTAATTCATAATCCAGACAAACTACTAGGGTGGTAAAAAGACTGTCATTATATAACACATGCTCACTAAGAGATTATGCTACAGGAAGCTTGGAAAGAGAGCTAATCACCTTTTCACTAATCACAATTTATTTCTATAACATCTGAAAAGCTAACAAAACATTACGCATCTTTTTTTTCCATTCATTTACCATTTATTTGTATGAATACTCTCATCCAGAGCCATTTATAATAATTTTGAGTAAGTCAGTAAGTGGCTCTGGAATAGAGTGAATTAGTTGCTACTAAAAGTAAATATTATCAAATCTGCTGCACATGTACTGAATTATTCCCATCAGGTTACAATATGGAACTCATGATTTCACCGATGATTATAATTTCAGCATTTTAAAACAACTATAACTAAACAAACTACTATATTGATTTAAGAAATTAGATGTCAAAATTCAGCATTAGAGATTGTTGTCTTAAAAATCATCAAGAATGTGTTTGTTTTGTAGCATAGATTTATTATTATTATTGTTTTCAAATAAATAATCAAATATTAAAACCAGATAAGATGTTTATCATAAATTAAATTAAATGTTTGCTCCCTTGTTTTTATTTTTACAATTATAGCTTAATTTACGTAGTAATCCTCTTCATGGAAGCTTCAAATTTGATTATGTTGATGGATCGTTCAGGTCACCATTAACTTTAGTCCGAAATTGTCCCTCTCAAAGTTGTAAGGGGCATTGTGCCTGTGCTGGCGAAGGTCATATTTGCCCAAATTTAGCTCTCACCACATGCAATGACGTAACAGGTATGATTTCTTGCATTTTAATTACTTTTTAAAAATGCATTATTTACAAGACATTTTATGTTAATTAAGTAGTGCTAATCTGCTATATTGAGATTAAATTGTTGAAAACTTTATTTATTTTTTTTACTTTTAACTAATATTTTCATATGAAAGACATCAATGGAATAATTAAGCACTAAGTTTAATCTAAAAAGTCGGAAACAAGCGTATTGCAATGAACTTTGAAAATTTTATTAAATATTTGTTCTTACGCTTTCTTTTTTTTTAGGGAGGTTTTTTTATTTTTTTACTCATGTTATACAAAACTTTTTATTACGGTTATTTTTTACAGATTTGTCTGTTTAGCAATCTTCTTCGGAGGTGTAATCGACAAAATGCATTGTTATTTTTTTTATATTTTCATATACTTACACATACACAAATGGTTGCAGAAAAGAGTTTGCTATTAACTGTAAGGGACCTTTAGTGTTTTAAAAGAACTGAGCAAAGCTAAATCTAAATGTTCATTTTATAAGTTCCTCTTATATCAGATGCTGATGCTGCATGTTTCTTAGATTGGATGCTCCTCAATATTCCTGATCAATGTAGTGAGTTGAATGGCTTTTTTACACTGAGTTTACGACAAAGAAATGCCATAGTCTTTTTTCTGAGTTGTCTGATACTTTTTAATTGAAACATGTCAAATTTTTTTAAAGACAGGATGGATACATGTCAGAAAAATCTTTTTTTAGATATTTAACTAAATTCTGTCCTTTACTTCTAGGAAGCTATAAAGTTATGGCCATGGCAAAACAGTGATTGCTAAGAATTTCTTGATTGAGAATCCAGGATGCTATTCGATAATGACCTTTTATTTAGGACTTACAACTCCAGATCACATTCAAATAAAGGAAAATTGCATGAATTGGAAAAGGAGTGCTCAATATTAAACGATACATTATTGGACCTTGTGAATAAAAGATGAAAACACAATTGCTTTAAAAAGTATTTCTCGCTATGTATTTTTTTTTCCAAATTTGTTTTATTAAAAATCAGTTAGATGTTTTTTTCTTTACACAAATAAGATATTAACTTTCGAAAACAACCAGATTAGTTAATTTAATATCAAAGTTTGTATAATAAAAATACAAAATCCTGCTTATAAAAATTTACTAGGATTTACAAACAGAAGAAATCAAATATGAAAAACAAGTTAATTATGATGTTTACCTGAAGATTTTTGATGATGGTGTTTTAGATGTGATAATATGTCAGACTATTTCCATCATTTATCGTTAACTGTTGAATGTCTAAAAAATTTTAACTTTTCCAAATACAAACAACTGTTATGGATGGCACTTAATCCTTTTGTAATAATAATATGTATGGTTAGATAATTTTGTAATTAAAAATAAATACAAAAACCCTTGAGATTACAAAATTAAAAATAATTGTATATAGTTTTATATATATTACATCTTAAACATATTATTCTGTATAACAAATTAATATTGTCCTTTTCAATCATTATCAATCCACTGCAGATTGAAAGTTTCTCCAAGATAATCCATCTTCTTTTCTTCACATCATGCTAATAAACTTTCTTATTTTGTCCAATCATTTCATAATAATCTTTTTTTAGGTTTTTTACTATCTCTTTGGATGCAGTTTAAGATTTCAACTGTCCATCCGTTATTGTTTCTTCTAGCAATATGTCCAGCTCTCTTAATTGTTTCAATTCTATCAGTGATATCTTTCTGTTCTCTCATCCATGTATTATATTTTTACTCCTTTTTTTTGTTACTTCCAGCACATATCTTTCCACAGTTTGTTGAGTGGTTTAAAGTTCCTTTACTGCTCTTCTATCAAAAATCCAAGTCTCATATTCATAAGAACTAGTAAAACATATCTACTAATTTTTTTTTCAGACACAATTTTTAATATGAAGTTATTTCTATTAGAAGCATTCCAAGCAAATTTGATACTATGATTAATTCCATCTATTATTTTTCCATCTAGGTTTGTGTAGTTGATAACTTCTTCTAATTCATGATTATTTTCTTTTTTTTTTTGAGAAAATCCGTTGAACATTACTGTAATCTTTTTTGTATTTATCTTTAGATCTATTTTCGTATTTCCCATCTGTTAACTTTTGTAATATTTTTGAAGCTCTGAAGCATTATTGACAATCACGATCACATTATCTGCCAAATCTAGATACCTTAAATAGTCTCAAGTTATTTATTAAATTAGCAACTTCATCTTCACAAATATCATGAATTTTAGCAAATTGACTTTCTTTATTGTTAATAGAAATTAACTTACATTCTACAACTTTTCAAAATAAATCAAAATATTGTTTATATAAATTTTGAAATTATTTCAATATGTTGTCATTTTTAGGGGTTCCAATTTTTAAGACAAATAATTTAGTCTATATTTGGGAAGTGTTAATGGTCATTAGTCAACAATTCTCTATATATTCCAGAAACATTCAAAAATGATATCTTTTTATTACTTTCTGGGCTAATTTTGATATTCACTGCTTAGATTCCAGACTCATCTCTATCCATTATTGATTTATCAATACTGTTATTTTAGACTCTTCTGCAATTTCTTTTGAATTCATAAACCAATGTATCTGTTGGGTAAGTCTCAGTCTTTAATTTCGCATTTTTTCTTCATCATTTTAAATTTTTTATTTATTTTATATCTGAGACTTCTTTTTATATTTTTGTTTCTAATGTTTTCATGTTCAATCTTATTGTATTTGTGCTGGAAGTGAGATGCTACAAGCTTAGTATCTATCTACTGTCCTATATTTGGCAGCTCTTGATTGGATGCTACCAAGTTTTTCCAGAACTTGGATGATTTAGATTGGGTTTAACTCTTATTCTCTTATAACGTATTCTTAAGTCTCATGTTTCTGTAAATAGGCTGAGTGACACAGTAAATACTGTATTCTATGTCAATACTATAAAATAAAATAATAAAAATTAATTTAATCTTACCTTTACAAGCTTCTCTCCTAGTTCCTTTTTATGCATCTTTTTCGTTCTATTCCATAATATTATATAACACAAATTATTTTCAGATTAAGCCAGAACGTGACAAATCTCTTCAATTTACATTGAATAAAATCACTACTAAAAAAATTCATATAAAAAATATTAGTTTAACAAATATCACAATTAGTTTATTAATATACAAACTATATATAAGGGCACCATCAGTTGATAATCTAATATTTTGCAGTTCAAATTCATACAAAAAATACATCACCTTTCCAGAGAGTCGCTCTTGTCTTTGTATCCATTTCTCAAATATATTATTTATTCATAACACATATTTTTAGATGAGCTTGACTTTTTATTTTATATTACCTAAATGATTGCTTTCCTTGAATAAATTACTTTTGATGTTTAAATACCAAGTTCATTTACTCTAACACTAATTAACTCTGAAATGCAACTGAAAATGTTATGAATGCATTACACATATTATTTTAAATTTAACTTATGTGAGCATGTTCATGGTTTTGGAATCATGTGCTGGGAATGAATTTTCTTGTCAACTTTTAAAAATTCTCACAATCCTAGCATAATTTCTTGATAATAACATTACATTTTCTTAATCCTTATAAATTAATAATTTCAAATTATTATTTTAATGATATTGCTTACATTGCATAACACAATTATCAAAGTTGGAATATTTTATAAATAGAATTAATAAAATTACTAAGAATATATATCCTCATATTCTCGAACAATATTCATCATATATAATCAAAAACATGCAAGCATTGTGAAATAACAACCCATAACATTTTTATGGGTATTTTTAACAGAGTTACGTTAACTGCCTACAAAAAGCAACTAAGAAGAAATTACTAGTCACTTTTTTTCTTGACTATATTCAATGACAGCAAATGATAAATAGCTACATTATAATCAATACAATTCCATAATATAAACACACATATAACATTGCATTTAATTCTTTAATTCGTTCTGCAAGTAATTGGTATATATATTTGTAAAATGTTGTAAGCAAAACTGTTAGGTTTGTGCTTGCATATTGTAACGGTCAGAAAACGTGTGACTCGTAAACGTAGTGCAGAATTCGACCACCATACAGAACAGAAGCACCATCGAGTAGCGAAGCCACCCGTGGTACTGAGTTCGAACATAGTTTATCGGTTCCACAATACAATCCACGAAACAACGCATCTGATGCGACATTAGTAAATATTTCCTTAGGCACGGTGGTCAGGGAGATGCAAGAGATTCATGATTTTATTCTCGAGTTAGCCAATAATCAAACTAATATTAATTAAACATTCATATTTACATAATCGAGGAAATATTAGATAGAATGGGTATCGAATAAATGAAACGTAACTGCAGACATATAGTTTAAAATTATTTATTAATACATTTTAATAAAACATTTATTAATAATATTTAGGGATTCAAAGCTTCAGTAGCGGAATTTGCGACATGATCATATTTTAAAGAATACATTTATTTATTTAGACATTATTTTATATTGAGGATTTCAGTAGCGGTATTTCCGATACTGTAATGTTTACAAAAGGAATACATTTATTTGAAGGCGTAATCTAGCTACCTAAAATTCTCGAGTGAGTATTTCTAATGTATGCATGGAGGGATTGATACCTTTGCAATGCAAGAGTCTAAAGTATGGATTATAAGAGTAATGGCAGACATATATTTATTTAATTAAAATATTTATTTATAACTAAGGGCAAACATTTATTTGAGAGTGAATTATGCAGATAATGCAGAGGTGGAGTAATATATAGAATAATAAGATTAAGTGAAGGAACACGTGGTACGCTTTAGAAAGGCGATATGGAATGGCAATATATTGAAACTGCAATGCCGCGAATGAATTTATAAAACTGTCAGGCTGGTCTCTGCCACGGCCCGACAAAGTAAGGTGTCACATAAGCATAACCAGGGACAAGCGGTCCATGTCGCATTTTTGCCGGCTGGCTGCATGACGTTGTCAAATCCTACGGGAGCACCCATTATGCCCGCTTGTGTAGGATGACTGGGGTTAATTTCAACCCTGAAGAATCCGGAAATTTCACGGCGGAATGGGTCATCGCGTCTCGAAAACGTAACACATGTATACTTATAAACGATTATGATAAGATTTAAATGGATTTCTAATTCGGCCCCACATGATCAACATTTACTAAAGAACGTTGGCGACTCTCAAAGAAATGTAATTTTCTGGAATTATTCATAATGATTTAATAAATACAAAACATATATAAATTGGGAATTATTATAACTAATACGTCAGCCATTTGCGAAATTGTAGACCCTGCATTACAATAAATGAAACATTGAATGCGTGTCGATTTATAGGAAAGTTAAGTTATTAAAGAAAGTAAATATTAATGAAAATTTGACACGCATTCATTGTTTTAAGCGATCATAGATTTAAACTTTGAAAATTGAAATAATTATGAGCATGCAATAAATAAATAATAACTATAGATAGAATGTAGATTTGAGAAATATGCACCCAAGAAAGACAGAGTGAGGTAAGCTAGATTATTAGAGAAATTTACACATTAAATTAATTATTCAGTTTTAGCTATACAAATGGTAGTTTTACATTTTATAATTTAGATAAGTAGTATGAAGAAGAGCTATAGTATATTATTAGAGTACTCTAGAGTTTGAATACAGACAGGTACCTGTTTTATAAGAAGTTTTCTTATTCCATGAGTTTAGCAGCAAAGAGTTCACGAGTGGCAATTCTTTCTTGTATTGAGATATTTCATTTAATTTCACAACAGCAGCAGCTTTTTCATTTATTTAAGGCAGCAGATCTTCATGGTGAATTTATGACGGGCAATGAAAGTTCAGCATCCGATAGGCCATATCCCGATGGAGAATAATCTAGGTGCTTTACTCGGTCATACCTTGGCAGGAACAAATTATTTTTATATTTTTGGAGACTCTCAGTGATCGAGAGCAAAGCTAAAGTTTTAGTGAATGTCTCCAGCAAGTCTAAGATGGCCTCTTTTTTTATCTTGATCTCTCACGTTTTTGTTAAGGTATTTTTAGATTCTATTTAATCTGCCCTGAGGATAATCAATGCATTTTGTTGGTTTTTAATTAAAGAAAGCTGCCGTTCTTTTGTTTACATTTTACATTTACTAATTAATTTTGGGGAATTTTTCTTTAATTAATTTATTATCTATCACTGACCGATGCTTTTAAATTTCAAAACAAAAAGGGAACATAAGATTATTTTAACTTTTAATTAAATATTACATCAGACATTTTTAGAATTATTATTAAATGAAATTTAAACAAAGCAATAAATACGAACTTTATAATCCAAAATAAATGATTAAAATTATACAAAATTATATAACTAAAAGAAATCTAAATTATATTATTTTATCCCTATTTATTGCATTTAATTTGAGATCGAAATGTGTGCGTGTTTATGCTGAATTCTACATATATTTATACATTTCTAAGATTGCTACACACACAATTCGATACCAAAAAGTTTAAATTTGGGCGGGATAGACCGGTCAGTGAGAGACAACAGAAAAAGGTGAAACTTAAGATTCGAATACGAATCTTACTGTTTCATTTCCCCGTACTTCCCGTGAACAATTAAGGAAGAACAAAGGAGGCAAGAAAGAGAAAAAAAAATTTACATTACATAATTTAAATACGAAAAAATTATTATTTTTTTTACAGATATATTGAAATATAGAAAGCAGAGATTACATGAAGCAACGAACATTTATATACCCGGATCTAGAATTTATAGTTGAATTAAAATGGCCTAATTTGGCCGTGTCTGGTTAAAATCATAGAAATAATTAATTAAACTGAATATATATACAAAAAATTCTTAGAATAGGATTAGTTAGCATAGTATAAAAAAAATTTTTTTTAAGAGTAATAGTAATTAAAACAATAATATATATAATAAAATTTCTATCTAAAACCCTATTTGACTAAAGTACAATCCATTCAACCAAGTTCATTATATCAAGTTCATTTTAATATTTTCATATACGTTTAATCCGTCCTAATAGTCTAATCTTTTTACAACCCCGGGTCAGGTGGATAATACCTACATGGTTTGAGATTACGGGCATTGTATGTCCCTTTTATGGTATCTCCATCTTTTAATAAATATGCATTTGGGCCGCATGTGCGATCAATTATAAAGGGTCCCCGGTACAAATTAAAGATCTTTTTATATACTCTTTTATCTCGGTTACTTTGTTGAGAGTTCCGTACCCAAACATAGTTCCCGACCTGGAAATGTTGGCTTCTCCGATCTGCTCGTAATTTCCGTCCTGCCCTTTCTGTAAGGCAGCGGTGTGCCTTGCGTCTGTCAGTTTCAATATTGATTTCACGTTCATCCATGGGTAATGGCGTCTTGATCAGTAATGAGTCCGCTTTACCAAAATGCAAACGTGTTGGTGTCATGCCAGTGTCCACCTTCGTCTCTTCTTTAATGCTGACTTCCTTCTCCGGTTCTTGTGGGCCTTCATCGGCTGGAATGAGGTTTCTTTGCTCATCACACTTTTTCATATTTACTACACTACCTGCTTGCCCTTCTACTATCATCGGTTTGTCAAGTATTTCTAATTCCCTTTCCTTTTCCATATCTTTAATTTCTTCCTTTTTACTAACTGGGGATATTCCATAATGTTCGTTGATCATTTCAAGATACACCAACATATCCCTATCAATTTTCTGACGCTCCCTAACTCGTATCTCCTCCTCTTCCTGACTCGTTTTTGGTTCTTCATATCTTCTTCTCGCTTCCTCACGTATTTTCCTCCATCCTTCTTTACTCTCTCTAAATATTTCAAGTAACCTTAGACTGAAGTTCATTGATGCTATTCTATCATTTTCTGCTTCCATTTTTCTTAATATTATTTATTTTATACTATTAGCATTTGACTACTCCCCACCGGTATATTGGCCCTATAACACTCTTTCGCTGCCCTCACCTACTCTACATTGCCCTATCTCTATATTGCTGCGTTTAACATATTTAACATATATATTATAGCGAACTACTGGTTACGCGTGTAATAAGCTACTGCTGTCTATGATATATATATTTGTACTTTAACAAAATATTTAGTGTTAACATATATAACAAGCTTCTGCTGTCTATGCTATATATATAACGGTGTTTTAATAAAAAAAATTCAATGCTACTTGCTTTCTCATTTAACGACTGATTACTTTTTTTTTTTTTTGACATATATAAAAAAAAAATATATTTCATTAGATCCGAGTATTTTCGTTCCTTCTTAAATTACACACACATCCCTGCTTTCCTTAAATTTGTTATTACGCCTGCTGTCCTTTCATTCATTCGACCCACATTATTTCACTCGATTTACTTTTTTTTCATTATTTTTATCAAAACAAAATCGTATATATATAGAATAATTAGCCAACTCGAGTAACGAACGCTAAAAGAAATTTGCGTTATATTTTGCTCAGGGTATATATGGGTTTTTTTGTATCGAAAGCCTCACGTTGGAAAGCGCCAAACGCTAAAAAAAAAATTTAACTATGTAACGATCAGAAAACGTGTGACTCGTAAACGTAGTGCAGAATTCGACCACCATACAGAACAGCAGCACCATCGAGTAGCGAAGCCACCCGTGGTACTGAGTTCGAACATAGTTTATCGGTTCCACAATACAATCCACGAAACAACGCATCTGATGCGACATTAGTAAATATTTCCTTAGGCACGGTGGTCAGGGAGATGCAAGAGATTCATGATTTTATTCTCGAGTTAGCCAATAATCAAACTAATATTAATTAAACATTCATATTTACATAATCGAGGAAATATTAGATAGAATGGGTATCGAATAAATGAAACGTAACTGCAGACATATAGTTTAAAATTATTTATTAATACATTTTAATAAAACATTTATTAATAATATTTAGGGATTCAAAGCTTCAGTAGCGGAATTTGCGACATGATCATATTTTAAAGAATACATTTATTTATTTAGACATTATTTTATATTGAGGATTTCAGTAGCGGTATTTCCGATACTGTAATGTTTACAAAAGGAATACATTTATTTGAAGGCGTAATCTAGCTACCTAAAATTCTCGAGTGAGTATTTCTAATGCATGCATGGAGGGATTGATACCTTTGCAATGCAAGAGTCTAAAGTATGGGTTATAAGAGTAATGGCAGACATATATTTATTTAATTAAAATATTTATTTATAACTAAGGGCAAACATTTATTTGAGAGTGAATTATGCAGATAATGCAGAGGCGGAGTGATATATAGAATAATAAGATTAAGTGAAGGAACACGTGGTACGCTTTAGAAAGGCGATATGGAATGGCAGTATATTGAAACTGCAATGCCGCGAATGAATTTATAAAACTGTCAGGCTGGTCTCTGCCACGGCCTGACAAAGTAAGGTGTCACATAAGCATAACCAGGGACAAGCGGTCCATGTCGCATTTTTGCCGGCTGGCTGCATGACGTTGTCAAATCCTACGGGAGCACCCATTATGCCCGCTTGTGTAGGATGACTGGGGTTAATTTCAACCCTGAAGAATCCGGAAATTTCACGGCGGAATGGGTCATCGCATCTCTAAAACGTAACACATGTATACTTATAAATGATTATGATAAGATTTAAATGGATTTCTAATTCGGCCCCACATGATCAACATTTACTAAAGAACGTTGGCGACTCTCAAAGAAATGTAATTTTCTGGAATTATTCATAATGATTTAATAAATACAAAACATATATAAATTGGGAATTATTATAACTAATACGTCAGCCATTTGCGAAGTTGTAGACCCTGCATTACAATAAATGAAGCATTGAATGCGTGTCGATTTATAGGAAAGTTAAGTTATTAAAGAAAGTAAATATTAATGAAAATTTGACACGCATTCATTGTTTTAAGCGATCATAGATTTAAACTTTGAAAATTGAAATAATTATGAGCATGCAATAAGTAAATAATAACTATAGATAGAATGTAGATTTGAGAAATATGCACCCAAGAAAGACAAGAGTGAGGTAAGCTAGATTATTAGAGAAATTTACATATTAAATTAATTATTCAGTTTTAGCTATACAAATGGTAGTTTTACATTTTATAATTTAGATAAGTAGTATGAAGAAGAGCTATAGCATATTATTAGAGTACTCTAGAGTTTGAATACAGACAGGTACCTGTTTTGTAAGAAGTTTTCTTATTCCATGAGTTTAGCAGCAAAGAGTTCACGAGTGGCAATTCTTTCTTGTATTGAGATATTTCATTTAATTTCACAACAGCAGCAGCTTTTTCATTTATTTAAGGCAGCAGATCTTCATGGTGAATTTATGACGGGCAATGAAAGTTCAGCATCCGATAGGCCATATCCCGATGGAGAATAATCTAGGTGCTTTACTCGGTCATACCTTGGCAGGAACAAATTATTTTTATATTTTTGGAGACTCTCAGTCATCGAGAGCAAAGCTAAAGTTTTAGTGAATGTCTCCAGCAAGTCTAAGATGGCCTCTTTTTTTATCTTGATCTCTCACGTTTTTGTTAAGGTATTTTTAGGTTCTATTTAATCTACCCTGAGGATAATCAATGCATTTTGTTGGTTTTTAATTAAAGAAAGCTGCCGTTCTATTGTTTACATTTTACATTTACTAATTAATTTTGGGGAATTTTTCTTTAATTAATTTATTATCTATCACTGACCGATGCTTTTAAATTTCAAAACAAAAAGGGAACATAAGATTATTTTAACTTTTAATTAAATATTACATCAGACATTTTTAGAATTATTATTAAATGAAATTTAAACAAAGCAATAAATACGAACTTTATAATCCAAAATAAATGATTAAAATTATACAAAATTATATAACTAAAAGAAATCTAAATTATATTATTTTATCCCTATTTATTGCGTTTAATTTGAGATCGAAATGTGTGCGTGTTTATGCTGAATTCTACATATATTTATACATTTCTAAGATTGCTACACACACAATTCGATACCAAAAAGTTTAAATTTGGGCGGGATAGACCGGTCAGTGAGAGACGACAGAAAAAGGTGAAACTTAAGATTCGAATACGAATCTTAAACGTCATCT